>OY992530.1:38602859-39802859 GCA_963921185.1 Dasysyrphus tricinctus
TTCTTTAAATTCTCTAGTTTGATTTTTTTTTTTACAAATGCATAGCTTGAAGTAGGTAACAAATGTTTCGTAAATAAAAATTATGGATTAGAAGGGTTGTAATTCTTCCGTCTATAACAACAACTTAATTTTTTTTTGACTAAGTTTTCACCTCCGCAGATTAAAAAAACAAACAAACAAATAAAAAAATAGATCGAAACATCTGCCACGACGCGACGACCGACCACCACCACGATTGTCAACGAACCGACCTTTTTTCAAAAAGCATTCGTTAACGAGTAACATCAATAACCTTTGAAATTAAACACCGACTCAATATTATTTTACTGAGTCAGCAAAATCATTTGTCAAGTCGATCGGCTTTGAATAAATCAATCGAAAAAGATTAAAAACTAATTCATTTGTCAGACGAGATAAAAAAAAAGTGTAAGCATGTTGCTGGCTGTTTGTAATGCCGGCCACTTTAATGTGATAAGCTTGCATGTCTAGAAAGGTTTCGACACTTATTGAGTGTTTCATTCATTCATTTTGAATTTTATATCTACCAAAATCATTATAGTCTAGGAGGTAGTGTTGTTTTAAAGACATGATTTTCAACTGAGGTGAGTTTTTTGTTCAACCATTCATCCTCCAATTTTAAGCAGGCGGACTGCCCGATATTATCTAAAAAACGTTTTACGAACTCTTTTTCCTTGATTTTCTGCCATTTCTTCTCATTATTGATAGAAAAAAGAATATAAAAAAGAAAATTTGTGAGAACTTATTTTGACATTTTAAAAAAGGAATTCGAAGTGAACTGAAAGATGCAGAAAATGAACAGTTAGTTCTGTTCGTTTACTTTCAAAAACTTCAAATTCTTATACAATTTTAATTTTGTATATAAACTATGAAAGAACTTTGTATTAAAATTGGATGAAATGAGCAGTTTTGAAAAGTAAACGAACAGAGGTATTTCAGTCAATTTTTGACTGCAGTTTACACATGCGGATTTTCAACGAGGTAAGTATAGAATGAGAACTATCATCATTGAAAAAAATAAATTCCATTGTAACTTTTTAGATTGCAACGTCACTTCATAAACTATAAATGTCATGTTAAATCAAAAACATATTTATATCTTCTTATCTCTTCCGGTTCACAGTAGCTTAACCTAATTTTTCATAAAAAGTGAAATCAGGAAGAAGAAGAAGGAATGATTGTTTATGTTTTTATTTACTTGTTTTTTTTTTTTTTATTTTTATATATCTGTCCGTCTCATATAAGTTGATCAATAACTTCTGTTATGGACAGAGGGTAATTACAAAACATGAACACCAGACAGAAAACAAAATGAAAAACAGAAAAAAAATATCAACAACTCTGCAGTATTTCTAAAGTTGCTACCACGCAACTTTTGACGCACGTCGCGAGTATTAAAAGTAAAACCTGTAATGCGCGCTTGAAAATATTCAATTGAAATGTCCGCACGAGAGTTGAAAAACTGGAATTTGAAAATACATAAAATATATTGACAGGTCAACCTCGTCTTCTTGTGTTTTTGGTTTTTTTGTTGTGTACCCTCTTGACCCTTCACTACTATATTGATCGAAAGATATATATCGAAAAAGTCAGTAAAAATAATTGACAGCTTCAATCAAGAGTGGAAGGACTTTTTTTTTTGTTTTAATGAAATAAATTGAAGGACTCATCTTAATTATTATCAGGGAAAGAGAAAAGTCACAATAATAATTACTATCGATGAGTAGGCGATGACCAACTCATGAACAAGAATCCTTCAATTTATGGCTATATATATACCATCGTACTATAAGGACATTCCGGATGCTCACCATAAGCCTTTTTGCCACAGTCATACCAGACAAAAGGAAAACAATCATCGTAATTGCATTTTGCAGATGAGTGCGATTATGTAGGTATGTGCTGAATGAGAGAGGAGAGTCTTATGGTCCTGACACATCATAACCCAATGAAAATTTCCCTTCCTTTTGTAGAGGGTAATTTGTTATGAGCTATATTGTTATGGTGACCATTCTTATTTTGTTTGTCTTTTAACAACTTTTGTTTGTATTAGGTATTTGCGTTTTTGCACCAAAAATAGGCGTTTTCTTCCTCACAGTGCAATCCTCTTCAATCTCAACATAGCAAATTAATCTTGAAATGTAAAACCCATATTAATAAACGGCGGATAACAACGTGTTAGCATTTAAAAATATGTTAACTTGTAATTCTTATTGACAAATGTGTAATAGTCCCTGACGTGTGTTAACGTACGGATAGCTTTAACTCGACAAATTTCGCGTTTAATGAACCGATAACTTCTTCATACATTACACGCAGGCATTTGATAGGACTATTTACTACTACCAGTATACACTTCGTAAATAAGTGCATGTATGTGACACATGTATTAGAATATCACCACAATTTGATGAAGAGGTGAATTTGGTGAAGTGATAAATACTGGAACGACATCAGGCGCGTTTTATTGGAAAAAGTTATAGCTAGCACAGTAATATTTCCCTTGGTAAACAACCACAAACTCAAAAGTGTCGATAAATAAGTCAATATGAAAGTGGATATAAAAGTTGAGATAAAGTTTCGTTAAGTTTGAACTTAGCTTAACTTGAATATAAAAGTGAGTATAGCGTTTTATTGGTTCTAACATTGATGCGCTACCTATAAATACTAATAAAACGCACCATTATAACTTTTTTTTAATAAGAAAAGTTATCAAACGGACAAGTTGTCTATCCGTGTGCCAGTTAACACGTGTAAAGGAGCGGATACCAAGTTTTTAATTAACACTGCTGTAAGTATTTTAATATTACATATTTGTCTTCAGAAAATATGGTCACCCAACATTAATTTTAATCGCTCTATGGGCGATTCTTCAGAAAGCCTGTTACATAGGATGTTATACAATGCTAAATATTCCTTTCTGCTATTATGCCATTGAGTAAGGCATAAATACAACAATAACAACTGTGGTAACGATATCCTTTCTAGGGAAATGACTAAACAACTAGTTACAGCATTATCATTTCGAGGTTGCAAAACATTCTTGAGTATATAGGTTGTAGACTGTAGAGTGTCTATGTCCTTAAGATGAATCAATTAAAAGAATTTCGATATTAAACAGAGCATGAAAAATAAGTGACTAAAATATGTAAATTCAAATACAGTCTAAAATATTTTCTGAAACAAACTAATGAACGATAGATATTGACACTTGATAGAAGTGCACAAGCAGCACCGTACTATTGAATGTTCTTTTATTTCATTGCATTGGCGCTTAATTTCTTGACAAATTGTCAATAAAATGAATCATAACACTATTGCCAATGACTTTCATAATCTAATCATAAAACTTCACAACCAGAGACTTGGTGATCGTTATTTTTTTATTTAATTGAGTCGCTCAGTATATGTGAACTACTCAAGTGGCGCCATAATATATTAAGAGCGACGTCTTTCTTCAAACAGGGGCCCATTGAAAAGTAGATAATATTCACGTTGTAGCGTTGTAAGAGAATGTTATCTTTATGAAAATAATCTTTTATGAATGCAATCTTTTGTGAATGCAGTACCTATTTAATGATTTCAATCACAAACATTGATTCATTAATTTGACAATTAAAAGTATTGCAAATAGGTTTGCTCCATAGATTTTACAGCAATCTTTTGGGAAATCATTGTTTCTTTACTTTTCATTGAATTCTTTTGAGTTCTTTGCTTTCTTTGGCATTCTTTTGCATTGTAATTAAAACATAAGAATGTAAAGAATTGCAAGGAATGCAAAGAATAAAGCCTCAAAGATTACATTCAATTGAATGCTGTTTATTCTTTTTAATTTCAAATGAAATGTGTTTGCACAGTTTGAAGTCGAGGTCTGAAGAAAGGCCAATGAATACAGTTGTTTAATCGAATTCAGTTAGTGATTTTTAAAGATTGCACAAACAAAAGTTTGGATTCTTTTACAACCTATTTATATAATACAGTGAATTTTCACGAACTTCAGTTCAAACGCAGTCCCACATTTCGGGATAGGGCTGAAAATCTCTTCCGTCAAGAAGATTCTGCATAAGTAATTTTTGGGGCCAGAAATATCAGTTCATTCCATTGTCAATTGACAATTTTCTCGGGAGAGAAAACCAAAAATCTTGTCCTGTGTCCTTCAAAATTTGACAGCTATTAAGCTTGTGTTTAAAAAATAAAAGAACGGACCAGCCCTATTTTCCTCTACTTAATTAAAATCTACCCCATCCACCCTTTTTATTAAATCAATGTAATTCCGTGCGCTCATCGCCAACATTTTCAGTACTCAATTTTCACAAATCTGAATTTTTAGAGTTTTTAATTGGTCAGCTGTCATACAAATTTAGTTGACGTCAAGTGAAATTTATTTTTTCTGAATTCTAAGATACAAATTACCCCTGTTCTTTAGTTAGTCCCAAACATTTTCAATCAGTTTCAGACCGCCAGATTTAGTGCGGACCAGTACAATTTTTCACTTGTGGAACGGATTCACACTAAATCTGGCGGTCTGAAACTGTTTGAAACTCGGTTCGAAGGAACACAGTTATTTTCATCTGAAAATTCAGATGACAGCTAAAAAACAAGACATAAAATCTGCACACAAAAACTGTTCTTTATAGTCGATGCAGTTATTTTTGTGGCCTGTCATGGGCTTGGTGTTGTATGGTTATTTGGCTCTTTTGATATTTTTTTGAATTAAATAAATTTATGGTTAGTATAGTGCGAGTTTTTTTTGTATGGCGTTTCGGCTTAAGTTTTTATTTATGACAGTTGTTTCCACCGCAATTGGTTTTGGGAGTAGAACTCGATGAAGACGTTTATTTGGGAGTAATACATGCTTAGATTTTTGGTTTGGAACTCTTCATCGGAACAATTCGAAACAATTTCTTCATAGAAATTTTCTTTCTGTAATAATTTTTAGATCTAAAATTGCAGGATCTTCAAGCATAGATGAATTCAATTAATTGTTGTAAGTGAAAACGTACGGCTTCAACAATTTTCGAAAATAGTAATCCAAATAAGAGACAAAGAACAAGTGTTTTTTAGTAAAATTTAATATAACTTCATCCTCAGAGTCATTTTTGATTAAAGTTTAAAAAAAAGCTCTTTTCATATTCACTTCCAGTATAATAAGAAAGTAAACACAATATTGTGATTTAAAAAAGTATGACATTTGACTGACGGTTAAAACTTTTTGTGCGTTGAAGGTTAAGCCGGCCATTCACGTTGATACTTGCCAACGCAGTTGACGTTACGATCACGGTGCTCTTTGGGTTTCACTTTTGCATTTCTTGCAAAAATTTATTTTTGAGCGTTTTCGAAAACGGCCAATTTAATGTGGGTCCTACAAATATTGTGGATGTTTTGATACATTTCTTAATTTTTGACGCTGGAATAGTTGTTTTTGTACTAGGGTAACTCCAGTACATTTTTCTCAATGTCTGTTTGTCACAGCTGTTATTATAGAACAAATAATATTTTTTTTGTGAATCGAAAAGGGTATTGTTACTTATTCAATTATTAATAAGGGTATTTATGCAACAGTGTAAAGTAGCTAGTCGTAAACGTAGTAAAGTTGTAATCTTCGTAAATCTGTCAAATTTTCCATACAAATTGTGATAGAATTACGAAATTCAAAACTTTACTACGTTAACGACGACTTTACGCTGTTGCATGAATACCCTTAATATTTTGTTTAAAATAAATGTGGAATACAAATAAACTCACACTTTTTCTATCATTCAGCTAAGGGTTATGCTACATTTCCACCTAACGCTAATCTTAGACTTAATAAGATTTACCGCAAAACTCCCTTAAATCTTGCAGATTTACCATACAAATTTATTTCGTAGATCTTGAAGATTAGAAATTAATCTTGTTAAATCTTCCTAGGACAAATACTTTTACAAATCGAACTAATCTATTCCTGTATGGCGCTGAAGGATTCATTTATGGCTGAATTCAGTTCTTCACAGAGGAAACATTCTATCTCACTTCCTCTTTATGAGAAAAAATTAAACACCATTTGCATTTTAAAAGGGGCTGTCAAAGTAAATATTTTTGTGCGGTGAAAACACAGATTTATTAAATCTGAACTGAGATAATCCTCTGGTGAACAGATAGAAATAAAATGCATTTATTTTTGAATTGTTTGACGTCTTAACGTTTTAAATAGTCTTAAGGCCCATTCACATGAGAGCGACCAACGAACGACGAATAAACGAGCAAAACGGGATTTAACACATTTATAAACAAAAATTCTTCGAAAAAACAAAACAAAATGATAGATTTTTAATTAACGTTAATGTTGAGTTACTAAAATTTGAGGGAACAAATTGGTCGTCGCGAATAGATTGTAATTCGCGACGACCAATTTGATTTATCAAATTTCTCTAATTTTAGCTTATAAACTGAAAATTTTAGTAACTCAACATTAACGTTAAGGAATTACCTACCATTTTGTTTAGTTTTTTCGAAGAATTTTTGTTTATAAATGTGTTAAATCCTGTTTTGCTCGTTTATTCGTCGTTCGTTGGTCGCTCTTATGTGAATGGTCCTTAAGACTATTTAAAACGTCAAACAATTCAAAAATAAATGCATTTTATTTCAAGTGTTTAGAACGCTTCATGAAATTGTTAAAAAAACGTGGAAATTATTGTACATATTAAATTATTTACAACAAAGTGTCAATATTTAAGTGTGAATATCTAAGACTATAGTAATTGAAAGTCATTTTCATAATTCATTTAGTTTTATTTTTGTTTCTCTTTCCAAAGTAATAGTATTAATCATACTTGTTATCTTAAAGCAATCACTTAATGCTGTTTTGTGCTTGTTTGTTTACCTACAACCTTGACAATATTGATTTTTTTCTGTTGATTTAGCTTTGTTGTGGTTTTAATTTAATGTGTTTCTTTAATAAAGTAAAATAAAACAAAAAATGACGCATCGACTTTCAAAATGAAAGAAACTACACTTACCCAATTACAAAAAAACAAGGATTAGGGAGCAGACATTTAACTTCATAAGATAATATATTAGATGTTTTGCTGATTAGCTATCCAACACATAAATATTTGAGTGGGGTCATAATTCCACAATATAAAAATTCGCAATTATCTCATGAACTACCTGGATGGGTTATGTCTTCAAATTAATTTAGTTGACTTCGAACTCATGACCCTGCCTCAGATTTAAGCTAATTATAACTTTATTCAGACATTGTGCAACAGACTCTAAAACCTGTAAATTCATCCTTTGTGAACTCCCAACATCATATATTATAATAAACTCAACAAAACGCTTTGAACTTTAGTTTGTTTATTTTTTGGTTATAAAAATATTATAACTTATAAAATTTCGCCCATAACAGAGAAAGCTAATTACCTTAACATATGCATTTCATAGATTAATTGAAAATATATTTTGATTAATTCACATACAGCAAAGCAGTAAATGCACTCAATATAATTAAACTTGTCGTCTATACTTGTATACTTGTATGTATCTATATATCTACATAGGCATCGTTCATGAATATTGATTAGCTCATTAGAGAGCTTGTAGGTGTCACCGGGGTGTTACGAGTTTTAATGCACTTCAATGAGTTACAAATGAGTGAGAAAAAAAATATGATAACGCAAATGTTATAAGGATATACGAGTATAACGACAAATAGGAAAAATAAAATAAAAGACTGCCGGCATCAGGGTTTGGTATTGTGAAAAAAAAATTGTAATGGAGTTAGTAAAACACAACAATCCTGTACATAACCCTAATTGCTAAAAGGCAATTAATGTAATTAATTTACGGAGGCAGAATATATTCATACAACCAAATAAAAAAGGGATAAGGTTTTTTTGTCAGAAATGTGAGAAAATAATTATTTCGAAAAAAGTGTATAGTTTTTGATGAAGATATAAAGCTCTTAATGGATGTTTTAATTTGAGTGTTGACATTTTCTGATATTAAAAAAAAAGGTTAGTAATTTAAAAATTTTATGTCACGAGAATTTTGTTCATACCTTCAAACGATACTGATATTATTGGTCAAAAAATTATCTTAGTCTATTCATACAGTGGATGATTTTCAGGAATTAAAGCTTGGATTTGGCATACATTTAACTGAAATGTAACCCCAGAGCCAGTTTGATCAAGACTTATCGAATCATCTTTGATCAATTGATTATTGCAATTGGTAAATCATTGAATTTGAGAATATAAGGTCTGATTAGTTAATCCGTGAACCAGCCTATTGTAACGTTATCTAACCAATAATTTTCTGGAGTTTTGTCACTGATCCCTAAACAGGAATTAACTGAAATCTACTATTAGGGCCAGTTTTTCAGGGGTAAAAGTATAATATCCAAAGAGTCGATTTCAATAGATTTTTGATAATTGAGTGAATCCTCAACTTAAAAAATGCTTTTGAGTTAAGTAAGGATTAATTTAAAATCGGATTTAGCTCAGAGTTTACTCTGCACTGAAAAAATGGCCCTTAGAGTCAGTTTCTGCACGGCTTATCACTATGGTCAATCTTCGAAGTTTTTAACTAACCGTACAATTTTACTTCGTATATAGAGAAGATTAGGAAATAATCTCGTCAAAACTCCATAGAGCCAAGATTCAAGTTTCTTCGTTCGATACTACAAAAAATATTCTCACAAATAAAACGTTCGAACTCACTTTTCCTTCATAAGACAAAATTAAACCCCTTTTGCATTTTGAAAGGGGCTGTCAAAGTTAATCGACGTGTAAACGTTCAGCATTTAACATTACCCGCCATAGTTTCTGACGAACTTGAACGATGAATATGATTTGACGAACTAATGGGTATATGACCCAGCAAAACTATAACCACTTTCATTACAACTTATAGGGTTCATGGTTAATACGCACTCATTTTACCAAACAGCATACTACTGTGGCGCTTATGAAGTCTTTGGTGTGAGCTGTTAGGCCAAAACTATTCATTCCTTGAAATGGAATGGTCGATGGTTAATTTGTGAGGAAATTCCCGAGTTCTTGAAAGAGTGTTCTAAACATTGACTGGCTGGATGCATAAGTAGAAATCGATTGGAGTTTCTAAGTAAATATTTATTAGTTTGTCTTATTATTGTTCCTTTATAGCAGTATGAATGCTGTTTGAGCATTTCATGTAGCGACATCTATGTTTTAAGGTCAGAAGTTGAATGACTTTATGTTCTACTAAAAGTCTATAACAATGAAATTGATAACTATAAAAAACATAACAAGCTCTCGTTTTTCACAATTAATAACTGGCATAAAATACAATAATATCCCAAGAGACCAGTTTTTCCATCAGGTGGCGCTAAAAAATATCATCAACAGGTTATTTTTTCCATCCTACAATATATGACTTAATTAAATTCTTCAATTTCACAACAAAGAACTTAAAAAAACCGATACTAAATCCCTCGAGTTTATATTTATTAAACATAAAAAAAACATGTTTCTATCAAACCTCAATGTTTATAATGAAAATATTCTCGCGCCACAATGCAAAAATCAAGTTCTGTCTCTCATGGAATGACTTGCTATTTCCATTCGATATGGGAATAAAAGAAGAGAAAAAAAAAACAAACAAACTACCTATACATGAGACTTACTACGTCACAAAAATTGTTGTCGCAACTCAACACGATAAAAGTGAAGATAATTAAATAATACTTAATAAATTATTAACAGAATACATGTATGTAACTTAACTGTGCTATTCCAAGTTTTCGTGTGGCAATAATAATAAACACATTGCGTTGCAAAAAAAACGGTAGCTATAGCAAGCATGTAAGCAAGCAAAAGCAACAAGCGATAGTGAAATCGATTTTGAAATCGACTTCATTTTGAGTGAGTGTAATCGTGGTGTTGGTATTGTACATCGAAGGAAAATAACATTCGCTCGACATGAGATATTTTTACTTTCTTTTTTTATATTTCTGTTTTTGGTTTCTTCTTTTCCTTCTTAATCTATAACTACCATTTCGAGATTTCCATGGTTCTTTTTGTTTTGTACCTGACGTTTCTTTTCTGGTGCAGTACTTCTCTTACATTTCTTCTTTGTTAGATGTTAAGATTATAAACGTCACAAATACAATTTCTTGCGGCCATCTTCTTTCCTGATGTCACTTCTGACAAATTTCAAGTTTTCCTACTATCTAAATTAGATAGTATTTGTAAATTTTGTTGACATTCAGTTTAAACTGCTTAAAATTTTTGCATCATCCAACACTAACCGCTTACAACTTTGGCGGGAAAACTATATTATCTGATTGTGGTAATTTCCATTTGCACACGATTTCGTACCTATATACTTTTTGCATTTTACACGCAGCCTATAGCTTAAGCTTGCTCTTGGCGTGCACTTGACATTAGCTTTTTTCACAGAGCATGAATATGCCGCCTCAGCAAAGAGTTGGTTTTTTGTTTTGGTTTGTGATGGAGCCTAGTGTAGAGTAGGTACGCCTCGCGTCATGACAAAAAAAAAAACATTTCGTAGTTAAACGAACTGTAAACTGGAATTCTACTATGTGTATATGGATTTGTCGCTATTTTTGTGCCAGCAGCTGCGCTAGACGAGACGATTAATTTACAATTCACACATCAAAAATGAAATTTAAGAAAAATTATAATAATAAAAATAGAGTAAGTACAGTCATGTATGTAGTACATCTGAGAGGAAACAAAAATGGCAAACATGTTCAGTAATATCATTTATCGTTTTACATTAGAATTATTAATGTCATCGGAAGTAATTACTTAATTTGTAACACATGTGCATTATGTAGAAGGGGTGTTAACTACGAAGATTTTAATCTTCGAATTAGGGTTAGTTAAAATTATTATGTTATGTCATTATATGCCATGGTCGATTTAATTTAATATTTTTTATCTCGTATACCTACCTACTTATATAAAATTTTGTCTTAAGCTAGAACTATAATGCTCGAAGGGGCTTTTAAGTGGTCGGAAGAAAACAAGCGAATACACGAAAATTATAAATTATAATTGCGGAGTGAAAGGTTTCGTCAAGTTTCGTTCAATTTTGCTTACGCTCGGAAACGCACCTTATTTAAATAAAACTGACTTTTGGTGAAATAGCAATGCCAAAAAGAGATAGATGATAATTACATTTTGGGTGTGTTCCCCTTTTGACGGTACGGAAAGCAACTTATTGTTGGTGTTTGACATTAGCTTCAGTGCCCTTCCGACTATTATAGTTCTACCTTTAGACCTTAGCCTCAGAAATATTTTAGACGGAAAACTTATGCCCCGGTATTTATAAACGCGTAAAAGTTCACATTTAGTGAGAAAATAGGTGTTTGGTAACGTGAAATTTCTTGCAAATTTTCACAATTTGCTGTCAAAAACCACAGGAGAAAAAAAAAGTTTCGGCAACTTGGTGAAAGTTTCACAGTACCAAACAGGCATAGTATATGAGCAGTTCAATAAATACTCTTGATTTGCTATCATCCGACTCCACAGATGCCCAACATCGCAACCACAATCCGATCAACAATCTGCAGATTTTTTCTCGCTCGTTAAATCATGTCATGTCGTTTCATTTCTCTCTCACCACTACTTTTATCTTTTGCAATAATACACGGCCTTTAGACTCCAACTAACAGTAAAGAGACTTTTAATATCCAGCTACCTCGAGATACAACGAAAACCAGACAAAAAAACTCACACGCACGTGAAACGTCAAATCACATGGCCAAGCTTTGAACAGCGTTCATGTCGTGTTCAAAAGTTGGTTTTCTTCGACATGTCGTCGACAAGACATGGATTTCTCCACTGGTTTTTTTTTTCTGAACATGTTCATAGTCCGATTATGGCTCATGTCTAGTGGAGCCAGCATATAACAGCAGAGTTCTTGTTGATTGTTGTAGATTTTCGTTATGATTTGGAACTTAACGTGGATTAGCAGTTTATTTTTTTTATTACAATGAAATTTTAATTCGAACTAACTTCTCATCGACGTTTTAGATAAATTATGAATTAGAAAATATCTGAGCTTTTTTTTATTGTATTATTTTATTGTGTTGTTGATTAGGATTTTCATTGGTAAAAAACTCAATTTATTTTTGATTTGGATCTGTCAAAAAGTGGATTTTGATAGTTTTCGCTTTCTTTTGGGTAGTAAAAAACTATTCGGTCTTTGTTTAACTAAAACCATTCTAAACCAGTATTATTGAACGCAATCACTTCTACAAGTTTTCGTCGCTTCAATTCCACATGCATAAAAACTACACAGAAATCGTAGTTCATTCGCTACTAATTAAATTAAATTTAGAACGAAATCTGGAGAGGAAGCACCCAAGTGGAATACAAACGAGTGCATGGTTTGTAGGAAAAACGATGGAGTTAATTAGTCGATGCGTAATCTCATGCATTCTTTAGAATTATTCTTAAGAAGAGCGGTTGGTTACAGTGACGCTGTGGAGTTCACACAAACTTCCTTTTTTATGCAAACACAATGTTTAAAATTTTTGTCATTGTCCACCACCAGTATAAAATCAATTTGAACGATGAATCAGTTCTGACGAACTCGTGCGATTTCCGACAAACAAATCGCCTGCACTGTAATCAGTTTCATGAGAATCTTTGGTTTTGTTAGTTCTGACGTATTTGTCAGAACGTCATTGAAATACAAATCAAATCATTGGAATTTTCTTCGACAGATCGATTATACAAAGTGCAGTAAAAGTAATATGTATTGGCTGCCATTTTATTAGAAATAGAATATTGGCCTCAGTTTTCACAGAAAAAATGATAGGTATCGATCAAATGACAACTTCCTGAATTGATGCACATTTGTGTTCGTTTTATGAATTGGTGCTCCCAAAATATCTGGCTCCAAATTGGTGATTCTTTTCAACTAATTCACGTAAATAAATGTCAAAACACAATGACATTTGACATTATTTGCAAAATTTATATATGACATATTCATATTGGGACATAACTTTTGACCCATCTTGTCAGTTGATTCACGTTAATTTTTTATTTTGAATTTTTGCACCCAAAACATCTGGTTCCAAATTCGTGATTTTTTTCTTCAACTTGGTTATCCACCTACTTAGCTCAACTGCAGTAACTTTTGTTCAAAAACGTCATTATTTCATCGGCTCCGGCATATTGTGATGGCTGGAGAATTTTTATATTTGTCCAGATTATATTTATTTCTGAGGACTCAGATAATTTCGCCAGTTTTGCTGTCAAATACTTAGTAAAACAAATTGGGATTCGTCTACTCAGTTGAGCGCTCTGATATATAAATCGAATGCACACATTCTGAATTGTGAGTGCGTTCAACAATACATTAGAAAAGAAATGCGATTAAACTTAAGCTGATTTACGAAGTTTCTCTATCTGTCAAGAACCTGGAACATAAATGTCAAAACACAATGACATTTTCCGCCATTTGCAAAAACTATGGCACATTCACATTAGGTCTGATCGTTTACTTTCCAATAAAGTTCAATCAATTTTTTTTTTGTATGAATTTTGACATAACTTTGGACTAAAATTGGTAGAAATGAACAGTTTTGGGGAGTTAACGAATAGCGGTACATATTAAGAAATTAATTTTGCCCCTACTTGAAGCAATCATTTATGTTCGCTTCTTCAAAACAAAACCAACTTGAAAGATATATTGACAGAGGAGAACAGAAAATGAAACGAACACAAATCATTGCAACGTTCTATGTTTCACTTTGTTGAAGATAAAATCTCGCAAAACGAGAAATCTTAACAAAAGCAACATTGAAGAGCTTCTGATAAGAACTAATGCAACTGTTGAAAAGCGATAGTTACGAGAGCGTTGTGATCCTATTGAAGTTAAAGAAAAACGTTCAGTTCAACAAAAAAATAAAAATACATACAAATATACAAAATAATCAACAAGCAATTTAGTACGTGTCAACAAAATAAATTTCAACTTAATTAAACATGTTGTATGTCAAGTTCAACCAAGTCACCAGCAACGTCTCATCACCCGAAACAATTAGTAACACTCATTAGCATTTTTGTCTCAAACAAATAAATCTGACGTCACACTATTTCCACACATCCCATATGAATATAAACAAAAAAAAATAAAACCACCTGTCATAATTAATTCAAACTGCAAAATAAACTGTATTAACAACCTGACACCTATACGCCCCATTGTCATCCAACTGTCCCCTTGTGACATTTCAAAAATAAATCAAACATAAAGTCTGCTTTTCACTTCACAACACAGCTAAACTAGTGTTTCCCGTTTTCAATGACTGAAATCCACCAATGATGTCGAAACACACACATAGTACATACCAAAAAAAAAAAAAATGATTATCAACGCCAACAAAATCCCACTGACGTTTTTCATCTTGGCACTTTGTCAAAAATTCGCATACAAATTCCACGTGCTAAAAATTTGCAAAAGATTATCATTGCTGTCAAATTGAGTCTTAAAAGCTAACGAAACCAAACACACACACGCACACATTTACCCAATAACTGACTCTCTATCTCGCTAATTCTCAATAAGAAGAGGATTTAGTATAACAAATCTTTAAAGTCAGCGACCGCAATAAATCTTATTTGTGGCTGGAAATGTTTTTATTTGATTGCGATTCACATAGAAATAGACATGACCCATAAGCAAGTGTAAACGAAGCCTTAACAGGGGTCACGATTCGGTTTGTTTATTTTCTCATCTTAGAAGCGTTGCGGTGGCGGTAATGGTTGTTGGATGTGTATTCGTCTTTATGCTATTATCTTGTATCTTGTGTTTTCCTCTTAAAGAAGTGTAAATAATGATGTTCTTATAAATCCCTCCAACTATTTTTGATACTTTTCATGTTAGAGATGTTTATCTAAACAAAAATGCAAGATGCTATCTATGAAGAAGCCAAATAGGAATAAAAATAAAAACTTAGACGATTATTTGAGTCTATTTTCCTTTTTATTTTCGTTTCGGGCGGGGGTCATTAAACTTGGACGGTAAAATACATATAAGTTCAGGTTTATTACATGTTTTTCATTTTATTTATTTTGAAATTTTTTCTTTTATATTTTCTCGAAGGAGGTCAGTATATAAATACTATACACAATGGACACGCTCGAATTTCACATAAAAATCGGTTCCGGTTTGCGTTCCTACACTTCAAGTCACCCACCATCACTATAGTGATGACCAGTGACGACATGAAGGAGAAAAAGAATTACCAAACTGTTGCACGCACACAAAAACATTTTTTTCAATAATTTCACTTTTTGACTCAAACAAAAATTTATTGTACCATAAACTATACGTGTATAAGGATCATGTTACATTAAGATTAAAAGGGGTTTATTTAAATAGAAGTAATGCAATCAATTGATTACTCGTTTGGAATTATTATGTGTATGTAAAGTTCAGGTAGAAGAAGCAAATTTACATAACATCATGACTCAATCGATAATGATGCTGATGCTGATGATGATGACGATAAAGTAAAGTGTAAACTCAACATTAAATTCACATCTTGTTTTCTTGTGTGCAAAATATTCTCCCTTTCCTTCTTTATGTAAATCAAAATTAGAATAATAATAGTTTATGAAATTCTAGAGGGAATTTCTTGTCATTCTGGTTGTGAACAATGTGAATTAGTTGGTATTTATTTTGTCTCTGATATAGTTTCAACATTTGTTAATTCATTGTTGGACAATTATTATTAGACTCCGTGTGTGAAGGAAATAGGCGTGACAAACATAATGTTGGTACATCAATTAACACTGAGGTTTTGCTAAAACAAAAGTTTTTATGTTCTGAGTGTCAGGAGGTGAAGAATGCAGCCAATAAAGATTAATTAAATTCATGGTCTTTATACTTGCTTTTACCTTGAAATAAAAGCGTTTTATTAAAAATTATAAAATTGCCAAATTCAATTCTGAAATTAACTTATTTCAACCAAATTTAGTTAAAACTACGAGCACTTGAAGTTTGACATATTCTGTGGCATTCAATCCAATAAACGTCAACTGAATTGCTTTTTAATGAAACTGTAAAATTTGTAGTAGTTAATGTCAAAAAATAATTAGGAAAAAACAACAGCGAATTCTAATTTCGGAAATTTTGGACTAAATAAAATTATAGTACATTTGTCATCATTACAGGTGAAGTGAGGTTATTTCGTTAAATCTCGGGAGTATATAAGGTCTGATCCTTTACATTGAGTTTCTGTGATTTTTGGCCCAAACTTCTGTCAAACAATTTTTTTTGTATGAACTTTGACAGACTTGGACTTAAATGCGCAGAAATGCACAGAAAATCACAGAAATTCAAAGTAAAGGAACAGCCCTATTCATTTTAAATTTGCTAATTTTGTTTAACAGTTCATTGGACTTTGAATTTAAATTGTCTGTTTATCGCTCATTTTGTATGTTTCCGTTTTCCATCTAATTCTGACATTTCCATAGAAAAAGCTTTCTGAATTGGTTTTTAAATTGGGCGCGTTCAATAGTTTTCACCAAATTTCGTGCAGATTCGATGGAAATTCGCTACATAATTTCGATTTGTTAATTTGAATGGAAAATGACATTTGCACATATCGCCCGTTTGTTACAAGACCGTTTCGAGATAAATGCGACTGAAAATTTCGTTTTTGTGAAAATATGAAAAAAAGGACTGTGCAATAATTAGCTTTTATTTGGAATTGAGAACAGATACATCGATACCGAAAAGAAAAAAACATCATAATCACAATGTTATACTTAATATAGAATCGACAATTTTTGAGTCATGCGAACTGTCTTGTAACAAATGGGTATTGTTTTATGTACACATAATTTGCTTATTTTCAACAAAAATATCACAGCTTTATTTCTTTTTTGATTGGATTTTCTGACTGTTTCACTCCTTTTTGATTTCAATCGAATATGATTGTCAAATTTACACACGTACACTCACGAATGACGCCATTTAACAAAATGGCTTCTTCCAAAATTTATGACAAAAAACTATGGATGTATACGTGTGTTCTAAATCTACTCCTTCTTGAAATCGAGAACATAAAAAGAATCCGAAACAATTACTCGGAACAGTCAATCGAAGGCTTTGGAGCAGTAGGAATGAAAATGGAGTACGACGAAAGGGGTACTCCCAACGTTAAGTAGAAAGCGGCATAAGTTTGCTGTCAATTTTTCAAATGTCGTTTTCGATTTGATTTTCTAAAGTGTTCTACTCCTTTTTGATTTGAAATGAATGAAAATGAAAACACTACATATGTATGTCTGTTCGTTGAATTCTGAAAACTACGAGTTTCTACGAGTGTTAGTAGAATTTTGTTTATATGTATATGAACTTTAACAGAACTTTGGGCTTAGTTCGTAGTTTTGTGAAGAAACGAACAGGCATCATGTTGTCAAATTTACACGCTCACTACCTATGCATTGACACCATTTGAAAAAATGGCTTTTTCAAGCATTTATCACTATTGACAAGTAATCCGACAAAAAACTGTGTTTTAAATCTACTCCTTCTTGCAAGCGGCAAGAGAAAAAGACTCCAAAAACAAAACTCTGAACAGTAAACCAGAGGCTTCTAGAGTAGGAGTGAAAATGGGGTTGGCTACGAAAACTCGCAAATCAAAATCTCGAATTCGAAATCTCGTATAACGAAATCTCGCAATTACAAAATCTCGCTTTTCATAATCCCGCAATTACAAAATCCCGTTTTTCATAATCTCGCAATAACGAAATCCCGCAAACTAAAATCTCGCATATCAAAATCTCGCAAAACTGAATTGCATTGCAACAAATACATTTTTTAATCAAAATCTCGCAAATTAAAATCTCGCGCGAGATTTCAATTTGCGAGATTTTGATTACAAAAATGTATTTGTTACAATGCAATTCAATTTTGCGACATATCCTAGCTACTGCAAAATATATAATCCAGTGTCTGAGTACTTTTAGACCAAACTGTTATTATTAATTTGAACTGTTGATTTTTCAATATTATTGTTGTCAAAAGAACAAGAAAGAGAGAGAACATGGAGATGGTATATCCAGTTGTAAAGTGTCATGTGCAAATTGCATTAATCGTATTTGACCTTGAACTAGAAGATACTTTTAGTTCCATTATAAACGCGTAAAAGACAACCAAAATGGTTATTAACAGTAATAAAGGATGTACAAATTTTTTGTTAACGGGTATAGTTATAAGTTGGAAAGAAAATTTATGCAAAGTGGTCTTGGGTAGGTATGTTCGATTCGATTCGATGAATTCGATGATTCGTTGCTGTGAAATTTGAAGTTGCGAGATTTTGATTTGCGAGATTTTAAATTGCGAGATTTTTAGGTTCGAGATGTAAATGCGAGATTGTAAAAAGTGAGATTTTGTAATTGCGAGATTATGAAAAACAAGATTTTTAACTTGCAAGATTTCGTTATTCGAGATTTTTAAAAAAAATGCTAGATTTCGTTATTCGAGGTTTTGGTTTGCGGGATATCGTAGCGCTCCCGTGAAAATGGAGTGCAAAAGTAGTATTCCAAACGTCAAAATCAAAAGCGACGAAGGAAACGAAAATAATTTGGATTCGTTTGTTTAAAAATTAAATCATTGCAATCGGAGATAACCCGTTTAAATGGGATGAATCAAATTTGAAGCAAATCCATCAGTTAGAAAGGTTATAGATCGATTATAGGTGTTTCCTAATTGAGACGCTATTGTTATATTATAACATCTGTCAAATTGTTCAGTAGCATATGGCAAATTACTTATCGAATAAATAGAATAGTATTGAACAACTTGTACAAATTTTAAAATTCGTCCGAACAAACGCTTCGCGCACTTTGTGAATCCTACGCTAGAAAAATACAAAACTGACATCTGTTATTCACTATGGGTAGCCCGTTTTCGAAAATGTCAAATCAAAGTCAATTTGATCATCAAATGATCGTCATTTTTGGACGCAGGTACTCCGATCGTCAAATATGCAACCGTCCTGCTTGCACAAAATAAGTTTAACCAACGTCAGTCAATTTACTTGCAAACACATTTGACGTTTACAAACACGCTCTTTGGCTTTTAGATATTTTGTTCGTCAACCCGTTTTTTTTACTGCACAGCTGCACCACAGGTGATATTTTCGAACATGTGACTTAAGCAAGCTGCATTATCGAACACAATGCTAATGCAGTTAAATTTGTATTTGCGTTTTCGAATAGAAGACTTTTGCAGTTTGCGTTTAAGAACATTCTGCAAATGCATTTTTGATGCAGTTGACGTTTTCGAAAACGGTCGTACTCATGCAACGTCTTAAGTTTACAAATTGTGTAAAATGGTAAGTTTACCCGAAAGTTTGCATAAACGACATTCATTTGATTCATTTGGTTAAATGCTGTGTAATTGAACGAGTTAAAAGTCAAAAATTTATTTGACAAATTAGGAGTGTGAATGATTAGGTATGTGACAGATTAGACGTGTTCCGATGTCGAAGTTATTTTTAAATTGAGAAACTCTCCCGAATCAACGCTTAATTGAAGTCTCGGAACGATAAAAAAATTAAAGGTAGAATTATAATAGTCGTAAGCTGTCGGAAGCTTATTTCAAAAACCAACGGAAAGTAGCTTTCTAAACAGTCAAAAGGCGAAGTTAGCTATATTCCACTTAAGTAAAATGAATCATCTATCTCTTTTTTTCGTTCCTACTTCACCAAATGTCAGATAGCTTTTCTCCTCACAAAACAAAAGTTAACGAAACCTAACGAAAATTAACTACTTTTCACCAATGGCATCTGTTTCCGACATCCTGCAACTATAAAGGTTTTTTTTCTTGTTTAAACTAAGTTTTAATTCACAACGTTCATTGCTAAATAATCGCAATGCAATAGTAACAAAACATGCTCAGAGTTTTTTTTTCGTTCTCTGAGATATCACATTTACATGTATGTATGTATGTATCATATTCCTGAACACGCCTAATTCTAAAAGTCACAGTGACGTGTGGATAAGTTTACCCAAATGAATTTGGTTAATTTCCTGCAGCAAAATACTTGGATAAGATTATTGTGTTAACCATTCCCCATTCAAAATTTGACAGTTCATTAACCAAATGATAAACTTAACGAAATCGTTAACTTATCTAGTGTTTTACGACGTTGCATGAATACCATTACTATTTATTGAGAGCTAGTTTACCAGCGAATTGGCACAAAATCTATCGTAATTCGAATTTTTTACGAATTATTTAGACAACTCTAAGACAGCAATATTTATTCATAATTTAATTTTCAATTTTGAAGACTGTCTTTAGTTGCCCGGAGGATATAAACAAGACGGCATAAAAAACGATTTGTATAATTAACGCCAACTGGCTAACAAAAGGATCCCACACACTATTAATGTCACCTGTCAATATTATTTGAAACGAGTCTCTCTCCAATGTTCGTGACATTGAGGAGAATCAAATTAAGATTTTCTTCAATGTTACCTGACAGGCTCTTATTTCCAGTGTCGTTCAACAGTAGATGCTAGAAAACTCGATCGAATCAACAAAGTGGGTGCGTTCAGATCTGTTCATTTAACAACATCTTACACGTTCGATGATCGATGATCAACAAGTAGTTTAACTATAAATAAAGAATGCAGGTCATAAGGGTCTAATAGTCACTTACTGTGCTCATAGGACTCATTTAGAATCAATAGAATGATTGAACGATAGAGAACATTGTACATATACATTCATATGACATATTGTATCCCTGACCGAACACCAGTTGCCTTACCCTTCTGTTTTGCTGATTATTTAAGATTTAAGAAACAATATAGTAGTAGCAGCAACACTAATTAGATTCGAATTGTTAGCATTCGTGTTCTGTGACACGAACAATAAACAAAAACAAATAAATAAAACAACTTCTGTGCAAGGCTACATTATTTGTTTGTATAGGTTCACATAAAATGTGGGTCAACATCGTAAGTCACGGAAATCACATTGAATTGAGTTCCTCAGACCCTCCTATATTACTTCTACCTACCGGGAAAGAAAATGAAGGAACAAAATGTATACACTCATGTACCTATGTACATAAATATTCACAGCTCGTGTTGTGTACCACTTTCGTTTTTCAATAAATTAATTTATATTCCTCGCTGATTCACATGTCACAGATTTTAACATTTCGATAAGACGTCTCATTTTTGTCAACATCCCTGTTTATTTTTTTTTATTTAATATTTGCTAATTGTTTCATAAATAACCCACGGCAATTGTAATTATTGAATCTCGTTAAAATTCTGTTCTTGTGGTTTAATGTTAAATTAAAATCTGTACGAAGAGATTTATTTGGATCATTTTGGCTGTTGGCCCAAAATTTCAATAAGAACACACAGAAGCAACCGTCAACGGAATGGTGTTGTCCGATCATCGTCATCATTGGTTTCATTAATCTCATAAATTTCTTGACAAAATTGGTGCCCTCAACCTCAGTCAAGCTTGCTATACCTACATATATACACAGCTATTCCGCGAGATTTCTTTAACACCGCCATGCCATCGCCACCGACCAACCGACCGACTTACCGACAACGCAATGCTCGGACAGGGTAATTAATTGTTATATTTTTTTGTTGGCAGCACTGTTGATTTAACATTCGAATGCCTTGGGATAGCATTCTCGAGTTGCTATCAATTAATAATATTTACGAAGTTTTTTGTTTTCCATTTTTGTATGTTTTTTGCTGTTGAACGGCCACAAACGTGATAGCAAGGGTTCCGGCAAATGTTAATGAGTCATCATACAAATTTATAAAGAAGAAAGTTTTTTCTTCTTCTTCTTAATTTCAATTTACAGGAGGAATATAAACAAAGAACCTAAATCGAGGTCAATGAAGATTTTAAATCCTCAAGACGAAGTTTTTGCTCTTTGGCATTGTCTATATTTTCAAGGAATACAAAAAAAAAAACGACTGAGTTTTGTATTGACATTAACTTGTAGTCCGGGAGGCAAGTGTTGCTTTTCGGCCATATAAGTTTTGGTAAGAAATATGTTATGAAAAATATGATGACAAAAATAAATGGAAGTTCAAGTTCGGATACAATTTTCATTTATTTATATTTTTCGTTTGAATTCATAATAAATTACTCAAACTTCTGTGGAATTTTAGGCACCAAAAACAATGCGAAGAGTTAAAGCAAAAACTTGTTTCCACTTCGGATCTGAGTATAACTCAAAGAACGTACAGTGATACACTTAGGGCCAAAAAATTAAATTGACGTTTGTCTTATCGTTCAGCCATCCAACTTCAAAAAGCATGATCACTGTTGCCTAAGGGTTGTTTAACTTAAACAGCGGAATCGGCGGTATAAGCCTTGCTCTAACTTTATTTAATTAAATAACGGCTATTTCCAACAAGGTATTTTGCAATATTAAGACACTGCCATAATAAATAGTTCAAGAAATTCTTAAACTGTATTTTGACCTTCGGATTTTAGTCCAGGCAATATATGATTTAACATGGGCAAAATTGCAACAGAAGCTTTTTTAATCAATTTAAAATCAGTTACCACTACTGAAAGACATATCCAAAATCGGACAAAATCCCTCCATGGGAACACCCCGAAAAACGGTTTTCAAAATGGCGGATTTATTGGTTTGTTGTTTTTGGTTGTTATTTTTACTACGCTGTGATTTTTTCTTTCAATTATGTTTAATTATCACTGGTGGATCCACTATGACATTCCCGAGTCATTACCCCCTCTCCCAGTCATGACCCTTCCCCATTTATGACCCCCCCCCCCACTCCCTTCAGAGCCCTAGAGAGTATGATCGACGCGACCAATCTTCACGAGTATAGAAAGAAACACCCCCCATTTATGATCCCCCTCATTAATGACCCCCCCCATACATTTATTAACATACATATATACCATATCTACCATTAAAATAATTCTATTTTATCTTAATATACGTTAAATCACAAGAGAAAATAAATGTATTTATTCAGTCCAGGCAAACTAAGCTGAAAATACCGTGAACATGGGCAAAATAGCAACAGAAGCTTTTTTAATTGATTTTTTATCTGTAAGCATTACCAAACAATATACCCAAAATCTGACAAAATCCGATCATGGGAACACTCCAAAAAACGGATTTCAAAATGGTGGATTAACTGGGGTGTTGTTTTAGGTTGTTATTATTTCCACTACGCAGTGATTTTAACTGTTTTTATGTGTTGAAATCAATTGCGGATAGTTGATCATGAAGCACCCCAGTCATGGTATTCTCTCTGCTCAAAAATCTTAATTTTCCCAAAAAAAAAAACTGTTCACAAAAAGAAAAAAAAAAAAAGAAATACACACTATTCACGACCCCCCCAAGCCATATGTCTCCTCCCAGCAAATGATAAACACGACCAATCTTCAGTAATGGTTCTAGAAAATGAGGATATAAATACATAAATAAACCTATTGTAAGCTTTTGGCACGCTTACATACACACATATATTCTAGGGCTTGAACAGTTTCTTAAAATTCTTTCATTAAATAGCTTTGCTAGGCCTGAAAAATAAATATATAAATACATTCGTGACCTAATAGAGATTACATTTTAAGGATATTATACACTAAATTTGGAGTTGGTCCACATCTTACTACGATGATTTAGTTTGATCTCATTGCCCTTTGCATGGTAAAAAAGCAAAATCAGCAGATCAATGTCGTCTTCTATCACTTTGTATGAACACGTTCTGAAGATGAGTTGCGGTACAAACAATATCCACATCAGCATCCCCATTTGCGTTACTTACAGAAGATCCTTGTTTCTTCAGCAATTAACCAAGCAAGGCAATTAATAAAGGTTGCTTGTTATTTCGAACTTGAATCTGTTCTGCCGACTAACTTGATGACTAAGTCCGGGATGCAACTGTAAGTTTAGGTACATATCTCATCGTAGCCTTTGAAAAACAGGAAACCAACCGGTAGATTTTGTCCAAAATTAGCAAAACCATGGATTGGGCTTGCTTTTTCAGTTAGCTTTGATAAAAAATCCCACTTAAAAGTAAAGGTTAGGTTAGGTTAGAAGGGGTGATGATGCGGCAAGCCGTATCACCTCACTCGGATCTCAATGGATCCATTGTGCTCCCCAGGATGTGGATAATGCAGGAAAACGAGGGATAAGAGGAGGGATTTAGTGGACGTTTTGGGAATGGGATGCCTCCTTGAACCATCCTGAGATCTGAATGAAGTTCAGGATGCTCCTTAATGGCAAAAGAGAGATTTCACCCAGTTCGTCGAAAAAGTATTCTCCGAGGGCTGTTTTCCTTTTCATGCTAGGCTCGGGCATTCACAGACGAAGTGAAAAGAGCCCTCCTCTGCCTCTTCGTCCCGGCACCCTCTGCGTAAGTAAAAAAAAAAGGTTGCATATAGTATTATTGGGGTACCAAATTGAAGCTAAGACTGTCGATATACGATATTGATGTTTGGACAGCTATATTGGTTGTCTTGAGTTGAAATACTCTTTTTAAAAAAGGTGTTTTGCTTATACTTTCTGTTCAAAATTCGAAATCTATTAAAAATTAAATGAAGGTGGTAAAGGTCACTTTCTAAGCTAAATTTTTGATATGATTTTACCCAGTTTTACTGTTTTGTTTTATATAAAAAAGCAACGAAGCAACCTAGACAAGTCTGCCAACAGACGGTTTTGGTAAATGATAACACTTTAGCTATCGGTTACTATTCTGTTTTTCAATATTTGGCTATCATGAAATGGGTTCACGCGGCTGCCTCCTGGATTTGTTAGGCTCAAATTTAATATCTCTACTGGTCTTTTTGTACCGTTCGCGTCATTCTTGATATAAGTCCTTTACTGTAGAGGTCCACGTTTAATTGTAATAAAACCCTGCAATTTTAAGAAGCGCTTGGGAGCTCATGACTGGTGGGGGTAGGGGCTAGTTGACTGCGTCATGACTGTGCTATTTTTCTTCAGTATTTGTTGACTGTAGAAGAGTATTTTGTCGTGTCTATAATTTTCTCTTGGGCTCTAATGAGATCATTGTTGAGAGGAAAACATGGCTGGAGGGGGTTTTGAAGGAAGGAGGTTTTGAAAGAAGGGCAATCGTAAATGGGAGGGGGGTGTCTTTTTTCCTCAGTTTCTTAAGCTTTAAGTGAATAGTCGAAGTATCCATTATTTCCTCTGGGGGCCAGATATGGGGGAGGGGCTATGACTAGGGGAGAGGGTGACTGGGAATATCATGACTGATTTTTGGCCCTCTCCTAGGATAAGCAACTGATTTCTGCACAGAAAAACAGTAAAAAAACTGCGTAGTAAAAATAATAACCTAAAACAGCACCCAAATCCATCCGCCATTTTGAAATCCGTTTTTGAGGGTGTTCCCATGGACGGATTTTGTCCGATTTTGGATATGTTGTTCAGTAATGGATACTGAACAAAAGTCCATCAAAAAAGCTTCTGTTGCAATTTTGCCCATGTTTGAAGTATTTTTAGCTTAGATTGCCTGGACTATTTATCGTCCGTGAACGTTGTTCGTTGATGGCCGTACCTGGAACAACGAAGGTCTAAATGATAACACCGAACACAAGCAACAAAGAAATTCAAATTTCTTTTGAATTTTCGGTTAACTTTGTTCGTTGATGATGGTTTCTGGAACAACGTTCAATGAAAGGAGAACGAAAGTCTTAATGCAGCTTAATAATAAAAATAAAATATACAGATTCTTTCTTTAGTCGCACAACACGAATGGGGACTGATTAACCAAGCTCAATTTTCCCCTCCTATTTTGATATTGAGAACTTCGAAACCAATGTGCATCGGTATCTCCGTTTTAATCTTTCCCTATTTTCCTGATCGCTCGCACTGTGTGACGGCATCTTAAAAGTAGTCAAAACCCCTTTAGTGCGCGCTCATTAGGTACATATAAAAAAACTTCTGGCTTTTAATAAGCTATTTAAATTCGTATACAAAAATACAGTTATTTTCATAGGACTTTCAGGTTATAGATGCAATAAAGGCCAGGTTTACGTGGAGCCTAAGTTAGAGCTGATTTAGTTAATTCTGAAAATAAATAAAAATCGAGCCATCTCATATATCAGTTGAGTATTTACTTCATCTTTAAGTTTTCAAAAATGTATTGAAATCGATGTGCGGCTCTATGGATATCACACTTTCAACGCCTATCACTATCGAAATCAATTTGGCACCAACATAAAAATTGCCCTACGTTTAGTTTTTCAGTTAACTCACCAAATAGGCCAGTAAATACAGAAATATTACTATTGACCAAATGGAAAAAAATAGCTGCAGCCTGAAAAAAGGACAAACAAAGGAAAAATTAAAAAATTCTTAAAATTAAATCCACCCACCACCACGCCTACTTCTCTTATTTCTTTGTTTCTTGGAAATGGCTCCAAGGATTTCCATGAAATTTTAGGAGCTTGTTCTTATGGACGAGAAAAAAATTGCCAAATTGGTTTTAGTAAAATCCGGCCACTGTCACACCCATTTTTCTTATTTCTTTGTTTCTCGGAAACGTTCTTACGATTTGGATGACATCCAAGAGTTTATTCTTATGTACGAGAAAAAAATTAAAAAAATTGTTTCATTCAAATCCCCGTCTTAGACTAATAGCATGTAAATGTAAAAAAATTGCGGACACCGAAAAGCTGGCCTCAAATATACACCAATTTGCAAGAATTGCAGTGGGGAAACCTGCGACAATAGTCGTCAGATGAAATTTCAAAATGTGACGCTTGACCCTGGTTGAGAATGAAAATGAACTACCAGGTCCTTCTCAGAAGCGCAAAAAATTTAAAAATATTGATAAGATATTAAGTGAATTATACAAAGTCTCGCTCGCAAAAACAAGATTTGTCTTGTCGTCTTTTAGACCATATACATATAAGTAAAGTCGGAGTGCCAGTGGGCGGATGTTACTAAGTGCTTTTTTAATATATAATGCGTACAAGGATTGTCCACTTAGCAGCGAAATTAAAAACAATTCATTACGCTATGAAAGAACTCAGATAAATGATTTTCATCAATCGGATATGTATAAGACTTTGAGGCCTGATTTGGGCTTTTATTTTTTATTTGAAAACTGAATCGTTACTCCCTAGGGCAGTTCCAAGAAATTAATAAATATACATGAAAGAGGAGCGTAACACCTTGTGGGTTTCACAAAACCAAAAGTGCTCCGTATATATTTATATCGGTAGTATGAACAAACTCTCAAAATTTTATCCAAAACACTTTCTGAGAAATCTAGATATAAAAGTGGGAGGACTTAAATATTTTTTTTATTTTTTTTCCCAATCATAAGAATAAACTCTGAAAATTTAATGCAAATCCTAGGAGGCGTTTTCGAGAAACAAAGAAATAAGAAAAGTGGGCGTGACAGTGAGCGTATTTTACTAAAAGCAATTTGCCAATTTTTTTCTCGTCCATAAGAACAAACTACTAAAATTTCATTGAAATCCTTGGAGCCGTTTCTGAGAAACAAAGAAATAAGAAAAGTGGGCGTGATAGTGGGCGGATTTTATTATAATTTGTTTTCATTTTTTTCTACGATCATATTAACAAATTATGAAAATTTTATCCGTATCGGTGCAGCCGTTTCTTCAGAAACCAGGATTTAATAAAAGTGGGCGTGGCACCGCCCCTGCAAGGGGTAGGAGGTCGCCAACTTGGATTTAAGTTGCATACCTACACCCAAAACGACCTGCAAAATTTCAGCCTGCTGCCATTTACTATTCTAATTTTACTGTACTAAAATAGGTAAGGTTTTGGAATTAACTTAGAATTTAACTCGGGTTTAACCCTGAATCTATAATGATTTCTTACCTACTGAAAAACTGGGTCTAAATATCGTAAAGCAACGATTATACAAGATGGTTCAACATTCCCTTCATATAATTTTAAATATCTACATCCTGTTACTCGTGTCAGTTTCCATAATAGTTTATGATGGATGACACTAGCAAATCAATTGAAATATCCGTCAGTGTTAATGACGTTAAAGTTTGCTTCATTATACTCCAGACTATGTGTATATCAGGATAAGCAACAGAGGATATGACAGAGATTATGTTGATGAAGGGAGTAATGTAATTATTTAGTGACCTCACAGGACGATACAGTGACAGCATTAAGCTAATATCATGGCATCGGACACGTTAAAGAAATCTGAGTTCCTATTTAAAAGTTGTTAACCTTTCAATGTCGTTTTGCAGTGGTAATGACTTTTAAGAGTTTTTAATTGAATTATGTGTTTTGCTTTAAAATTCTAGCAAAGAATATGAATGGGATTTTTTCTTTTTTAAAGACGTCATTTGGTTTCTATCCAAGGTTGCTTTTTATGAACATTTCGGATATTAATTCAACTTATGCTATGTTCCCACCAAAGATTTATCTTAGTTGAGAATAAAATGAATTTGAATTGTGTTTTATTAAAGTCAAAATCATATTCACAATATCGCATCAATGTCAATAACGTGAAATGCCAATTTTCATACATAGGTTGTTTCGCCATTTTTTAAAGGATTCAATGAATAAAATCACAATTGGTTTAAAAAAAAAATAAAACAAACAAAATTAAATTAAATACATATTAAAATTCAGATATGTTGACATTTTTTTTTCTCGGGTTCCAACTGATAAAATAATACAATTCATATTCCATTATGTCAACCTTGAAGAAAGTTATTCACACCAATTGAGTAAGCATACCTGGAAAGAAACAAAAATATATATAAATTTAACATTTCATACATTTAAAAAATTGTATTTAATTAAAAAATTTAATTGCTAATAAATGAAATACATATGTACATATAAAAATTAACTTTTCAACTTTTAACATAATAAGTGGAGCTAAGCGATTTTTTGGCCCCCAAACTCTTCAAATTAAACTTTGTTTACACATTTTATATTATGAGTTTTTCGATTTCTCAATAACCTATTGCAAAGCTATAAATTATAACAAACAAATTGTTGCAATAAGGAAATCTAGTTTACTCATGCGAGAACTCTCTTCTCTCTCTGTTTTCAATAAACACAATTATCACACAAAATGGTAAAATTAACACGACTACCAACCAATTATGAAGCTGAAATATGAGAATAATTTAACTCAACAGATGTTTTTATTGTTAGGTACCGAAAAGAATAATTATTTGAAAACAAAATAGAAATTGAAGTGTTTGAAAGTTGCGCTCTTTTGGGCTTTTCTGTGTTAATTGTCATACCTACATACAAAGTTTTCTTTTATATTTTTCGTTTAACTTTTTGTCATTTTTGACTATTTGGTATCCTAACTCCTCCCCCCCCCCTAACGAGAGAGGGGGGAGTAGTGATCCCACTAAGGCACTTTTCCTGTATCCAGGCGGCAGCGGAAGAATTCTCCAGATGGAATCAACAGTGGCGTCTACAGTTCCAGTTAGGTTGAACTACTTAGTGAACACCTTATATGGGCTGCTACGACATATTCGTAGCTCAGGCCTATAAGGAGCGGTTTATCCGCGGCTCCTCACCCTTGGAGTTATACTAATGGTCTGGTCCTCCAGGTTTGGGGTTGTGCGTCGGGGTAACTTCCCTACCACAGGAAAACAAACTGGTTCCGAAACGACCACAAGCCTCGGATATGGATGATTTTAATGTTGACGACCCCAGCAAACGAAACAAGGACAATGAGTTTCGGATTTGCACGTGGAATGTCCGGACCTTAAACAGGCCACGTGCAGCCGAACAACTAGTGGAGAGCCTGGATAGGCTAAAGGCTGACATTACAGCCATCCAGGAAGTGCGATGGGATGGAGAGGGCATACGAAGGATGAATTCGTGTGACATATACTTCGGCGAGTGCTGCAAGGAGCAGGGTCAGCGGCTTTTTGGGTGTGGTTTTGTGGTGAGGGGAAGACTAAGGCAAGAAGTCTTAGGCTTCAGAAATGTAAGCGAGCGCCTGGCCACAATCCGCATCAAGGCAAATTTCAAAAACATCACGTTGATCTGTGCCCATGCCCCAACGGAAGAGAAGGATGACTCAACCAAGGAGGAATTCTACGATCTCCTTGAGAGTACGTATGATAGGTGCCCCAAGTACGACGTCAAGATTATTCTTGGCGACTTCAACGCCAAGATCGGAAAGGAGGGCATCTTTGGTTCGATAGTCGGAGGACACAGCCTGCACGACAGCACATCCGGTAACGGACTCAGGCTGATTGACTTTGCGGCGGGGCGAAATGTCATCATAGCAAGCACTCGATTCGCACACCTCAATATACACAAAGGGACCTGGCGGTCTCCGGATCAACGAACCGTCAACCAGATTGATCATGTTGCGATAGACGCAAGACATGCTTCCAGTATCCTTGATGTCCGAACGTTGCGAGGTGCCAACATAGACTCGGATCACTACTTGGTGGCAGCTCAAGTACGAATGCGGATATCGATGACGCCACAGCAACGAGCGGATGCTGTGAAAAGTTTTATCGTCTCGAATTTAAAATCGCAAGAGATCGCCAGGACTTTTGCAGACTGCGTTTCTCTTTCTCTTAATCTCTCAACAAGCCCACCACCAACATCATCTGCAGAGGACCAGTGGAAACATTGCCAAAATGCCATCAGTAGTGCGGCCACTGAAGTGCTGGGTTTCCCTAGACCACCACAACAAAACCCCTGGTTCGATGAAGAATGCTGGCTGGCGCATGTAGCAAAGAACGAGGCCTACCAATCAATGCTGCAGACTAAAACCAGAGCTGCTGAGAGAGCAGCCCGGGAGCTCTACGGGCAAAAACGAAGGGAGGAACGCCGACTTCTCAGGAGGAAAAAGAGAGAGCATGCGAAGCGGGCGGTCGAATCTATTGATGACTGTAACGGTAGGGGGGGGGGGGGGTGTTCGAAAGTTCTCGCGAAGGGTAAGGCAATCTACCCAAGGCTACAAGGCTAGAACGGAAGCCTGTCGTGATGAGAGTGGGAATATGGTGGTAGACGCACAGTCCGTGCTGAGAATTTGGAAGCAGCACTTCTCAAGACTGCTAAACGGCGAAGATGGCCAAAATTCCGCTTTAAGGCAGAACACTCCATTCAACCTGGACAATGATGGTCCATATTTCCGTCCACCCGACCTAAATGAAGTGCGGTTAGCGATAGCCAAGCTGAAAGCGTGCAAGGCTGCTGGTGCGGATGGCCTGCTAGCCGAGCTATTTAAAGCAGGAGGAGATGACTTGGTAGGGAGTATACACCAACTTATCTCCAAAATTTGGCCGGATGAAAGTACGCCCGATGAATGGAACCTTGGTATAGTGTGCCCCATCCACAAGAAAGGAGATGCTCTGACCTGTATTAACTACAGAGATATAAGTCTCCTCAACGTCGCATACAAAATCCTGTCATCTGTACTCTGTGATCGCTTAAAACCGTTTGTCAACGATCTGATCGGCCCCTATCAGTGTGATTTTAGGCCCGGCAAGTCAACCGTCGGTCAAATATTCACACTACGACAGATTTTGGAAAAAACCCAGGAGTTTCAAATCGATACACACCACCTCTTTATCGATTTCAAAGTCGCATATGATAGTGTAGATATAGAAGAATTATACAGAGCCATGTCGCATCTCGGCATCCCTGCCAAACTCGTCCGCTTGTGCAGGATGACGATGGAGAAGTCTCGCTGCTCCGTCAAAGTTGGTAAAAACACCACCGAACCCTTTGATGTCGAGAAAGGTTTGAGGCAAGGCGACGCGTTATCATGCAACTTGTTTAACATCGTACTTGAAGCAATTGTACGCAACTCGCAAGTCAACAACAGAGGTACAATTTTTCAAAAGTCCGTTCAACTACTTGCTTATGCAGATGATATTGACATCATTGGGGGGAGAACGAAGCGAGCTGTTACCGGCGCGTTTGCAAGTATTGAATCGGAGGCGGCGAAAATGGGTTTGACTGTTAATGAGGATAAGACGAAGTATATGCTATCATCGAGAGAGGAATCTCAACATCGTCAACTCGGGCCCAACGTCACGATGGATAGGTACAACTTCGAAGTCGTCAAGGACTTTGTCTACCTGGGCTCCACTATTACATCACAAAATGACATCAGTGCAGAGATCAAACGAAGAATTACTCTTCCAACCGCTGTTTCTTCGGGCTAAGAAGGCATTTGAGTAGTAAAGCCCTCTCTCAAAGAACCAAGGAGGCCTTATATAAGACCCTTATTACCCCGGTCCTGCTGTATGGGGCAGAAGCATGGACCTTGTCAAAAACGGACGAAAATCTGCTTGGGTGTTTTGAAGGGAAAATTCTTCGGGTGATCTTCGGTCCAGTATGTATCGATGGAGTATGAAGGAGAAGATTTAACAACGAGCTTTACGGGCTTTACAGCGACGTCGACCTGGTCAAAAAGCTGAAAATACAGCGGATGAGATGGCTGGGACACGAGGAGCGTATGAACACCGACGCACCAGTCCGACGAGTCTTCGAATCTACCCCTGATGGTCTGCGCAGCAGAGGAAGACCCCACCTTAGGTGGCGCACACAAGTGGAGAACGACCTCAACCAACTTGGAGTGCGTAACTGGAGGCAGCTAGCTAGGGACTGAGCTGGCTGGAGGGGCTTGTTGGTTGAGGCCGTAGTCCACCCTGGACTGTAAGCGCCATCTAAAGTAAAGAAAGTAAAGTAAGTAACTAGTTGTTTCTTATGTCGTTTCAATTGTAGGTTCGGAATACTCCTTTTGCACTCAATATTCAATCTTGCTACTCCAATTCCTTCGATTTATTGCCTCCAATTTGAAACAAGTATTGTTTCAAATCCAGAACAGTTTTGGTGCGGATATGAAAGGATAATATTTGTATGCAGCGAAGAAGGCTCATGAATTCAAAAATTTAGTATTCGCGCATTTGAAAAAAAAAAATTTCACGCCCACGCCATCCACCGGGATTCGATAACCAGGAGGGTAATAATTTATTTCAAATTAAATGATTTTTGAACTTCTTTCATCGCAATTCGAAATAAACATCAGCTTATTTTTTTGTTTAGAATTCAAGTGCCAAAAAAAACACATAAAATTGAAATCAAACAAGTCTTTGTCTGTCAATACAAAACAAACATGGCGTCTTTTTGACAAATTTATACTGTCACATTAGTTTTTTTTTTGGTGACAAGTTATTTTTTTTTTTTTTGCAATCAATTCACCCAATCATGACAAATTTATAATCATGACAGTAATTATTGGCATCAAAATATTATGCATGCACCTGAACACAAAGGCAAAAAAAAAAAAAAAAAACACCAAGTGAAAATTCAACCCCTTGAACAAACCGATTAATTTTCATAGCATTTTCATTAAATTTGTCTGTCTTTTTGTCATTATGTGCGTTTTACGATGCATCAATGTGTACCTACCTACACAAAAAAAAAATCACTTAATTTATGACATCCTCAAATAAAGAGACAAAAAAAGTTCATACCTACATAAGAAAAGCTAATTTATTAAGATGAAAGCAAACAACATTATTAGCATCATCAACAAAAAAATCCAATTGCAACGTGTAAATAAAAATAGAATCATAAAAATTAGGTAGGTACCTACAGAATTATTTTGTCTCGTGTTTTTTTGAACTTCTGCGCAGCTATAAATAGATTTTCATCAAAGAACGAATCATTTGCTAATCGTGAATACTTACATACTACATATGAACCTAGTTCTTTGAGAATGAAAAAAATAAAACAACTGAACACGGACCCTTAATGCAAAATAAATTACCATTCACGGTGATCGCCTCATTAAGAGGAAAAGCTGTTGCTGTTTCTTGGGATAATTCAGAAATTGATATCATTAGAGCGTAGGGATTATTAAAAACATTTTTTTCTTTGTTTCCTTGACAAAAGGAAGAAGAAACACTAGCAGAACAAATACGAAAAAAAAAAAAACATAAGGCAGCTGATTGATTTAACTCAGCCCACGTTAAGGACACACTATTCTTCTGCGCGTTCTCTCTCGATTCCCAACAACAACCACAAAGGAACAACAACAAAAAAAAACAGTAAAAAAGGAAGAGGAAATTGAAAGAAAATACCTACATATCCAAAGTGTATCTACCTGAGAGCAATTCTACATCGAGAGGGTGCTACAGAAAGGCCAAAAATGAGGATAGATACAAATCACTGTGACCTCGGCTGCCATCTATACCTACACCAAAAATACCAACAACACCATCATCAGGAGCATCAGAAATACAGTAGCAGATGGTTTAGTCCTTTTTTGGTTATCCTTCTTCATGTCTCAAGTACCTACAGCTACACACATATTGCCGCCCACTCAAATATTTTGCACCAGCAGAACTCGAACTGAGACTGACTCTCGATTGTGTGGTTGCAAAAGGACTTTACAAAAGATGCCTTCCATAAAGTGTATACATTATACATAGATACAAAAGGTGAAGAAGGAAGTAAACGGAACACGTTCGAGAAATCCGCTCATTTTTATTGATCTCAGCTTGGTTAGCAGCAGCAGCAGCAGCAGCAGCAGCAGCAGCAGCAGCAGCAGCAGCAGCAGAGAAAAGTTGTTATAATATTCTCTCTATATTTTCAGTGATGTAGATGTTCCCTACACTCTGCTTCTGCTGAATTCGACCGAAACTCTCAAACAACAGATTACATTAATTGCGATTGCGACTTCTCTGGGCATGGGCATTGCGAATATATTCACAATGACGACAACGACTCGGTGTGGTGCGGTGGTGGTGGCATGGCGATGCACGATATGATGATGGCTAAGGCTGGTGCTATATGGACCATGTTGGTGGGACATCCGATGAATATGTCTTGTTCCTCTGTTTCGTGTGAATAACCAAAGTAAGGAGAAGAAGCATTCCACCAAATAGTGAATTGCCAACGCTGACACTTTCACTCCCATCGGAGTAGGCAAATATGAAAACTGAGTGTTCCAACATGTGTTAAGCGTCCGTTACATTGCTTAAAAAGATTGTGATTAATTTTTTTTAGGTAAAAATAGATCTTATCATGTGATTGATGAAAATAAAAATTATATTTTGATCTTCAGCGGCGGCTTGGCCTATTTTCCGGTGAACGGAGAGGGCAGCAATCAAAGTTTTCGGATTTGGGAGGATTACCAATTCACAGGAGGTCCATCAAGTGGCAATGAATAAGCAGGAGGCCATTGTTTGATGTGAATTGTCGGCAGGTGTAACAAAGATATTTAATAAACGTTTGTTGAAGCGGAAGGTCATTCGTTTTTCTCCAAGATATTTAAGTGGAGTTCGTTTTTTTTTCCAAAATTGCCAATTTCTACGAATTTCTACCAAATTTAGTAAAATTTTGTTCTTTTACGCAAAAATTGTAGTAGTTGTTGCCAGTTATGCGCAGAAGATAATGCTTGGAAAAAGTCAAACATAAAAACGTGAAATCAACACCAACACAGATTTTGTTAAACGAGACCAAGGACATCCCTAGTAAAAATTCTACATTTTGGCTGTGAAGATATGTATGATTTTGATGTCCTTGCTGTTGGTATCAGAGTAACATTCCTACTGCCGAAAAGTATAGCGTAATACATCAAACAAGCTTTTCAAGCGAATAAATCACCAGAATATTGTGAATATTTCAATTTTTGACAATTCACTGATGGCCTTTTCGATTGGCCGTTCAGAAGCTTTCGGAATGCGTGTAATGTTTCCACCAACGGTTTATCTCAGTTTAGATTAAATAAATCTTTTTGGGTTTGCCACCGCAAAAAAAGATTTAAAAAAGATTAAATTTGACAGCACCTTCAAAAATGCAAATGGCGTTCCAATTTGTCTTATGAAAAGCGAATGAGACAGAATGTTTGATTCGTGTCAAACAATGAAGAACTGAATGCGAGTCTCGAATGAATCGTTCAGCACCATGCAAGAATAGGTTAGTTCGATTTGTAAAACTATTATTTGTCCTAGGAATATTTAACAAGATTAATTTCAAATCTTCAAGATTTACGAAATAAATTTGTACGGTAAATTTCCGAGATTTGAAGGAGATTTGAGGTAAATCTTATTAAATCTCAGATTAGCGTTAGGTGGAAATGTAGCATAAGCTCCTCTGAAAGTGTTCTATTGACATTCAGAGTGACAGTTCTTTCCCTGAAAAGAAAACGATTTTGGATTTGATTTCAGACTTCTAACCAAAACACTCACACATTCAAACACATAGAAATAGCAAATGCTTCTAAAAATAAAATTTTAGATGAAAATAAGAAAATTTTATATGCTTTACTGTTTTTTAGAACAATTTTCCCTGTGTAGCAAATTATTTCCCAATTTTCTTGATTAATAACATCATACTCGTTCATATTTGTGTCCAACATGTTGTCAAATGTAAAAAACCATTTCGGCATCTGCATATAAGGTTGCGCACATAATAATAATAAATAAATTGGGTGGCGCAGCAGCTCGTGGAGAACCAGGGCCTAGTGACTTACAACTCTCAACCAATCCTGTGTGCGTGTTTTTGGCAGGAATGGAGGGGACCTACAGTTTTTTGCCGAGTCCGAACGGCTAAATAAGAAGCGCTTTTTCATGACAAGTATACTCTTGGAGGATTTGTCAGTTCCTCGCAAGAGGCAGTACCTCGAATAAAACATTTTTGTTTTTAGGTAGCACGGCTGGGGATCGAACTGCTGCGCACATACAGTGATATGAAAACTTCAGAATGAAATTGCTTGTGCTTCTTCGTTTAATTGGCGTTCCGGATCGGAGAGTTCTACCGAATTGCCAATCGAAAAGGCCATGAATGTTTTCGTTGTACAATTTTAATATAAACTAGAAATTTTTGGTTAATTTTAAAGAAAGTGGAACTGAAATCTAGTTTAAGGCGTGACTCAGATCCTGAAAATGGTAGTTAAATGATTAAAATATCTCGAAAAATGAATCGCAGAGATATTTTTAAAAATCTGGAACTGGAACAACTTCATTTTATGACATTACACCAAAAGATCTAGCGACAGATGATCACTTCATTAGGAATGTTCGTAAGCTGCCAATTTGTACTAAAACTTACAATGACTAAGGGACACAATTGGTAAAAATCGGCTGTTTTGTAGAAGTAAACGAACAGACTTGATATGATTTTTCAACGAAGCTTCTTTCTTTGGTAGAAATAGACAGTTTAGGGGAAGTAAACGAACAGACTAGAGTTTATATTTTTATATCTTCTTGAGTACGCGAACATCTTTGGGTCAAAATTGGTAGAAATTGACAGCTTTTGGGCAAGTAAACGAACAGACCTTATATTTTTGTTATGAACCAAAATTGATAGAAATTGGTAGTTCTGTAAAAGTAAACAAACAGAACTAGTTTAATGTGATGTGCTTCTTGAGTTCGCGAACAAGTTTGCATCAAATTTGATAGAAAAAGTCAGTTTTGAAGAAGTAAACGAACAGACCTGTGGCCACGTTGTGTAACTCTCGCATCGAGAAAGTTATTCAAGAAACGTAGAAAATGGAAAAAAAACTCCTGTATTTTGTTTCAATTCCATCGTTTCTCAATCTTTTTTGGTGCGAGAGTTACAGAACGTGGGCACTAGTTGTATGAAAAACGTGAACATCTTGGGAACAAAATTTGTAGAAATTGGCAGTTTAGGGGAAGTTAAAGAACTGACGTAGGTTATAATTTTTTTAACAACTTTTTGAGAAGCTCTTATGATATTGGTAAGGATTAGAAGTTTTCTCTTGATAAATTTGCCAATTTTAGTCGAAACAAATTCCGGAAGAATAACGAGTCGTGAGTCGTAAGCTCTTCCCACAATTTTTTACGTTTTCATATACATATATCAACATACAGAAAAGAACATCAGATTCAAAACTGTCAAGAATAGAAATTAACGGAATTGCGTGCAAAAATTTAAAGAATTTCTTTCTACAATTACCACGGCTCTTAAATATTCGAATGGGTTTTGTGTTGGTATTTAATTTTGTTTTTGTCCTACTACTTGTATATAGATCTTTGATTTATCTACCCTTTTTAGAATGCGCCGTTTGTTTGACTCTTTCATTTTCCGATGTGGATTTCACTGACTTGACACCTTAACCTTTCAATAATTAATAATTATCAACATTACAATAGCGTTAAGCGATGCTACTAGTATTATTCTAACATGGTTTATTTGTGTAGTGGAGGAGCTATCGAGAAATACAGCATTCAAAAAACATAATTGGTGGTTCAGAAATTAAAAAACATCGATTTCGATGAATTAAACGAGGTTCAGGCGTGTAGTTGTCAAATATCACAAATTTGAACGTAGAACCATCGTTGAAATTGCTAAACCACGGATCAAAACTTGAAACTCGTTTATAACGGGTGATTTTTTAGCTGGTTTGGTTTTGGCAACACTGGTTTTGACAGCTGACGTGTGTTTAGTACCTTGTGTCACTGTCAAACAGCTTCAGTTTGGTTTGCAATTTAACCATGGATCGTCTTACAAATGAACAACGCTTGCAAATTATTGAATTTTACTATCAAAATTTGTGCTCGGTTCGAAATGTTCATCGCGCGCTGCTTCCATTTTATGGTCGGCATTCTCGACCTTCTGAGCAGTCTATTCGGAAGATTGTGACCAAATTTCGCACCAAATTTACTTTGTTGGACATTAAACCACCAACACGTTTACGTACTGTGCGTAGTGAAGAAAATATTGCGGCCGTATCAGCTAGTGTGACAGAAGACCGCGAAATGTCGATTCGGCGCCGTTCCCAGCAGTTAGGCCTTTGTTACAGCACTACGTGGAAAATTTTGCGGAAGGATTTGGGCGTAAAGCCTTTTAAGATACAGCTGGTGCAAGAACTAAAGCCAGCCGACCTACCACAACGCCGAATTTTTGGTGAATGGGCTCTTGGAAAGCTGGCCGAGGATCCGCTTTTTTATCGAAAAATTGTGTTCAGCGATGAGGCTCATTTTTGGTTGAATGGGTACGTAAATAAGCATAATTGCCGCATTTGGAGTGAAGATCAGCCAGAAGCATTGCAACAGCTACCAATGCATCCCGAAAAAGCCACTGTTTGGTGCGGTTTATGGGCCGGCGGCATTATTGGGCCATATTTCTTCAAAGATGATGCGAATCGCAGCGTTACTGTCAATGGTGAACGCTACCGAGCGATGATAACAAACTTTTTTTTGCCCGAAATGGAAGTTCTTGACTTGCATGATATGTGGTTTCAACAAGACGGTGCCACATGCCACACAGCACGCGAAACAATGGCGCAATTGCGAGGCGAGTTTGGTGTACAGTTAATTTCACGTTTCGGGCCGGTCAATTGGCCGCCTAGATCGTGCGATTTGACACCATTAGATTATTTTTTGTGGGGGTATGTCAAGGCTAATGTCTATAGGGACAAGCCCGCTTCGATTGACGCACTGGAAGCCAACATCCATGCATTCATTCGTGAGATACCGGCCAATATGTGTGAAAGAGTATGCCAAAATTGGACTCAGCGGATGGGCTACCTGAGACGCAGCCGCGGTCAACATTTGCATGAAATTATCTTTAAACATTAAATTGCAAGGTTCAAACTATCGATTCAAATAAATATTTCATTCATTTTTTCGAATTTTTTGTGTTTTTTTTTTAAAGTTCTAAACCTCTTAAAAAATCACTATAACTGGTGTTAATTTAATTCTCGGTTAACTCAGAAGCAGATTATCTTTCAACTGTCAAAAATCTATCCAAACGATGTTCGACACAATGGATATCGCTCTTTTACGTTTTTGAATTTCGAAATCGAGATGGTGCCACAACGGAAATTGAACTTTCCAAAGATTTCAATAGCTTTTCCCATCGAAATCAAGATGACGCCTCAACGAAAATTACCCTCAGTTTAGTCCCTAAGATAGACTCAACTAATTTGATGAATTGACTAAGGATTTAACATGACCGAAAACACATGTCTGGAGTTAACTTAGGTACCTACATATAACCCCGAGTCTAAGATGATATCGCATTGAAAAACTGGCCCTTAGCGTGCCACTATGTATTAACTTTATTGCAAGTCTCTACTTTTTCCTGAACTATAAACACTTCATAATACAGTTTCACTTTAAAAAAAATCCATAAAAGCTAACTCCATTAAATCTACCACCCATAACGTCAAAATTGACTCCTTTTCTTATTTTCTTTTAAAGTGTCAACCCTTGCTACACCACAAAGTTTTTGATAATATACCAACACATGACACGGAAGCTTATGTTGTTGTTGCTGCTGTGTGGTGCGTATTGGGAACAAGGGTCGTTCAGATTCATATATTTTTATTTGTTTTGCTGCTTTTTTACATAAAAAGTATTGTTGTAGTAGTTGTTGTTTTTTTTGTTGATGATGGTGGTTGCTCTCGGGGTCGATATTTGTGAAAACTTGGAAAACCATGGAAATTAGGGTGAGATTCTCGCTTAATATTTTTTTTTTCACTCGCCTCCTTTTTGCATTGTTTGAATTCCTTTTATTTTTTGTTTGCTGCTCTTCTCTTTTGTTCTCTTGGGAATTAAGTGAACAGTTTTTGCGTGTCGAGAATATTTTAAATTAATTTTTTTTTTTGTCCAAATATTTTTTGATTTATGATTGAAAATATTTTTTGATTGTCACCTATCATAAGTTTGGTAGGTTAGTGTTGTAAGAATGAACATCATTAATCAATTCTCATTTTGAATTTACTGAGAGAGAATAAAAGAAGAAAACATCTGACCTTTGTAACTATGAAAAGATTATTATTTTTTTCCGATCGATAAGCCACAAAAGTTTGTTAATGAAAACATCATCTGAATCGAGTATGAATATATGGAAAATTGCCATGAACCAGCTGATGATGGTTTTGGTTAGACTTGAAATGACCCCCAGCTGGAGAATTGTAGACAATATCAAAATTTGTTCGTTGCAACGAGGAAAATTACTTTTAATGGAATTTATATGCAAACAAATAATTGCATTTACTCATATAGCTGTAATACCTACATTCCAGAAACAATATTCCAAACCAACCCTCTTTTGCAACTCGAGTCTATGGTAAGCATGCAACACACAATCATGAGGCAGATACAGTGTTTTTTTTTTCTGTATTGGTATGAGAAGAAGTTTTCTTGGAAGCAATTTTCTTCAGGGTGCAACAATTTCGATTTATAATTTATTAAATAGTTTTGCGTTTGTCCTTTGATTTGCTTTTGATATCAAAAACCTTAGATATTGCTTGATTTTATGGTGTATTTGAATTACAACACGTTGACTATATGTATAGTTACCACGCCCTAATTTGTGTTCTTTTTTCTCTCTTTTCTTTTTAACAGCGACAATGGCATGAATAAATTATGGTTGTTTCGTATATATGGCACTCAAAACTGTTGAATATGAAGGAGTTCTGATTTATTTATTGGAAAATTGATCATGGAAGAAAATGAATGCTTTGAGCAACGAAACTTAAGTCTAATATCGTCGTTTAGTGTTTTAAATTGGAATTATATTGATGGATAATTCGACACGCACTTGAATGGTCACATTTGATTCAGAAGAATAAATGAAACAGTGACAGTTGACTGATTTTCGAACTCGAATTCAAATCGAATTTTTTTTAAATTTACGAATTTGACATTAGAAGATGTTCGTACGAGCTTCACGTGAGGCGACTCATTTTGACGTCTCTAATTTGTATCTCACTCTCATATCTTAGAAAGAAAGAGATGGCCAAGTGAGGCTGAAGTTTTTAAATTTTTTGAACATTTCTGCCTCACCTCCTCATCTCTTTCCTTCCAATAAATAGGAATGAGATAAAAAAGAGAGCCGTCAAAATGAGTCGCCTCACGTAAAGCTCGTATGAACACCGTCTTAGATACATAAAAGGTCTGATCCTTTACTTTGAATTTTTGTGTTTTTAGTCCAAACTTGTGTCAAAAAATGTCTGTTCGCGTACTATCCAAAACTACGAATTTCTACGAATTAAGCCCAAAGTTCTGTCAAAACTTATAAAAAAATAAAATTCATAGTTTTGGTAAGTAAAACAGAGCTTTGGACTAAAAAGCGCAGAAATGCACAGAAAATCACAGAAACACAGAGAAAAGGAACAGTCCTAATATGTCTGTTCGTGTACTTCCGAAAACTACGAATTTCTACGATTTTTTTTTATATGAGCTTTGACAGAACTTTGGGCTAAATTCAAAGTTTTGGGAGGTACGCGAACAGACATAATGCATATTTGGTGTGTTCAGGAAAATGAGATCATAAATTTAACTGAGGTCCCGAGATCGCATTTTAATGAACATACGCGTATTGTCTTTTTTTAAATGTTGTTTTTGACACATCCATGCTTTTGACACAAAGAGCGTTTATTTGTCGAACGAAAAAATTTACAATAAATTAAAATACGCTTTTTTGGTACAATTTCACCATGTTGGAGCTGTTTTTAGTGTGTAGGTGGAAGGTGGTTTTGATTCCAATCGAGTATGAAAACATCATATTAGGCGTGTTTTATTGGAAAGAACTATAGCTAGCACAGTAAAATTTCCCTTGGTAAACAACAACAACCCTTAAAGTGTCGATAAATAAGGCAGTATAAAAGTGAATACCTATAAAAGTTGAGATAAAGTTTCGTAAAGTTGAAACTAAGGCGGCGCTGAACTAGGTTAGGTTAGGTTGAAGTGGCTGTCAGTCATGAAAACTGACACACTTAGACCATAAGTTTGAACTAAGTTATAAACAAATATTCATTACTTGAAGGTTGGTAGCCTTTGCTTTTATGTTAAGATTTGTTCGAATTTTTAATGGCGAATAGTTTTGACATTAAGTGGCATGTCTGCCAACCTTCAGAAAAAATGCAAAAGTGAATATAAAAGTGAGTATAGCGTTTTATTGGTGCTTGCATTGCTGCACTAGCTATAAATACTAATAAAACGCGCCTATTGTCAAATTTAGACACATACTATTGAATTTTACAAAATGGCTTCTTCGAGCATTTATCACTTTTTAGAAGTAGTTAGACTAAAAACTGTACATGTCTTCGTGAGTGAAAATGAAGCGCGAAAGGAGTACTCCAAGCGTCTAATCGAAAGCGACATTAAATTTTTTCTTAAAGTAGAGTGAAGTGAATGAGATTAAAGGGCACTACACAAGATCAATGTTTATTGTCAATATTCAGTGAAAAAGTAATTTTTCGTTGAGTATTGTTCTTTCGTATGCTCTTCAATGTCATTGTCAATTAACATTGCTGACATTGATGAGAACCAAAATCGATTTGATTTCCTTCAATGTTACTGTCAAAGATTTAATCTTTTGGTCATGTTGACGTTTGAGTTGTGTAGTCATTTGCAATAAAAAATAAATCAAAATAGAAAAATAAAAAGGCGGATTTTCGGCTTTGTTCCCGCGAATTTGAAATGATTTTTTTTATTTAACACCAACTTGTTTTCTAGCCAATTTTGTTATTCCTTTTTTTTTATTTACTGATACACCCAATGCAGCACTCTTTTAGCCAATTCATACAATTTTACGTAAAATTATTGTCAATTTTCAATGATACTTGTGGTGGCAGTTTAGCGTCAATGATTTTTGACAGAAAATGTCTTCAATAATTATTGTCAATGAACATTGATAATGTGTAGGGCCCTTAAGGGCCAGTCTTTCACAGTGTGTTATGCTATGTTTCTACCAAAAGTTTATCTCAGCTTAGATTAAATAAATCTCTTTGGTGTTTCCACCGGCACAAAAAGATCTAGAAAAGATTAAATTTGACAGCACCTTCAAAAATGCAAATGGTGTTTCTACTTTGCTTATGAAGTGCAAGTGAGATAAAATGTTTGATTCGTTTAAAACAATGACGAACTGGATCGAGTCTCGAATAATTCGTTCAGCTCCATATAAGAATAGGTTAGTTCGATTTGTAAAGCTATTTCTCCTAGGAAGATTTAACAAGATTAATTTCTAATCTTCAAGATTTAAGTAATAAATTTGTATGGTAAATCTTCGAGATTTGAAGGAGATTTGAGGTTAATCTCATTAAATCTCAGATTAGTGCTAGATGGAAATTTAGTAGGTAATTAATTTGTATTGAGATTTGACACAACATCGACTGATTTGGCGATTTCAATACATAACTAATGCTATGTTTCCACCAAAGGTTTATCTCAGATTAGATTTAATAAATCTTTTTGGTGTTTCCACCGCACAAAAAAATTTAAAAAAGTTTAAATTTGACAGCACCTTCAAAAATGCAAATGGCGTTCCTATTTTTCTTATGAAGTGCGAATGAGACAGAATGTTTGATTCGTGTCAAACAATGAAGAACTGAATGCGAGTCTCGAATGAATCGTTCAGCACCATTTAAGAAAAGGTTAGTTCGATTTGTAAAACTATTTGTCCTAGGAAGATTTAAAAGGATTAATTTCTAATCTTCAACATTTACGAAATAAATTTGTAGGTATGGTAAATCTCCGAGATTTGAAGGAGATTTGAGGTAAATTTTATTAAATATCAGATTAGCGTCAGGTGGAAATGTAGCATAACTCAAACTTTAGATTTATGAATAGAATGGGATGCTTTACCAGATTAAATTATACAATTATCAAATGTAATTAAATGTGAAAATCTGGCTTTAGGTCATTCTCATTAGCATTTGTAGCCCTATTCTGACGTTGTGAGGGCTCGCAAGTCACAAGCTCTTTTGAAGTTTGTTGTGATTCAATGACATTTTTGGTGTTCTGGGACAATCCTAACAAAATACTCACCACGGTGGTACATTTGGTACATTCATACATGTCAGATATTCATGATTTCTAACTACATATCTGATCGGCCACGGTATACAGAAACAAGGTATTCTCATTGTGTTTTGACAGCTTTGTGGTGACGTATCTATAATCTGGTTTGGATATAAGATGGAAGAAAAGATTGCACTTCATTCGATTGTTTTTATTATTTTTCTATTTTTACAGTTGATATCACTTAAGAGTAATTTATTTAAATGCTTAATTTTAAAATATAGCATAAACTGCAAAAACAGTCGGTTAACACTTATATCTAAAGGCACAACTTCGGCTTTTTTTTAGATCAGTTTCCATAAACTTCCTTTCTGCATATAAAGATTCGTTTTCAGTAAAAATATTTTCAAGAATTCTAATGTTTTCCAGGAACGTTTGACTTGGGTTTCTAAAGTCCCCATTCCTACTTTCATCCACCCACGTGAAACTGCTGCAAATATTTGGGTCGTTCGGCACTTAACACCTTTAAATAAGAAATTCCTGCTAGGAATTCAATTGCATCGCCTTTACATTCATCGAATTTAAATGATGAAATGTCTTACTCTTCTTCTATTGGTAATTCTACATTATGTTCTTCAAGATCAGCAACTTCCGGATAAATATTTGAAGCAAACACTTTGGAAAGCATTTGCGCTAAAAGTTTACTATCGTTGTAGTGGTCTCGTTTCTTTTCCCAACGTTGCTGTTGCCATTCACTTTTTGTGTGGCATCCTACCTTCCTAATATTTAGGGATATTAAAACGTAGGTATATCGTGATGAGGTCAATAGTCACTCCACAAAATGTTTTGAGCTATTACAACTGCTTTTTTTTTTAAGAAAATTTGTTTTTATTTCCACAAGCACAAAACTACACTTTTCACACTTCTGCGTCCTTCGGGAAATAGTGAAATTTAAATTTTAGTTCCAATTTTTTTTTCTCTCCGAGGATTTATTACATTTTAAAACACCACAACGATTCATTTTGAATTTTTTAAAGTTAAATTTTTTTTACTGAAAACACACAAATTATAAAACTCTAATTGAAAACCTCCAATAAACAACCTTACATGTCAAACTCGCAGATGATTGTGACGTCAAGCCAAATCAAGATGGCGAACTGGGTTTTTTAAATGAGCATACCTTGTTTCTGTAAATCGTGTGATCGGCCAGCTGTCATAAAAAGATAGATAAACGAGCTTATTAATGTTCTAGTTTATTGAACGCACCCATTGATTATGACAAAAGAAACATTATGATCGATGCTGTTCACATTAGGGGTTTTTCTTTTTTAATTCAGAGCAGAGCCTGAACTGTCAAACAAAAAGTTGTGTTTCTTTTTTAGCTCTGAGCGTTCAGAGCTAGAAATTTGTATTTCTTTTTTCGTTCTGAGTGTGTTCAGAGTTTGTTCAGAGCGCGCTCTATGAGCTCAGAATAAAATGACTGAGCAGACTGAGTTCAATGCGGAACGCATAGCATTTGACAGCTAGTGTTCAGGTGTATTTAAAAAATAGTTCAGGGTGGTCAGAACAAACTTGCTCAGATGATGTTCAGAACATGCTCGACATGCTCGGACTCTGTTCAGAGCTCTTTTCTGAATTAAAAAAGAAAAACGCCTATTGGACGGTTTTCACATTGGACTGACTCCTACGACTTTTTTGTTGACGTCTCTGTACCTACTTTACGTCACTCCTACTTCATGGTGCGAAAGAGGTGGCAGTCAGACAGGATATTTTAATTTTGTTTGAAAATTTATAGATTTTTTTTACGTTTTCTTTTGTGATAACTCTTTCTCTCTCTGTACTATCTGTACTGTGTGAGAGAGAAAACATTTGCCAGAAAAGAAAACGTCAACAAAAATCAATAAATTTTGAAGAATTTACAAAAACATTCCTTGACTGGCCGTTAATTTCTCACGATGAAGTGGGAATGAGATAAAGTACAGGGATACAAACTAAAATATAAATGTCCCGTTTGGAAGAATGGAAAGTTTTTGCCAAGTTAAATCAAGTTTTTAGTAGGGGAAGTCCAGACAAGGGATACATGTCAAGTACTCGTAGGGTCCTTGCTAGTAAAAAATACCTCATATATAACAAAAACAACAATAATTTGATGCCCAATAATAGGAAAAATTAAGGCATATAGTTTCTCTGCGTTTACAACATTGGGTAACTGTGCTGCGAATTCACTCAGTATTCACCGTATTGGACTGGTAAATAAAAAATCCCTGTTGGGACAGTTGTTTCTCTTTTTTTTACATCTCGAGGCAAAAGGTAACATAACTAGTGACCCTTGCTAGGTCCTTGTTAGCGTTAATGTTAAATTTTCTAGAGCCTCGTTAAAGACTAGAAAGACTAGGTAGTTTTTCCAGGTGGGTCGTTATCCCAAATCACAAGTGTGGCTTTTTAGTTGTGACCTTCATAAAAGGAGATTACAGTTTCGAAAGATTTTGTGAGGATCACAAGGTGTAAGGTTGCTGCCAGAATACGAAAACGTGAACAAAAATCTAATGTACATCACTTTCTGAGGTTTTTGTCACATGTGAGGTATCAGTATCAGTGAGGTTTGCCAGAATAAGTCCGTTAAACTATTTTCGCTTTGGGGGTTGTATCAACCAACAACAAACAAAAAGCAAACATCTAAAAATCATAATTTATCAAGTTATAGAAGAGAAGACCCCAAAAGAAACTAACAGATGTCCCACTATTAACTAATACGTGAACATAAACAATTTGTCCTCGTTCCAATTTTTACTCCCTTAGTTAATTTTTTTTTTCGAAACCTTCTCGTAAATCAAATCTAATTTAATGGAATATGAAAATTTAAATTCTGTACCTTAAAGGCTTCCTAGTCTTTAAATTCAAATATTTTCAAATTGTGTCAGCAAACATACATAACAAAAGCAAATGTCTCAAAATAAAACAGTAAACTTAGGGAGTTTTTATTGAACGACGACATATTATTACCCTACCTTGTCTGGGGCCCATAAATTATTAAATTGTATACGTATCGGTGGAAAGGTTTTGTATACAATTGCAAAAAAAAATCATGTGCGTAAGATGATGCAACTGTGAAGGGAGGAAAGAAGTTGAATTTCGAATACTGAATTAAGCTCTATGAACTCCAAAGATGTCCTCAAACGTTTGTTTCGTTTTTGAGTTAACTGAATTTGGATTATCCTGTACATTCCAGCTTTCCCAAAAAAATATCTTCCATTAACTCATCAATCACATGGAATACAAAAAAAAAATACCCTTCTTCCTCTGAAGCGCTCAGCGCTGCCTATTCAAATATATTCATCAAATATGGCAAATTTGGAAAATGGAATATATATTTAAATAGCTTCATAAAAAAAAAAAAAAATAAACCAATAGACAGACATTTTTGTTGAAGAAATGTATACAATCCCCCATGAGATTATTCTCTCAGTTTATGTGCTGCTCTTATAAAGTCATTCAAGAGCAACCAACCCCCATTAGGAAGCATCAATAAACATTGCTCTATTCAATGCTTTTGAGAATTTCAGTTTTCGAAGGGATTTGAAAAGTCTTATCCAATGTTTTTTTTGTATTGCATTTTATTAGTTGTTGGATTTATATCTACACAATATGCACCCCCATATTACAACAATAAATGGTGAGTAAAAACAAAAAAGACGCTCTCTAGTCAACGTTCAATGGTTTGCTAAGGCTAATTCTGTCGGAAATAAAAAAAAAATCAGTCACGTGTACGAGTATATTCTTCAGATGATTATTATTTGCGTTAAGGAAATTATTATTAAAATTTAAAATATCAAGGGATACAAAGTGCCCAGATAAATTTCTTTAGCAAGGTTTGGGTGAAGATGAAGACCCTTAATCACAGAGCCCTTACTCAGTGACCCCCATCTGATTTTGTCATCAAGAAATCTAGAGATTTATGAAATTTGCAAAATTAATAGAGGCCATCAGTTAGACTAATCAACAAACTTCAACATAAGTAGTAGTAGTAGTAGTCGCAAAAACGAACAACTCAATCAATCATTAACAGTGATCTTGAAAAAATGAAGGAGGGAACAAACAAAAATATATTAATTTAACATTCAAGGGGGAAGCGACCTGGTATTCACCCTAATGTTTAACCCAGTAGGTTTCTAAAAGTGTTTCACAAAAAGTAAGTTTTTAAAGAACTACATTTCAAATCTTATCAAAAATAAGTGATTTTTAGATAAAGGTACTAAGAGCCTTTTCGTCCAAGGGGTTCTGAAAAGAACCTGACCTACCTGGTAGGGGGTTATACCCGAGGTTGAAAACTCCTCAATGTTGCTATTGTGAAGCAAACATAACAGGCTCACATAAGAAGGTAATTACTATTGATTATACCTTGCTAAACAACTGTCAGATCTGAATGTACACTCTGAGAGATCATGTGCGGCCCAAGAAATAGCAAAGGCCCTAGAATGATTTAAAGCAGAAATGACTGCCTCCCATTCAAGAAACGCAATGGGATGAGTCGAGTAAAAATATGAAAAATTGTGATTTTTGATACGATAAATGCTACTGATCAAAAGCAGCATTTCTTTAAACGGCAAGGTAACCTAAACACCGAAAATAGAAGATGTATTCATGCAGCTGCTATAAACGGGCATCAGATAGATTGGGAATGGGAAATATGATAAGAAGAGGTCCCAGTTCCAGTAATTGAAGACCCAGTATAAAAGAGGAAGAATTAGCTATAAAGAAGCTTAAGAACAGCAAGGGCTGGTTTAGCAGCGGAGCCCTTTAAGCATGGAGGGGATGTGTTAAAAGGGTGCATATGCATCAACTCATCAACCAAGTTTGGGTAAAAGGAAGCATGCCCGCTGACTGGTCTATCAGCTCCATATTTCCCATTTACAAAAAAAGCGATCTTGTGTACTGCAAGAAATATTTAGGCATATCCCTGATAAACATCTTACACTTGGTTCTATCCAAAGTACTGTGTGAGCGTCTTAAGCTGCTCTGCAACACTATAATTACCAAGTACACGTTTTCTTCCGGCCACAGTTTCACAGACCGAGAATTGACCCCCAGATCAACCATAGACCAAATACTTACCCTCAGGAAAATCCTGGAAAATACCAAACAATTTCAAGTCACGAGTCACCATCTATTCATCAACTTCAAAGTCACATATTATGATAGCATTCATATTCCGGAGCTCTATATGGCGATTGGTGAACTTGGAATCCCGGGAAAATTTATCCAGTTGTATCGCGTGTTATTGGAAAATACGCGATTCAATGTGAAACTTGGGAAAAGCCCTTTCGAACTATTCCAAACATGTACAAGGTTTCGGCAAGGAGATACGCTATCTTGTGATTTCTTCAATCTAATTCTGGAGCAAATAGTGCGCAGGGCAAGTGTTAACACTGAATGCACTATTTTCAACAAATCTGTCCAACTTCTAGGGAATGCCAAATAATATCGACATCAGCCGCTCCCAAAAAGTCGTTTTAGAGTTTTTCATGGCAATTGAAGAACAGACGAAACTTGTTGGTCTTAAAGTAACGAGGACAAGTCCAAATACATGCTAGCAGCAAACAATGAAAGATCTGTCAACCGAATAGGACAAAACGTCACTGTTGGTAGCAACAACTTCGAAGTGGTTAACGGGTTCACCTACCTCGGAATAAATATTAATCCCACGAACCACATGCTAGTGCAAATCAAAACATGTAGACTTAATTGGTTCGGCCATATCGAGCGAATTGACAATAATGCTCCAGCCAAGAGAGTTTTTGAATCCCAGCCTCTAGGAGAGAACGAAGTAGATCGAATCTCCGGTTTAAAGACCAAGCCATCGCGGATGCCAGAAAGCTTGGTCTAGATGACAAGAAGGAGCTCGAGATCGTAGAGGGTGGAAGGCTGTCGTGTCGCAGGTTGCGTCTTGCGACCTTTCATGAATTGGGAGCCGGATAAGTTAGTAAGTAAAATGACGAAAATTACGGTAAAAGTAAATTTTGCTTAGGCTATTTATTGACAGAGATAATTCATGTTTGATTTGCGTAGCATTAAATTTTGGAAAATAATCATTTTAAGTTAAGGTTATTCAATAGTATAAATGTGAGTTAGGCTTTTAAAGCTCCTAGATTGCAGTTTTAGATTCAAGTTTTGTTGAATTTATACAACATTGACATCCCATTGAAGATACATCAACTCGACAGAAATTTAAAGACACAAATTAGACATCAATTTGTTATACTTATAATTTAACGTCTCCATATGCTAGAAATATAAGAACTATAGCCAAGTTCATAATAATTCTATAAGGAAATAATGAAGCAATTATTTAATTGTAAACGAAAATCATTTGAAGGATTCCCCCCGCACACAAGTCGAATGCAATTTTATTGAACAAAATTTTACTTCCGGACTCATCCAAATTGTAATTCGAGATCATTTAATAAGAACCACTCATTCTTAATGTCACAAATAATATAAACTTGTTTTCAAATAACATATACGTATATATTCTTATCAGTCAAACACACTTGTGGATTCTCTTTTGCGTGTACTTTTACCTACCTCTGCTCTTATACCCTCAGTTTGATTGAAAGCTGAAGAAGAAGAGAACTCAAATCGTTTTCGTTCCAGGTTTGTTTTTCGTTTTATTTTTATTTTTTGTACCTTCATATCGTTTATTTACTTTGATATAAAAATTAAAAAAAAAAATTGATTGTAAAAACCAACTCATCCCTATGCGAATTCACCTGCCCATGGAATAGAATTTCCAACCGCACCGGCCCAAACAGACTGTCAAGCATCACAGACCACCGATTAGGTTCGTGACTTTATGTTCCGTTTATTTTTTGTATTTTTATTTTTTTTTAAGTGGACGTAGTTGCCGTTGCCACCACTGATTTAATTGTGTTATTAATGAAAACGAACGAAAAAGAAATCGCAGTCACCATCACCATCACACTCTCATCAGATACAACCAAATAACAAAGAAAATAAAACCCAAGATAAATTTATCGTTATGGGGTCGTTTAACCGATAGCGTTTGAAATAAAGAATACTACAAAGTCGCACATATTGGCTGATGATAGAATAAGTAGAATTGTAGTACCTCGTGACATAATTCTCATCCGCTGTCATCTAAAAACAGAAATGTTTTTCCGAAGTACGGCCTCTTGCGAGGAACTGACAAATTCTCCAAGAGTATACTTGTCATTCAAAAGTGCTACTCATTTAGCCGTTCGGACTCGACAAAAAATTGTAAGTCCCCTCCATTCCTTCCAACAATACGCACAGGAATGGTTGAGAGTTGTAAGTCACTAGGCCCCGGTTCTCAACGAGCTTTTGCACCAACAAATTTAAATTTTTCAAAGGTAGAATTAATTATAAAACGGTCAAACCACCCAACAAATCGATCACGTGCTAATTGGCACAAGGCGCGTTACCAAAATCTTAAGACATGCAAATTTAAAAGGGCAAACGTCACACTTTTCTTGTTGTGGCAAAAACTCATAGTCCAACCATTGTATATCCAATCTATAGTATTCTCATGAAACACGATTTTTTAGGTAGACATTTGGTCGATAGGTTCGCTGTGATCGCCTTACCGAGATCCCTTAACAAAAATTAGTATTACATTTGGACGCATAGATGGCCACGAGCTTTTTTTCTTCATGAGAATACTATAGAATTTATATACAATGGTCCAACGGTCGAACGAAATGGGTATTATTAGGATATATGGACGATATCGACAACATCGGTGTTCCTAGTCCTAATGTTCCATCAAACAGAACATGCGAAAGTTGTTGGAAGTAAACGAGGTTATCATGACCAAGTACATGTCATCAACAAACAATCAAAGATCTGTCCACCCACCAGCTAACACAAAGCTTTACTATTAATAGCAACAACTTCGAAATAGTTAAGGAGTTACTCTACATCGAAGTTAACATTTACTCCACGTACGACACCTAAGTGGAGATCTGACGAAAAATAACCTTAGGAAGCCGTTCAAAACTCCTCACGTGTAAGACGAAGTGCTACTTCCAATACTGCCTTACGGCGAATTGCAAAAAAGACGCACTGATACTGAGCTGTTTTGTGAGAGGAAGTTTTTCGTTTAGTCAATGTCTTTTTTATTAAAATAACGTAAAAGGAGAATGGACGTTTTGTCCCATACGTTGTAACACTTTCTGACCAATATCACTGGAAAGGTCTCAATGAGTGTTATTATTTTTTGTATGGGCATAAATCTGTATCTCGTGCAAGGAAAGTGTTATAGTCCAATAGCTTTTGCACTGCGCTACAACACCTATAGCAGTTATTGGCTTATAAAACTTTCCCCGCACGAGACAAAGACTTATGCTCATACAACAAAAAATAGCACTAATTGAGACCTTTCCAATGATAAAGGTCAGAAAGTGTTACAACACTTTAGACGCAACTTGTGCAGCGAAAAGGTACTTTTGCAGTGCAACAGTTATAATGGGCAATTACACTTTTCCTGCACGAGATATACAGACTTAAGCCTACACAAGAAAAAATAGCACTAATTAAAACTTTTTCATTGATATAAGGTCAGAAGGTGTTACAACACTTAATGCAGTGCAACAGTTATTATTGGCTTTTACACTTTCCCTGCACGAGATACAAACTTATGCCAGTACAACAAAAAATAGCACACACTGGACTGTTCCAATGATGATAAAGGTCAGAAAGTGTTGCAACACTTGGGGCGCAATTTGTGCAGGGAAAGAGTTATAGATCAGTGCAAAAGTTATTAGGCTATAACACTTTCCCTGCACGAGATATAGATTTATGCTCATACAACAACAAAAATAGTACTCATTGAGAACTTTCCAATGATATAGGTCAAAAAGTGTTACAACACTTGGGACGTAGTTTGTGCAGTGAAAGATTTAAAGCGCAGTGCAACAGATATAATGGGCAGTTACACTTTCCCTGTACATTATACATTCTTATGCCCAAAGAAGACAAAAAAATAGCACTCATTGAGACCTTTCCATTGATATAGGTCAGAAGGTGTTACAACACTTGGGATGCAGCTTGTGCAGGGAAAGTTATAATGCAGTATTATTGGCTTTAACACTTTCCCTGCACGAGATACAGACTTATGCTCATACAACAGAAAGTAGCATTCATTGAGATCTTTCCAGTGATAAAGGTCATAAAGTGTTACAACAATGGGACGCAACTCATTCTTTCATTCTCCTTCCCAAAATTTTGATACAAATTATGAAAAATTGACATAACGAATTAATTTATCGGCTGAATTGGTTCACTTTTTCCATCAGGTGGTCTGTACATTAACACAGACAAGCTTTCAACAAAATTAAACACAAGAAATAAAACAAAATTTTATTTTTAAGTGTGAATTGGCCTTTAGTTTACATTTTTGAATAAAATGCTAAATTATTACTCGAGAAGAAAATCCCAAAAACCTGTTCCAATACCTACAGATATTTTTTGTGCCGAAATAAATAGGTACCTTTTTTTTACGCATATCTAACTTACCCTTAAACAAGATTTTGCTACCTTTACCTTAGCCCAAGTATAAAAAGCGCGTTTAATATTTTTTGAACATTAATAATAACTTTGCTGTTATAGAGAGTTGGGGAAGCAAATAGGGTTTATTTTATTTGAAGCTTTCAGCTTAAGTTTTACTTCGTTTTTTTTTTTTTTTTTTTGGGGATTGCGTGTTTGTTTGGGACATTTTTCAAAAAAAAAAAAAGAAACCTTTACAATCTAGATTCCTTTCAATCCCTTTTGGCTTTGACTCAATTTCGGCACACACCATCATATTGAAACACATAAATTATTTATTTTTATGATTATCTCAGTTGGTCATTGGGTTAATGGCGTTTCATGTTCATTGTCGTTTATTATTTTTTTTTTTTTTTCATTTTCTTTATATTTTGTCTGTGGCTGGCAATGAATAAAGAAGCTACATACTCTGCAATTGCACCTTAATGAGGTCAAGTTGATATGAATTTTTAATGAAAATATTTTTCCTTCAAAATCAATTATCGAAATGAAAAAAAAACTCCCTAAGCTGCGGGATTTAGAGAAGGACTGTCAAAGGAATAGAATCATAATATTGTTAACGAAAAAAAAAATCAAATACCTAAACAAGTTTGAGTCAACATTGACAAAAAAAAAAAATAGAAATAAAAACTCAAAAAATTCCAGGCTATTTGCATAAAGATAAAAGAATTAAGTCAAATATAGGATTCGATCCATTCTCTCCCTATAGGGAAATAGGGTATAATATGTTTTGGTAGGGAAGCGTGTTCCTATTTATTTATTTGTTTGTTTGCTTTGTGTGTGTGTGAGGCATTGTTTTGTCTTTATAACCAGTTTTTCCGGCAATATAGATAGCCCGGCAGGACACTAACGATTATAACTTGTAGTTGTGTAGTTTTTTTTTTTTTTTTTTGTCAACCGGCCACAGCTGGTGGTTCTTACTTATTTATTGTTCTTTTATTTGATAGAAAAAAGGTCCAACAATAGAGACTTTATTATACTCTGTGAGTGTGAGAGGGACACAAATAATGTAGTTTTCAAATTGAATTCAATAAAACTGTTGGAAGTTAATTTATTACAATTTTTCTGTCTTCTTGAATGTTGTTGTATTAATTTATTAAACGGAGTGAGTCAAATAAAATAATCAATTGGATTTTTTTTTATTTTTAGAGGAAATCCTTTTTCATACAAAGAAACATTAACACTTGTCTTGTTTGGGTTGGAAATAAAAATAATAATAAGTGATATTTAGACCTGAAACTTAAGTTAGGGTTAATGTTGTCAAAGTTTGGTATTGATGATTATTGTTAATCGATTTTTGACGAAATATTTGGAGCAACCGCTGGCTGTATTATTTTTGCTTTGTGAAGTCAATTAGGCAACTTCACAATGGTTGTAATAAATATAGACCTCAATCAATTGATGCGGAATGTATACATCATTCAAAAATGTTGGAAGCTTCCAGAAGATAAATCACAGAAATGGAATTTTTTCTGTTTTCCTCAAAATTTAAGTAAAGAATTTTTGCGCTTGAGATTTTATAGTAAACAACTTTGTGAAAGAGATAAGAAAATGAAAAGTAAACAAAATATAAAGTGTATTACTCTTAGGACATACCCAATTATACGAATATCGTGTTTTTTTTTTTTTTTTATTTTGTTTAGATTGATGTGGATCCACGCAGGTTTATTTTCTATTAGCGGAGCTAATTACTTTAAACATTTTAGGTTCATAATTAGAATACACAGATAAGTACTTTGCAGATTTTTGTACAACCATACAAATTGTGTTTTTCAATTATAGGTACTTAATAAAATATAATTTAAATAGATCACAACTTGGAGATGTCATCTCAGAAAGCCATGAAAAAGATGGCTGAATGGAAGGTTGTACCTATAAAGTTCTAAAACCCACGAATAGAGTAATAGGAAATGCTGCCATAATAGCTTCTTCCCAAAGGTAAAACGCCAACAAACCCATAATGAAGCAACGGCAGCATTAATAAAGGGCACCCACCCGTCACTAAGATAAAAGGCGTTGTAGAAAACAAGGTTCTCATATGCAAGGTGCATGTCCATTTAAAATTAACTTTAAACTATTAGGACAAGTATCCATTTGAGATTAAAAAACTGCGAGCGACTCTCAAGCAGTGGCGAGGCGTCCTATTGTTCAATTCGTTCATGCACGACTAGCTTTCAGATACAATTATTATGATAAAAATTTATTAAATTAATCTAACCACCCACAAATTTCTTTTGCTTTTCTACTAGTTCGAGTCAGTTTCGCACTCAATTTTCAACTTTCCAACTCGTGCAACCCTTTTCTGTACGCAGTTTAAATAAAAACAAACCAAAAAAAACTGCTACTGCGATAGCAAAATTCCTACTCATTTTAAACCTTCAACTCGTTCACATGAATTGTGAACGAAATGTAACCACTAAAAGCATACAGACAACAAAAAAAGTATAACCAAAATACTACCGACCTATTCGTTTAAATCACTTGTGAACGAATTCAAGCAATTGTGGTGAGATTTGCTCAAGTCTATACACTCAAAGTTTGTTTGTTTGGTTTGGTCGGGATGGTTTCTGATGGTGGTGGTGGGTCCGAACTTCAAACGAAATTAGGCAAACAAGGTTTTTTGTGCTTTGTGTTCGATATAGGATGGATGGGTGAGCAAAGTTTGAGTTGTTGTTATATGATGCCTTTTGCTATTCGTGCAAGAAGAATATGAACGAAACGGGAAATATGCATATACAGATTTGTTCAAGGGATTGAGTTTTTTTATGTGAAACTTCTCTGGGTTCCTTGAAGAGTTATATTTCAAAGCAAAATTGAGTGCATGAAAAATAAAGGTAAAATAAAATCGAGCATGACCATAGCTATGTAAGTGGGTGGGTGGTAGAACAAAATAAAAAAAATGTATTTATAGGCTCATATATTATAATATTTGTGAGTATGACCCTGCAGTAAAGTAGGGTTTTTAGTTGATTATTCCAAAATTGAATTTTAAGAAAAAATAAGTGCCTTAAATCAGGAGAGTGTTTAAGAAGTTAGAATATGAAGGTAGGTAGGTATTAGGTTTTAAAAAAATAGAAGGTAGGTGTCTTATTGATTTTTTTTTTAATTTTGCAGCTATAGGCGTTGTTTGAAGTAGAACAATTTCTTATGATTTTGTTTGTCAATTTCCTTAGGATGTTGAATCCCTTCATCTATTTTTGTAGGACATTTTTTAAAATCGTTTTTAACTACATTTTTGATTTCCTAAACCATTGTTTTTTCTTACATCGCATCTATAAATATTAAATTCAATTTTTTTTCAAAAACTTATAAATTATCTGTTTGAAAATTATTTCTTTACTTAAAAGATTTAAAATCTACCTTTTCTAGGACAACCATTGAAAAAAAACTTCACAAAAGTGTAGTGCAAATATTTTTAAACAAATCGAGAAAATTTGAATAAAAATACTAGTAGGTACCTACATAACACCAAAATTTGTGTAAACTTAAATCATAAGAAAATAAAAATATATAAAGTGAACGACTATATTTTTTATTCACGCGTCGCCACTGCTCTCAAGATGTTCTCGAGAGTAGAACTCACAAGTGAACAAATTCAGAAAATTAACTAACTAACTGACTGCCTGAACAGAATGGGAAACGGAGCCGGATGAATGTGAAAAATTCCGCAGACGGAGACACGAACAATTTCTAACTTTTGTTACAGCATTTTTGACATCTATTCCCGCTGCATTCCCCATTGTGTTCAGACAGTAATTCAATCATGTAGATGTAGATCATACGTTTCAATTACGGTCTGGAACGCGTGATGGGTTGGTGTCACGGAAAGAAAATGGCGATTTGCTTGTCGACTTTTGTAACGTGAATTGTCTTTGTGCTAGGTGGGACTTTATTTAAGCGTAAGGCTAGGAACGGTCTTGCGATTTTCTCTCCCAGCGACTAAAAAAGTGATCGCAGCTTAGGAGGCTTTTTTTGGTAATTCACATTTGAACTCACGTGTTCTATTTTTTGCGACTAAATAATTGTGCAACAGTAATTGACCGTATCATGATTCAGCAGCGATGGAGGAAGTCAATGTGTGATGTTTGAAGCATAAGAAATGCCGATGTAGGAAGCGACCACCATTTGGTTCTGATGAGTCTCAAACTACGCACCGCTGCCGTACAAAGACAAGCGCAGCAAGGAGTCCAAAATTCAATACGAATGCTTTAAATGATCCCAACATATGTCGAAACTATGTCACCACCCTTAAAAACAAATATTTGTCATTAAATGAAATTCAACATTCAATATAATTGATGAGATGTAGGGTAAAGTAAAAGGTGTTTATATAGAGACTGGATCCGAAACTGTACGCAAGCGGGCGAGAGTAAGAAACTCTTGGATATCCCAAGACACCAGGGATAAAATCGAACTTTGCATATTGTTGAAAATGCAACTAAATGTCGAAGCATATGTTCAACGAAAAGCTGAATTGCGAAGCGAGTATCGCCTTGCATATAAGACGGTCGGACGGCGTGAGAAACGTGACAGGACGGTGAGGTTGGACGAACTCGCACATAATGCGGAAAACGCTGCAAGAAGAGGACATATCCGGGAATTTAACCAAATATCCAAAGATGTTATTGGAAACAAAGCAACACCAATCATCCTGTAATGGATGCGGATGGCATACTTTTGGTATCAATTGAGGATCAGCTTCGTAGATGGAAGGACCATTTTTGTGCCCTGCTAAGTGAGGATTCAGTTGAGCAGAGTGCTGAAGTGCCCCAACTAAACGAGATGCGCAGGTCCTATAGGGGTATTGACATCGAACCCCCGTCAGAATCGGAAATCCTTACATCAATAAATCTCCTCAAAAACAACAAGGAAGCTGAACTTGACGGAATACCAGCTGAGTTCCTGAATCCGATCCCGTAACAGCGGTTAGTATTCTACATCCGTTGATACAAATCATTTGGGAAAATGAAAACTACCCAATGACTGGAAAGATGGAGTGATTGTAAAGCTGCCAAAGAAAGGTGGCCTTATAAGAATTGCATCAATTGGCGTGGTATCACCGTTTTAACCGTTTTTCTTAAACTAACGGCAACCATCATTCTTAAGCGAATAAAGCATAGAATCGAGTCTACACTCAGGAGGCATCAAGCTGGCTTCCGCAGTGGTCGATCGTGTGTCGACCATATCAACACCCTGCGTATCGTCCTCGAGCAGTCGATGGAATTTCAATCACCGCTTTTGCTCATGTTCGTGGATTTTGAGAAGGCCTTTGATCGAATTAACCGAGAATGTATATGGAGATCGTTGCTTGGTAGAGGAATTCCGCCAAAAATTGTTGCCATTATTAAAGAGTCCTACAACAACGCGAGGTGTTTTGTTTTACACAAGTTATCCGACTCTTTGTAGTGCAATAGGGTATGAGACAAGGGGATATTCTATCGCCAATTTTCTTCTTGCTGGCGATGGACGACGTATTGGCGGCCAGTGTTGGTACAGCTGAGCGAAAGGGCATTCAGGAGACCGTGCGAAAGGCTCAGTCATTTAGACTATGCCGATGACATATGTCTACTGGAAAATAACATCAGTCGGCTGAACGGGATGTGCCAAACACTGCAAGTGAAGGGAGAGTCGATTGGTCTAAGAATAAAAAGCAAAAAGACAAAACAAAAGCTCACAGGCCGTTCCACTCAGCAGCGTATTATTCCACAGGAGACGCCAGTTGAAGAAGTGGAACAGTTTAACTACCTTGGCAGTATTGTTTCTGCAAACGGTGGTACGGATCTGGACGTTAAAAGTAGAATTAATAAGGCTCGTACTGCCTTCGGTACTCTGTCCCCAGTTTGGAAATCCAGTCAAATCTACTTACGCACTAAGTTGTGATTCTTCGAGTCCAATGTGTAATCAGTGCTGTTATATGCTTGCGAAAACTGGAAGGTCACGTCTACCATTTCGAGGAAATTGCAGGCTTTTATAAATCGCTGTCTACGAGACATCATAGACTCGCTGGCCACAAATTATATCAAACGAAGAATTGTGGCGCAGGACAAGTCAAGAGCGGCTGGACGTTGACATAAGAAAGCATAAATGGCAATGGATTGGTCACACACTGAGGAAACCAAACGATGAAATTGCAAAGCAGTCGTTTGAATGGAATCTTCAGAGTGCACGGCGGGTTGGAAGACCAAGAACAACATGGAAATCAACAGTTCTAGCAGAAACAGACTCCCAGAGAAAGACGTGGCCACAGTTAAAATATCTAGCTGCAGACCGTCGTGAAGGATGGAAACGATTTTTAAGCGCCCTATGCCCCAATCGGGGTTACAGGACTTGATGATGATGATGATGATGGTGATGATGATGATGAAATTTAAAGGCGAAGTCTCAAAGTGATTAAATTCACCTAATTTATTATAATCTTTAAAGATTCCACTCACAAAAGAATTCATTCTTTTGTCCCGTACTAGCGTTCATTTATAAAATATTGCAATATTACTTTTTTTTCTTCGGTTGTTTTAGTTTCGAGCTTTGGAGCAATTGCTGCGGAGAGTTAACAACTGGCAGCTCATTTGTGATAGAAAACAAGACTTTCCAGCCAAGTTTTTAGTAGCGAGGGCCTGAAGAATATTTGACAGAACCCTTTCCAGGGCCTTGATTCAACTTGACAAAAACTTGCACATTTTTTCAGGCGGGTAAAAAATTCTATTCGTTCCTTTCCCTAACAAGGAACAAAAAATTGAGTTTTTTGTGAAAAGCTTTGATCTTCTTTCATATTAAAGTTAAGAAAGATTTAAAGTCGGTTCTCAACAACATATTCTTATCATTTCAATTTTCCACCAAAGCAAAAGTGGCCAATTAATGAAGAGTTAAAACTGAATCACAAGCAGCGCTAAAAATCCACAACATAATTATTATGGTATCTATAAAATAAGCAATTTAAAAAATCACTGTGTTCATTAATTACTTTATAATTGTTATTTATATATCCAAAGTACACAACGCCATGAAGCAATTTAAAACAAATAGTTTTCTAGTGCTATGCGATATCGAAAAATCCCATCAGTGTACTCTGTTTTGTGATTGAAATATGTGTTCTACTCTAAATAATTACAAGTATGTTCTTCCACTAAAATCTTGATAAAATTTAATTATTATACATACTCGTATGTACATACATGTGTACAAATGTCTGTTCAACAATTAAATAATCAATTCGTACATTTATTATAATTATTCAAGTGAGTTCCTTTACAGTTATTGTTTTATCAAAATGCATTAGGTTTGTTTTTAACATTAGGATATTATTGAGATGTCTCGCTTGATTTTTATTTAATATTAGAAAAGATTAATTGAGAGTGATTAGTTGTTAAGACAAATTATAAATCAAACACTGTATTATTAATTTATACATTTATTTTACCTTAATAAGTTTATATGATTTTCCCGTCTGGAAAAGAAACTAGGTTTTAACGAGGCCCACAGTCTGGAAAAAGAAACTAGGTTTTAACGAGGCCCAACAAATTTTAACAAGGTCTATCGAATTCCACTAGGGCCTCAGAAGTATGTACGTAAGCTTTTGCGTCGAGTAGCAAACAAACATACAAAAAAGTTGTTATGTTTGATGTGTGATCCTGGGACCTTCTGTTTACCAGTCCAATATACTTGCTAAGCACTGGACTAATTTGCAATACAATAATGGTGCAATGTTCGAAGTGAACGACTGTGTTCTTTCATTTTTCATGGTAGGTAAAAAGTTTTCGTGTTTGCTATGTACGAGCTACTTATGATGGGATAGCGAAACATAATTAACAAGTTTTTACTAGCATCGGGCCTCACGAGTTTTTGACAAGTTTTCCTCGACTAGGTTTCCCACGGAAAAACTTTCCACGGCATTGTCTAAACTTTGCAAACAAAAAATGCCCGCTCCAAGTATACCTACCTATGTATATATTTTGCAAGGTTAATGTACCTTAAAAAAATTGATAATTTAATATTCAAAAAATCACTTTAAAAAGGGGAAATGGTTACGGCGAATATCCACATATATCTACCCCATCACCCCCAATGGTTATACAAATCTATTTCTTTTAGTTCATATTGTAGTCCATTATATTTATAAATGAATATCGTCATGAAAAGGATATGCGCGTCATTATACCATTGGGACACATTGGAAATACAAAATGCTCCCCCTCACCTTCACCACCTTTCTCAAAATGTTTTTGATGTGGGTTCAATTATTGTCCCAATGGGATACTAAACACCAGTCAGTTTCAATAATTCACAATATCTAAACACAAGGTTAATGCAATCTGACCGGATACGGATATACAATATCAAGTTAGGGTATGTTGCGTGTTGCACACAATCGAAAGATATGTACGTACATATCTCTATCAGAAATGTGTTTAACACGAGACTAAAAAGAAAGGTATATAGTAAATGTTTCTATATATATATTATCTAATTTCGTTTCGTAATGGTTCACTCTAAATATTTCTATAAAATTGTAACATCCATTGGGACTTGAGTTGATAATATAGGGGTTGAATGAATTCTTGTCTCAGGATAACATGCCAACGAACGTGTTGTTTTTCAGTGCGGTATTATTTTATGACCCTTATAATTCTAAATGAGTGTTAAAGTAACTGTGTCCCGTGTCCCTATAAGGAGAAGAAGAATTAATACTTAAAAAAAATTCTTTGAAATCAAACGATGAGTTCTTTTTAAAGAACGAAGAATGATTTTGATTGACAGTTACAAATCTGTTTCTAATTTCTTGACTTGTTAGTGAAATGGATCAACCTATTTTTGTTTAAACATCTCCATCACATTAGGAGCAAGATAACCCTTTCCATTTCAAAATTTTTGATTTTCATTTGTCAAAAATATCTGTTCTGATAGCCCAGAGTTAAGTCGGGATATATGTATGTACATTCACTTTAAAATATGATTCAGAGTTAACTCGGGTTTAAACCCGAAACTAGGAAGATTTCGCAACGAAAAACTGGATCTAATGGTAAGTTAATAAACAAAAAATATCCTCATGAGATTCATGAGACAATCTTTCATGCCTTAAGAGTAATCCAGAGTGAACAAAATTTTGGTTACTTTTTTTTGCATATATAAAAGCGGTTTTTTTCACTTGCATCAGATACTTTGGTTTGTAAAACTTTGAGTTTTTACTAAATAGTCACATGTATAGGAGAATTATTGAACTAAAAAAACATTTGGTAAAAGTAGCTGATTCTAACTTCTAAATTTACATGAATTTTCTGTCAAAAAGTGCCTTTTAAAGATTAAAATTTTCAATATCAAATGATAAAATAATGATTATATAATTAGGTAATGAAAATCGTGAATAATAAACTGAATTTATATCCATAAGAAAAAAAATTGTTAAAAAAATACCGTAAGGTATAAAAATTGACTGTCAAAAATGTGTTTTCAAAATATACAAGCATTTTTATATTTGTGTAGAGGTACAGCCTAACCATATGTTATATCACTCTTTAAATTGTGTCTTTATCAGGTATTAACTGGTACCCTTAAAAATACTTTGTGTATATTCACTTTACTATGTTAAATCAGCTTAACATTTACTTTAATTAATTTAATTTTCCAATATTGTATTTTCGTTTTAATTCAGTCTCAATTCAGCAGATCAAGTTGTTACTTTTAATTTAATAAATTTGTTATCTTATTTTTTTTATAAATCTGTCTACCTTGATCTACTGCTACATTTGTGTTATTAATATTTTTATTAGGTACACAATTAAAAATTTTCTTCAATAGTTTCTTAGTAAAAATATGTTTTCTTAAAGGCTTTTACCAAATAAAAGAGCACAAAATTAATTTTAATTTTTAATGATGTCCTAGAAAACAAGTTTTTCTGTCCATAGACACCTTAATCGCTTTGTTCGGACAAGTACACGCTTTACAATATTTATTTATTTATTTATTCATCTACGGATATAAATCTTACAGATTACTAACAATTCAAAAATAGTAGGTACATAATATATATATATATATATATATTCATAGATAACTAAAGCTAATGTAAAATATTTTGTAATTTTATTTTAAATTCCAGTCTCTTTATTGAAAGATCAAGCTCATTACAATTTGAATTGAAGAGTTTTATACATCTAGAAAAAGATTCATTGCAACCATAATTGTATCTATGTCTTGGATTTTTTAAAAACTGACGTAGACGCAAATTTCTTTCCGAAATATATAGACCTCAAAGTAGGTAAGAATTGATGGACACTTAATACGATATGAAAATACATCATGCACAAACAATATGCACTGAACAGACCGTCTTTTTTCTAATGAATCAAGTCCAATCAAGGCACACCTAGATGCATATGAAGGGGAATCAATTCCCCACCTCAGCTGTCTGACAACATATTTTGTAAAAGCCCTTTGAACTCTTTCAATACGGGTTATCCCAATAGAAGAAGAAAGACACCATACAATTGAACAATACTCAAGAATAGGTCGGACTTAAGACATGTAAACAGATTTTAAAGCATAAGGGTAAGAGAACTCATTGCAGTTTCGCTTAACGAAACCAAGCATTGAATTTGCCCTTGCTATAGTCTACATGTAACGAAAACGACAACTTTGGATCAAAAATGACTCCAAGATCACGAATCTCAGATTTGCGATCAAGAATCTGGTTGAAGATTTGGTAGTTGTGTATCGTTGGAGCTAAAGTACGATGTGCCGTAAAAACATTACATTTTTTTATATTTAAAGGAAGAAGATTTCTTTCACACCAGACAGATAAAATATTTAAATCATTTTGAAGATTTTGATGATCAATTATATTTTTATGCATAGATATATTTTTATGTCATCAGCATACATCAAACATAAAGCATTCCTAAGAAGAAATGGGATATCATTAACAAATATATTAAAAAGAAGTGGCCCAAGGTGACTTCCTTGAGGAACTCCAGATGAAACTTTAATGATACTAGAGACAAAATTACCTAGTTTCACACATTGTGTTCTATCAGCAAGAATGAATACCAAAAACTTTAAGCTTAGCAATAAGAGTTGAATGACAAATTGAGTCGAAAGCTTTAACAAAATCTGTATAGATAGTGTCAACCTGGTGGCCAGATTCAAAGGAATCGGTGACATATCTACAGAAAAGCATGAGATTTGTTGAGGTGGATTTACCTGACATAAATCCATGCTGTTCAACACAAATATGTTCTTTTATATTAAACACAATAGATGATCTTTAACTATAAGCTCAAATAATTTTGGGATTGCAGATATCTTAGAAATTGCACGATAATTAACAACCAATTTTTTTGCACCGGATTTGTATATAGGACTTACGTATGAGAATTTCCATTGATTGAGAAATATTCCACTAGAAAGGAATTTATTAAAAATTATCGTAAGTGGCAAAGCTAACGTGAATTGGCATTGCTTAAGGACAAAAGATGGTATTCCATCAGGGCCAGAATTCAAGCTGGATTTTCGGGAATACTCTTATAGCTGACTGTTTGGTGGTCGCAGTGGTCAAAGGGCAACATTGGACCTTACTTTTTCCCAAACTTTTTTTTTTAATTTGAAACACCTGTAGGTACTGTTCAGTTGCTTAATCGTTTTTTTCTTTATAATTAAATTTGAACAAAAGGAAATATATACCAGCTGCACAGCCAAACAATTAAGTGAAAAATTGTGAAGGAGAGCAATTTTCAAAAAACAGTTAATATACATAATCTTGAAGGAAAAATCGCAACTATCCCCGCACTTCTGTTTGAAAGACCGTGTCTTTAATCATCAACTACTGTTAATTATTATTTTTGGGAAGATCATGAACAGACATACATATTATGACATTATTATGTCTGTTCGTGTATTTCCCAAGGCAACGAGTTTCTACGAATTTTAGTATCTACAATTTGTTTCATGAACTTTGACATAAATTTGGGCAGGATTCGTAGAAATTCGTAGTTATATGAAATACGAATATGTCTGTTTTTGTACGTAGGTACTCTTCAAAACTACAAAATTTAGTCCAAGTTTTTTGTGATTCTTAAAAACAACAAAATTGTACAGTAATTCATAGTTTTGGGAAGAACACGAATAGACATATTAATTGAGAACAGCGATGGTAGGAGGTTTAAATGAAAAAACGTCTTAGTATGAAAAATAACTGTGAAGACTCGAATGATCGAGGTTTGACTTCCAGATATTTAAGGTACAATTTCTAAAAAACAAAAAAATAAGAACGGTCAAGTTCATTCATAAATAATAAATGTCGGCATCACATAAGAAATCGAGAACCATTTCTCCACTTGACGATTAATTATTTGAAACGCTTCAATTTTGAATATATTCAAGCCTGATTCACAATGCGAGAAGAAGACGAGACGAGACGAGAGTGCGACGTAATTCGCTGTCATCTTTTTCTAGTTATAAAATCGTTCCCCAATTCACAATGCGACGAGATTCTTAGCAACGAGAACTGTTTTCTGTAAAAAAATTATTCAAATTAAACAAATAAGTATTAAAAACAACAGATTATCAATTAACTTATCTTTTAATTTCAAGTTATCGTATTTTTTTCTTTTAAAAAATACTTCCATTATGGAAATTACTTGCCAAAAATGAAAATCGTCAACTCGTCACGTCTTTTTTTCAATTTTATGAATCCTTGGCATGACATAGCGACGAGAAACGCTTCATTGTGTATATCCTTGTATTCTTTCATTGTTTGAAATTCGTTTGACAGTAAAGACGGAATCTCGTCACGCTCACGTCTCGTTTCTTCGTCGCATTGTGAAACAGGCTTCAAAGTGGAAATATTATGAGTTTATATTGTTATTTCTCATTTCGGATTTAGAACCACTTATCAGTCTTTTCCCACCTGGAAAAAGAATCTAGTTTTTAGCGGGGCACTAGAAAGCTTTACATTGACCTTAACAAGGCTCTTGCAAAGGTAACTATCGATTTTCTCAAGGGCCTCACCAGTTAAGCAACTATTTGCCTCGAGAGACAAACAAAAAATTGTCTTCGGTGGGATTCGATCTTGTGATCTTCTGATTAATAGTCCAATACGCTAACTACCTACTGAGCTATTTCGCAATACAGTTGTTACGTAATGTTGAAAATGAAAAACTATTTAATGTACATACTTAAATTTTTCTTACTATTGTATGATGGGTATAAAATATTTGTTTCTTTTATTTTTGTAATATATGGGGTATTTGTGATGAGATAACAAGACTTATTCGAAAAGTTCTTACTAGCGAGGGCCTCACGAGTATTTGACAAGTTTTCCTTATCTAGATTTCCCCTACCAAAGCCTTTCCACGGCCTTATCCCACAAGTTTTTACTAGCGAGGGCCTCACGAGTATTTGACAAGTTTTCCTTGCCTAGATTTCCCCTACCTTTCCAGGTCTTTGATAAAACTTGACAATAACTTGCCATTTTTCCAGGTGGGTTATATATAGATAGGTAAATGAGACTTAACGATCTTCTGAATGAAAATGCATTAATGATTAAAAAAAAATAACATTTTCATTTCTAAACTGGAATTGAAAATCAACTTTCAAGTAATTATTTAAAAAGAATCTAATATTGTATACCACATGTATTATAGTAGCCATATACCAGTTTTCTAATATAACATCCATAGCAGAACTCAAATCAATCTTATAACTTAAATACGTAAGTAAAATTTAAATTTCCATTCTTCAAAGTAATATAATAGACCTTTTTTGCAGTTGATCTAAATAGCATTTTCTGTAAACATATTTTAAAAAAAAAGTAATTTCGTTATCTTTATTCCTAGAAATATGTCTACCAGTGAAATACAAATTTTCCTTCATTTGTATATATATTTCCATAAAATTTCATAAATAAAAACATTTAAATATGAAATTTGATTAAAAAATTCAACCGAATTATATGTATTATGAAAACAATATTGATCAATAATAATAATTGGGTCAGTATGCAAATTTTATACATCATCTACATATTATATACTTTAATTAAATTCGCAAAAAAAGACACCAATGGTAGGTATTGTGATATAGTTATGTTTTGCTACGTCGTATTCTATTTGGCATCGTAATTTATTTCAATGTCGTCTGTCACAAATTAATAGCGTCACTTGATACTTGTAAATAGAAACTCTGTATTATAATAATCTCAATCCGATAAGATCCGGATTTGGTTTGTCATTATCAGAAAAAAAGACGACAATGCTTTAATTTAGTTTAGTTTAGTTCCAATTAAATTCAAACAAATATAACTTTGAGTGTCAGTTGAATATAAAGTGACGTTTTGTTTGTCAAATAAATACCTAATAATTTAATTGTCAATCATTGATAAATGTTATTATATTATGAAATGGCAAACAATTCAAGCATTTCCACTGGGCCACTTATGATGTTCTAAGTAGCTTCGTTTGTCTGACAAAAGTTCAAGTGAAAACAATATAACGGGTCTTCAAACAAGAAGTTTAATTTTAAGTTTGGCACCATTTTTTTAATTTCAACATTGAAATGTAATTCCGATCACTTTTAATTTTTGTTTTTTAAGCCAATGTTTCACCAACAATGAAAGCACTTTAAGAAAACATTAGATCTGTATTCGCAAAATAAAGTGACAATCACCATTTGTAGGCAGAGCCGAGGAGGTCATCCTGGCAAGAACAACGCAAAAACACCATGTCTTTGAACTCTTTTCGGAATATATTGCAAAAATTAAACGATACTTTTATAAACTAGAAGAGCTGCCAATATAGTAGGTACATAATATGAAAATATAAATCAGTTGTAATCGCTATGCAAATGTATAGTTGGTAGCACTTCATTTGATTGAATTCTGCACTTTTTCCTTACAACATTGCTTATAATATGCCTGTTTGGTGACGTGAAATTTTCACCAAATTTCCCCTACTTGGGGTTTTATCCTATGGTTTCTGACAGCAAAATGTGAAAAATTGTGAAAATTTCACGTTAACAAGCACACCTAATTTCAAAATTATTTGGGGTTCGAGCAAAAAGAGAATATACGATCATTGTAATAGAGAAAATAAGGATATACGATAATTGTAATTAAGAAAATAAGAAGCCACCTAGAAAGTCCAATCGTAATTTCCCTACGGTCGTTGATTTTTCTAATTTGCTGTTCTTTCAACACTGGAGATCACTTGATTCTGCATTATGTAAAAGCTTAAATGTATTCGAACAAAACCGGTTGCAGCTATTTACATTGAAAATCCAAGTTCCACAAGACTATGTAGTTAGACCTACACTCTTTTCTTTTTTGTTAATTGACTGTGGAAAAATAAGATATTTTCCAAGTTTATAATGTAACATAAACTTTGTGTTCATAACTAAAGAACTAAAACTGAGCATTACAAAGTAGCTTAGGCGCCTACTACGGTTGCCAAAAATATAAATGCATTTTAAAAAAATCAACTTGTTCGTTGATAGGTATTACGAGTCTCAACTGATAAATTTAAAACTACAAGATTCGTTCGTAGAACAACTCAAATAATTTTCAAAAATCATCTCAAAAACATAATGACAATCAATTGTACTTTTTGACATTCGAAGTGAATGGAAACTGCACAATCCATAACGTTTGTCTATTATTTTTTTTTATTCATTTAAAAGTGAGAAAAATTAATTATTTTAGTTTTGACAGAGTTCATTTTATTACTTTACAAACACGCCTCAAACGAATCCCGATCTCGTTATGAAAAACAGCTGTCAAAGCAAGTACTAAAAAGTACTAAAATACAAAATGCCATCACTGACTCATAGTAAATGGGCCCGTTCCGATGTTAATTCTGAGTTATCGGGATAGCTTTGTGTTGTTCTGATCCCATGTTAAAAAACAGCTGATGACCGCTGACGCAACAACAACTCAGGTTATCTCGAAATTTTTGGGATAACTAGATAACATAGCGAATAAACATCGGAACGCGAGGAATGATTGTGACGCCACAGAAACACCAAGATTGGTTAATGAACTGTCAAATTTTGTATGGGAAATGGTTTACACAATTTGATTAAAATTAACCAAGGATTTTGCTGCGGAAAATTAAACAAATTTATTTGGATAAGCTTATCCAAACGTCATTGTGACTTTTAGAACAAAGCGTGTTCAGAAATATGATTTGATATCTCAGAGAACTACAAAAAAAAACTCTGATATTGTTCTTTAATTATTATTGTATCGCGATTGGTTGGCAAATTGTGAGTTAAAACGTAGTTTGTACAAAAAAAAAATAATTAGGACATTTACATTTACTCAAAGATTAAGAAAGCTACTTTTCAGCTCTCCTAAACCAACGCGATTCATTCTTTGACGACGATGAAACCACACCAACAACGTGTTATTTTCATTGACAAGAATTTTATTGTAATTTTAGTTTTCGTCGTCGTTAACGAATGATTCACATTGGCTTGGGAGAATCTTAATAGACTGAAGCTGTCGTCTGTATTGTCGTGGTGTTACTATTATAGTCGATAGCTCACTGAAGTGGTCGCATGAAAAAGAGCGAATACATGAAAATCATATGTCACGCCCATAGTTGCGTTTTGCTACTTTTCGTCAGGTTTCGTAAGCTTTTAATTTCAGAAGAGAAGAGTGATCCAGATCCAGAGCGCACCCCACGGAAGTGAAGCTGACATTTGGTGAAGTAGGAACGAAAAAAAGAGAGATATTTCATTTTACTTAGATGGAATATAGCTCTTTTCTCTTTTTCATTGTTTGGAAAGCCCCTTTTCGTTGGTTTTTGACTTTAACTACCAGCAACTTGCTACTGTTATAGTTCTTCCTTCACATTTTTTTTATCGTATCCCGATTTCGCGTTGGTTCGGGAGGGGTTCTCCGTTTAAAAATAACTTCGAAATCTGAACACGTCTAATCTGTCACGTTTTTGACGTTTAATATGAGACCTTTATCGAACAGCTGATTCAATTACACAGCATTCAACCAAATGAATAAAAAGGCCGTCCATGCAAACGTTTGCGTTAACTTATCATTTTACAAAATTTGTAAACTTACGACGTTGCATGAATACCCTTAATGAGCATACCTTTTTTTCAGTGTCTTATCTTTTCTTTTGCACAGGTTTCCACAGAACAAATTGATTGTGATAAAAGAGACATCATTTATTATGATCACATTTTTTTCACACTTTGACAATCGATAATTGACCCCCGACTCAAGAAACAAAAGAATTTGTTCGCCAGGACGCGTTCATGTTTTTCAAAAAGCACTTCAAGGCTCATCGAACAAATCTACTGTGAATATTGCAAATTGTAACAATTGTGAATGGATAAAAGATTTGACATTTCATTTCTCGAGACGCATTTTTTTTAGTTTGTGGTACTTTTGTGGATATAAATTTATATTTACTACCTACATTTCACTCTTTATTTTCAGTTATTTTCCATGTTAAATTTAAATATAAAAGAAATAATTCAAAGTAAAAAAAAATATACAAAAAATCTTCGATGAAATCCATTCGATTATATTTGACTCCAAAGATGAATCTATCGCGATTACTCAAACGTAATTTGGACCATCTTTTAAGAGACTCAATTTCAAAAAGCAAATATCAAATCTTTAGAAATTGAGAATCAAGACGTCACCCACCAGCACCGTAGATGCTCTACTTCCTGGACTATTAAGCAATTCCCGGTAAGAATCCCGCACCGGAAGTATCGCAAAATAATGCAATTTCTCAATCAAAAGACACGGAGTGTATGATGAACAACACTAACTTTATAGCATAGCGAACAAATCTACGCAACCCTGAGACTGGTGGGTGTATAATATTCAATGGAGCGGCTAATTGTAAACATTAGACGAATCAATTTAAATTATTTAATATTGAATCGAGAAACTGTAGCGGCGTAAATTGAAAATCGGCTACCTCGGCGCGGTGTACGGTGCTGTTATTTCATTAATTCCATTCAACTACCCACATTATCGCTAATGACGGTCTTAATTTATGCTATTCCGCGGTATTAATATGTTCCAAATGTTTTATTGGCTTCTTTTTTTCTCGCACTCTTCTTTGTCATACACAACAACAAAAAAAAAATGCTGAATATGGTCAAACAGCTTCTGTCTAACGAGTTTTCAGGTGATTACTGGCAAGTAGAGAACAAAGAGGAATCTTAGAATATAGTCAACGCCAGACATGATGTAGCCATTGCGGAGCACCATGACAGCCGGCATTTCTGCCGTTCAATGTTGTCGTCGTCGTCGCCATGTCTAAAAGGGCAGGAACCGCCAACACTGCCGCCGCCGGCCGTCGCCGTACTATATATGAAGCCCGATACTGTCATCGGTATCGGTTGGTGGGTTGACGAATTTGCAACCACATGGCACATGGAAAAGATTCAATTGGTTACCTCCTCTCTCTGCCTTCTTTTACTGCAGTTCAACAATAAAAAAAAAACAAACATAAATAAAAATAAATTAATAAAACATTGAAGGGTAAAGCACATTGAGCTAGACGAGAGTGCAGGGCGATGCTGATTGTGCTATTTCCAGATGCTTATATGACGTCTTAAGTTCGCGCGCCCCTTTTTTCTGATTTGAATTTTTTTTTAATAATAATTTCCTCTTTTGCATTTTCAATTTTTCGCAATTGCATGCAGAAAAATTATAAAGGTACCAATATCACCAGAAAAGTATTAAAATATGAAAAACGTAACGTAGTACGGGTAGGAACCTATATGTATGATGTTTGCAAAGTTCTCATCTCTTTTGTTTGTTTGGGTTCATTCATTCTATTGTTTACTTTTGATTTTTATTTTGTTTTGTAAAATTTGTTGAGGGCATTGATTCTACGTGGATGAAATATAAAACTCTGTTCATTTATGTGGAAAATATTTTCGATGTTAAAAAATAAGAGAGTGTCTGAAGTTCGAAATACCGGTATTCACCTTTGGGGGCTAAGGAGTTTTGTCACCATAACCACCACCACCGGTTGCTTTATCGTTTGTATAAATATGCTTGAGATTGAGAGTGTATCTTTAAAGAAAAAGAATAAGTTTACAATGTCAAGGTATTTGACTAGGAAGTTTGAAAGATGATATGAGATTCAATAAAGAAATATATACAAAGATGAAAATGAATTGTTTAAAGTCACGTTGAAATAATAATGTAGAAGTTTGGAGTAAAAAGTTATGCTTTTAGTTGTAGAAATACACTATATACTCTTCACTTCTCTTTAGGAAGCCGGTTTTTGTTCTCATGGGGACTTATTTTACAAGCTCATATACACAGAATAAAAAAACAGGTGGGTTTATTTGTTTGTGATACGGCAAGCGCCAATGTAGCTTATGTTTCGAATTGACCAGCTAGCGCCTTCAACTTGGGCCACTTGTTTCTAGTCTTTTTATAAACTTAAAGCGGTAAATAATTCACGCTCACAGAATTAGGTTCTTTAACTTGTTTTTTTTTTTTATTTTTTTTTTTTTTTTTTTTTTTGGGTATGACAACAATCGGGTTCTACATTCATGGATATTGATCAATGACCACACTTATTTCAAAAAAATGGTAACAATTAAATTATCGAGGTTAAATTGATGCACATTTGTGCTCATGTAACTGCATCTTGCTGGCAAAACATCTGGCTTCAAATTGGTGATTTCTTATCCATCAACTCCATCTGTCCGATAAATACATTAATGTCACAATGACATTTGCAAGAATTATGGCACATTCACAGCTATGATGCTTAAAAAAAATCCTTGTTTTATCAGCTCTTCTCTTGGTTCTCTTGGAATTTTTGCTGAATGACAACATTCAGCCCTTACTTCTAATTACCTATAAAAAGAAGTGTTTGAAGGATGATTCCGACAGAATCTCTAGAGCCGGATATTCCGGTCCAGACTTCATAATAACCAAAAAACACTTATGAAAATTTCAAAGTACCTACAAAAACTTTTCATTGAAATTTGACAACTTATTCAGAATTATTTATCCAGTTACTAGAACTGAAAAAAAATGCTGTCGATAAGGCTATTTATGTACATATGTATGTATGTATAATACATTTGAAATTTCTTTATTATCAGGGCATGTAAGGGTAGATATTATGGTCCACTTCTGACTACAATTTAATTTAAATGATATGTTTATGGTTTCAATATACCTAGGTACCTAATAGAATCACGTGCCACGCAGCTGGTGGTACACAATAACTTTATCCCGATAAATTACCCGGAATATATAGCACTTGGACTACAAGGTCAATTTATTAAGTGTTATAACTAAAAAATCTTAGATGAAAGGGAATGTCAAAAACCTGGGTGATAATAATGTTGGGGTGCGCTTTTGTTTTGATAAAATGTAGGTACTTATTCCATTTTATCAAAACAAAACTTGTATTGAACTCAAAAATAGGTTTCACCACTTTTTCTCAATGACCAATTTATTGTTTAGGAACATTTTTGAAAAAAAAAATGTGACTGCTGAGAAGAAGGTTTACTTCAGTATGAACAAATATAAATGAAATACCAGTTGACATTTTTGTGCTAACGTAATGAAACTTTTTTGAAAAAAATTCGCCTAATACCTGAAACATTTACTAAGGTTGCTTTTTAAGATGTCTCAACACCAGTAAGGGCTAGTTTTAAAGTGCTGAGTTATTTTTTTTTTCACAATGGAGGGTTATGTTTGACAGTTCGACAAATCGAAGTGCGACACTATATAGAAACCGCCCTTGCATAATCGAGACCGAGATGTCATCACTATCGTCATTTTTGTAGTGTCACACTTCGATCTAAATGGATTTTTGCGGCGCATATGTCAGAATTATCTGTTCAGCTGGTTTAGAGTTACATCAAACATCACCAAATTTTTTGAGTTAGCTCGGGGTTTAAATAAGGGTACCTACGTAAAATATAGTTTGCGGATCATAAAATACGGATCTTTTTTAATCTTTATCGATCTCTCAAAAGCAATAAAAAATATAGTTTACGAACGATAATATGTTCGGTCTATGGTTAGGTTAGGTTAAGAGGGGCGTGCACAGCACAGAGGCTGTTGCGTACACGGGGGCCTATTGGTCCATTGTGATCCCCTTATAAAAGAAGGCAGAGATGCACCCAAACTAATGGTTCACATAGACTGGATCGTTTGCGAACCAGCCTGTGCTTTTTATGAATTTTCTCATGTTTGCCATTGAGACCTGCGCTAGATCTTCCAGTTCTTCAAAAAACCTGTTTCCAAAATAACGGAGTCGATTTGTTTGGAGGTTTGGACAATCACAGAGCAGGTGTTTAATGGTTTCTATTTCCTCTACGTCTTGACAGCTCCTGCAGAAATCGGGTGCAAATACACCTAGTCTGATGGCCATTGTGCCAATGGCGCAATGGCCTGTTAGTACACCTATCAAGATTCTAATATTCTTTTTACTCAGTGATAAAATATACCGAGATTCCTTTTCATTAATTCTAGGCCATAAACTTCTAGAGATAACACAGTCGTTCCTAGTCCTCCAGGATTTATTGATTTGCTCTTTTGTTATTAGGTCTATTTTCGTTCTAATCACGCCGATCGGGATGTTAAGTCCCATATCTAATTGGCTACTACTATTTCTATTTGATACTGACCCTTTCCTTGCCAGTTCATCTGCTATATCGTTCCCTTCTATATCGCTATGTCCAGGAACCCAGCAGAGTTTGACTCGGTTAGTGTCACAAATATCTTTCAGTTTGCCTCGGCATTTTGCTACAGTTTTGGATCTTATAGTCTCACTGGCTAAAGCTTTGATAGCAGCTTGGCTGTTTCTTCGTTTGTACCATTTCTGCCGCTTTTTCAATAGCGTAAATCTCAGCCCGAAAGACACTACACTCATCTGGGAGTTTATACGAATATCTAATATTCAGAGCTTCACAAAACACCCCAGCTCCCGTTCCTTCTTCCATTTTAGACCCATCGGTGTAGAACGAGATACCCTGTTCCCTGGTTAGTGAGTTGGGTTCCCAGCCATGCCTTTGGGGTATTAAAATAGAGAAGTGTTTATTAAAATCTATAAAAGGTGGTATGTAGTCAGTCGTCACATCAAGTGCGGCCACTGCGTCATACCTCTGGAGGATAGACCCATGACCATAGGTGCTTTGCTTCCAAGAGCCCAGTTCTTTGAGTCGAAGTGCGCTCTTGGTTGCTGTGCATCTTATGTACTCGTCAAGTGCCGGAAGATTTAAAATAATTTCCAACCCTGCTTGTGGCGTAGACCTCTGAGCCCCCGTTGTTCCTATACAGGCTAGTCTCTGTACCTTGTTCAGGTTTTTGAGATAGCTTACTTTTTCAACAGCCTTCCACCAAACGATAGAACCATAGGTTAGTATGGGACGAACAATCGCCGTGTACATCCACTGGATGACGTGCGGTCGCATACCCCACCGTGTACCGAAGGTTTTCTTGCATGTATAGAAAGCGCATAGTGCTCTCTTCATTCTTTCCTCTGTGTTCTGTTTCCATGTTAGCTTGGAATCAAGGATTACGCCAAGATATTTAGCTTCTTTGGAAAGTTTCAAAGGAATGTCATTAAGCCTTGGAGGAGTAAAGTCCTCTAATTTCTTTTTATTCGTGAACAAAACTAGCTCAGTTTTTGAAGGGTTAACCCCAAGACCGTTTTGTACTGCCCACGAAGATAGTTCTTTGAGTGCGGATTCCATAATATCTTTGATGGTGGTAAGGTACTTACCCGATATCAAAATTACTATGTCGTCTGCATAGGCCACGATTTTAATTCCCTGATTCCTAAATCTTGTAAGAATTTTGTTAACAACCAGGACCCAAAGAAGAGGCGAAATCACCCCTCCCTGTGGACTGCCTCTTGTTACTGTTTTCTCAACAATCGTATCTCCAAGTTGCGAGCTTATGATTCTACCATTGAGCATGGTATAAATCCAGTCCACAATGGCAGACTCAACCCCAACCTCTTCCAGAGCAGATTTAATGGACTCCGTTTTTACGTTGTTAAACGCTCCTTCAATGTCGAAAAATGCTGCAAGGGTGTGTTCTTTGTGTTCGAGACTTTTCTCAATTTGTGTAACGACTTCGTGCAATGCAGTCTCCACTGACTTACCTTTGAGGTAAGCGTGTTGGTAGCCGCACAAAATGTTTGGATTAAGAAGGTCCCTGACATGCAGATCAATAATTCTCTCTAGTGTCTTGAGGAGAAACGAAGAGAGACTTATAGGTCTATAATCCTTTGCAGTCGAATGTGTCGGTTTTCCAGCTTTTGGAATAAAGACAACTTTAACCTTTCTCCAGCTAGTAGGGACGTATCTAAGTTTGACGCAACTTTTGAAGATTACCCTAAGCCATATGGGGTGATTATCTGTAGAGCGTGTTGAAGAAATGCCGGAATAATCTCGTCTGGTCCAGCTGATTTATAGGGTTTGAACGAGTTTATAGGCCACATAATCTTCTGCTCTGTGATAACCTGTTCCAATTCTGGTGTTGATTGTAAAATTTCTAAGGCTTGGACCGCACTTGCGATTTCAATCGCGCGACTGTTTAGTCGCCAGAAATAGAACACATGAATTTGAATAAGAATGAACGCACATGCGACCTAGAAATCGCGACGATTAAAAGTCGAAAATTTGTTCCATTTTTCTGGCGATGCGATTGTCGAAAGTTAAAATGAAACAAACGGACTTAGATGGTTGTGCTCAAACTTGCGATTTAAAATAGTGCGGCTAAAAAATCGTAGTCGCAACTAGAAAAAATTATACACGCACTTGCGATTTTAAAACGTACGATTATTTAGCCGCAAGAAATGAGACACATGGTTTTAAATGTGAATGCACACATACGCGACTTTTAAATCGCAGCGATTAAAAAAATGGAACCAGATCTATTTTTGGAACGTTTTTTTTTGTCGCAAAATTAAATAGTAGCATGTGCGTGCATTCACATTGAAAGCTTTATGTTCTATTTCTTGCGACTAAAAAATCGCGCGATATATAGCCGCAAGTGAGTGCATGGCAATTATTTGTTGCGACACCGATTTTTTAATCGCTCCGACTGAAAATCGCAAGTGCGGTCCTAGCCTAAGGAGTCTGGTTGTGAATAACCTGAGATCTCAGGACTCTTACACCCAGAGAAATGTGTTTCCATGAAGAATTCAAGTGTTTCTTGGCTCGAATTCGACCATGATCCATCGGGATGCTTAATGTATCCTGGATTCGTGGGGTTAAAGGTAAGAACCTTTCGAAGTCTCGCCGCCTCACTTGTGTTCTCAATGGATTCACAGTGCCTAGTCCATGAATCTTTCTTGGCCCTTCTTAACTCTTTGGTGTATAAGTTAAGTTCGGCTCTGTATGAAATCCAGTCTTTCTCTAATTTACTCAGCTTAGCTACATTGAAAAGTTTTCTGACCCCTGTTCTTCGTCTCTTAAGTTCACTGTTCCACCATAGTGGGTTAGTGGGTTTAATGTTACGAGATATAGGGCAGTTTTTTTCAAAGGCCGTTCTCATTTTACTAGTTAGGTTTTGAACAACAGTGTCAATGGTTGAGGTTATCGAAAACGTTTCTTCCTCAGGTGGGTCGATACGTTCATTCAACCATTTTGTGTACTCTGTCCAATTTGTTCTAGTTGGGTTTCTAATAGGTTTAATATCATTTTGATTTCTGTCTAAAGTAAAGAGTATCCTAAAGTGATCCGAAAAGGATTCCTCAGGTGAGACTCTCCAGTTTTCGGTCTATAAAATGTATAGTTCTTTTACGAACAAACTAAACACCTACATTTTTAAGCATCTCTTGTTAATGAGAGATAGGAAAAATAAAAATGATTGAGAATATGGTTCTCTTACGATAAGAATCTGAAAAGATTCTTAATACAAATCAGTGTCCATATTTTTTTTAAATAATTTTTGTTGAAATGGAAAAAAAAATATTTGAGTTAGTTAAATATTTTTCTTATGATGAAGAAGCTGGCGAAACGTCAATATTGTGTTGAAGGATGACTACGATGTCGATAAATTTGATCTTGTTACCATCACACTTAGATCTTTGTAGATCCGTTGTGATACCCTAGGAAGTTGTATACCATTTAATGTTAAAAACCTGTGTTCTGTTAGTAGTCAAGCCATTAAGAGGCATTGACGAAGTTCATAAAGCTAAGCGAAGTTCTAGAAAGTGTGAGGTATCCTCATGTGCTTCTTTATCGCTGCAACCTCTGCAAAGACCATCTTCGTTGAGCCCCATTTTATTTTTGTGGTAGGTTGTGTCCGGTGATAATGCTACCAAGGAACAAAGATGTTTCTTGTTCAATTTGCATAATTTTGTCTGTCCTCTGCTTATTGAAATCAGGCCATAATGTTCAATCTCTCATTGGTTTTTTGTCTAATATTTTGTTTCCAATATCCTGTTTGATGTAACAGGTACTTTAATATGTCGTTCGGCTAGACTTGGATCAAGCGGCGATCCCGTTCTTGCCAGATCATCAATTTCGTTTACCTGTACATCACTGTGAATTTTTTAGGATTTTTGGCATGCAACGCCACCTAGAAGTTGTCATCAAAATGATAAGAAAACCGCAATTCCAGTGGATTTTTTTCACAGTTTTGCATTAGTTAGATACTTTTTTGAATGGAAATGAAAAAAAAAATTACATTTTTCAAAAAAAAAAAATTTAAAAAATCAAGTTTTTTTGTTTGAAATTTTTTTTAAATTAATTTTTTTTATTTTTTTGTTTAACGTACTTTTTATTTCATTTCCATTCAAAAAAGTATCTAACTAATGCAAAACTGTGAAAAAAATCCACTGGAATTGCGGTTTTCTTATCATTTTGATAACAACTTCGCATTGTTTAGGAACACCACAATTTGTTCCTTTACCTGGTTTGTAAGACTTTGAAGTTTTGGTGAGGAAAAACGGTTCGATGAATCAATTTGAAAATTAACAAGAATATTGAAAATTAACAAGATATTGATGAAGTCTATAAATTTGCATACCAACGCAAGCCATGCAATCAATATTTGCAAAGAAAAAAAAAGATTTACGAAAAGACCACAAAACGTCAGTTTTTAGTACTTTTTTAAACTAACGGTGAACGGTAAAAAAATTAATTTCTACAAAACCTTAAAAAAAACTTGTAAAACGCTTTCTCAAATTTCCAAAACTGTCTTTGAATTTTTTATAACATCATTATTTGCTGAGATATTGGTAATCAAGGCTAAAAGTATCTTATTTCATTCAAAGTCAGATAAACCATGTCAAAAAAAATCGTACGACAACAACAAAAAAACTGAATTGAAGCTGAATAAACAAGGTATCTGATCATGACATTTAATTGACTCAAAAAAATTTATCCATAGAAATGAGGACCTTCAAAAAAAATAAAAAAAAAAATAATTTTGTTATCTCGTCTCATTTTTTGCAATAACGCAATAACGGTACTTCAAAAAAATTTGTTTGCAAACAAATCTCGAAACAAAAAACATAAAGCTGTAAAATGCTTTTTATTTCAACTCAACACGACTGTTCGAACAAAAATTGAAAAAAAATTTGTTCCTTTAATTTTGTTGACTAGTGTAGTTTCGGAAGGAATTATTGTAACCATATAATAAAAATATTAATTATTTTTTTGTTGCTAGTGCAATAGTTATACATGAATATATGTGAGAAAGAAAAATTGTCTGTAAACATGAAGGAGGTAGGATCTACTGGTAATGGACCAGTCAACAGTTATGAGTTTTCTCTCAGTAAAAGAAGTAGCAACTATCAACTTCAAGGTTGATTGTTTAGAGCCGATGATGCCTAGAAAAATGATTCGTGCATAACATCAGAGTTATCCAGAAACTTTGAAGGTATTGCTTTTGTGGTTCTAATTTATCTAAAAAATACATAATTTTCATTTTAATATTCGAGTTATGTAAATTTTACAACTCGTCTTATATCTTTCTGCTGCCTTGTCCTTATAAGCCTACTGCTTCCAGACCCTCCTGGATTAGGTTGAAGTGGCTGTCAGTCATGAAAACTGACACACTTTAGATTTAGACCCTCCTGAAAAAATAATCTAATTTCTAACGAAAATTTTACTTTCATGCTAACAAGGGCCTAGGAAGGGTTATTTCCAAAATTATCTAGATGCTCGTTTTTACCTCGAGAGGAAAAGTTTTTTGTGATGGGACAACAACTTTTTACCAGCAAGGGCCTCAAAATTATTTGACTAGTTTTCGTCGTTATGATAAAACCAGACAAAGGCTTACCAATTTTCCAGTCGGTAAACTAAAGGAACACAACACTAACTTGTCATTTCTTTGCTAAACAAATATTTTACTTTTGAAAAAAAAAGCACCAGTATGTTTGAAAGATAAAATACATAAAAACAAAAAAAGATGTCGTGCAGTAAAGATGTCTGCGCAGAGTGCTTCATTCATAATAATTCAAATACATCTTAAATTTTCAAATGTGTCCTTTAAATAATTTAAATTATAAATCATAATATGTGTTAAGTCAAGTTATTTCAATCAAAGGAACCCATTTCCAGTTTACATAGAACAAAATTGAACCTCTGGAGTTGATTAAATAATTCATAAAAAAATCAGAATTATCTAAACATCACACAGAATTTCAAATGGCTCATAACATTATAGCACATCATGCTTTCTTGTTTGAATATTTTAAATTAAAATTAAAATTAAAACCGACTTTGATTCTATTATCCAATTAAAAACCCAACGGGAGTCTAATAAAAACAAAATGTGGGTTGCCAGACATATTTTTAAATCCATTATAGAGTCTCTCTGTAAGTCCATGACCCAGGCGTTCATTTTCAAAGTAATATCTGTGTTATAAACCATTTGGCAATGTTTACACAGAGAATCAGCATAAAATCACAGTTAAGTTAGACTTTTTGGCAAATTCAATGGAAATATGTTTGTTTGTGTACCTATAGCAATACTTTTGGTAGACACGAGAAAATAAAATAAGAAAATACAGATACACAATTATACAAGTATGTAAATATGTATATTCCCGCGTAATGCTAAATATTTAATTCTTTTCTTACATATATAAAAAGGTACCTGAATTAATTTTATAACAATTTCATTCACAATAATAAACCGAGGAGAAAAAAAAAATTAATTCATGCGAATGGTCATGTTTACACAAAACAGGAAATGGGTCTGCTGCTGTCCATTGATACCACACCCTTGCGACCATGAACGGATATAGTTTGTTTTATTAACCTACCTGATGGTTATTTAGATTCCTTTGAACTTATGTCGGTATATAGAGGTATTCCACAAGAAAAGTTTTATAATCCACAAAGTAAACGGGCACAATAGGGGGGAGATTGTGTTTTTTAACACCACATAATAATATTTTAATCCCTTTCTTCTTCCACTTAAAGGTTATTCGTGTTCAGGCAAAAGTTAAAATTTGAGATCATCCAAAACTATTATGGGATACAAATTTAATTACAGTTTTACACGAAAAAATGTATCAGGCATAAACTTTTACACACTCATAATAAAGAATGAGTTCACTTTTCTTTGCGAGAAAAACTTATGTCCTTCAAGGAAGGAAGAAAAACTTTCTTTTAAAACTTAACACACTCTCTCCTGTTTTTTGTTGGTTGTTTTTTTTTTCGTTTTATAAATTCAAAAAGAGTTTTCCTCCTTACAAAAAAAAGAAAGGAAAACTGTATATGCTCACATGTAGAGAAAGAATTATAAGGATCTCCGAAAATTGTCATCGACTCTCGGTATAATTCTTTTATTTGAATGCGCCCTCAAAACAGGATACGCAGGACAACAAAAGCCACACACACATTTAGATAAACCGACGACGAGTACGAGTACGAGAACGGGGACGACGACGACGTTGACGATGAGCTTGTGTCTCCCTGTACCAGAGCTAAAGCCCCCCCGTGTTTTCCTCCCAAAAGAGGCCAAATTAAGTATACATTTCATGTGAGCGGAGTAAAAGAGACCGATAAATGAAAAACGATAACGCAAAACAAAACACGATGTCAAATAACGACGATTAACTCGGTGTATTCTCTCACAATAATCGATTAAGATGAACTTCCAGTTCCATGAGCCTCAGCTATATGCGACGAGCGACAACGACGTCGATGACACAAAACCACATCGCGCGACACGAATGATATGACAGTAGTATAGTGAGCTGCCGCTGCCGCTGCCGCTGGCTGACATACATGTTCAGTCATCAACACACAAATTAGAATTAAAGGCACCACGCAGGGAGAACTATTTAGTGTGTGCAGATCCCAATTCAAAAGTGTATAGAGAAAAGTTCCGTGTACCTTTGCCATGGTTCTACAGCATTTGGAATTAACCACCCTCTATCGAGGTTAAAGTGTTGCCATCGGCGATTTATTTTTACCCCAGAATATTTTTTTTTGGGGTTTCAATGGAAAAATCAAGGTTAAAAGAGAAATTCATAGAGCGGGAAATAGTTTGGAAAGATGGTTTTTTAGAGAATTTCAGGGCAATGACTTTGAATGAATTATTTGATTAGGATCTTTATAGGACACAGGAACTCATTTGGGACTATAAATGCAAATGAATTTAACGGTAAGTAATTTGGCGGACGGGAATTTAGTTGGAAAATAGGAGCGATTCCTACAGTTTCATGTTCAGTATAATTTAATGTAGGCCAAATTTTCAATACAAATATTTACCTACTTAACATTCATTTTTTGAGTATGAAATCATCGTTTTTCTAAATTTCTGCTGCAAGACACTAGCGAATGGCACCATTTCCAAGTGTAGCACCCTGGATTTCACGACATATTACAATTTATTTATCTTTCGAAAAGGGACAATTCTCGTTGAGGCGGTCGCAAGGTTCGTAGGTTTTCAACGGTCCCTTCACGATGCAACCTGTCAATTTTCCATAGAAAATATATACTGTGTACTTTTTTTTAAGAGGCCATTCACGTTAACACGGTCGAAGTGACTAACGCAAGTCACATACATTTTCAATGCAAAACTGAAAAGTTCTATTGCGATAGGGCGATCTTGCGATCTTTTTAAAAGGGCCGCCTCGGTCGTCAGGACTGTAGCGCAAGGTTCGTAGAGATTTTCTTTAAAAAATTAACAGGTTCTTTTATGAATGAAAGTTGCCATTAACGTTAAAACGCTTGTTAGGACTCTCACAAGGTTCGTGCAGATTTTTAATTCTATTGTTAATGGCCCTCGTGCGATCCGAAATCCTTAAACAATCTTTACGAACATATTTACTACTCGAATGCGCCTTTTTGATAAGCTTGACTATTTTATTATAAATTAAATAGGGCATTCACGTTGAAACGATGATTATTGCAGTCGCATGATTCGTAGGAAAACCAGTCGGACAAGGCGAATTCACAATAGAACCTGTTCATTTAAATCTTAACGAAATTATTCTTAATAGGGTTGGCTACGAAATCTCGCATTCGAAATCTCGCATTCGAAATCTCGCATAACGAAATCTCACAATTACAAAATCTCGCTTTTCATAGTCCCGCAATTACAAAATCCCGCTTTTCATAATCTCTCAATAACGAAATCCCGCAAACTAAAATCCCGCATTGCAACAAATACATTTTTTTAATCAAAATCTCGCAAATTAAAATCTCGCGCGAGAAATTTTAATTTTTCAATACTATTGTTTTCAAAAGAACAAGAAAGAGAGAGAACATAGAGATGGTATATCCAGTTGTAAAGTGTCATGTGCAAATTGCATTACTCGTATTTGGCCTTGAATTAGAAAATACTTTTAGTTCCATTATAAACGCGACTACCAACATGATTTTAGAGGTTATTAACAGCAATAAAGGATGTACAAATTTTTTTATTGACGGGTATAGTTATTAGTTGGAAAGAAAAATTATCCAAAGTGCTCTTGGGTAGGTATATTCTCAACAAAAAAAAAAATCTAAAAGTCGTGTGCGTTTCTTTGCTGTGAAATTTGAAGTTGAGAGATTTTAAATTGCGAGACTTTGGTTGAAATTTGGGAGATTTTTAGGTCCGAGATGTAAATGCGAGATTGTAAAAAGCGAATTTTGTAATTGAGAGATTATTAAAAACAAAATTTTTAATTTGCGAGATTTCGTTATTAGAGATTTTGGTTCGCGGGATATCGTAGCGCTCCTTTCATAATATGCTCCCGAAAATTCGCTTATGACACTAATGATGGCTTTTGCCTTTTTTATCTTATCGTTTCTGACAGCAAATTGTGAAATTTTGCAAGATTTTACGTTAACCAATACACTTTTTGTTGCGGGACAAATCTTCATCATGTTTCTCATCCGGATCAGTCCAACTGATACGAGGTGCATAATCCCCAAGATCTGAAAAACGTGAGCTCGTTTATTTTCTTCCTCTTAACTATGTACATATGTCAAAAGTATTTTTTCAGTTTACATATATATTTGAGTTCACCCCACGATCAGAAATATATGTACATATTTAAACAATTTCTTGCCAAAATCTCTCAGACTTTAGGCATGTTCAAGAAAATGAGATCTGAGAGCCTTCAGAATATCAAATTTTAATTCGGTTGCTCAATTTTTGACAGCTGAAAATCTGTTAATGCTTCCAAATATAAACTGACAGAATTCGTTGAGTAGATTTCATTTCATTTTTAAGATATTAGGTCTGTTCGTTTACTACTACCAATTTTAGTCCAAGGTCTGTCAAAATTCATACAAAAAATTAAAATAGGGTAGAAGTAGGCAGTTTTGGGTAAAAAGTGAACAGACCTATAAATCGTTTGATGTTGCGATTCCGAGCAGTAAAGATGTTGAAACTATTCACAAAATGTTTCTGCACACAAAAACACATTAATTTTGTTGAAAGTCGTCAAAAAATCTTATATAAATAATTTTGACACCAAGATTATTGTCCCATTATAGGTAGGTATTTCAAATATAATGGTAGTTACATGACTTTTTCTTCTTGTTTTATTTGAAATAAAAAAGGCAACACTGAAATCAGAGCAAAGGGTAGGTAATCATCATAACTGAGTTCGTCTTCATCCCTCTTATTTCGGGAAAGTGTAGGTTTATCCATGGTGTGGTTCTAGAATTATATTCTGTGTGTATTGTGACATGCGAATTGCGACGACGACAACGACGGTGAAAAAAAGTGTAACGAGAAACAACAAAATTTACATTTCCATATCGCAGCAAGCAGCAAAGCAACGAGAGGAGAGCACTATAGAGTGGCATAAAAAATTAATCAATTTTTTGATGCCGCCACTGTCGTCGCGCGTACAGCTCTTCGAAAATCAGAATAAACAAAGCAGACAAATTCTGTATGCATGAAAAAAGACAGAACTAGCCAGAATTGTATATCTAGAAGATAGAAAAAATGAAAGAGATAGATGTCGCACATCCGCCACCATGGGCAAAAATTACATTTAATTTGTTTGTTTCTGCCAAGTCAATGAAAGATAATTAAATAATTAGCTAATGATACCTAATAAGATCAAAATATTAAATGATATTAAAATCACGACAATGGGCAAATTATTGTGATTTAATATTAACATCTAGAACATAAACGCCTTAAAGGAAAAAGACTTGTCGATAAAAAAGCAACCAAGGTACCATATCTTGTGATAAAAAAAAGATAATCAAAGATAAGCGCGACAGCAAACACTTGTCCAAAGTTCAGTCAGGCAAGGAGGCAAGTAGTTATTGTTTTTTGGTCGAGGGTGAGAGGAGAACGCTGCGCTTTGTGTCTTTGTTGCACTCACCAAAGTAAGTGGGTGGTGTGAGCGGAACAACAATAGGCCGTCTATCTAGGTGTGTCGTTAACAATGGCAAAATGTCGTCAGACAAGTAGTACCTCTGAAAATAAATTTTCCAATATTTTTGTACAAGGGTTGTTTCTTTTGCCTTTTTTAAATTCACTATTGTGAATAGTTTTGACTACCAAAAAAAAAAGGTTTAAGTCCAATGGGGCTTCCACTATATCTGAGCTCTATCATGTTTGTTTTGTTTTTCATCCAAAACTAGTGAATAGTAATTCAATATTCACGGGTTGTTGCCTGCATGAAAAATTCAAAAACAATAAATCGCATGTTTATTTATTGTCTGTAGGTCAGGGTTAGGTAAAAATTGGGTATACCGGAATAAATTATAATATTTAAAACCGAAAAATTACTTTTGTATTTAGGTGTTTCTTTTTCTTTTTTTTTGTAAGTAATTTCATCGCTAAAGTTATTATTATTTTACAACTGCACCAAAAATTCTTTATGAGAATTTTATTATTTGACATTTCATATGTCACAGAGACATACAGGTAGTTTTTGTTCTAACAATAAGGGGGTGTGCCATTGCTGTTTGCTGCTGCTTCTCTATAAATTTATGGTGTGTTCGTTTTTGTATTGTTACGTGCTAGTCTCGAATACGAGTTGGGAATTTTTCTCGGGCACTCTATTTATAGATGACGGCGGCCGGCAGCAGGCGGCAAAATTGTGTGCTGAGTTATTGTTAATTGGAATTTTTATATTTCACTGATGAATGCGATGAATTGAGGTAGGTGTAGTTTAGATCGTCATGGTAGTGGGTTAAATGTAGATTGCTTGTTGAGAGTGGTGTGTTATGATTTGATTTATTACTTAGAATTATCGGAATTTGATTTTTTCGAATGAATGAATAAGTTAACTTATGCCGACAGAAATGCGGCGGGCAATAGAATGGCATTATAACGTTGTAGAAGAGTTAAAATTGATTTCAATCGATTGATTTTGAGAACACTAATATTTTGAGGATAAATAAATGTGACGAGGTGGAATATGAATTATTGTTTAATGAGCGATTGATTGGTTTATTCTGAATTATTGATTTTTCTATTTTAAGAAACGATATAGGGTTAATCATGGATTCTTACTGAAACTATTTGAATTACACGGGTTTTCTTAGGTCCCGTATATTTAAGGAATAGGTAGAAAAAAAAGACAGAGTTCTAAAATGTTTCAGTAGCTGTTTTGATACAAGAATATATGTATTTCTGTGGTGTTTGGGAGAAACATGATAGCTTCATTTTAAAATTTGCGTCTTTACGTCCACTTTACATCGAGCTAGAAGCCAAACGGGTTTACCGATTTTTTTCAAATTTGGAACAGTTATGAACATGTTAATTGTGAACTTATGTTCCAAATTTGAAGGAAATCAGTGCACCCGTTTAGGCTCTAGCTATTGTGCTATATTTTTTTTAAAAGTTAATACTCCATTCTGGCATTTGCTTTTTAAATCAAGTTGTTGAAGCGAATAGTTTTTGAGAAATTAAATTTCAAAGTCAAATTTGTTTAAAAAAATTGTGATTTTTTTTTCTTAAGTCGATATTTTTCATAATTTTACGTAATTAAGTGCTATTTTTGTGTTCCATATTCATTGCCCTCATTATTTTGAAATCCATTACCGAAAACTAAATGTAAAAATCTATCTTAGTTTTTGAGAAATTAAGAAAAAACGAAAGGTACTTTTACCAAAAAAGCCCGAAAAAAGGGTTAAATTATGGATAATTCATGTTTTTTTTGGCATTTTAAGTCAATTTTTCAGAAACTGCCCCCCCTGCCTCAGGGAGGGGAGATAAAACTTTCCCTCCATACAATTTTTTTCTTAGAATATACCCAGGAACCCAACCCTAAAATACTTCCACTCAGATGCGGGACACCCTGTATAATGAGTAATAAAATAACATAATCATTCAGAGACAGAATATTGACAGGTCATATTGGGGGCTATCGTGAATAAAATTTCCCACGGAATATTTCCCATCGTCACAGTTTCACTCGGTATTTATTGGTATCGAAAATTAATATTCCATAGCCACTCGGCTACCATTTTGATCGACCAAATTTGATCCTGCAAGAAACAGAGGAAAATTGTTGGCATTTCCAATTTTAGAAGAAGGGAAATTTTATCTACGATAGCCCCCATTGTAAATTGTTCTCTTGAAGCCTGGGGCGTGTACCATAAAACTACAAGTCTTGTAGGTTTAAGTTATTTTCTTCTTGTAATAACTTTTGTACAAGACAACGCTGAAGATCTTAAAGAACCTTACGACATTCTTTGTGATTGTCTTACCGTGAATAAAGCTGGCCATTCACGTTGAGACAGTCGTAAAGACTGTCACAAGGATCGTAGAGATTTTCTATGGAAAATTGAGAGGTTCTATTGTGAATGGTTCTTTGTGTAATGAAGTTCGTTGAAAGTCTCTACGTATGTAGGTACCTTGCGACCGTCCCTTCAACTGACTGAACGTGAGTGCCCAGCTTCACCATTTTTAAAGCCGACCATTCACATTGGAACGGTCGAAAGGACTTTCGCAAAAATCGTAGAGATTTTCTTTGAAAAATTGACAGGTTCTATTGTGAATAGACCTCGTATGTACTGAAGTTCGTTGAAAATCTCTATGAACCTTGCGACCGTCCCTACGACTGTCTCAAATTGAATGCCCAGATTAAGCTGTAAAGCGGGCCATTCACGTTAAGACTATAGCTGGGCATTCACGTTGAGACAGTCGTAAGGACGGTCGCAAGGTTCGTAAATATTTTCAACGAACTTCAGTACACAAGAGTTCTATTCACAATAGTACCTGTCAATTTTCCATAGAAAATCTCTACAATTCTTGCGACAGTCTTTTCGACCGTCTCAACGTGAATGGCATGCTTGACACAGGCTGTCGATCGGACTGTTGGAACGACTGTCGATAGTACGCACACACGTTGCGAACCAGTTTTACGAACAGTGTGTCAAAAAATTCCTTCAATTTGTGTTTATTTGTTTTTGTATTTATTTCGTCTCCTAGAAACAAAATAAAACTATGAAGATTATTCGTAGACTAAGTAGTTCGGTCGCAAGGACTGTCTCAAAAACTGCCATTCACTATACGACTACCTATTCGGTCGTGTCGCAAGGTTCGTTGAAATTTTCAACGGACTTCCAACCTGTCGTTTGTCGCACGGTCCGATGTACAGCAAGGACATTCACGGTAAAACCTGTCGTATACGACTAAAGCGGGCCATTCACGTTAAAACTGTCGTAAGGACTGTCCGACAAATTTCAGTCGTATACGACAGGTTCTACCATGAATGTCCTTGTTGTACATTGGACCGTGCGTCTAGCGACAGGTTGGAAGTCCGTTGAAAATTTCAACGAACCTTGCGACACGACCGAATGGTCGTATAGTGAATGGCAGTTTTTGACAGTCTTGCGACCGAACTACTCAGTATAGGAATAAACTTCAGTTTTTATATAGTTTCTAGGAGATGAAATAAATAAAAAACAAATTGAAGGAATTTTTTGACACACTGTTCGTAAAACTGATGTCCCTCAAGTTAGCAGAGCAAGGTGGGCAGAACATATATTTTGTGATGCCACAATAAAACGCTTATTAAATGCTAATTAAATGCCCAACAATTAAATTTAATGCTCAAGTACTTTTGGTAAAAATCAATGTTCTGCTAACTTGATTTAAAGTTAGCAGAACAATTTCCTAAAATGGTTAAAACATTAAGTATGAAAATTGGGTTTGGTCCTATATTAATGAGCTATTTAAATGCTCTGCGAATCAAAAAAAAAAATTGAAAAAAACTTGATTTTCACAAAAAAAAAATTTTTTGTCACAATTTTGAAAAAAAAATTAAATAATTTTTTCCTTTAGATTTTTCTATTCTAATCTTTTTCATTGATTAAATGCTCGCCTAAATACAATTAAATGCTCCAATTTGGAAACAATTTTCGAAGATCTGAGCCAAAAAAAAAAAATAATGCAATTTCCCATACATTTCCATGTTCTGCTAGTTTAAAATCGGGTTTTCTCAGAAAATTCCAACTTTTTCGATTCAAATCTTTTTGATTAGTTAAATGCTCGCCTAAATGCAATTAAATGCTCCAATTTCGAAACAATTTTTGAAGATCTGAACCAAAAAAAAAATAGTTCAATTTCCCATACATTTCCATGTTCTGCTAGCTTAAAATCGGTTTTTCTCAGAAAATTCCAACTTTTTCGACTCAAATTTTTTTGATTAGTTAAATGCTCGCCTACATGCAATTAAATGCTCCAATTTGAAAACAATTTTCGAAGATCTGAGCCAAAAAAAAAAAATAATTCAATTTCCCATACATTTCCATGTTCTGCTAGCTTAAAATCGGTTTTTCTCAGAAAATTCCAACTTTTTCGACTCAAATTTTTTTGATTAGTTAAATGCTCGCCTAAATGCAATTAAATGCTCCAATTTGGAAACAATTTTTGAAGATCTGAACCAAAAAAATAGTTCAATTTCCCATACATTTCCATGTTCTGCTAGCTTAAAATCGGTTTTTCTCAGAAAATTCCAACTTTTTCGACTCAAATTTGTTTGATAAGTTAAATGCTCGCCTAAATGCAATTAAATGCTCCAATTTGAAAACAATTTTCGAAGATCTGAGCCAAAAAAAAAAAAAAATTAAATTTCCCATACATTTCCATGTTCTGCTAGCTTAAAATCGGGTTTTCTCAGAAAATTCCAACTTTTTCGATTCAAATCTTTTTGATTAGTTAAATGCTCGCCTAAATGCAATTAAATGCTCCAATTTCGAAACAATTTTTGAAGATCTGAACCAAAAAAAAAATAGTTCAATTTCCCATACATTTCCATGTTCTGCTAGCTTAAAATCGGTTTTTCTCAGAAAATTCCAACTTTTTCGACTCAAATTTTTTTGATTAGTTAAATGCTCGCCTACATGCAATTAAATGCTCCAATTTGAAAACAATTTTTGAAGATCTGAACCAAAAAAAAAATAGTTCAATTTCCCATACATTTCCATGTTCTGCTAGCTTAAAATCGGTTTTTCTCAGAAAATTCAAACTTTTTCGATTCAAATCTTTTTGATTTGTTAAATGCTCTCCTAAATGCAATTAAATAATTCAAAATTGGAGCATTTAATTGCATTTAGGCGAGCATTTAACTAATCAAAAAGATTTGAATCGAAAAAGTTGGAATTTTCTGAGAAAAACCGATTTTAAGCTAGCAGAACATGGAAATGTATGGGAAATTGAACTATTTTTTTTTTGGTTCAGATCTTCAAAAATTGTTTCCAAATTGGAGCATTTAATTGCATTTAGGCGAGCATTTAACTAATCAAAAAGATTTGAATCGAAAAAGTTGGAATTTTCTGAGAAAACCCGATTTAAAGCTAGCAGAACATGGAAATGTATGGGAAATTGAACTATTTTTTTTTTGGTTCAGATCTTCAAAAATTGTTTCCAAATTGGAGCATTTAATTGCATTTAGGCGAGCATTTAACTAATCAAAAAGATTTGAATCGAAAAAGTTTGAATTTTTTGAGAAAACCCCATTTTTAGCTAGCAGAACATGGAAATGTATGGCAAATTGAATTATTTTTTTTTTTTGGCTCAGATCTTCGAAAATTGTGTCGAAATTGGAGCATTTAATTGCATTTAGGCGAGCATTTAACTAATCAAAAAGATTTGAATCGAAAAAGTTTGAATTTTTTGAGAAAAACCCATTTTCAGCTAGCAGAACATGGAAATGTATGGGAAATTGAATAATTTTTTTTTTTTTGCTCAGATCTTCGAAAATTGTGTCGAAATTGGAGCATTTAATTGCATTTAGGCGAGAATTTAACTTATCAAAAAGATTTGAATCGAAAAATCTAGAAGAAAAAATTATTTTATTTTTTTTTTCAAAATTGTGGAAAAAAAATTTTTTTTTTGTGAAAATCAAATTTTTTTCAATTTTTTTTTTTGATTCGCAGAGCATTTAAATAGCTCATTAATATAAGACCAAACCCAATTTTCATACTTAATGTTTTAACCATTTTAGGAAATTGTTCTGCTAACTTTAAATCAAGTTAGCAGAACATTGATTTTTACCAAAAGTACTTGAGCATTAAATTTAATTGTTGGGCATTTAATTAGCATTTAATAAGCGCTTTATAATGCCATCACAAAATATATGTTCTGCTCACCTTGCTCTGCTAACTTGAGGGACATGTAAAACTGGATCGCAACGTGTGTGCGTGCTTTCGACAGTCGTTGCAACAGTCCGATCGACAGCCTGTGTGACAGTCTTAACGTGAATGGCCCGCTTAAAATTTGTCCGACAGTCCTTACGACAGTTTTAACGTGAAAGGCCCGCTTAATTCACGTTGAGACGGTCGTTAAGACTGACGCCAAGGATCGTAGATAATTTCTAAGGAAAATTGACAGGTTCTAGGTACTATGAATGGGTATCGTGCAACCTCAAATCCGTTGAAAATCTCTACGAACCTTGCGAGTCTTTAAAGCGGGCCATTCACGCTAAGACTGTCACACAGGCTGTCGATCGGACTGTTGCAACGACTGTCGAAAGTACGAACACACGTTGCGAACCAGTTTTACGAACAGTGTGTCAAAAAATTCCTTCAATTTGTATTTATCTGTTTTTTATTTATTTCGTCTCCTAGAAACAAAATAAAACTATGAAGATTATTCGTAGACTAAGTAGTTCGGTCGCAAGGACTGTCTCAAAAACTGCCATTCACTATACGACTACCTATTCGGTCGTGTCGCAAGGTTTGTTGAAATTTTCAACGGACTTCCAACCTGTCGTTTGTCGTACGGTCCGATGTGCAGCAAGGACATTCACGGTAAAACCTGTCGTATACGACTAAAGCGGGCCATTCACGTTAAAACTGTCGTAAGGACTGTCCCACAAATTTCAGTCGTATACGACAGGTTCTACCGTGAATGTCCTTGTTGTACGTTGGACCGTGCGACTGTCACACAGGCTGTCGATCGGACTGTTGCAACGACTGTCGAAAGTACGCACACACGTTGCGAACCAGTTTTACGAACAGTGTGTCAAAAAATTCCTTTAATTTGTTTTTTATTTATTTCGTCTCCTAGAAACAAAGCAAAAACTATGAAGATTATTTGCAGACTGAGTAGTTCGGTCACAAGGACTGTCTCAAAAACTGCCATTCACTATACGACTACCTATTCGGTCGTGTCGCAAGGTTCGTTGAAATTTTCAACGGACTTCCAACCTGTCGTTAGTCGAACGGTCCGATGTACAACAAGGACATTCACGGTAGAACCTGTAGTATACGACTGAAATTTGTCGGACAGTCCTTAGGACAGTTTTAACGTGAATGGCCCGCTTAAGTTGGCCATTCACGTTGAGACGATCGTAAGGACTGTCGCAAAAATCGTAGAGATTTTCTATGCAAAATTGACAGGTTCTATTGACCTCGTGTGTCGGTTGCAAGGTTCACAGAGATCGATCGAAATACATATTTTGTCCTAGAAAAAAAATTAAATTAGAGCCTTATTGCGAGAATCTACTGAAAATATCCCTGAAGTCGAGTTTCGGTATTGTGAACTTCTATTGACGGTGTTCATACCAGCTTCACGTGAGGGAACTCATTTTGATGTCTCTCTTTTTATCTCATTCCTATCTATTGGAAGGAAAGAGATGGCGAGGTGAGGCAGACGTTTTAAATTTTTTTGAAAATTTCTGCCTCACCTCTCCATCTCTTTCTTTTCAATAAATAAGAATGAGATACAAAATAGAGACGTCAAAATGAGTCGCCTCACGTGAAGCTGGTATGAACACCGTCATTGGTGAGCATTTATCTATTTGATAGAATTTTCAATCCTATCAAGAATTTCTGATCGACGTTTGTCGATTCGAATTTTTTTTCAAATAGAATTTCGCAATAAGGCTCTTATATACGAGGGTGGGTCAGTAAAACCCTGGAAATTAAAAGAAGGAACGCTTTTTTTCGAAATAGGTAGGTAGGTACCTAATCTTCTTTAAGCTCGGTACACTTCATCCATCTGGACTAAGAGCTGGCAGCAAATTTTGTGGGTGAACACATAACCAAAATATGAGAATGAGGGTTTGTAGGTGCATGCATCTTGATATCGAATACAAAAGTCTTGCAGGATTTTTTTGGCGCCCGTGGTGAGAGCGAGAGAGGACTTGTCAGTTCCTCGCAAGAGGCAGTACCTCAGATAAAACATTTCTGTTTTAAGGTGGCACTACTGTGAATCGAACCCACACCTTCGGCATGACAGTCGAACGCACTAACCATTATGCCAAGAGGTACTACATTTCTTCTTCATATTGGGAAATAAGAAATAGTCGCAGGGACCAAATCCGTAGAATAAGCTGGATGAGAGTACCTAACTCGTGTTTTATTTCATGCAATTTTGCAATTGCAATTGCGGACTTGCGGAATTGCGCAGAAGCGTTGTCTTTATAAAAAAGAACTTTTTCCTCGTCAAATTCGGCCTTTATATTTCTAAATCAAGGTCGAATCGTTTCAATAGATCAGCTTAATAAACACCTTCTGCTTCCCAAAAACCTGTCGCTATCCCCTTGTTTGCTGATTAACCCACTTAGGGTTTCTTTGCCTTGGATTCACCTAAAGAAGTTCACAGTTTAGACTGTTCTTTGGTCTCTTGTAGGTATGTGGTGATGAATCCATGTTTCATCCACAGTCACAAATCAGCGCAAAATCTCGCTTAGATTACGGTGGAAAATGGCCAAACACTCCTTTGAAATGTTTAAACGGTTTCTTTTGTTATCGATCGGAAGCAATCACATCACTCATCTTATGGAAAGCTTTTTCATGTCCAAATATGTATTTGTACAAAAATAGTAATTAGGTACCTACCGAGCCGTGTGACAAGCCTTCTCGAGTTCCCTCACCCGCCGATTGTCCAATATTTTTTGCCGGAGCGTCTGCAGCGAAATTGGGAAAACCAATTCTGGATTGTTCCAATAGGTAGATGGAAAATAGTTCCCATAATATTTTTGGAGCTTTTTCTTTGCGAAAAAATAATACTTTGTCAGCACTCGAAATTACGATTTCTTCATCTTGTTGAAAGTTTTTCGATCGCTTCTGGTTAGAACTATTTGACAGATAGGTATGAATACAAATTTCAGGACATTCAATTGAAATATCCTTCATGATGGAATAAAGATTTCAAGGTGATAACTGATAAGAACCTACCTATAAATTTTCAGGGACTTATTGACCCACCCTCGTTATATGTAGGTAGGTACCTTACTTGATAAGTTTTAACACAAATTGTTCTGATTCCCAGTCCAGTCCCAAAATTATAATCCTGATAGGACCGAGAAGCTACATACAGATAAAGTGGTAACTAAACTCTGTCATAGGTACCTTCCATCTAATCAACTGCCACAAGACACACTAAACAAATTCCCAGACTAACTGTCTGAAAAATACTCATTTTGTCAAAAAAAATATTATGTACATATTTGCATATTTACCTACCTATTATACCTACATACATAAATAAATACCTATAAATTTAATAAAAACTAAAATAAATCTCATGTTAATTTTCTTCACTGAAAAGAACCTATTTTGAAAACACTCCAAGCTAAAAATAACAAAACAAAAATAAAGTAAACAAATTCACAATAAAAAGAAAATAGTTTTTCTCTTATTCAGCTTTACGATTTGTTTACAAAATTGTCTTTCGCAACGGTAAAAAAAGAGCATAATTATTTCTTTTCCACCTTTACTAAAGCTTATAAGATAACATGTGAATTGCATTGTTGCATGGTGAGTGGGTTTGTGTTTTGTGTATAACTTGCTTGTTTTATATCATTTCAGTTTTATAAGGTACCTAGAAAATTCTCAAAGTTCACAGATTGGCAATGGAAAACAACAACTACAAAAATAGAGAAAAGGCAACGCCGCTTTAAAATAATAAAACAAAAAAACAGGTAAAACAAAGTAGGTATGTATCCATACTAACGAAAAGTGATTTTTTGTAAGTGGTGCCTCCATTTCATCGGTGTGTATCAAAAATTTAAAAAAAGGAGAAAAATCAGCCATAAGAAAAAAAAAAAATGGCGACACTTTCCTCTGTTGTAAAGTTTTTGTTCTCAAATATTTTATTATAGATCTCATGTTTTTTCTTATTAAAGTTTGTGTAAAATAACAATAAAAATAAATAAAACATTTATTTTGTATACTTCTTGGCTCTCAATTCATAAAAAACACAACTTTTCATTGATGAAAATCTATTCGGAGAATTTTCCTCAACAGAGCGCAGTGTTGCCAGCAATCAGATAATCAATCCTGAACGAACACACATACAAATTTTGACAAGAGAGATCAATGGCTGCTGTATTGACAACCTGCTGTCATCAGAGCGAAAGAGACAAACCAAGGTATACCATATGAAAAAATGCGTTTATTTTTAGCGCACAGAAAGAGACCATTCATTATTCTTGCTCCATCCTCTCGTTTTGTCTCTTTCGCTGAAATTTTTTCATGCATTTGCATGTCTGACACTTTCTACTTTAAAATTTTGTTTAAAAAAAAAATTATATATAAATTAGCGCACCTGGTCGATCCAAGGACTGTCGTCGACTCATTGGCGGTTTTCAATTTTTATATGAAACGGTAAATCTCGTCGGGGCCCAAACGATTTCCTTCATTCGCGGAAAATTCAGGGCAATTCCGAAAGACGAGCAACAAAAAGAATTACATCTCATTACACACACACACGCACGATTGGGCACCACAAATACACCTGAAAATATTTTTTTGTTTCGCTTTTCACATTGAGGAGACAAGAATGAGTTTTTCGTTTTTTTTTCTTAAAATTTTATTGAAATTTAGGTATTTAAAAAACGCACCACAGTAGGATTTACTTTTTACAATTAAAAAAACTTTATACAATTTTTTCACACTGAACTATTGAAATTGGCCTCTTTTTCACTTTTTTTTATTTTGAGTGAGTTTAACACTTAAATTCCTTGTTAGTGCTGTCGCACATACAGCAGCTGCTATTGATGGTGTGCTTCTTCTTGTACACAGTACACGAGGATGGTGAGAGAAGATGAAGATGGATAAGAGATGGTTTGATTTGATCGACTACTTGAATGGTGCGTGCAGAGGTCGAACTATGGAGCCGCAGTAGAAGCAGGTACAGCACCAAAATATTGCATTTTTTCCAAAATCTATATAGCAATATATTTTGTTCACACTTAATCCGATGGGAAACACTTGTTGGGATGCTTTAATGCATTTTTTATTTTATTTTGAATACTCTAGTTTTTTTTAACGAATTTTCACACGGAGACCGTTTGACTGTCGTTCGTCGTGATGTTGTGGCAGACTTCACCTTACTTTTTTTTCTGTGGTGAAATATAAGTATGGATGTGTGAAGAGGGCGAATATAGATTTGCATGGTGGTTTTTGCAGGTCGCTTGTAAGTTGTCCCTTTTTGGCGCGATTGTGGTGTGGTGAATTTTGTTATGTGGAGGTTGGTAGTACTTGAACAATAATATTAAGGTGGAAGTACATGTAAATTAAGCTCTATCCATACTCAACTAATGTTGTGGATCTATGTACTGTGGTTGTAAATTGTAAAGTTGTAGTTTGTAATGATGATGATTTTGTTTGTGAGATCTTTGAGGCATTTTCTCCATCAAATCACTAATTTTACGCATAAGCAACCGTCTTGTGATAAGCTAAAATTTAAACAGAGCCTATCTGCAATTCTTCAAAACAAGGTATTGATTGCTCGATTAGCTGGCATTGCGAGAAGTCACAAGCTCTTGTGTCCTGATTCCTTGTGAGAATTGCTATGGAGCCAGTTTAGATTGGGAAAATTAAGTCTGGACTCGTGAGTCTCATCGTGTCTACATTAGAAAATTTGAGGCACCTAAAAACACATAGAAACAACAACAACTACAATGTTTTGCGCATTGAAACAACAACAAATGAGACTCATGAGTCGGATGTTTACCCAACTAACAAAATTGCTTCGCACTCAGACATTATAGTGTTATTTGTTTCTATAGCGCGCCTATTACCCTCTGACGTGAAGTAAATACCTTATTGGAGTATTACTGCTTCCTTGAATATTTTCTGGTGCAAATTTTATCAGGTTGATAGAAGCGATATACCAATGTTTTTATAATCTCTCTATATTGCTTTTATGAAATGACGACGGAGCTTTTGTTCTATAGTCATCCTGTAAAATTATTATACAATCTCTATGTTAGTTTCTGTTACTTGCTAAGTTCAGCCACAAACCATTTCTGCTGTACTAGTAAAAACACAAACCACTTCTGGTATACTAAAGAGTATAGACACAAACCAGCAGTGTGGAGAAAGTGAATACGTTTTTTTTCATCGTAATTTATATTCTTTCATGGCCGAGCGGTTAGCGTGGTGGACTTTCAGTGCGAGAGGACCATGGTTCGAATCTCACAGAAACCTTGTAATTTTTATAACTTAAATAATATCTAATAAATTCTAAGGTTGTATATCAGATAAAAACTTTCAAATAAAATATCAGAAAATTAATAAAATAAAATAAAAATATAAATAAATAAATATAAATCAATTGAGAAATATTTTTTTTTTATTTTTCCACCTTCTTCTATAAGACCTCTAAATTGAGTCCAGTAAGTGTTTTCCGGGGCAACTGAATTTAGTCCATAAAGGTCCAATAGGAGCTTAAAAAGGCCGTCCTTTCAATTCTATGGACTATTATATAATGCTTATATGATTGCAAGAGATGATTATGGGAAGCTTCTTTGGATGATTATAGGGGCAAAATTGTTAGTTGGGTATGTTTTTGCTTCATGCCTCATGACATCCCTGACCCCCCACTTCCCTTGTCCAGAAACCGCCGTGAGACCGGTCTCAGCCTTCCCAATCTAAACAGCGTCATGGTTCGATAACATTTTTCGATAGTCCTCAGAGGAAAACTCACAATGAAACTAGCCCACCACACATGGTGATATTAATTTGTAGAGTCAATAGAGGAATAGCTGATAGTTCAAAACATAAAGAAAATTTAAGGGTCAGTTGAACAAACTTGGTTCAAATGGTTCAGCGCTTTGAGCTAGCTCACCGTTCAATGATGGTTTAAGATTTAAGTATGTGTGTATTGTATACATTCACGCATTTTTATCTCCATTAAAAAAAATGAAGTATGTTAAATACAGCAACAGTAGTTTGGTATAATTCCGTAGATAGTGGGCCTTTTTGTTAAGCTCAGATGGGAGCCTCTGGGCGTCAACAAATTGTGTTTCTTTTTTATTTCCGGGCGTTCATAGCTAAAAATGTGTGGTTTGTGCTCAGCAACTAACTAATTGCTTGAACCATCGATAAACCTCAGTTAATTTACCAAAATCTGCGAGCATAAAAAGCTCTGCCATATGCATACAATATTTGTACAACTGGCCTTTTGGGCCAGTATAAAACTTAATTGATTTGAATAGTTAAATTATTAGGTCTGTTCCTTTACTTTGAATTTCTGTGATTTTCTGTGCATTTCTGCGCATTTTAGTCCAAACTTGTGTCAAAGTTCATATAAAAAAAAATTTTGACACAAGTTTGGACTAAAAATCACAGAAACCCAAAGTAAAGGATCAGACCTATTGATAACATAAGAAAACCCAAAGTATGTCTTTGGTTGACAACTATCCCATCAACTCAAATGGGTAGAGAGGGTACTGCATCCAAACAATTAAATACCAAAAGGCATCGTTATTGAAATTTTGGTGGAATATATTACAAAACACTCGAATTTTTCCAAAGAACATCATAAATGCTCAAAAGCTGGATACAAATTAATTTATCTTTGGACATATTTGTCCAACCAACTAAATGCCCCCACAACGTTATATGTTGAAGTGTGGAATACATAAAGAAGTTTGAACGTTTTAACATTTATTTTAATTTCAATTGAAACGTTTATTCCGAAACCCATACAAAATCTTAATTTACGAAGAACACTAAGGGTATTCATGCAACATCGTAAAGTCGTCGTAAACGTGGTAAAGATTTAAGCTTCGTAAATCTGTCAAATTTTCCATACAAATTGTGACAAAATTACGAAGTTTTAAACTTTACAACATTTACGACGACTTTACGCTGTTGCATGAATACCCATACTATCTTTTCCTTTTTTTGATTATTGTATGTTAAAACTTTGTTTCGATTATTTATTTATTTTCGTTGTGTATACATACTTCACCTTAAATTAGCTTAAACTCCAGACTGCAATAAACTTTGCAATTTTTTACAAATTTAAAAGTAGCACTTCCAAACAAGGAAAGTAGAATCAAAATAAACAATGGGTCTGTTCCTTTACTTTGAATTTCAGTGATTTCTGTGCATTTCTACGCATTTTAGTCCAAAATAGTGTCAAAGTTCATATAAAACAAATTTTTTGACAAAAAATCACAGAAACCCAAAGTAAAGGATCAGACCTAATAACTTTCGAATAGAATCAAAAGTAAAATCGAGTTACATAGTTGGGCTACTGCTCTGAAGGAAATCACAATTTCGATTGTTTGTATGACTCCCATACTCTGAAATGTACTCACCCCAAAAGTCATCATCAAGCTTTGAGAGTGGTCACTGGGAAGCATAATATGTTTAACCAATTTTGTGATGACGGACAAATCATTCAAGTCCAGTGGAGACAGTTTGTGAAAATTTGAAGAAAAAATCAATTTACAGCCCTATTCTGGCAAACCTCACTGATACCTCACAACAACCTCACAAGGTGAGGTAAATTTAATTTTGTAAGGTTTTCGTATTCTGGCAGCAACCTCACAACTTGTGAACTTGTGATCCTCACAAAAACTATCGAAACTGTGATCTCCTTCGGAGGAGGTCACAACTAAAAAGTAACACTTGTGATTTCGAAAACTACGAAATTTACAAGTGTGATTTTGTGGTTTGGCTCTCCCAAACCAACACGAAGCATTCGCTGATCAATATAATTCAACACAACAGGTGTAGTTTTGATTAGTGATGTGTCAACTCGGTTCGCTAACCCGAGTCAACTCGAGTTAAGCACAACTCGAGTTGACTCGGCTGAATTTTTACTAACTCCAGCTAGATTTTACCTGAGCCGAAAGGAAACTCGAAGTGACCGAGTTGACCCGGTTTTATTTTTTTCAGACTGGAGTTAGATTTTACCTGAACCGAAAGCCAACTCGGTTCGGTTAGTAAAGAAAATAGTAGAAGCATTCATCAGTTTAATTAACTCGGTTTTTGTTTTGGCTTTGTCTCGGATTGAACGAGTTACAAGTTGACACGATGTGGGTTGGTGAAATGATGGACAAAAAAAACGGTAAAAATCAAAACTGCTCAGTTTTTTTTAACGCTCTGGAAAAAGATTATTTAAGAGCAACTGGGTGACATTTGGAACGAAATACAATATTTGCCTTAAAATAAAGCTCGTCCACCATCTGTCAAGCTATAAACTGTCAAATTCTATTGGAGGATTGCTACGATGACGATGGATTAAAAAACCTCTAAAAAATGAGAAAATATCGCAGTTTTTTTAACTGCTCCAGAAAAAAGTTATTTGAGGCCAACTGGATGACATTTGGAACGAAATACACTATTCGTCTTAAAATATAGGTCATCCACCATCTGTCAAACTATAAACTGTCAAATTCCGTTGAAGGATGGCTACGATGACGATGGATTAAAAAACCTCTAAAAAATCAGAAAAAATCGCAGTTTTTTTGACTGCTCCAGAAAAAAGTGATTTGAGGCCAACTGGATGACATTTCGAATGAAATACACTATTTGCCTTAAAATATAGTTCGCCCACCATCTGTCAAACTATAAACTGTCAAATTCCATTGAAGGATGGCTACGATGATGATGGATTAAATAACCTCCAAGAGATCAGAACAAATCACACTTCAATAATGAAGTTTTCAATTCAACCATTTCAATTTTCGCTTTATACTATGTTCCCACCAAAACGAAATCTGAGATTTCAGCTGAAAAATTAGGAGTTCTCGACTTGGTGGAGCGGGATTTCATTAAGATTTCGTTGAAATCTAGAGTTTTCATTGAGATTTCGTTGAAATTTCCGTGAAATCTTGTTCCATCAACTTGAAATATCAAAAGTTTTCAACCGAAATCTCGGATTTCATTTTAATGGGAACATAGCATTAGTCCGAGCTAGCCTATTCGATTTGCAAAAACAACGCGTGAAAAGCTTCAACTCGAGTTAGCCAATTCGAGTTGCAAAAACAATGCATGAAAAGTATTCACAAATTTTAGCTTCAACTCGAGTTAGCTAACTCGAGTTACTTAAATTTTAACTCGAGTTAACTCGGTTAGAAAATTTTTCGGTTTGATACATCACTAGTTTTGATAACGAAGTTGAGAAGAAGTAAGTTGAGAGACAAAGTCAAATGGAATGCAAGTGGAAGGCAAGTGGAATGCAAATTACGAATTTGACAGGCATCAGACTATGGAGCCAACTTGCTTGCTGGTATTTGTCGTGTGGCAACAGGGCAAGCTCAAAGAATTATCGGGGCTTAAGTTTAGTCCAGATAAAAACTGTGTGCCTGTCACAAACTTCATTATTGTTATCGATAATTTTTATAGAAACTCCATTTTTTCTGTCATGGTGTCACATAGCCCCGATTCCGGTTTTTTCGTTTGATTCCCCCGGACTTGCAAAAAAAACGCACCTATTCTATCTCACTTTCTTTTCATATGAAAAAATGAAACACTAACAGCCGAATTTATTAGATTTTCTTAAGATGGCTCTTACCCTGAGGCCACACGAGCGAGTAATCGCTAGCGAGTTACTAATACATCGAAACTTTTCCTACTCGCTAGCCAACTGGCTTGCCTTTTTCAAAGCCAGTTGAGAAGCGAGTAGAGTGGCGAGTGATTTGACAAGTAATGTATGTACCCAACTCGCTAGCGAGTACTCACTCGTGTGGCCTCCGGGTTAGAGGTCACGAGCGTATACTTATAAAACAGAAAGAGAAGCAACTGGAGCATATTTGTATATTCCAATGCAAAAGAAATGTTGGATTGTGATACTTTTATTTTTGTGTCCAGAAATTCTTGTATTTAATTTATTAATTCACACTTTGGTGGAAAATATGTTGATAAATCAATGAATCAATTTAGTTTTAACATAATTTACTAAAGGAAATCACAAATCTTAGAACTTCAATTATGTAGATACCTACAGCATTCAATATGGAAACTCTACCTACATACATACATACATAGACATACCTATATTTTTGTAATAAAAATAATTCTTCTCGAATGTCAAAATATGTTTAAGATGGCTTTGAGTAGCCTTTAAACGCGGTGGATGGCGTTTAAGTTGAGATGCATTTAAGTAACGTTGCTTAAATGTGAAAATTGATTATAGATACCAATTTCGCACTTAAGACCAATTTAAAGGCATCTTAATGTCAAGATGCCTTTAAGTTGTCTTAATAAATACGGCTGTAAGGGTATTCATGCAACAGCGTAAACTCGTCGTAAACATCGTAAAGTTGTAAACTTCGTAAATATGTCAAATTTTCCATACAAATTGTGACAGAATTACAAAGTTTAAAAGTTTACAACGTTTACGACGACTTTGCGCTGTTGTATGAATACCCTATTACTATTTCAGTAAATCTTCTTTAAATTCTTTGTGCGATGGACAAACCAAATAGATTTATTTAATCTGAACTGAGATTAACCTTTGGTGAAATGAAATCCTGCTTCTCTTATTTGAAATCTTAAACATGTCCGCAACTCAGATTTTGGCTCAGTAGTAGAATCACAATAAACAATAAGGGTATTCATGAAACAGCGTAAAGTCATCGTAAACGTGGTAAAGTTTTAAACTTCGTAAATCTGTCAAATTTTCCATACAAATTGTGACAGAACTACGAAGTTTTAATCTTTACAACGTTTACAACGAGTTTACGCTATTGTACGAATACCCATAATAACTTTCGAATAGAATAAAAAATCGAGTTTCATAGTTGGGCTACTGCTCTGAAGGACATCACAATTTCGATTGTTTGTATGACTCCCGTACTCTGAAGTGTACTCACCCCAAAAGTCATCATCAATAGCTTTGAGCGTGGTCACTGCGAAGCATATATTTAACCAATTTTGTGATGACGGACAAATCGTTCATGTCCAATGGAGACAGTTTGTGAAAATTTGACAAAAATCAAGTTAGTTACTTGAAACTCCTCACAAGTTTTCATTGATTACAAAGCTTGTCCACAGAAAAAAAAACTTTTTAGAGAAGCCTGGTCAATTGCCACAGGTAGTTTTGATAACAAAAAGAATGACAAAAATGGAAAACATAGATTTTCAAAGAAGTTAAGGCTCTCGCTGATGACAGTTTTTTGTTGTTATTTATAGCTTTATTGTCATATTTTGCCTCGTTGCGAATGATTCGCTATAATTTCAGAAAGCCAGGTCTGGACAAGCTATTACGTGCATGTGGTGCAAATGCGCAGAGCGCTGAACCCAATGGGTGCCTTGAGCAAGTATCAAGAAAACCACTACCATACCTACCTATACTTTTTTAATTTTCAATTCCATTTCATATAGCTCACATGAATATTAATATACATTCTTATTTCGAATTTAAAGATATATTTTAACTATTCCAAAAATGAGTTTGTGTCTAGCTTCCTATTCACTCCCACATTAAACAAAAATTAAATCACAAAATCTTTGCAAAGTGCACGATTTTGTTCTCCTCTTTGGGATACCTCGTTCGTTTCTTGGGGATACTTCGTTGCAAAAAAATGCATATCAAAGTCTACACCTTGGGTAATGAGAACATGACTTCTTCCACCAAATAACCGCAATTTAGGGGCGCTAATGATGAAGCTTGCGCAGGGAGTGCTAATTTAGATCGGGGCGAGAAACAATAGGAGTATTCATGATCCGAATGTTACTGGTCTTGTATCATTGCAAAAGTTAAAAGTGTAACACTTTCTTGCACTACAACAACAAAATATACCGAATGTCGAAGTTTACACAATAACAGCGCTATTAATAAAAAACGCTTATTCTACCTTTATTCTACGAATTTACTAAATCATGGAATAAGAGCTAAGCCACAGGTTAAAATTTATGCTCGTGGAATAGTTAAGTGACGTTTACCGTACGAGACCTGTTAAGTATATGAAATTGTTACCAAGTTTCAGAAGCTTGGTTTTTGACATTTTAAAATTTCAAGTTACCAAACATACCTAAGAATTTTCTTGTTTATGTTTATCTTAATTATTATTAAGTATTAGGGCAAATTTAATTAAAAAAAGGAAAAGAAGCGAGTGTTGGAGCACCAACGACAAAGTAAGTTCATAAAAATTAACCAAACCATTTATAAATAAAATAACCATTTGCTTTATATTCTTCAGAACCTAATGAAATCATTGTGCATAGAAATAAAATGTTATTGAAAATTTAAATATTTTGATACCAATGCCAATAAAAAAAAGAGTCTGCTGCTTATTCCTTCGCTAAACCATCTGCTTCGGCGGTTTAGCGTAGTAAACGTCACATAGCAAAAATTTTGTTTTATTAGTAACATTTCGCACTTAACCCATGGAATAAGGCTAACCTTTCGCTATTCCGCGTTTTTTAATTTGGCTGTTATACTTTTGCTATACTCCACCCTATTGTAAAAGAAAGCTACACTATAGTAAAGTTAGGGCTTGCGTACTTGATAACTCGCCAAAATGTCATTCTTATTTTCAGCTGATATTTTTGTTTTGTGAAATTTTATGAGTTTGCTACAGTGTTACTACAGATAAGAAAAGAGCGTTTACGATCTATTGTAAAAAAAATATAATTTTACAAGGCTTGTTGCACCATCGTGAATACCCCTAATATAAAGTTGTATCTTTACTGGCTGAACAGAATGGAGACGGAGCTGCAACTGGAGCTGCAACTGGAATAGCTGTCAAAATTTTGAATACACACAAATTCAATGATACGAACAGAACACGACGCAACTGCAGACGGAGCTGCAGACGCAGCTGGACAAGTTGGCCAACTTTTAACTTTTGCTTGCAGCTTTTTTGACGTTTCAAAATTGCGAACAAAACGAAGTGTTTACATGTGGGTTAAAGTGATTTTTAAACTCTTTTCAATCACTTATAAAGACGTAAAGTAATTTTAGCTTCTTTCTCATCATTATTCATTTTTATTTTTGTTTTCATCTTTATTTTCGATGCTAAAATGTCAGAAAGCTGTACAGCTGCATTGTGGGCGCGTAAAAAAAATCACGTACGACACTTTTTGACAGCTATTCCAGTTGCAGCTGCGGCTCCAGTTGCAGCACTCTATTCTGTTCAGCCAGTCAGTTTTGTGATTAATATTATATGCCCCCACCGAACCAAAATCTGAGTTGCGGACATTTTTTAAGATTTCAAATAAGAAAAGCAGGATTTCATTGATATTATGTTTTCACCAAAGGTTAATCTCAGTTCAGATTAAATAAATCTATTTGGTTTTTCCATCGCACAAAGAATTTAAAGAAGATTTATGCTCCCAACTAACAAAATTGCTTCGCATTTCAGACATTATAGTGTTATTTGTTTCTATAGCGCGCCTATTACCCTCTGACGTGAAGTAAATACCTTATTGGAGTATTACTGCTTCCTTGAATATTTTCTGGTGCAAATTTTATCAGGTTGATAGAAGCGATATACCAATGTTTCTATAATCTCTCTATATTGCTTTTATGAAATGACGACGGAGCTTTTGTTCTATAGCCATCCTGTAAAATGATTATACAATCTCTATGTTAGCTTCTGTTACTTGCTAGGTTCAGCCACAAACCATTTCTGCTGTACTAGTAAAAACACAAACCATACTTCTGGTATACTAAAGAGTATAGACACAAACCAGCAGTGTGGAGAAAGTGAATACGTTTTTTTTCATCATAATTATATTCTTCCATGGCCGAGCGGTTAGCGTGGTGGACTTACAGTGCGAGAGGACCATGGTTCGAATCTCACAGAAACCTTGTAATTTTTATAACTTAAATAATATCTAATAAATTCTAAGATTGTATTTCAGATAAAAACTTTCAAATAAAATATCAGAAAAATAAAATAAAAATATAAATAAATAAATATAAATCAATTGTGAAATATTTTTTTTTTATTTTTCCACCTTCTTCTATAAGACCTCTAAATTGAGTCCAGTAAGTGTTTTCCGGGGCAACTGAATTTAGTCCATAAAGGTCCAATAGGAGCTTAAAAAGTGCGCCCTTTCAATTCTATGGACTATTATATAATGCTTATATGATTGCAAGAGATGATTATGGGAAGCTTCGTTGGATGATTATAGGGGCAAAATTGTAAGTTGGGCTATGTTCCCACCAAAATGAAATCCGAGATTTCGGTTGAAAACTTTTGATATTTCAAGTTGATGGAACAAGATTTCATGGAAATTTCAACGAAATCTCAATGAAAACTCTAGATTTCAACGAAATCTTAATGAAATCCCGCTCCACCAAGTCGAGAACTCCTAATTTTTCAGCTGAAATCTCAGATTTCGTTTTCGTGGGAACATATAGTTATACTGAATAAGTGTTTCATTTTTTCATATGAAAAGAAAGTGAGATAGAATAGGTGCGTTTTTTTGCAAGCCCAGGGGAATCAAACGAAAAAAACGGATCGGGGCTAAGCGACGCCATGATAGAAAAAATGGAGTTTTCATAAAAACTATCCATAACAATAATGAAGTTCACGACGGGCACACAGTTTTTATCTGGGCTAAACCTAAGCCCCGAAAATTCTTTGAGCTTACCCTGTTGCCACATGACAAATACTGGGAAGCAAGTTATGGCTACATACTCTGCCTGTCAAATTCGTTATTTGCATTTCACTTGCCATCCACTTGCTTTCCACTTGCATTGCACTTTTGCCTCTGTATCCCAACTTACTTATTCTAAACTTATTGCTTCACTACTGGCTTCAAAAATTCCATGCCAGTTGATGAGCAAATTGCTTGGGTTTGTATGTGTTAGTGAACAAATGTGTTTGTAGAGCAACTTGCTTGCCAGTACTTGCCCGTATGGCCTCGGAGTTAGCTAATAAGCCCAAAGGAAGTTAGCTGTAATTGTTTGACCGCTCATTTCATTCTTGAATTTCAACTGCCTCTACATCACTTTTTGTCTTTGTTTTTTTTTTTTTTCTTTCAACTTCCATTGAGTTTTGACATTTTCATACAAAACCTTTTCAGAGCTCTTCAAACTGCGGCCAATTGGGTGTGTTACTTATGTATAGGTTTTGACTAATTTCGGAATGTGGAGATTTTCAAGTTGATTATCTCATTTGGTGCAATTAAAACCTAGTATATTAAAGCCTTTACTACATAGGCCAAAAAAGTGAAAAAGTACAAAAGTGAAAATTTTCAAAATCATTTTTGGATAATGCTTCTCACTGCAAAACTTATTAAAACTATACAGAAAGCTTGAATTTTAGTTTAAAAAACAATTTATATATTTCTTTTGATATTTCAAGTTGATGGAACAAGATTTCATGGCAGTTTCAACGAAATCTTAATGATATCCCGCTCCACCAATTCGAGGTCTCCAATTTTTTCAGCTGAAATCTCAAATTTCGGTTTGGTGGGAACATAGTTCATATTATCAAATCTCAGTCCACCAAACTATAATTTGAGATTTCAAATTGTTGGAGTAGGATTTCATTAATGTCGAGTTCCTTCTCATCATAAAATCATTTTTTTTTCTTAACAAAATCGATTTCATTTTGTCAAAACCAATCTAGCACTTTCAGCAAGATTTCAGATCTATTTCATACACACTAGCAAGATATTTGAAATTTCTCTGGAGTTGAAAGTATTCTGTGGTGGGTTTAACAAATATTCTTAAGTTTTCGTCGTGCATTTAAATAGATTAAAAGCAAATAAATTATTATAACAAATTTTAATTCATCAAAAAATAGTGAATAGTTAAAAAGAAAGTTATCAAAATATCAATTAACTTCGATTCAAAGTGCCCAAAGTCGATTAAAGATATAAACCGCACCCTCGCAGCTATGTTTCCCGATGTATGACGTGTTTCTTGAATGAATTTTGCAGCTTTTCTCTATATATGTTTTTAATTAATCAAATGCAATAATTTTTTAAATACAAATTTCGTACCTATGTACTTTGCAGAAAAATCATGGTGAGCGCGATATTCTATTTTCGTTTTGCCTGAATTCGTCCGTTCTCAATACATCTGAATGCAGCCATATCGAAATACCAACATTGAAAATCAAAACAGATTCTACCATATTTTTAATTTTGCTTTTGTTTTGACATTCCATTCAATATTTTCTCCAATTCTAATTGGAAATTATTCCATTTCCACCATTTGTCCACTCACAGTCCAAAGTGCTTAAAGTGTGTTTGGTTTGTATTTTGCTTCACAAAAATTTATTTAGAAGGGAAAATGGCAAAACGTTTGAGTAAATTAGATCCAAAGAAAACATTATTTCTACTTTGCGACATTCAAGATAAATTTCGTCCCGGAATGTCATTGTTTGATAACATGGTAAAAAATACGAACAAGTTGGTGAGTTGAAATTTTGTTGACGATTTTTGATAAGAATTAAGAATAAATATCCCAGAGTTTCTCAAACTTACAAAATTACCCATTAAATACACAAACCATAATTAAATACTCGAACCCATTTCAAGGTGAATGCCGGAAAAGTGCTGGAAGTTCCTCTACTCGCCACCGAACATTACCCAGAAAAGCTGGGAAAAATTGTAAAGGAACTGGATGTTAGCCATGCAGCTGGAATTATCCCGAAAACTAAGTTCAGTATGATGGTACCGCAATTGGAATCCAAGATTAAGGAACTATTTCCTAACGAGAAACCCAAAGATATCGTTCTCTTTGGCTTGGAGGTATGTAAATTGGTTATTTGAAAAACACCCAGTAATGACTTTTTTTTTTTAAGTCCCATGTTTGTATCGAGCAGACTGCAATTGATTTGATAGAAAACGAATACAAGGTCAATCTCGTCGCAGATTGCTGTTGCTCTCGCCTAAACCAAGATAGAGATTTAGCTTTGGATCGCTTGAAGGAATTGGGATGCATAATTACGACAAGCGAAAGTGTCATCTTCAGTTTGATGCAAGATAAGAATCATCCCAAATTTAACATTGTGCGGAAGTTTATTAACGAACCTTCTGCTGATATGCAACTGTCTAGGGCTGCTTCAGCTAAATTGTAAGAAAAAATTCACAACTATGTATATGTAAGGGTTTTTGGATTGCAAGATGAGTGCATTTTAATGTTATAAATGTTTTTTGTTGTTTAATTCTTAACAAAAAAAGAAAATAAACTGGATTGGTAACCAACTGGATTTATAAAATACTTATTTCTAAACGAATATGTTAAAATGTATAATGCTGGGCTCCAGAAAAATCTACCTACAGACATGGGCCCAATCATCGTATCGGTTCGGAGAATCTTACGATCCAAAAGAAGGAACATTTTTTTTAAATAACTCGTATATTTCTTTTGGTAGGTGGTCTGACGGAGGAGTTATTAAAAAATGCGTTCCTTTGTCCCAGTTCCAGGCCCACCTCCAGCACATCTTCTTCAGAACCATCTCCACCAGACCCACCACCAAGTTGTTTAAAATTTTGCGGAAATGATTTTTGTCCCTAAAAGTAAAAGTTCCGCAACCATTTGAATGCTGAAGACTATAGGGGAGCTTACATATGGACCAACATGCTCATTAATATGGCTAGTTGTCGAGCCATGCTCGATCATTTAAAGGCGAAAACCACTGCTGGACCAACAAGCTCGTCGGTCTAGAGATAGTTTTTCAGATTGTACAAAACCTTACCAGAGGTTTGGGAAATAAAAAGCGAAGTTTATAAAAAAGTTTGCAAGCCATACTGCGTGCGTTTGTTCTGAAAACAAGAAAAATAATCATGCTCGACAACATCAGTATCCATGTAAACGCAAAGTTGTGTGTACAGTAATTTCTTTCCATCGAGCCATGCTGTCGAGCATGTTGGTCCATGTAAACCTCCCTTATCGGAGATATATGTCACAAAAACGCGATGCATCGCACGAAATCGTGACTCGTTGCTTCATTTTGAAATTTCAACGCATGTATAGAATTTTATCGGGGCTCGGAGGTATCTCCGATTTATCAATCGGAATGGCTACGATGATAGAAATTTCGTCGGATAGAATTAGTTACGATCGGATACGATAGTAAACCTGATTATGATGGTCAACTTAAACTGTGAGGTGTATAAAGAATTTGTCTAGCTGTGACTAAAGAAAATGGCACTACCCAATACTCAAAAATACGAATGACAACTCTTGTTGATTACTTCAATTACTGCCTCTTTAAGAAGCCTATTGTTTAATTATTTTATGTAGTTGGAAAGCCGTATGGCGTATGGGATCTAAAAGAACCTTATGAGAAATGATTTGTGAATTTCCGGAGCTTAACTCTGAAGAGTATGTTAGTTGGAATGTGTGCATAATCACAAACTTATGCACTGTGGGTCCATTTTAAGTACAATTTAACACTTCCGATCACTGTGCATAAGCTAGCTAGACAAGAAAGACTATTAAAATCATGTTTGTTTGATTAGTTTATTTATGTATGAAAATGTTCACTATGGCGTATGTGGAATATTTGGTTTCCTTTTTAAAATTTATTTTTCTTTTCTAAAATTTACATACAATAATGTAAATCCAAATTTCTGTATTTCCTGCCAGTAAACTATTATATTTTTTAGATTCAAAATAATATGCCAATTCACTTGTCGTCCAGCCGATCTTGGACTTATCAGTTAGTGAGAACCTTTGTCATAAGCATTTATTATAGGCTCAGTTCATGTGAATGAACGCCAATTTGTATGTAATAAAGGACGTAAAAAGTTATTTTGAATTAATGATTTATTTATTTTGTTATTTTAAAAATGCAATGTTTGTTTTTTTCCTACCACCAAACCAAACGTCACATTAATGGTCGCTGTTAGTAGGTACCTGATGCAACGCAACGCAGCACAACACTGATGAAAAAAATGAATGGAATAACAACATTTTCGATTTCGTTGTGTAATTTGTATGCTTTAAGGCACTTCCAAATTAACGCGAAACATTCGCCGACCCCAGTTTTTTTTGGTTGTTGTTTAGCGTTGTGTATTTTTTGTCTTATTTTTTACTATTGTGAATGTTTTGCTACGAATTCGCGTTGATTTGGGAGAGCCTTTAAAGTTTAAATAATAGGTCTTTTCCAAACCCTGTAGCTCAATTTTTTTTTAGTTAGAGAGAAGTAATAATAGAAAATTTTAAGGGAGTACAAAAACATGGAAACAAAATTCGAGTTAGAGGAAATTCGACTTAGAGGGAGTTCAACTTCGAGGGAGTCAACTGTACTTACTTAACGATATTTTTAAAATCCGAAGTCACTTCAACAGTAAAAGCAACCAGTCGTGAATTTTTTTCCTAGAAGTGGAGGACAATGACCGTGCTTTTTTTCTCATTGTTAGAATAGAAAGCCTTAAAAATATTGTTATTGCAAATTTGAGTTTGGAATGTATATATGTATGTGATTCAATTCAACAATAATATAGTAGGAAGCATTTTTGTATTCTTTATGCTTTCTGAAACCCCCGGAGAGCGACTGTTAACTCAGCGTATGAAGCTCTCTTCACCCACTCTTGACCCAGATTACCTACTTGTTCAATGGCACCCACAAACAAACCACTTTCTTTATGCATTTCTCTTTCCTTTTCTTGAATCGATCATAAATTGGTTTCAGATTTTCAAGTCCTGTCCGGCATGCACTTAAAAGAGAACCGATCACCATGAATGAGTGTAACTGAAGCTATACGCATGCATAGCACATTGCACATATCAACTGTGCATCTGAGCCCGCCGCCGCCGCAGCCGAGGACAAGTAGCCATAAGATGACAACCCACATTAGGTGCATCATAAAATAATATCCATTGAGTTGTCTCAAATGAAAAGGGGTATTTTATTACCGCCTACAGAGATTATGACTTGTGTGTCATAGTAGAGAGGACAGGACTTGTGGCCACCATAGTTTATACATACATTCACCACCAAAGGACACCCAATGTTGGACGCACGGTGGCAGCAGTAGCGGCAGAGCTCTTTCAATAAAATTGTTCTGTATGACATGCACGTCATCTTCGGCTCCTTATCGGTAGTTTCGGTTTGGAGTGGTCATTGGTTTACGAGCCGCCTTTGATACGGAATGTTTAGAGAATCTGCAAACTGTGGAACTATAAAAACATCCAAAAAAGAGAAGAAAACGAAAGGACGCAAAGATTTATGACTGTGCGCAAGCTAATCCCTTATTCAAACATTGTTTTCAATTAGTTTCTTGCTCCAAATTGGATAGTTTCTTATAGGTTGCGAAAGAGCGAATAACCGGCACCTGCATTCATTGCCGCCTTCGCGCACATCCAGACATGGCAGGAGCAATAAATTATACACACCGTAACCACACGCCAAACAAAAACGTTTTGCGCACAAAGATTCCACACCAGATATTGCTAGTTTGATAAATATCCAATTAAGTGAATCAGTGCAACCAGCAAAAAAAACTTTTATACACATGATTGGACAGAGCATAAGGCAGGGCGAGGCATAGACACGGGCGCCTGGTTTAATTCAAAACCCACTATAACCACCACCGACTTAGAGCTTCTCTCTGAGATTCAATCAGCCAGCATGCTAGGTGTTAGGAAATATTAATTTAGATAGAGCGCCGCCGCGATGTGGGGATACCAAACCAGGAGAACATGACCAAACGCAAGCCTTTCGATTGAGGTCTCTTCTTTAGTCCCAGGAACTGAATATTGATAATGCATAGAAGGAAGAAGCATATGTATTTATAGTCTTGCGCACTATAGTGATTAGGAATGGGGTTCCTTGTTGCTCCTTTGGGATTAAAAAAAAAATGTAGCATGTGCCATGAATTCATTAAGACCATAAGGCGAGTTAAGTTCCTTCGTTCGTATGGCACTATTAACAATTTTGTAGATAGTGCAACTCAAAGATAAAAAAAAACAACAACTTCCAGCTTTAAATGTGTTTCAGATTCCTGGATCGTGTTTATATGAAAATAAAATTTGTTTGTTCTCAGAAATGTGTAAGATGGCTTCGTTATGTTGCTTGGAAGAAAAATTCCAACTGTCTGTGGTGCCCGGAAGTAAAAGAAAGGATTAGATTTGTTTCTGTCAGTCATAGAATTATGTTATTAGAGTTAGGTTTTAAAGTGCTTCTTTTATAATTGTTCAATTATTTCTAGCGATAAAAAGCTTCGTGTAGAGTCTTTTTTGTCCTTCCAAATAAGCTGTATAGTATTTTTCCGAAAGCCCACCTTTCACTATGCTCATTGCAGGCAGAGGAGACTTGTCAACCGTATTCAACAGCTTATCCTTAAGTGTATTTCTTCTTATTATTGCTTTTATCTGCTACTATTGATTCAGGATAGTTGACCGATTACTATTTTAAGTTCGTGTACAGCCAGTACAGCCCATACCAAGACAAGTTGTAACAGAACACAATTCATCCAAAGACAAGTTTCCACAAAACAACTAATCTCAGGGCAATATATCCCAAAACAAATCATCCCTTAGGGAACTTATATCAATGCAATAAATCCCAAAACAAGTCATCTCAAGCCAACACATTTCAACTTAGAAATACCAGAACAACTAACCTTAGGCAACTCAACTCACGACAAATCATACCTAGCATACGCAGTTTAACCCAACAGCCCAACTCATATCGTTGCAACTCATACCACACAATTCATTCAAAGGCTAAGCTTATATCTAGAAAAAGTAAAGAGACAAGTTATCCCAGGTCAACTCACCCCTAGATAAGTATCATACCAGAACAACTTATCCTAAGACTTTCAATTTACAGTTTCAAACCTCCTGTATGATGGTATGCTATAGTTTTTCTGTATGGGGCAGCAGTAGGGCTTCTATTTCTTAGATTAACAGCAGCAAGCCGAACAATTCCAAACATGCAGAGGGTTTCGGTAAGGAGATGCGCTATTCAGCCTAGAACAAATTGTCACTGTTGAACTTCGAAGTAAAAAAGTGAACGTCATATAAAACCTTTATACTGCCCGTCATGGCGCTGTGTGTTAGGTGATAAGCAGAAAGGCAGGGAGAGCTGAAATTGGGCTCTTTCGAAAGAAAAATTCTTTGACCGATATTTGGTCGTATGTGCGAAGTCTCCTCAACGTCACATACAAAATCTTGTCATCTGTACTGTGTGAGAACGACCCCAACCAACTTGGAGTGCGTATAACTGGAGGCAGCTAGCTAGGGACCGAGCAGGCTGGAGGGGTTTGTTGGTTGAGGCCCTGGACCACCCCGGACTGTAGACCTTAAGTAAGTAAGTAAGTATATGTGATCTAAGCACTGTCATCTCTATTAAAAAGTTTATCCTTTTAAACTTACACAAGAGTGCACCTAGTCGTTTATTTTATACATAATATGGTCTTGCTGAATTATGGTAATGGTTTTTACTTATTGTCTGGCATCAGATCAGTTCAATCAGAAAATCAACTTTCTCCAGACTTTTAACAAGTATGAAAGCATAATCCTGCGCACGCATTTATTCCTTATCGATTTCAATGCCTATAATGTTTAAGAAATCTATCCCAGATCTTATCTCTCTACTTAGATCTCAAAAACTTATTTAAACGAAGCTAAGTAGGTGTTAACCTAGTCTTTAAGTATTTTTCCTGTAACAGCAAATCCTCATCAGTAACAAGTTTTACATTTATTGTACATTCTGTGTTATCAGATATAGCAAGTATCTATCGCAAGCTTCTTTAATTTGAGTGTTTCCAAATAGAAATATACACAAATAGTTAATTAATTATTTATGGACATTTTACCGTAAAGGCATATCACATGAAATAAATGTTCAACATTTATCCGCGTGCGCTATTCGAAGTTTGACTTCCACAAATGCTTTGAAAAACATGCCAACCGACATAAAACCTTACAAATGACAGAAATCCCAATCAGATAAGGCACACACTCTTGTGGTAAAGAGGTATGGTATTCATCGGATGTGAGGATGCAAGAGGATACGCACGAAGAATTTTATCTTAGATTAATGCCATCGCACAACTACCAGAGTACATTATGGCGTTAAAAAAAAAACGAGCGTGCGGAATTTACGCCTCTCACTTAAAAACACACAGAAGTCATGGCGCTTCGCTCAAAACTTCCTCCAACATATATCTCAGTAACACGATAGTGTCTTCTCAGCTCAAAGCTATTCTCAGATAGTTTAGATATACACACACTGCAGGAAGGATATTTATTGAATTTAATTATAAAATCACCTCCTATCTTGGAATTATTCATTTTGACCCTTCGTAGCGATAAAGTACCTCCATGCCAATATAATAAACAAACCGTTCCACGATATACAGGCACGATACCGAAGGCTCTACGCCCACAGTCTAATTCACATACTTAGCGCAGAATTAATTTCAATAATCTGTTTTGGTTTTTTTTTTTGTTCTCAGAGCACCCCTTGTGGGGAATGGTCAGGACTGGGATTCGGGATTTGGCAATGGTAGTAGAAAGAAATGTAAGAAAAAAAAAACGAAGAAGAATCCCGAATTAGATTCCAGATAGATCGTAAATTCCGCCCGTATACTGATCTTCACATATTCTTCGGATGATAGTGTGTGGTCATAGATAGTGCGATTTGGGTTTCCTGGCTTCTGGCTTTTTCTTCTCGTGGTTCCATCGTGGGGCATAAATATCCACGATTCTAAGGAAATGCGTCTTTAAGATTCTCAAATGGCATATTATGGTTAGGACTATGGATCGACGTGGCCGCAGTTAGCCGGCTGGCGTGGTAATAATCGCATTTTAAGAATCGACTACTGGGTGTAGGGATATTTATTTTTTTCGGCAGGCAACACCGCGATAGGATCGGAAGAAGAATCAACATCGCTTAATCTTATTGCATGATAAGGGTAAGAAGCGCACGAACTACGTGTGGTTGATGGGGATTGGCATTGAATGTGGGATAAGAAGTCCCGGCGAAGAAGTCCATACTAGAACAGAACAGAAGACAGAAGATACGGGCAATAGAGAACCTTGTGGTCTTGCAGTAGATTGTTATAACAATTTGCGTGCTACTACGGTGATCCTTGGCTTTGGAGCTGTTGTCGGCTTTCGTGGAGAAATATGTTTTAATTTACTTTTTAGTGATTATTTTGAAAAGATCAGGAAATGCAAACAAAAACAAAGATTATGTAACAAGATGTGCAACAATGCGATAAACAGGCTGCTAATTATAATGAGCTATAAATTGCTAAGGCTTGAATAAAAGGTCGTTATAATGAGCTTAGCAAATATTGCTTGACTACCAATGAATTGATAATGATGTTTTCAGCTAATACTTCTGAAATATCGTGAATTTTTTTTGTGTAATCAAAAGTATTAAAATTTCCCTTCAGTTCATTACATCGACAGGCGTAAAATTATATATGCGTGTGGTACCGATAATATTCCGTCTTTTTGCTGTCATCAGGTATTTTCCCTTGATTGTGGAAGTCTCTACAACAAAGAGTACATCAACGATTCTTCTGGAATTTGTGTAGGTATCTTAAATATTTAATATATAAATACTATCTCTAGTTCCTTAAGGCAGCCTTATTGGGCCACTACTGTTTATACTTTTTATAAATGACTTTTAGGGTGGTATTCACCGACGGCTCATAACTTATGAGGTTCATAAACCTATTCACCAAGCAATAATAGTGAATATTTATGAGCGCTCATAAGACTTATGAGTGGTCCTGACCACTCATAAAGTTATGAGCGCTCTCTCCAAAACTAATTCGAAAACCTTCGAAGTAACCATTCAAGAAAATTCAGTGACTCATTTTGTCGGTACTTCTTGGATCCTTGCAAAAATGAGTCTCGCACGCACACATATTAGGTCTGTTCCTTTACTTTGAACTTCTGTGATTTTCTGTGCATTTCTGCGCATTTCAGTCCAAAGTTGTGTCAAAGTTCATATAAAAAAAATATTTTGACACAAGTTTGGACTAAAAATCACAGAAACCCAAAGTAAAGGATCAGACCTATTGTAATTCCTTTTGTCTTCAGGAATTTTATTTATTGTTTCAATTTTGTAATTCACGCGGTGAAGATAAATCTTTTGTCCGTTTGCTGTGAAAATTTGAAAAAATAGGATAATAAAAGGTGTATATAATGAATCTGCTCCGAATAGAAAATTACAGAAAAAAACAGGATTGTGTGTTCCATGAGTAAAAACCTTACCCAAACTGTGCTTCATTCTGTCACTATTTGTTCCATGATGTTTTTCAGAACAGTTAAGAACAATTTTTCCTGCACCTACTTTTATGGTGGAGAAAATGTCAAAGTACCAGTACCAGTTGATTTGTTTGTCTGGGATAATAATAAGCTAAAATTTATCTCAGAGAACTTTTTGCTTCAATCTGACAGTTTTGACAGTTCTCAGACATTTATACTGTTCTGGGGCCAAATTACGCAAGGGTGACTGATTTTCTGTGTATGTATTCTATTCACACCCAAAACAAACAAAGTAAATAAATTTGATTGATTGTGCATGCGTTATCTGTCAAAAACCTAAAACTCACACTTGGCGAATCGCAAAAATCGATGTGTACATAATGTGATGTTGTTGTTCTTCATTTAAACAGCTAATATAAACCTACATTTGACGTCTATCTCCCCTTCAAGCGAACGAGTCCATTTTGGATCCACAAACGTAGTAGACATTGTACGAATGAAATAATTAGCATAACTAAAAAGTAAAGTAAGAACATTTCCCTATGTAAAACAAACTAAGGCCCAATGCACATTGAACTGGCTTGAGGTTTTGGTGTGGTTCTGGCGTGCTGCATACATATTCCACGTTGTGGAATTCACATGTTCTTTTATGAGATAATACACACACAGATGACGAGGCGAGGGTATGGTGTCACATGCCATCGCCACACCATATTGAAAACTCCAGTGGCCTACGTAAACGTCACGCCACAATTGAATATCTCAGTCAAATGTCAAATTGTCAGGCATTACAAAAATTAAATGTGATTATGAGTTCAATAAAATTTATAAAAATTGAATTTTGCAATGAAATGCAAATACAAGAAGATTTATGTTATTACGGGAGGACAAAACAGGAGCGTGCAACACCAAACATGGCAAAAAATAACCCAATTCAAGGTAATTGTTTTTTTTTTATATTTCATTTATTTTCTGTGTAGAAGCCATTTTCTTGTGAAGTGTTCCTCTGTGTTTGTGTGTGTGTCTATTGGCTTTCTGTCAAATAACCATTCCGTGTCACTTCTGTGTGAACAAAGCTCACCACAACCACACCACGCCCGTAGCAGGCCAGAACCACACCAGCACCATAAACCACTTCTGTGTGAATCGCGCCTAAAACGTGCAATGATCTTCACCCCTAGACAAAACTTAGAAAATAAGTGGAAAGAAATTAAAATCATTGTAGTCACAAAGAATTTATTTATGTGCATGCAACACTCATTTTTCCAAGGATCCAAGAAGTACCGACAAAGTGCGGTCATTTCTGAAAACAGTTTGATTTCACAGTTTGGGGGTACCTGGGGAAGAGAGAGTTGTTCTCATTTTCGAACTTCGAAAAAGAGCTATGAGTGGTTGGTGAATAGCACAAATATTATTTGAGTTAGGAGCCTCATAAACTTAAGAGCCGTTTATGAGTGCTCAGTGAATACCGCCCTAACTTTCTGATATGAGTATTTCATACATAATTGAAAATCCCAATACTTTGTGGTGCTTTTTTATGAGGCTGAGGTAAGATAATCGTTGTCCAGGCTATTCTCGGAGAAAGCAAGAAAAATTCGGGTTAAGAAGGAAAGAACTCAGAACAATCTCGAATCTTATAATATTTTCACTCCTTTTCACAATAAAGAAAAGAGGTTTACAATCTTAAAATTTTGTTACATCTTTTCATAAATAACACTATGTTTAACATATACCCTTAAGGGCTCTGGAGACGCTCGAACTTGGTGCGAGTTAACATGGTTCAAGTACTATGTTCGATTTGATTTTATTTGTCACAAGGAGTTTGATATTTTTTGATGTTCGAAGGCGGGGCTAATTGTTTGTCGTAGCAGATTCGACTGTTTGCGGGCCGGTTTCGTATGTTTACTCGAACATTTCGGTTTAATTTTGAGTTCAATATTAAAAATAAAAATAAAAATTTCAAATAATCTGAATAAGAATAAAATAAATGTGACAGTGAATATTGTGAATGACATATAAGTCATAAGAATAATGAAGTTCGAGTAGTTTGGTTTCTGTGTCTGCGGAGATTAGTCGAACTATGTTCACTCGCACCATGTTCGAGCGTCTCCAGGGCCCTTTAAACCCGGTATTGTAGAGTTACAGGACTAAATATACACTTAAAAGATGTGGATAACAACGCTCTAGGAATGTGATTCTAGCAACTCTATTTGGCTCTGAATACACTCAGAAGGTGTAAGCAGAGAGAACAACAATAGGAATCTTATTCCAGTCTAGTCCATATCCGAGGGAGAACAATTGCAACTCATTTAGAAGTCAGAAGGAATAAGTAGGGAGAACAACGGTAGGAGTATGAATATCTGATTCAAAGTTTAACCTTAGGCTAATCTGCCAGAGAACAACTTTTTTTTACAGTGGAGGTCTAGAAAAGATTTTTAACTACATTAACGTACCACGAAAAGTAAACTAAATTATCAAAGCTGTTATAAACAAGAAACAGCGAGAACCTTATTCCATTTTTACTGGTTGTGAACTGAGGGAAGTACGAATGAAATATGGATATTTAGGGCGGTATTCACCGAGCACTCATAAACGACTCTTAAGTTTATGAGGCTCCTAACTCAAATAATATTTGTGCTATTCACCAACCACTCATAGCTCTTTTTCGAAGTTCGAAAATGAGAACAACTCTCTCTTCCCCAGGTACCCCCAAACTGTGAAATCAAACTGTTTTCAAAAATGACCGCACTTTGTCGTTACTTCTTGGATCCTTGAAAAAATGAGTGTTGCATGCACATAAATAAATTGTTTGTGACTACAGTAATTTTAATTTCTTTCCACTTATTTTCTTAGTTTTGTCTCGGGGTGAAGATCATTGCACGTTTTAGTTTGTTTTATATAGGGAAAATATTCTTACTTAACTTTTTAGTTTCGCTAATTATTTCGTTCGTTTATTGTCTACTACGTTTGCGGATCCAAAATGGACTCATTCGCTTGAAGGGGAGATAGACGTCAAATGTTGGTTTATATTAGCTGTGTCAAATGAAGAAAAACTACATCAGGGGCCCAACTCCACAAGAGTGAGTTTTTTCTGTGTACACAGAAATTCGTGTACACATCGATTTTTGCGATTCAGCAAGTGTGATTTTTAAGTTTTTGACAGATATCGAATGCACAATCAATCAAATTTATTTACATTTGTTTTGGGTGTGAATAGAATGTGTACACAGAAAATTAGTCACCCTTGCGGAATTGGCACCCAGAACAGTATAAATGTGTAAAAACTGTCAGATTTAAGCAAAAAGTTTTTCAGAGATAAATTTTAGCTTATTATTATCCCAGACAAACAAATCAACTGGTACTTGTACTTCGACATTTCTCAATCATTTCCTCTACCATAAAAGTAGGTGCAGGAAATATCTTAACTGTTCTGAAAAACATCATGGAACACATATAGACCGAGAGCTGGTAGCAAATTTTATGGGTGAAGGTATAACCAAAATTCACGAACGTTTATGTTGAGGTTATTGAGCCTTGATTTCAAATCCAGTCGTCTGGCAGGATTCTTTTGTCGCCAGGGCTGGAGATGGGGGGTTGAAAACGGTGATTTTACGGATTTTTGGGTAGGAGGTATAACCACTTTTAGATAAGCTTAAACTATAGAGAACTACGCTTTGGTTATAAATTTTGGGGTCCCAGACGTTTTAAGTGTCGCCACACCCAGCCAGACGCCCACAAAAAGTGTCAAAAAATCATTTTTTGTGGTCAGGGGTATAACCAAAAAATTTATATGTCAAAAAATCATGAAAAATCTACTCACCACAAAAATATGCATGCCAGACGTTTTAAGTGTCGCCACAACTAGCCAGACGGCCCTAGCTCAAAAAGGGGCGAAAATTAGTTTTTGACCCCGTGCGTATAACCAAAAATGTGGTATGCCAAAAAATCATGAAAAATCTCTTCATCACAAAAATATACATGCCAGACGTTTTAAGTGTCGCCACAACCAGCCAGACGGCCCAACAGCTCAAAAGAGGGTGAAAATTTATTTTTTATGTCGTGGGTATAACTAAAAATTTGGTACGTCGAAAAATCATGCAAAATCGTTTCGTGCTTGATGTGGCGACACTTAAAACGTCTGGCATGTATATTTTTGTGATGAGGAAATTTTTCATGATTTTTTGGCATATCACATTTTCGGTTATATCCACGGGGTCAAAACTAATTTTCGCCCCTTTGAGCTTGGGCCATCTGGCTTGATGTGGCGACACTTTAAACGTCTGGCATGTATATTTTTGTGATGAGGAGATTTTTCATGATTTTTGGCATATCACATTTTTGGTTATACCCACGGGGTCAAAACTAATTTTCGCCCCTTTGAGCTTGGGCCGTCTGGCTTGATGTGGCGACACTTTAAACGTCTGGCATGTATATTTTTGTTATGAGGAGATTTTTTATGATTTTTTGGCATATCACATTTTTGGTTATACCCACGGGGTCAAAACTAATTTAAGCCCCTTTTGAGCTAGGGCCGTCTGGCTAGTTGTGGCGACACTTAAAACGTCTGGCATGCATATTTTTGTGATGAGTAGATTTTTCATGATTTTTTGACATATCAATTTTTTGGTTATACCCCTGACCACAAAAAATGATTTTTTGACACTTTTTGTGGGCGTCTGGCTGGGTGTGGCGACACTTAAAACGTCTGGGACCCCAAAATTTATAACCAAAGCGTAGTTCTCTATAGTTTAAGCTTATCTAAAAGTGGTTATACCTCCTACCCAAAAATCCGTAAAATCACCGTTTTCAACCCCCCATCTCCAGCCCTGGCGACAAAAGAATCCTGCCAGACGACTGGATTTGAAATCAAGGCTCAATAACCTCAACATAAACGTTCGTGAATTTTGGTTATACCTTCACCCATAAAATTTGCTCTCAGCTCTTAGACTAATAGTGACAGAATGAAGAACAGTTTGGGTAAGGTTTTTACTCATGGAATACACAATCCTGTACTTTTCTGTAATTTTCTATTCGGAGCAGATTAATTATATAAACCTTTTATTATCCTATTTTTTCAAATTTTTGCAGCAAACAGACAAAAGAATTATCTTCACCGCGTGAATCACAAAAAGCACTTAAAAAATTGAAACAATAAATAAAATTCCTGAAGACGAAAGGAATAACAATATGTGTGCGTGCGAGACTCATTTTTGTAAGGATCCAAGAAGTACCGACAAAATGAGTCAGTGAATTTTCTTGAAGGGTTACTTCGAAGGTTTTCGAATTAGTTTTCGGAGAGAGCGCTCATAACTTTATGAGTGGTCAGGACCACTCATAAGTCTTATGAGCGCTCATAAATATTCACTATTATTGCTTGGTGAATAGGTTTATGAGCCTCATAAGTTATGAGCCGTCGGTGAATACCGCCCTTAATTCTGCTGATGACGTCGACTTCTTTGAACTAATGAAAGTTGTTCACCGCTTCAACCTGCTGTTGCGTAAGTACTCCACAAGCTTTTGGTGAGTCACTAACAAATCTGCAATAATAACATGTTGTTGTCTCTTAGTTCCAGTGAATGACCATATTTAACAAAAAATGGTTATCATTTTCACTACCCATACTGTCACACTTAGGGCCAGTTTGTTCACAGATGCCTAATCATTTTTATCAATGATCATTGTGACTAGTAAATCCTCGAATGTGTTTTTTTTACTGTAAAAATAGTCAATGAATCCATAGTTTGAGTTGTTAATTATATGGAAATAGCAAATAAGGCAATATTGGTTCACTAGTTCCATTTCGTCAGAATCTGTGAAAAACTTTTAACAGATTAAATCCAATGTGAATACACTGACCCAAAGTTTTAAAAAAGATAACCAAACAAAAACCTAGGAAAATTTTGAATAGGTGTGTGTTATAAGAAAGTAAGTATTCGCCACAGTACACAAAGCCAATACATAATATACATTCATATTGCGCAAGTTGTCAAAATTGAAAGTGTCAGTAATATAATTAGTTTCTTGATGATAATTAAAGTAGTGGTGGCTGATTTACATTTGAAGTTGAAGCATATTCGAAGTCCTCTAAATATGCTGGCTTTAATCTATCTATTAATATCTTGATAATTCGCCCTCGGAAGGGTTACGTACGAATGACCGACAAAAAAAATGTCGACTGGTTAAAATGTCGACTTTATCGACTTTTCTGTAAGTTAACATACCGACTTTGTTTTTACCGACTTATTAAAATGTCGACAGTTTGAAATATCGATTTAGCAAAAAGTCGACTGCCCTGATAGAAGTCGGTATTTTTTCATACAGAAAGTCGATATAAAATATAAATCGACATTTTGAAGTCTGTCGGTCATTTGAAAGTAACCCAATGAATTATGCTCTGTCTTAAATGTTTGCACGGAATAACTATAAACTAAAGAATCATAAATTCTTTTCTGATTTTTTAACAGGAACTAAACAGTTTTTGGATGCTGTGGAAAATTTAAGACTATGTTTAAGACACAAGTTCTTATGTGTATTTGATTCTTATAATAATGAACTTATTAAGGTAGTTATTAATTTTATATGACCTTTTGTTTCCCTTCAAGAAAGTTCAATAAAACGCATGTAAATATGTAAATAACACCTTTTTTTAAACATTAGTAAGGTTTTGTGAATGATATTCAACATAAACTCCGACCTTCTAAATTTTTTAAGAGTTTGATAGCTAAAGCTGTTTCTTCACGACCGCCACGGAAGTATTTCGCAGTTTTAACTGCCTCATGTTCTGGATGTTTAATTATTAAATTAATATTAAAACACATTACAGACCCTGAAGAAGAGGCAATTAAGACGTCGAAATATATAGGCAACAAAATTAAATTTAAAAAATGCAATTTATTGAACTATTACAATGCAATATTAGATAATAATGATCTGATCAAAATGTCGACTTTCAAAATGTTGACTTTTAAAATGTCGACTGTTGAAATCTCGATTCATAAAATCTCGATCACTGTTGACACTTTGAGAATCGACATTTTGAAAAGTTGACATTCTAAAAACTCGGTCAAATTTGTGTCTATATTTTGATATGTCGGCCTTTTAACCAGTCGAGATTTTTTCTGTTGAGATTTCAAAAGTCGGTCTTATGGAGTCGATATTTTAAAAGTCGACATATCGTACCCAATCCCCCTCGGACATCTAGTGTGAAAAACTTGCCATGAAGTTCAATTATTTTGAAAAAATGTTTCCGTTAAATACAAATGGATGCTGTATTGAGTGCCATGCTGTTTGTTGAGGTCTGGAATTTTTCGTCATAATTCGAAGGTACTTGATAAAATCCCTTTGGGCCGTGCATTATTTTTGACAAGATTTATTTTTGTATTTGTATTTTTCCACACTTTTTACCCTCCCTTTAAAAAAAAACACCCTTCCAAACATTGATATTTTTATAGACTCTTTTAATTCCACATTCTCGAAGTTAAGGAAACATTTTTACCAAGTCATGATGGTACCATTTTTGTCTCAGTATAGTTTTGGTAATAATCCCACCCTATCCCTTACCTCCCAAAAAAAAATCTTTTACCATAGACCACTCACCAAGTTGAATTTTTCCGTTTGATACACCAAAACTTCCCCCCTATCCCCCTCAAAAACACCTTTCCGTATGAAATATTTTTCTACACTCTTTTGATTCTTCATTCTCATGGTACATGAAACGTTTTCACCAAGTTTCAAGGTGGTACCAGTTTTTGTTATCGAAAGCCTTTCTGCACTATTTTACCTGCAGTATGTAATGGCTGAGCGAGTGCCTAAAAGGATAAGAGGAGACATTTTACCCAATTAGTAGAATCACATCGATGGAAACGCTCCACAATTCCATTTGACTGTGGGTGGTAGAAGGTAGTTATCGTGTGGTTCGTTCCTAAGCATTTGCACCGTTCGGAAGAAATTGGTGAAGTGAACTGTCGTTCCTGGTGATTTGCGATGGAGTTTCGAAACGAGAGTTCTATAGGCAATTAATAAAGCGTTTGCACAATTCATCGCAGTCGTGCCCACCATCGGAACGCTTCCGGTCTTCTCCTAAATTGGTCTATGATAGTAAGCGATCACTATAGTGGTTTGAAGGTGGAAAGGTCCTATACAATATCGATGTTTATTTAGGCAAAGCGTTGATCTGCCATTGGGAAGTGTTGGAGCTCCGATTTTGTACGACGATGTTTACCTTAGTTCGTTCACAAGCTATGCATACTTTCGCAAGGTTTGAGCATTGCTGGCGTATGTTTAGCCAAACAAATTTGAAGTGAATGCCAAGGATAACCTGAGAGCAAGTGCTGGAGTTCAGCCACCAACTCTGGTGACATTGCCAGTTTGGTGTATATGTGTCTTCCTTTGCACCCAAAGAGTCAACTTTCGATAGCATGTGTGCTGCTTGACTATCATCACCTTTTATATGCCGGATGCCAGTGGTAAACTCGCTGATAAATGAAAAAATGTTTGTTTGTCGAGCAGAAGATTTTTCAGGGCGTTGCCGAAAAGCAAAAATAAGCTGCTTATGATCTGTTTGGATATGAAATGTTCGACCTTTAAGTAGGTCTCAAAAATGTTGTACCTCTAAATTCAGTAGCATGAGCGCTCTGTGCCCAATTAGCACTGGATTGCGCCATTTTGATACCACAACTCGTTTGACTTGTCGATGAAAGCGGATTAAGGTGAGGATTTGCGGGTCTATCCTCTGAGGAGCTTATTTTCCCAGGAGGTCGTGCCGTCTGCTCACTCAACATGACAAATGGTTTCCAGTGAAGATCAGCATCTTTCCCAAGATAAGTGTTCCTTGGTTTGAAATGGACGGCTGCAGAGTGTGTGTGTGGGGTACATTTTGGGTCAGCATAAATGACAGGCGATGAGTCATAGGATATTCACGCGAATGGATTGCATCTCGGCAAAGCCAGCTACATTGTGCCGAGCTCAGCAGATAGCAGAATAGCACCGAAGCGCGATCGATCGAACCGTATGATCATCATTGTCATTGAGCATCTTGAATCCCAGCAGAAACCCGGATTCCGATTAGTCACGGTCTTTGGGTCTGGAAGGAACATGATGCAAAAAGCAACAAATTTTCGTCTCAGATCTATTTCGTTGCATTTAGGAAAGAGATCAAATCTTTGATCTTTATTTCGGAAAGTTAGCTTAGGTCATCAAAAAATGCCACTGCAAGCGATTGTGCTCTGATTCTGACCAGAGCAGGACATTTACAAAGAAAATGAAAGACCGTTCCCTTTCCTTGCTGGTCTCCACAGCAGCGACAGAGAGTATTGGAAGGAATACCCAGCCTCACCACATGTTCTCCTATTGGCCAGTGTCAAGTACACGTTGCTACGATCCTGGCTATGACCTGCCTGGGTCTTCATAGCAAATCAATTGTTCCGGATAAACTATAGTCGGGCCAGATAATTCTGGATATTAAGCATTTGGTTAAGCTGTTCCACCTACGTTTGGATTCACTAAGGACAATATATTGACAATATATTGCCCTTCACAACTCAAAGGGGAATGTTGACTCTTTCCACTGATCCTCGCTTGGCTAGTTCAACTGCCCGTTCATATCCCTCAAAGCCACTGTGGCCAGGAACCCAGATAATAGTGACATTGAGGTTAATACCTATTTAGGCTTGTGAGGCATTGCTGGACCAATTTAGAGGATGATGCTGAAATACACTAGCAAAATTGGGTAGTCGAAATGACCTAGAGATGTCAAGAGACTTATTGTTAGAGAAGATTCCTGAACCAACACCGCATTCCATATTTGAGCCATCAGTATAGATAGTTGTGGTGAAGTCTCCCGTCACGGCGTCATCATCCCAGTACTTTCTGGATGGGAATAAAACTTTACTGAGTTTCATTGTAGGAACGCGGTAGTCAGTTGGAGTCGAAAAAATGTCAAGAGTTGCTGTGTTGAAGAAAACTTTTTAGAAAAAAAAATCCAAGCGGTTCAGCTACATTGTCAAAAAGTTGATGTAAGGCTACGCCAGCATCAGCTTTATTTGATGCATCAGTGACAAGGGTGAGCTCCACATTTGGCACGGGATGTGACAAATGTACTGGATGAGCCAATAGATGTCAGCAGTCATCAAACACTTTGATTGTTGAGTCAGTCCAATAGTTTTATCCCGCAGGATGTTGGTAAACACATGTAGATACAGCAACGTTATTGCATTTAGGCCCTTTGTCTCCATAAGGCCGCCATGAAACATCTGGCTTTTGAACCATATGGAGAGGACTATACCTATTTGGTTTTGAAGGACGGTATATTCCGGCACGCATGAGTAATTCAAATTCCTTTTTGACAGCATAAAGCTTGTCGGGTGATAAACGACGAGCTCTAGCTGAGCTGCGGGTGGGCCATTCGTCTCTATATAATGTAATGCCTGGGAATATGTAGATGCTCAAAGGCCCAGAGTAGTTCATGTAAGGTCTTTGTCTTCCAAAATATCTCTGATTTTCTGTATTAATTCATAAGTCGCATACCATCCTTTCGATGGGCTCTTCCTAGACCTGAGTCAAATTATTATACAGCGGGTCATTTCCGACTGAGCATTAAAGTGTTGCTATTTTTGATCAATTTTTTTCTCCCAAAAATATTTTAATACTCCCAAATTGTTTGCTTCTTCTGATCAGTGGTTTACCTACATATATACGTCTAATCCAGTTTTGCATTATATTTTTAAATGGTGTGGATACTTACACCATATAACCTCTGTAAGTAATTCAAAAAAAGTGAAAAATAACCTTAGGTTAAACTTTCTATTGTATTGAATTCAACAAGTGAAAAGTACACACAAGTCTTTTCCTTTTCATCCACAATTCAATAAAACTATAACTTACTATATTATGTGAACGATCTTTCCCTTATTGCTTATTATTTTAGTTTCAAAGTACATTCATCATCACATTAGCAGATAACTGTATCCGCTTTTTAAAAGGATACATCCATTTACACTACTAACTTGTGTGATTCATTGAACAAAATAAGTACCAGCAATATTTTAAAAAATTCCAACATGCACAGCACATCATGTTCCCACATATATCCTATCTTATGGTGCTAAGTATACACAATGACAAAATTCCACCGTCATGTGAAAGCGATGTTTGTGCAGCCCTGGGAGATTGCTGATTAGTTGTGTCGTCCAGAATCCAAACCTCTATGTTTTCAAATTCACTGATATAAATCTACAAAACCTATCCGATTGCTAAGTGATCGAAGCCTCTGAATGGCTTTCCCTCGCGCCATAATATCAACAGTCCAAGCACACGTTACTGGCCTGGCCTGCGCCCCAAGAGAATTTTCATTATCTTCGGCACGATGAGACGCCAGGCGCGTCATCACTATACGAATAACCGACGACGCCATGCTGCATCATCAAGAGTTCCATCGGATATTTAGCGAGAGATCCTGAGGGATTTTGTAGGTTATCACGTGAAACTTTTAGCAATTTTATGCGATACCATTTTCATGTTTAACTATATAGACCAGTAGCAATGAGCAGGAGCACCTGTGGCAATATAGCGATACCCAATCAGCTAGGTTGACAGCAATTTCCCATCACCTTGCTGAGTCGCTTCGATTGCCAGTCAACTTCTTAGCATATTTTCATAATATGCTTCCGCCAGTGCATGCCTGCCGCAGGACAGCGTTGATGTGAACCACGATAAGAATCTTGTCTGATTTCTTGTTTGCAGGACAGCAGCGGCGGCTATCGCAAACAGCCAAGGCCTATCGCATGCCCATCGTGTCCACTTGCTTGTGAATTGCAAACATAAAGATAAGGCCACTATCGACGAACGACAACGATGCGATGCGACGTATTGCTAAAGTGTCACTTGGCAATAGCAAGATGGGTCCTTGAATGTAATTACGGAAGTCCATTGAAATGGTCAGACTCAGAATAATCTTCTCCACGTCGCTAGTCGTCGCGTCCCGTCCCGTCCTTTTTTTGTAGAAGCTTTACATTTTTACATTTGGTTCGAAGTATTTGTTTTTTGACATCTAAATGAGCTGATCGCATGCCAAATGTTCCAATCGAAAATTTATGAGCTCAATGGAAGTTTTCCACTTTGTGGACAATTTCACTTTATTTTTTTGTATTCTTGTTTTGCTTAAGTTGGGACTAAGGAAACTGCTTACAATGAAGAAGAAATAATGTTCGCTAAAAGGTTTTGCAAAATTATTGCCCGCAGTTATGTTATTGAATCCATAAACAGGACGTAGTACTTAACCTATACTGAGTGGACATATATAGATTCAAGTTTGAGAGAGAGAGATTCAAGTAGTAAATTTCAGAAGCCATACATATCTAGATTCCACGATGTTAGTTCAAATGAATGGGGAATGATGAAATTTGAGGCATTTTAAATTGATTTTAGCTTAGTTTAATAAACTACCGAACTGAGCTCAACTCTTTGTCTTAATTATATTACTTTTTTTTGTAGACCTTAGCTATGATTAATTAAAATAAGCACTTAAAAGACTGGTATATAAACTTGAGTCGGCTCAAGGTTGGGAAGTCTTATAATGTCTTACGAAATATTGAGTCTCTTCAAATACACAAAAAAAACAACATTTCAAGGTTGAAAGGCGACTCATGAGTTGGATTATTATGTTGTAGTCTTGCCTCAGCACTCACTGACTTCAGCTGATTAACTGGGTTTTAATATTGCTTGAAATGGTTATGCATGGAATAATTGGCTATTATCACAGATACTATAGAGTTCCATAGATATCGCAAATAAAAACGACAATTTTTTCAATATTTTGTGATTGCAAGCTCTTTTGTTTCGTCCTCAAAAATCGAGTAGGTTGATCAAACTACTATTGACTTGTTGTTGACGTTTTGAATTTATGTATATGTATGTAAATCTATCTTTTTTAACATCATACGTGGTCCATAGCTCACACAATATTGATATAATTGGGATGTTGCTCTACGTCCTACAATAAAAAAGTAGTCATTTTTATTTGCTCTGCGTGCGATATCTATGTTACTATAGTATCTGATGTGCTATTATCATGTTCGAGAACTGTTGATGCCGTGGATCACTTTTCGAGAAGCCTTAGGCCTGGCGCCCACTGGGCAACTTAGTTGAGGGCAACTTTTAGTTGCTGGGAGAGGGAGTTGCCGGCAATTCCGAGCAACTAAAAATGCTGGCCATCACCCACTAGGCAACTTCCGAGCAACTTTTTGATATTTGTGTTTTTTTTTAATGTTGAGTTTTGCCACCATTTTCCTTTTTTTCGTCGTCAATAAATAGCAAAATAAATGAATTGAAATGTATTTACTTTTAAATTTAAGATATTTATATAAACATTCACTTATTATTTATATAAAGAGATCTTCGGATCACAAAACTTTAACTGCTTAATGGATTGAGAACAGTTTTTATAATTCTGCTTTTCAAATGTCTGCTTTTCAAAATTCTGTTTTTGATAATTCCTTTGACAAAATTCAGCAAATAATGAAAAATTTTCCAAACCACTTTTTTCATTGTTTGCAGAATTTCATAAAACAGAATTAAGAACTGCGAGTTGTAACAGAACAATAATGTACGTTAGCACACCGGAATGAATAAAAATAAAAACATTTTTGCAGCTCGAAGAGACTTGCATAGTTCGGCAGCTTAGACGTTTAGAGCCTGTCCGGAGTACGATGTCAAAGTCGTGCTCGGAGACTTCAATGCTAAAGTCGGAAAGGAAAACATCTTTGGCGGATTAGTTGGAAAGCACAGCCTCCACGAAACGACAACAGATAACGGCTTCCGACTAATCGACTTTGCTGCAGCTCGTAATACGGTGATAAGTAGCACTAGGTTCCCCAGGCGAAGGATACACACAGCAACCTGGCGATCTCTAGATGGTCGAACCGCCTACCAAATCGACCACGTGCTAATTGGTGCAAGGTATGCATCGAACATCTTGGACGTGCGAACTTTCCGAGGCGCAAACGTGGACTCTGACCACTTTCTTGTTGTGACAAAGTTCAGAGCCCGACTGTCCAACGAAAAGAAAACGAAGACCGTCCAAAGGAAGAAATTCAACATTGCATGCCTTAGCACATTTGAGAAAGCCAGAGACTACAGTGAGCAATTGACCGGGAAACTCTCTGCCGTACACCCAGCCACAAGCGTCAACAACCAGTGGAACCAATATCGCGACATCATTAAGGAGACAGCTGAGACCACCATAGGCTATCAACCACCCAGAAAAAAGAACCCGTGGTATGACGATGAATGCACGGTATTGAAGCAGGAGACGGAAAGTGCACGAATGCAAATGCTGCAACGGAAAACAAGAGCAGCAAGAGAGGAGTACCGTGAAAAGAGAAGGAAGAGAAAAAAAAACCCTGCGTAGAAAGAAAAGAGCATCCGCAGTCTCTCAGCTCAAGTATCTCGAAGAGTCTAGCACCGCCACCAACAGAGGAACAAAGAAGCATAAGACCAGTCAATGAAGATCCAGTCCCAGCACCCAGTACTGAAGAGGTTAAGAAAGCCATCCACAAGCTTAAGAACAACAAATCCGCCGGCTCGGATGGCCCACCTGCGGAACTCTTTAAGTATGGAGGAGATGTCCTGGTAGGGTGCATGCACCAGCTCATCAACCAAGTCTGGGAGTAGGAAAGTATGCCCGACGACTGCTCAAATAGCTCCATATGCCCAATCTACAAAAAGGCGATCCTATGTCCTGCAAGAACTACAGAGGCATATCCCTGCTTAATGTTGCCTACAAGATCCTATCCAACGTACGTATGTGAGCGTCTAAAACCTTTCTGCAACACTATAATCAGCACGTACCAGTGTGGCTTCAGGCCAGGCAGATAAACGATAGACCAAATCTTCACATTGAGGCAAATCCTGGAAAAGACCAACGAATTTCAAGTCGAGACCCACCACCTATTCATCGACTTCAAGGCCGCATATGATAGTGTAAGTCGCCAAAAGCTTCTATTGGCGATGTCGGAACTCGGGATCCCGAAAAAACTGATCCAGCTATGCCGCATGACGTTACAAAATACGCGGTGCAACGTGCAAATGGGTAACAGCTAATCTGAGTTATTCCAGACGTGTACAGGGTTCAGACAAGGAGATGGGCTATCATGTGATTTCTTCAACTTAGTCCTGGAGCAGATAGTGCGCAAGAGTGGTGTTAACATGGAAGGCACTATCTTCAACAGGCCTTCTCAACTGCTTGGCTATGCGGACGACATCGACATCATCGGCCGCTCCAAGAGAGCTGTACTTGAAGCATTCACAGCTATTGATGAACAGGCGAAACGCGTTGGTCTTGAAGTGAATGAGGACAAAACAAAGTATATGCAGTGACGTGCGGCACTCGAACGAACTGGGTAGACAGTTATAAATTAAATTCATTATTTTCCATCTTTAAAAAAAATCAAGAAACTCATAAAACAAAGAAAATAATAGGTAGAACATTTGATTCTCGTACCATTTCTCACAGTCGCAATGAGGCAATAATGGTACCATAAAATAAATATGTATTTGAAAAACAATTTCAAAACAAGAAGAAGCACACAGCTTCAAAATGCTTTTTGTTTCGACTCAATATGATCCCAAAGATACAGCTCTTTAAAACGCACAAGGGAGGATTATTATTCCCTTAATTTTGTTTTCGTCAGTAGTGTACTTCTGCGAAAGAGTCCAGCCTTCCTACCTATTGCATTTTTTAGGGTTGACCTACAACTGCCCACTCCTCTTTAATCTACTCCAAAAATAAAAAATTAAGAAGTTGTTCTCTTCACTTAACGGTCAACGAAAAAGTTTCGAATTTACTTCAAAATTCAAAGCAAAACAAGCAATAAGACAGATTCGAATCTGTCTACTTGCTCCACATAGAAATTCTACCTGAGCAACATAATCCGCTGATTTTATTTTCATTTAATTTAGGTAGAACGAAAGACTCTGTCTTCGTTTTCTGTCGGGTTTTCCCGAAGCACGTAGCAGATGCAGAAGGCAGAGCCATAGCGAAGCTAGTGTTTGTATTGTGTGAGAGCATTGAGATTTTTTGCTTTGTGGATTGTGGTTGTTGGTAGAGGTCAAATTATCTAAAGAAATAAAAGTAGGTGTGGAAAATGTGAGTGTGTGAATAGTAAGGGATGAATGCATGATTTATGTTCGTTAAATTATAGGTGTTGAAAATTTGAGATAGGCTATGGATGTTAGTGTTAGGGACTTAATGCAATGAATGTAAGTAAACACAGTTTTTTTGATTGTAACAAGTAGGTTTCTTTTTTTTTCTCTCTTTACGGTAGGGTAGACACTGTCTAAAACGTCTTATTGACGCACCGTCACTGAGTATATGCTATCAACAAACACAGTTTCATCTGTCCATCGCCTAGGAAAAAACGTCACGGTCACTGTTGGTAGCAGTAATTTCGTGGTAGTCAAGGAGTTCACCTAACTCGGAACAAACATCAATTCCACGAACGACACCTTAGTGGAAATCCGACGAAGAATTACCCTAGCGAGCCGCTGCTACTTCGGTTTGGCCAAACAAATGGGTTCAAAACTCCTTTCTCGAAAGACAAAATGCACGCTATACAAAACGCTAATTTTACCAGTTCTACTCTACGGCGGCGCCGAGTGCTGGACGATAAGTAAAAAAGGGGAATTGATACTGGGCACTTTGGAGAGAAAAATTCTTCAGCGGATATTTGGTCCTATATGCGAAGAGGGCGATTGGAGGAGAAGACTCAATCGTGAACTGTACGAGCTGTACCAAGATGTGGATGTAGTCCAAAGAGCCAAAACACGTCGACTACATTGGCTCGGCCACATCGAGCGAATGGACAACAACGCTCCAGCCAAGAAAATCTTCGAATCCCAGCCCCCAGGTTCGAGACGACCAGGAAGACCGAACCTCCGCTATAGGGACCAGGCGGTCACGAACGCAAAAGCGCTTGGTCTCGACGACTGGAGGGAGCGTGCGAGGGACCGCAACCGATGGAAGACCACAATATCTCAGGCAGAGACCCTTCATGGATCGGGAGCCGGATAAGTAAGTAAGTAAGACGTTTAGAGTGAAAAGCAGCTAAATTCACATTTGTTTTGATAGTTATAGATGGTTATTAAACTCAAAAATCTTAAATATTTTCAATTCGATTGAATTTTAGTAACACGAGAATAAATTCAAAATTCTGAACACTTTTGGGTGAGAGTTTTTTTTTTAATGAAAAAAGGAGTTAAAAGTTTTTCTCTGTAAGGCGACAATTTGTTTTACGTCAACTACACACGCTGATGTTTAGCGTCAATATTTACTTAAGCAAAATATTATGACCTTTCCCTAAAAAATCATTAAAAGAACCCAAAATCAACAACTCTGTATGGCCGAACTACTAAATAGAACATTATCTATACAAATTTCGAAACACAACACTGCTCTGTATTTCGATCTTGCGAAAGTTCTTGAATAGATTATTATCTTCAAACTTGAGATTCACCTTTTTATGGTTTGGCTAGAACGAACATTTATATTTTTAGCTCCAAAGATAACGGTATCCTTAGTAAAACCGTTATTTAAGAAAAACTTATTTGGCTTAAAAACGACTAGGTTAATTTTGTTCATGAATGCTTGTGTCCAAAAAAAAAACAGAGATTACAGAATTTTCTTTTTCTTTAAATTTTGTTAGGCAGAATAAAAAAGCAGAATTTTGAAAAGCAGAATTTTGAAACCAAAATTTTGAACTATTTTCAAGGAAATTGTATGGCAGGTACCACTTTTGGTTAAAAAAAATGAACAAATTTATGAGGGGAATGACCAAAACCAATATATACCAAGTGTAAGGAAAATCCTTCCAGCCGTTTAGGTTGTAGGGGAAGGGACAAACGGACAGACAGAATTGTGAGACCCACTTTTTCGTCTTCCATATCAATCTAAATATCAAGTTCGACGATAAGAAATCACTTGGAATATTTTTTTTCGTAAACAAAATTTTCTTTGGACCAAAACTTTAAACAAAGCATTAATTAATATTACTATACAAAATTCATTTGGGAAAAGAGATAGTTTTAGAAAAAAGCGTCTTCTAAAGCTTTTTTGTAGAGAATCGTAAGATCAATTCTTTACAGTTACAATTCTTTTATGCCCGCTATTACACGTTGACGCAAGCGTGGTAACTGAGTTTGAAAGAAGTGAAAATGAATAAATACTTAATAAATTTAGCTTTGCCAAAAAATTTTATTGATTTTTTTTGTTTAATTGGTCGATTTTTTTTTTTTAATTTGAATATTTAAAAATTTGGGAGGGGGCGGCAAAATTTTCCACCACCCCTGGTGACAGAAACTTACGCTACGCTACTGGATAGATACCAATAATATTGCATTCATAAACTTTACAGCTAATCTACGTTCATTAATATAAAAGAAAAAGACCAAAGAAAAGATTAATTTTGTTTGTAATTTTTACACTTTCCCTTCAAAAGATGTTTATTGGAATTAAAATACTTAACATCTTCAAGGTCTAGCCATGTTATAGCCTTTTACCACAAAAGCAAGTGCCTAGTTTTATTTTAGTGGTTGACTTTCACATCTTTAAAATTATTTTGTAAGTCTTTCTAACAAAGGTCATTTTAACTTTTACAAATTGCAAGAAAATGCGGAAACTGTTTTCACTTCATGCGATGAAACTTTAAATTCAAAGTCCCATTAATACGAAATATCTTTGCCTAAGAATTCAAAACATGCATGTTCCTTCGCATTTTGAAAGATTATTTATTGAAAAAAAAAATAAGGAATTCCTCTTGCATAGTAAACGTCAACGTGTTCCGCAATAATTATGACAGCAGTTTATGGCAAAGTTAAGTTGCAAGATTTATAGCAACACATAAATAAACATTGTAAAGGCTTGTTAACCAAAAAACAGGAACATGTGTCTGCCGTCCTTTTGTAGATATACTTCATATACTGGTCTGGTTTTTTTTTTCTTTAAATATATTTCTAGAAGAGATTCCAATAAAGCATTTTGTAGAGAGACTACAAGGCGGCAAGTAAACGCCCTGAATGGTCAATTGAAACGGAAATTTTAAATTAAGTTTTTTTTCTCAAGTGAAGATTAAAAGGCAGGTTTGTTGGTCACACGGCGTGGTGCGTGCATCGTGCCGCACCGCCACCAGACGTTTCTTATCCTATCCTAGACATGCAGTTAACTTGATTGCTCACGTGTTACATTTGGTGCATAAACGCATTACAAGTATCGGGTGCTCATTAGATGCATCGAGAAATGGTCAGAACATATTCACCATATTGGTCTATAATAGAAGCTGTTGTACTACCATACGTGCTGAATGGAAGATGAGCTCGGGCTTAGTGGGATTGGAATCTCAGCTGGAATTCGTATCAAAAAGAGAAGATTTATTAATTAACAACAATCATTTTTATTAACAATGTTGGTTTGACCATTACAGATGGTTGTAGATGGATGTGTTCATGATGCGGTGTTTCCCCAAGTTGAAATTGTATAGCTATAAGCTAAACCTATGATGTCTCTAGTCTCCATTGCTGTGCTTGTAGTAATTAAGTAGTTTTCGATTGGACTTGATTTGATTATAGACACTTAGATAGTCTGTGAGTCACTTATCATTTATAAGTGTGTTTCTAAAATGGATGGAATCAGTTCCATGTTTGCACATATGCGGCATACAAAATTGGAACATTAAGTGTACATATTATGATTAAATAGCTAATGATATAATTTATTAGATGGCTCCTCACAGTTGACTTTACAAATCAAGATTCCAAAAGTGGTAGAGAACAACGCGGAAGGTGTGTTGAAACAACACCGCATTACAAAATCGAGAATTTTTGATACGATATGATACATTTATTATGACATTCTATATAAAATGTATATTTCTTGGAAGGACAGTGCGTTAACGAAGAAAAAGTCTTGTTTTTAAAGGTTGGCAACTACAGTTGTGACAATTTTGTTTTAAAATGTTTTTTTGGGAACTTGTTGCTCAACCCTATGTTTCGTCTGTCAACCTTGATAGTAGGTAGTTATCTTCGAATGTTTTTAATACAACAGTGGAAAACTATTCCCTTGCGTTAGTTTAAGGCTTCTGACAATGGCGAATCAAGACTTTTGTCCAGGGGGGGTCACGTTTTTCAAAATTCATGGTATTGCATTCAGAAATAATTTTTTTTTGCGAATATGTAGTTTAAGGACCATTATTTTGGCCTTAAGACCTTAAGCCTTAGAAAATCTATTTTTCTCTTTCGTATCGTAACATGAAGGAACTTAAGTAATTTACTACTTTCTTTAACGACATCCAGTGGCATAGCTAGGATATTTGCCGCCCGGGGCAAAACAATAATTTGCCGCCCCTTCGGTCTAACAAAACTTAATAATAAAATCGGTCTTAGAGTTGCAGACAAAATTTTGACTAAAATATTTTTTTTTATAAATGCAAGGAATTACATTCTGCGAAATATTGATACACGCCACTTTGCCGCAATATCTGCTGAATGAAAATTTTTTGTTTCTGACCTACTGGGATTTAACTTTAAACCGACTGAAACTTGAACTTTTTTGTAATGTTTTCTTTCGTTCAAAAATAGTAAAGTTCATAATTGTTCATTAGGCGTGTCTCACCAAATAAAATCTCTGAGAGCTCTGATATTTTTAAAGTGGGGCAAAAATCTCACCTGAGCACTAAGATTTTTTTCAGAGATTACTGAGACGAAAAATTTTTGGGTTAATTTCTCAATGTTCTTTTTCAGCTAAAACTGTTAATTTGACAGCCAAATTGCAATTTATCAGTTATGTGCAAATACGAAATCGATACAAAAATACAGAATGGAGGTTGAGTGTTGATAAAAAGGAAAAATAAATTGCATTATTTTTCATTCATTTCATAAAGTTTTGTGCTTTAAAATTTAAATATTTAAAGCAGAGTTAAAATTTTGTTTCCATAATTTCAGTACGATTGAACAGAGTATCTTTGTTTCACCAAAACATTCCGCCTACGTCAACTTGATATTAAGCGCTCGGTGAGATTTTACTTGGTGAGACACGCCTATTGTTTCATCAGTACTCGACAGCGAAACTGAGAAATTGCATACTGTTCATATTTCTCAGATCTAATGATCATGAACCATGAAAGGGTCAAAGCAACGGCTAAGTCACTTCTGAGTGTCTGATAACAGAGTTGTTACTTCACTGAAATTGCAGTAGATTGTTGATCTAATACATTTTTTCTCAAAATAAATCTGCTGAAAAATCTTCATACTGCACTTCATTTTACGAACAAAAATTAATCTTCAAGCTTTCGCAAAAAAAAAATCACATTTTTTTTAAATTCTTTGTGTTGAATGCAGCCATATGTATAGTTTAGAGCTTTTTTGTTTGCTGGTTTTATGTTTAAAAAACTATTGTTATGTTTTATTTATTTTTATTCATTTATTAGTTTTGTATAAATAATATTTTTATTTTTGATTTTTGAAAAAAAAAACAAATTATCTGCGAAAATATTCAATCGAAAGCATTTTTGTTTTTTTTTTTCAAATCTAACGTGACACATTCTTTGAGAAAAGTTAAACCCTCTGAACTAAATTGAGAGAGTTAACAAACACATATATGTAAGGCTACAAAAAAGAATGGTCATTACGAAAGCCATTTTGTTTCAAAATTTGAAAGAATTGTTAATTTAAAAAAATAAACTTTTGTGTTTATTACCAACTTCTATAATGAGCAACGGTCATGATTCTGCCGCCCCTAGTGATTTGAACACAATGAAAAAATTGTACGTTCTTATACCTACCAATGTTATAGAATTTTTAACTTAAAAAATAATACTTTTTTGTTTATTTCCAACTTCTCATGAAGCTCGAGGAAGATTTTGCCGCCCCTACAAATTTGAATACTATTAAAATTGTGCGTTTTCTAATAAAAATTTAATACAATTTTCAATAAAAAAACTTCTGCAATTGGTTTATATCCCATAAACAATGAAGATGATTTTCCCATTTGCCGCCGATTACTCCTGGCGCCCGGGGCGACCGCCCCCTTCGCCCCCCCCTAGCTACGCTAATGACGACATCCCCTGCAAAAAACAGAGATATGTCGCCACATAAAAAAAACGTTGCATTCCCAATAGTTTCTGTCAAGTTGCTAGGTGGGCGAGTGCAATCCTCCGGCAAATCGAGGCATAATGCGGTGGTAATTGCGATCGAAAAATGAATTTGCTTCTTAAATTTGCTTTTCAATATCACCCATGATTTTTGGCACCTGTTTGTGCGATATTCCCAATAACTGGGTTAGATCTGAAAAGGCAGGAACCTTACAAAATACCAAAACCAAAATCTTGAATACCGATGTCTCACGTTTTCTCCATAATTCCAAAATTCAAAATCCCATTTTAAACAATTTCGCATTTACATTTCGCAACACAAAATTTCGCAAATAAACCGAAATCTCGAAAATTAAAGTCTCCTATATCAAAATCTCGCATTTCCAGTAACATTCGCTACGAGTTTCGGACTAAAAAGAAAAATTAAACTCAAAGAGGAATCTCCAACAGAAGATTAGAAAAATTTTCATTATTTTGCGAGGTTTTAATCTGAGATTTAAGCTTGAGAGATTTTGTTAGTGCGGTATTGTGGTGCGATATTGTAACGCTATAATATACAGTAGACGCTCGATATAGTTAAGTAATAAAAACCAGGCCTGTTCACCTTTCGAAATTGTTCACTTTTTCGAGCGGGAGTTTTCTAAGGCTTTCTAAAGGTGAATTTGATCCAAAATGCATATTTCATTCGATGTGAATATTTTAAATTTTAATTAAGTATTAAACAAAGCTTTCACTCAGGCTTAAACAAAAAACAGAAACACTTCCTCAGAGCTCTTAAGCTATGTAAAATGCTTGTACGACATTTTTATGCAAAATTCGTTTGTATATAAAATTTTGTGTGTTCACTATTGTGATAGTTCACTATTTCGAGATTCACTAAATCGAGCGTCTACTGTAATTTTAAATATTTCTTACACAACCAGATAGCCCACTTTAGATCGAGATAAAAGGTCTACCAGTTTCAGTTATCGGTTAGTGATGTATTTTGTTTTAATGAATTTCAAAAGTTTTTTAAAAGCCACTCAAGGTCATTTAAAAAATTGTTTGAACCTCATTTATGATATCTTTGAAAATAAGTGCAAGTATAAAAGGTCGTAATTGGTCAGACATTGATTTTTTCAATAAATTTTCAAAGCTTTATTAATATCATAGCGGTTTTTGGCAACTGGCTTATGGGTACACTTTGCACTCGAAAGGCCATTGAATATATTATGAGAGGTCAACTAAGTCATGCTGTGGAATGGATTTTTTTTTTTTGAAATTCGTAAAAGAAATCTATGCCTGACCAACTACTGAAACTAGCTGACTTTTAATGACCATTTAGTGACCTTTGAAGTTGCACACATATCTATAAGATTAAAAGATTCAAAAGGCCCTGGGCCTTTTAGGTGTTTCAAATTGATAACTTAAACTTATGTCAATATTCGATTTAATTTTTGGTTAAAAGGAATTTGTAAAAAAAGGCCATTTGTTGTCTTATTTTTTGTTCAGAAATTTTGACAAAATCATCAAACCAATTTCAAAATCATTTTTATGCTAAAATTAAAGTTAAGTTGACTTCATTTATTGTTCCTTAAACAAATTGTTAATTTATTATTTAGCAAAATATACTGAATGAAATCACAGTTTTTGCAACTATGTATATCCTTAAAAGAAAAAAGTTTATATTTCACTGGAGGGAAGATTATTTTTGTGACGTTTTTTACGCAGATTTTTTTACATTGTGTCCTTAAATACGCACAAATGTTCGTAGATGAATTTTGTCCTTTGAGTAGTGAAATCATTTTTTCATGATGGAATTCATATATTTTAAGTTTATTTATGCTTGGGAAAAGCCCCAGGGGGGGTCATGACCACCATGACCAGTAGCGTACGCAGGATTTTTCCTGGGGGGGGGGTCAGTCTCAATTTTTGTGTACAAAAATTGTATATAAAATTATAGAGGTGGTCAGAGGATCCGCTATAAACTTCAGCGAACGATACCAGTGGTGAGATCAAACGAAGAATTACTCTTGCCAATCGCTGTCCGTTTGGACTAAGAAGGCAATTGATCCACCAATTGTAAGAAGGGAATAAATCCCAAAATTTCCAAAAATTACTTTTTGATGCAAATGTCTTCTCTATACGAAGACACATCTATTAGGTCTAAGAAAAGCGTAAAAACTATTTTCATTGTAGAAATGTTGGGGGTTTTAAAAAGCATTAGTTGGAAGAAGGAAACAAATCCCGGATTTATTTCCTTCTTCCAACTCATTATTTTATTTTTTTTAACATAACTCTTGAATTGGTTTATCTACTCAGTTTTATGTCGCCACAAGCAAATAAACAGTTATTGAATTGGTGGGTTACAAATCACGCTTGAGCACTTTTGAGTTATTAAATCACAGATTGATGTATCAGCGCAGTTAACTGAGCTAGTTAACATAGATAAGACATCGTCCCCTCAGAAGAAAAGTGGCTTATCTCAAAATCTTAAGTTTTTTTAGAAAACAGATTTGAAATGGTGTGGTAAAGCTTTAACAAAAAAAAAAAAAAAAACAATTTAAAAAAAAGGACACTTATATGTCGTTTTGCACGCAAATATTCAATAACCATTTTGTATTTTTTTTTCTGTATACCTACTTAATCAATATCGTTATTTTCAGTTCTATTGGAACATAAAACGATTTGATCAATGTTTGAAATAACAGACATTATTATTTATTTAGTTTTATATTTTTAGCTTTATATTTGAAAAAATAAAAACTTTTTCTGTTAAATTTGTATTTTATTTTGAAGTTTAAAATTTCAGTTGGAAGAAGGTAATAAATACAAGCTTTTTAACACGGTTTATCGAGCTACTAGGAAGCGATAGAAAAAGAAAATATATCTCATTCGAATCAAAACAAATGGAACCTTATTGTATCTATACATGACAAATCTGAGAACCGTCAAATAAAGAAGTTATTCAGTTTTTTGCGTTTTCCCAACAGTTAGCTCTGATAAATTTTTTCCCTTCTTCCAACTGGTGATTCAATTGATGTATGGTACAGAGGCATGGACACTGTTAACGGTGGATGAAAACGCGTTAGGGTGTTTTGAGAGGAAAATTCTCCGGGTGATTTTTTGGTCACGTCTGCATAGATGGGGAATGGAGAAGAAGATACAACAGCGAACTGTACGGGCTGTACAGCGACACTGACCTAGCCACAAAAGTGAAAAGCCAACGACTGAGATGGCTGGGTCACCTAGAGCGAATGGACACCAAGGCTCCGGCCCGGAAAGTCTTTAAATCCAACCCCGTGGGATAGTGCAGTAGAGGTGGACAGCGTAAAAGGTAGCGCACGCAAGTGGAAGAGGACCTCAACCAACTTGGCGTTCAAAACTGGAGACAGCTAGCTAGAAACCGAGTCGGCTTGAAGAAGCTTGTTGTTGAGGCCCTGGTCTACCTTAAGTAAGTAAGTAAGTAAAATTATAGAACAAAAATGAGTTTTTTTTTAAATTTATTAACCCCCTAAGAGTTATAAGAACAAAGAAGTAATATTTCATTAAGAGAACTACAAAAGAATCTAAACAACGTTAGTAGGGGTATATTTGAGGCTGTGAGTGAAAAAGTGATTAAACCTACTTTTTTAAATCATATTTTTCATTTTTAATCGATCTCAAACAGTATTTAGTTTGAGATTCAAGGAGAAAAAGTCACATTTTTGGAAAGCTTAGATATTTAAGAATCAATAACTTTGATTTGCGTAGATGTCTTTTGATGCATAAATGTAAAAATAGGAGACAAAGGTATCAATTTTTCCAAAAAATGGGTTACACCACTTTTGCACTCACGGCCTCATTTACACATATTTGAATTTATTTGTGGTATGTCCTTTTTAGGCGCCAGTTATAGCTATCAATCATTGAAACTCATGATTGAAAATTTTAATGATTGATTTTGAGATGTTTACGAGGCAAAACCATTTATTATTTATTTATTTAAAGCTAAATAATTTACAAATTAATTTACAAACTATTTAATTAAAAAGCATCAGGGCAACCAGGCCATATGATGCTATCTTTTATTAAATGTGATTAAAACAAATTTTTAACTATTTATTTACATTATTAGTGAAAAAATGAAGTTTGAAAGAGGAATAGAAAACAAATTAAGAAAAATGAATTATAAAAAGGAATTAAATTTAAATGTCATTAAACTTGTTGTGTAATGATGTTACATCTTTTATATTTTTTATTGAGTTAAAGTTAGCTGGGTCTAAAATTTCTGCGAGTTGTGGGTGAACTTGTTGTGGATCTGTTATTAGCTTGGATATTGGACAAATTACAAATATATGCCAAATTGTTAGGGCGGTTCCACAGTGCTGGCATTCCTCTGGCGACTCTTTGTTGTACAGGTGTCGACTCGTGAAGAGGGTTTTTCCTACCCTGACTCGTAGCAGTTTTATGCAGTCATCTCTTGTGAAATTTGTGTGGTATGGTATATGGTTTGGATAGAAGTGATAGCTTCGAAGAAATGTTTGTGAAGTTTTCCACTCTTCAGTCGTCTGCGTCCTCTGGATTGAGTCAAATATTTTTCTCGTGAGTCGGTAAGATATAGGGGTTGTTACAGTCAAAGGATATTTGCTGACTTCCTTAGCTGATGTGTCTGCAAACTCGTTACCCTTTATTCCGACGTGTGCTGGCACCCAAGCTAAAGATAAGTTTGTATTTAAGTTGAGAGTGCTTCTGATAGCTTCTAGGGATGGGCATTTGTTTAGTCCACTGCGAAGTCCGTTAAGAATACCCAAATTATCAGTGAAGATAATGATTGTCTCGTTCCAGTGTTGGGCCAAAGATATGGCGTTCTCAATAGCTGTAAGTTCAGAGATGTAGCTACCAGCTAGATCCCACAAAAGTCCTTGTTGGATAAGTTTTGTTTCTCCATTTGTTTTGAACTCTATCACTGCATATGAAGAAGTGTTGTCTTTGAATGAGCCATCGGTGTAAAGGATACGTTTTGTGTTAGAAGAGGCTATCATATCCATATGCAGTTTACGGTATTGTTCATCTGGAGTTTCGTTTTTTTTATATTGTGCTAAGCTGGTGTCGATTTTAAGCAAGTTCCTCTTCCAAGGTGGTGGGGGATTAAAATTGCTTCTCAAACTAATTTCGGGGACTACTATTTGTGCTGCGGGTATTAAGGACACTATGTTTATCAACGCTGAAGTAGAATTTTTTCGGTTTGTTTTTTTGCTGAGTATCTCTTCTTTTAGTGTAATATGTAGCGGATGCATGATGTCGACTAACCCTTTGCTGGCTATATTTACTGCTCTCTTTTTGCCAAGTTCTTCGAAGGAAGTATATCTCCCTTCGACTCGGAGTGCTGCAATTGGTGTAGTTTTTAATGCCCCTGTTGCCGTGCGATAGCATTCGTTGATTGCTGCGTCAATTTTTTCGATATTTTTTTTTGCGGTCCACATAAAAACTGTCATACCATGTTGCAGGGTGCCTTCCACTAATACCTTAGCTATTTTAATCGCCGTTTCCAAATGTGGTCCTCGTTTTCGTGAGCAAATCATTTTGAGTGCGTTATTTCGAGATTTTAGTTGATTTAAGATATGTTTGGTATGTAAATCCCATTTGAGATTTCCACTGAAGTTAACCCCCAGTATTTTCAGCTGCCGTTGTGGCAAAATTGGATTTCCATGAAGAATAATCGGGGATGGTATGCACTTTCTTTTCCTGCAGAGATGAAGAGCTTCCGTTTTTCTTGATGGGACTATTGCACCTCTTTCATGAGCCCAACTTTGTATTGCCGAGTCGGTTTCTTCAATCGTTTTTTTAACTTGGGTAGTGTCACCAGAAGCCAAAGCGTAAATATTATCGGCGTAGATTCCGATGAAATCAAGGTTGTATCTTGGAAGTGCCAGTTCTGTTGCCAAAGAGTCGATGTAGGCGTTGTATATGACCACTGATAATGGAGATCCTTGTGGGATTCCGTTTTCAAGCTTGACTAATGAAGAGTCATGACCATCGACGTTAACTTTGAATGTTCTTCCTGAGAGAAAAGAAAGAATTATTTTCAGGGTTTTTTTGGGAATGCCCCATGAATATAGCTGATTGATAGCTGGAAAAGCTAAGACTCTGTCAAAAGCCTTTTCTAGATCCCATGACATAACCATACTGTGCTTTGTTCGAGACAGATTTTGAGATATTTTGTGTTCTAATAGATGTAACAGTGTTTGAACTCCTCTGTTTGGTCTAAAAGCATGTTGGCCCGGATGCAATTTCTTTTCCATCATCCATCCAATTCGTCTTGCAAGGATTTTCTCAAAAACCTTTGAGAGAACTGGGAGTAGTGAGATGGGTCGATATTCTTCGTATGAGTGAGATGTCGTCCCTTTTTTGGGTATTGGTTTAAGTTGTGCACATTTCCAGTCGTGTGGAAAAACACCTGTTGTCATGATGCTGTTGTACAAAGCACAAATCCTTTTTTTCAGACTATCATCACAATATTTTATCATATTGTATGTAATCTTATCTTCACCTGGTGTTGTCCCTTTTGTACCTTGCAGGGTTAGCTTGAACTCAACAATTGTGATAGGTTCCTTCAAGAACTCTGATTCATTTGACATATCCGGGAGATCTTCTATTTTAAAATTGATCTTTTTTTGGATAGTAGTGTTTGAATAAGTGGTGTCAGCGCTATATCCTTTCCATTTGTTTGCAAAAGTGTTGGCTATCACTTTTGGGTCAGTTTGTAAGGTTTCTTCCATTAACATGTAAGGAAATTCTTGAGGTGGCTTGGAGGCTCGGAGCGACCTTATTCTGTTCCAAAGTGTTCTAGAATCTAATGTGGGGTCCATGGTATTGATGAAGTTTTCCCACGACAGTCTTTTTGCTTGGATAGACTCTCTTCGAAGTTTTGAACAAGCTTTCCGATACAAAATACAGTTTTCTGTTGTGGGACTTCTACGCACTTTTGACCAAGCATCATGTTTTTCTTTTACAAGAATCGAAATGTTTCTAGTGAACCAAATAGGATTCCACTTATGTTTCTTTTGGTTTGTGACAGGGATACTTTTGGCTGCAGCTGTTCTTATGATTTTTTTAATTTTTGCAGCTTCCTGGTTAACATTGTTTGATGGGCCTATTATTAATGAGAGAGCTTGGGTCGATGCTTCAAAAGAATTCCAATTAGCTAAATTTTCTTTGAAACGTGCTTGAAACTTTTTTGCAATTTTTTGATGTGGAGTTCGTATAATGATTGGGATATGATCTTTAGTCTCTGAGCCAGAAGGTATGACCTCCCAATGTAGAAGAGGTGCAATATCCTCAGATGCAAAAGAAACATCAATTGCTGTAAATGTATTTCTTGTACTAAAGAAAGTATGTGAACCATCATTTAGGACGACTAAATTTCGGTCATTTGCAAAGTTTTCAAACTTTAATCCAGAAGGGTTGGTAGTATTTGATCCCCATAACGTGTTATGTGCATTCATGTCTCCTAGTATTAAATGATGGCTATGGGTTTTTAATGGAATATCCTCTAGCATTTCTGGGGTTAGTACAACGTCATACTCTCTGTATATATTTGTGATGTTAATTGTTCTACTTGCTCCAATTTCGATATTTTGATGCAACAAGTTCGATGAAGAGGTGAAATGTGAAGTTATAGGTATATTTTGTTTCACAAGAAAACCTATACCTGCTTTTGCATACTGATAGTTTTTATTGTGTTGAAAGGTTTTGTAGTTTTTCATTTTGAAATATTTGTTTGTATTGGATGTTATGTGCGTTTCTTGAAGTGCTATTATATCTGGATTATATTTACTAATTAAACGTTCAAGGCAATGTTTATTATTTAAAAAGCCTTGGAGGTTCCATTGGAGGATGACAAAGTCAAAGTCCAACAGAGCCATTATAATTTTTCAATTTTTTTTAATGAGAGTAGTTTGGATTGTGTATCATTTTGGAATTTTTGTTGGAGAGAGAGATTGTGTGGGAGTGAGTTTGAGTTATTTTGTAAGGTTGAGCCTGTAGATTGCTCAGATTCGGAGTCGATGTCCATATTATTTTCCTTAGATGAAGAAGGTAGTTGTGAATTTTTTGTTGAATGATGAGTGAAAGTAGTAAGGTTTTGCAACTTGGTGGTATTTGATAAGAGAGTTTCTTGAGTTAGTAGTGGCTGGTGCGATAGTTGGCTTGGATGGTTTTGGAGTGGTTTTTTGGGGTGCTGTGCGGGTAATGATTTAGTCTCGGGTTCTGTATTGGAAGCATTTTGTTTGGTGTCAATTTGAACATTAGTCTCAGTGAGTGAACTGGAGTTGACGGAGGTGGTTGTGGGATCTTTTCGATCCTCAATACGTTTTTTTATTATTTCAGCTACTGTCGGGTTATTGTTGTTGCGTTTTTTTGGAGGTTGTATTTGGTGGAGTGATGGATTATCGTTATAGATTTGCCAAGCATCACGAACGGTGCATCGACGGTCGGCTTTGATCTTATTAACAGATTTGTAACGAAGGAAAGAAGGGCATGATGGGTCGTACGACGTGTGTGTTTCCTCATTACAATTAATACAGAATATGCGTGTGCATGGAGTATGAGGTGGAGGAAGGGCGCATTCTTTACAAACTGCTGCATTAGTGCAGCGATTTTTAGTATGTCCCAGTTTTTGGCATAAAACGCAGCGCATAGGGTTAGCAATGTACTCATCTACTTTGCAGTTCATCCATCCAATTTTGATGGTTTGTGGTCGTCGAATTAAATCGAAAGTAATTATTGCTGCACCTGTCGCGATCATTTCGTCTTTCTCTTTTTTCATCATTTTTCTTACTTCCGTTACTTTGAATTTTTTAAGCTCTTCCAGGAGCTCTTTTTCAGGGATATCAATTATGTGTCTCGAGAATATTCTACCTTGCACAGAATTAAGTCCCACGTGGCTTGTAACCTTAACTGGAACTGAATCAATGAGCTTAACTTTGAGGAATTTGTTTGCTGTAGGTTCATTCAGAACTTTAAGAAGAAGATCGCCAGATCTCATTGCCTTGACCTCCAAAATATCTTTCGATATGTATTCCAAACCTCTATTTATTTGGAAGGGATTGTATGATGCAAGAGTGCGTACCTTTTCGTTAACTACTTCAGTTCCACTTAAAATAAGATAGCGTGGAATATTGGTGTCGTTCGTAATCATGGGTAATTGCGGAAAGTCGTCATCATCTGAACTTTTTCGTTTATTGTATTTTTGTTTTTTTGTCTGGCTTATATTGACCTCTGATTCGAGGCCTATAAACCGATTATGGTTTTGGGGGGGCGGCCCCCAACTCATCTCTTACCTTTCTGGTGGAGTAAATAGAGAAACAAAATTAACTATGAACTTTTATTTACCACTCGCGGAAAAAGATGTTCGCACCAATTTTGTCTTTACACGGCAAATGCCAGGTTTGGACTGGTTCGACCATTTATTATTTTGATGGACGATCAAAGCTCAAGACTTAATTAATATTTTTAGTAAGGAAAAATTTTCAAATAGGCACAACTTTTCACAAAAATTGACTTTTAATTTTTCGATGATCATTGGTAAGGTAGTTCAATCATTGAAATAAGAAAAGTCTTTTTATGTGGAAAGTTGGGCCTATTTGAACAATTTTTTTGGCTAGAAATATTAATTAGGTATTTTATTTTGAATAAATGATTTTACTTCCTAAACTTCTCAAAATCAATCATTAAAATTTTCAATGATGAGTTTCAATGATAGCTATAACTGGCACCTTAATAAAGTTAGATTTTTCAAAGGGAATTTGTTTTATATAAATTATTTTTGGGGCATTTTCGTAGTGATTCGCGCTCAACTTATTTCTTACTGAACTACAATGTAACTTAGATCAGCTGAGTAAAGATTTTCAATTCGATTCCTGTATTTATTAAAATAGAAGTTTGTTCAATTAATTGGCTTCTAAAGTTGTACACTGGCTAAAATTTAAATAAATGTTAGAAGGGTTAAGTAACAGCTTAAAATTACTATGAATATTTGCTTTATAAAAAAAGTATGAACATTTTGTCTACCTTTGATCCAAATAGAAAGCATTTTTGAAATATCAGGATACTCAAGTGACTTCACAGCATTTTAAATGTTTTCCGTCGTACTATTTGTAATGAATGATATCATAAGTTTACAATTATCCGTCATCTTTTGGTTACAACAAGTTTTGAATGTTTCAAGGCATACTTTTTGGCCCTGAGCTCAAATCCGTCATCCATTTTCCGCCGTCAGCTCAGGTTTTCGGGATACAAAATTTAAAATTACACTTTTTCACCACTTTTGAGTTTTTTTTATTAAATTAGTAACGATTCCTCTAATCTTTTTCCTAAAAATTCGGTCCAAATCTTTTCAATATCTTTGTTACTTTCTGGGATATCCTTAGTTGGATGTTAGTCGTCACCTTCTTTTCACTATTTTTGAGGTTATGTAACAACAAGACAAAATATTTTCAAAAAATATTCTAACGATTCCTGATCGTAGGTACTATCCTCCTTATTTTAAATCTGTTCGATATATTTGTTCCTCTCTGAGAAAGCCATTGATGAAATTCATGTGTTTAGCATATTATACCGCGTTTTAACCTTCTTATTGAAGGGGCAGGTGAATACTTACATATAACTAAGGATTTCTCAGAGACAAAACCAAATTCTTTTTGAAGGAAAAGATAGCTACTTTCAGGAATCGTTATAGATTTTGTTGAAAATTGTATTTTGAACGAAAAAATAATGCAAACAATTTTACGAAATTAAATTATAAGAAATCTAAGCATAGTAAGTTACCTGCTTGGGGGGGGGGAGCTCAAGCCCCCTTAGTCCGCCCCCTGCGTACGCCACTGCCCATGATTCCGTTTTTTATTTTGTTTGTTAATTTACAAAAATTGTTTGCCTTTGAAACACGTAATTATTTGCAACTTCTGAGGAGCATCTAGTTGCAATGGAATAAGATCAGTGAAGCTCCTAGGCAAGACAAATGGGAATGCATAATTTAAAAATGAGGACATTTTATCAAAAAACATCAAAACCATTTTTCAATTTAAAATTGTTCGAGTCTTTTTAGAGATAGTTTTACAAAACAGAGCCGTTGTATAAAAGCAATGTTGGTGTCCTTTGTTCTAAAGATGAAACGAATTTATAATTTTCCTTCTAAGGAATAACACAAAAATGGTGTGTACCAAATTTTAAGGAAGTTCGCCAATCTGACAAAAAGTAAGTATACGCCCCAATTCACCTAGGTATTTCATAGCGTTAATTTTCATGGAGATGTGGTATGAAGTCAATAAGATTTACACGATTTCTTCTAGGTTTCTTAATTCTAGACACATGATAGGAAGTGGAATCGGCTAAAGGTGATTTTTGATAAACGATAGTCACAAACAAAAAATGTCGTTGATTAACAAGAGTGAAATTTTAATTTTTGTAATTTTTACTTGTAGTAGTAAATGTAAAAAATATTTCAAGACTTTAATCAAACTTGACATTACGATGATAGAGAGCACGAAGAAATTGGGTCCCGAAACTCCATCTTCCACTCTTTGTCTTAATTAGAGCCTAAACTAATTATTATTCATTTCAAAAATGGCACTAACAATTGTGATACAAAAAATCTGTCAACTACCGTAGTGCCATTCTAAGAATATAACGCGCAAATTCCAAATATAATCATTTGAGATTGTGACATATTTGGAAGGCCTATGCCCCGCAAGGGGAAACTCACGGACGTAACAGGTCCGAGGACTAAGTACATATTTGGAACCATTAAACATCGTTTTAATCTTTTTATAAAGCTTGAGAATCACATATGTTTGTTTGGCTTATAAGCATGTTAAAAATCAAAAATGCTAATAAATTCACACTTGCATTTCTGTGAAAATGGTCACACTGGCTACTTTTCAAAATGTTGTGCATAACTCGGAAATATAGCTGAATAAGACAATTAATACTTAAAACTATTTGTTTAAAATTAAATTTCCAATCGAAACGGATGGTTTAAAAATTTAATAACACATTTAAGCATTAAAATTTAACAAAAACCAGTCATAGGTTTCTAAATTATTTACAGAATTGCGCATATATTTTTTGGGATAAATATAGGCTCAAGACTTGCTAGAATGAAATAAATCAGGGGCTCAGGGCCTTAATATGATTTGTAAATAAAAGATGCTTTTCGGACTTACCACGATTGTTTTTATTTTTATTTTAATCAACCGATTAAAAGATAATTTCCCGACGTTTCGATAGGGTTGCACCTGTCGTGGTCACGGGGTAACTGATGGCTTGTGGGTGGTTGTTGTCGGGAAATTATCTTTTAATCGGTTGATTAAAATAAAAATAAAACCAATCGTGGTAAGTCCGAAAAGCATCTTTTATTTACAATGTCTCAGAACCACGATAATAGTCTTAAATTTAATATGATTTGTTCAAAAACTGATTTTTATGCAAAACTGACAGAGATATAGCTATTCAAATTTTACCATTTCTTATAATTTTTCACAGCTTTTGCCAGAAAGTTTATTTTTTGGTACCTTCTTCATGGCAAATTTGACATACCTTGCATCTAGTACAAAGTGCTACATTTATCAACATTAATCAACAAGTATTTAAGTCTGGGATGCATTGACGAGATAGAAGGAAAATAAAATTGACGTTTTGAACAAGCTTTAATGAGCCTATGCTTTATTTCATTTAATCATGACTTTAGCCTTTCTTTGCCCGAAAAACTGTATGCGTTGGTTTTTTCGCTTATTTACAAATTTTACCAATGAATTATTTTTATAAATTTCTTAAAAATTAGAGTTTCTCTGTTTTGCACTCAGCTTGTGCAGCCATATGCCCAAGAGATAAGAAAATCGCACATTTGGGCTTTAACGGCCAAAACCCAATTTTGTTAAGCGTGAAGTAATCACAACCGGAAGGAGTTACAATGGACTTACGCTGCTAGGACCAAACTCTGCCTTATGTAGTAAATATTTAAGAACTTGAAAATTCGCAAATTGTACAAATGATTTTTTTTTAAGAAAATTAAAGCAGCCAAAAATGGGCTCTGGACCTTTGGCACCTCATATGAGGGAAATTTGATAAAAAAGATGCCATCTAATTGGTCAGAAAAGGTCAAGTGGTCCTAGAAATTGGTCAGCCCTAGATAATTTTTAATCAAGGCTTAAACTTTCTCAAGGTCGGTCAAGATCACGCGCGATTTTTGGCACCTCATTTTAAGGAAATTTGCCAAAAATGTATACCATCCGAAAGATTTCTAGATCCTGATAAAAGGTCAACTATTTTCTGTAATTGGTCAGTCATAGATTTTTTTCTATGAATTTTTGAAGTTCGTTTCAAGGTCATTTAAAAAAAAGAAAGTATGCAATTTGAAAGGCGTTCACGATTGTAAAAGGTCAGCTATTTTCAATAATTGGTCAGCCATAGATTTTTTATGAATATTTAATGAATTTAACAAAAATTTCAAGGTCAAAATGATTTGTGGCACCTCATTTTAGGGAAATTTGCAAAAAATATGTACCATCTGAAAGATCTCTAAATCTATATAAAAGGTCAGCTAGGTTCAGTAATTGGTCAGCTATAGATTCTTTTATACGATTTGCTTCAAAGTTTTATTTTCAAGGTCATGAACGATTCGTGACCTTGAAAAAAAATACTTTAAAAAATCGTAAAAACGTATCTATAGCTGACCAATTACTGAAACTAGCTGACCTTTTATAAAGATCTTAGGGCCTCTCAGGTGGTATTAAATAATATAGTTCTCAAGGCCTTTTTGATGGTACTAAATTTTTGCAAATTTCCCATAAATGAGGTGCCAAAAATCACTATGACCTTGAAATTTTTAAAAATTCATTGAAAAAATCTATACGTGACCAATTACTGAACCTAGCTGACATTTCTTATAGATCTAGAGATCTTTCAGATGGTACATATTTTTTGCAAATTTCCCTAAAACGAAGTGCCAAAAATCGTTTTGACCTTGAATTTTTTGTTAAATTCATTAAATATTCATAAAAAAAATCTATGGCTGACCATTTCCTGAAAATAGCTGACCATTTACAATCGTGAGGACGCCTTTCAAATTGCATACTTTCTTTTTTTAAATGACCCAAATGAGGTTCCAAATGTTTTTTTTGTGACCTTGAAACGAACTTCAAAAATTCATAGAAAAAAATCTATGACTGACCAATTACAGAAAATAGTTGATATTTTATCACGACCTAGAAATCTTTCGGATGGTATACATTTTTGGCAAATTTCCCTTAATTGAGGTGCCATAAATCGCGCGTGACCTTGAGCAACCTTGAGAAAGTTTAAGCCTTGATTAAAAATTATCGAGGGCTGACCAATTTCTGGGACCACTTGACCATTTCTGACCAATTAGATGGCATCTTTTTTTTATCGAGTTTCCCTCATATGAGGTGCCAAAGGTCCAGAGAGCCGCCAAAAATGAGTTTTGCTAATCTAGAAGTTAGCACGGTCTTTGCAAAGTGCAATTTTCGTTTTGTTCAAAATGATTTGTTAATAGTTTAACTCTATTTGCGCTTTGTTTAATTCGAATTGCGATTGGGTTAATTCTATTTGCGTTTGGGTTAAATCTATTTGCGCTTGGGTGAAACTTATTTGCGTTTAGGTTACACCTATTTGCGATTTGGTTAATTTAATGTGCGAATGCTATATCCTAAGGGGAGTTATGTATATCGAAACAACTCCAGATTATGACAGAAATTCGGTATTTAGTGATAACTGATTAACATTTGGTGGGTTCAGTTGTCAACATTTTAAATATGTGATAAAGTAAGGAATTAAGAGTAAACTTGCCAAGTAAATCCACCAAGTTTTAATCAGCAATCATTAAATAGCGAATTTAGTTACCACTAGACAACGCAGACCTCGGGCGTCTATCTCCTTACCCTTATAAACTCTATACACTTCTCTGATTCATCGTTGATCTGTCCTCAATCCATATTGAAACTAAATTGAATAAATTTTTGGGTACTCTAAACTACCTGACCCGAACTCCTGAAGTCACTCCAATCAAAGAACATTACTAACTCCAACAATGATTCTGAATTTCCCTTACTGGAATTCTCTGCTGATATATTCTGAAAATATTATTCTCATACAATTTGGAATTAATTTGAAAAAAAAAACGAATTATTATTCCAATTTGATTTTGAAAACTTTTCTTCAACGATCTGGCTCCTGAAGAATCTAAGCAAAATGCGCCATATTGGTGGCTTTTTGGCATAATTTCACTTCCTGCGCTTGTCAACTTCTCTTTCTAAGCCACCCTGTAGTAGCAGTCCAGTATTTGGCACGGGTTAGATGCAAGGATTTCACCTATTGGTCTGAAGCCTTCCCCATTGTTAAACGGTTGGGTTTGAAATTAAAATCTCGCATTCGAAATCTTGCATGATGAAATCTCACAATAACAAAATCCCGCTTTTCATAATCTCGCAATAACAAAATCCTGCAAACTAAAATCTCGAAAATCAAAATCTCGCAAAATCTAATTGCATTGCAGCAAATACATTTTGTTAATCAAAAATTCGCACGAGATACTATATGCGAGATGCTGATTAAGAAAATGTATTTGTTGCAATGCAATAAAATTTTTTGAGATATCCTACCTGGTGCAAAATATGTAAAATCCAGTGTCTACCTAGTTTTAGACCACACTGTTTTATTACTGTTTATTTTTGTTGTTGTTGTTAAGAGAACAAGACAGAGGGAACGTAGAGATTATTATATCCAGTTGTAATGAGTCATGTGTAAATTATAATAACCGAATTTAACCTTAAACCTTGAAAATATTTTTAATTCCATGATAAACCCGTAAAATACAACAAAAAGCCTAAAATGAATAAAGAGGTCGTTCACAGTAATAAAGGTGGTGAAAAGCTTAAAGAAAAAATTGTGCAAAATAATCTTGGGTGTGTTTGCAGACAAAATGTTGTCATGTGCAATTCGTTACTGTGAGATTTGTATTTAAGAGATTTTAAGGGTATTCATGCGACAGCGTAAAGTCGTCGTAAACGTGGTAAAGTTTTAAACTTGGTAAATCTGTCAAATTTTCCATACAAATTGTGACAGAATTACGAAGTTTTATACTTTACAACGTTTACGACGACTTTACGCTGTTGCATGAATACCCATTTTGATTTGCAAGCTTTTAAATTGCGAGATTTTAGTTTGCGAGATGTTGGTTGAAATTTGCGAGATTTTTTGGGGCAAGTTGTAAATGCGAGATTATTAAAAGCGAGATTTTGAACTTGCGAGTTTATAAAAATCAAAATTTTTAGTTTGCGATTTGAAAAAAAAATGCGAGATTTTGGTTTGCGGCATAACGTACCGCTCCCTTGTTGAACCCCATCCACTCTCTCATTTTAAGTATCCCTAGTGAAAGAGATCATTTGCAATGGAGACTAGCTCAATTCAAGAAGTAAGAATTGGAAATTTATTGAAATTCAGATTCTTCTTGCCACCGTGTCCAAAAAGCTAAGACTAGGGACTCTATCCCAACCTTCGCTGTCTTAGCCTGTTCTTCTCCACCGCCATAGGTAAGACTAGGGACTCTATCCCAAACTTCACTGTCCTTAGCTTCGGACAAGACTAGGGATAACTGATCCCGCCATTATTGTTGGTATATGAAATATCTTGTTAGCTTATTGTAAGACCGCAAATATTGTAAAATTATATGAAATAAGTTGTTAAGCTATCTCTACCTGTGGTACGTTCTTTTTCTAACCATAGTTAACTATAGTTAACTATAGTTAACTTTCATCGTTCCTTTAATTCAAAAAAGTTACTTTATTTAACTCTATGACGTCATTGAGTCGTTCCTAAATTCAAAGTTAAAGTGTCAAAAAGTAACTTTGAGTAACTTTTTGCAACTCATCTCCTTGATATGAGTTGAAAGGGTTAATCTGTCAAAAGCAGCTGAAATCACAATGTTTTCATTTTGATTTATTTTTTGTTTGCTTCTCGATCGTTCGGTTTGGAATTGATTTCATTTTTGTAATAAATACTTATAATTTAATTGATTTAATCGTCGATTGTGAGTTTTGAAATAGTTTTTTACGTTTTGCGACATTTTTTATGCGATTTGATCGATTTATAATAAAGAAATTTGTGCTAGTAGTGAATGAAAAGAAAATATTGCAAATAATTGCAAATATTTTGCTAAAATATTCCATTTTGTGCTTGAATTATGTAAAATGAAATTAAATTTGAAAGAAATATGTATTTTCAAAGTGCTAATAAAAGTTCTTTTCAATAAATCTCATGGAATCACAATTTGTTCTTGATTTTTAATTCCAAATCTATTTCGATTTTTTTTTCATCCATTTTGTTTGACAGATCAACCATTTATAACTTTGGTCGTTCCTAAATGAAAATTAACTCAGAGTAACTTTTTTAACTATGACATTGCAACTCTTCTTTTTGACACATTAACCATAGTTAACTAGAGTAACATAAAAGAACGCACCACTGTTCAATATACTTTGGAATTCAAGTTCTGAACTCTCACTGACGGAGTTTTTCAGCTTTTCTTCGGTCGATCCTGGACACCGCTCTGGCTCTGACATATGTACCTCAGCTGGAAACAAAAAAAAACATCAAAAGGTTCTGTTGATAAAAAAATTGGTAAAATAGGTAGATGACATTAGGGATCATTTTGTTCAGAACTTATCATTTTTTAATCAATGATTGCCAATGAAAAATTATCAAATTTATACCTTGACTTAAATTTTGATCAGTGGATCTATATTTTGAGTTGTTAATCATCGAAGTCCCCAATAAGTGAATTTTGGTTGGTTATTGTAAGTTAATCAGAACCTCTGAAAATCACATTTCTAATCTAACCCACTGTGAAAAAACTAGTCATAAAAGTAGTATAACATTTTTGTCCCTGTACAAGAATGCCAGCAATTATATTAACTTAATTATTCTACTTAATTTTTACCTTAGGGTCCTTAGAACCACCTTTTATTGCACACAAATATCTATAAGGCTATTCAAAATATTTTTATTTTCAATATATTTTTCATAAAAAATATTAGATCTATTTAAATTCCAGAACTTTAAAGGTAAAATATCTAAATTATATTCTAACAAACTAAATAACTCTTCTACCACTTAAATCTCCCATAACTTTAAGTTCTATTAGTCAACCTTAAGCAGTTAAAATACCACCAATAAGGGTATAATCACCATCGACACGCTATTTTTGCAACAATCAATTAGCAATCAATCATCAGCGGGTTAATAATCATTTACAACCTGCCAATCAACGCAATAATCTTATACTCGTATATAGCTCCGTTGAAAAAAGACGATGTAGCTAAGCAGAGCTCCCACTGTGTTAAAACCACACAAAAGCTCAATGCGGAACTAATCTGTTGTCGGTGTGGAGTCACTGAGTAGGCAATCATTCGCACAATGTTCAATTCCAGAGGCAATTAGCCAAAATAAACAAAATGAATTCCACATTAAATTAACTACTGCGCTGCTGAAATAAAAAAAAAAAACAGAGGTTAATTCCTTTTCATTTCAAATTCATGGCATAAAGACGCGAGTGTAATAGACTCAACTGGCTTGAAACTGCTCTCTAGTGGAATGTTCACAAATTGTCATTATCTTTCAAATCATCGTCGGCGACGATAAGCTACAACAGGAGCTGAAGTCGATTGGAACAATTTAAATTGTTTGCTTTAGATAGAAATAAATGGGCAGTCTTCCTCCAGTGGCTATTTCAATCGTGGTTTCAGTTTTGAACGGTTTGCTTGCAGATAGTTGTTCTTGACGCTACGTTGAGTGGATTTACACTGATTGTGAGTTGATAAGTGTTCTTCCAAATGGAATGTACGTGTGCAGATTTGGTTTATTTACTCCATTTTCGAATCCGAATAGAAACTGGATTCATGTACTTCAACTTGAGAACGAACAAATATTTTTGCAAAAATGTTTGTAAGATTTCAGTCTTATTTTTCTCACAGTGTAGCCAACCATATAAACAGCTCCCGGTTAACGCATATCCTTTCCGAATAATCTTTTAAAGTTGACTGAGGATTAAAGCTAACAATTTCGATTGGCATTTGAATGAATCCCATCAGAAGTCACAAATCTACTCTTCAATATGTTCAAGTTGTTATCTCAAGTCTAAGACCAAATCCTTCTGCTGCTGACCATTTTAATAATTGACAAACTGACATTGGAATAGTAAAAGTGTAGCGACAAGATGTTCAACTATAGATTTACCATCAGCAGTAGCCAGTGGAGTAGTGGCGGTGGTGATATATCCTATTAAATTTTGTCCCACCCATCATTCGAGAACTTAGATCAGAAGAAAAAGAGAGAGAACTTATTTGACGAGACAAGATCCAAGTCTTCTTCCGCAATAGTGCTTTAGTCAGTCTAGAGTGAACTATGGTTAAAATATCCAACTACTATACTGTGTGGTGGTTTCTATTTCATTTTGGGCCGCAACAAACTGACATGTGCCGAGTGTATGGTCATCTATTTTAAATATGGTCAACGGACACAGTTAAGACTTGTCATGTCACTTTGCTTGCAGATCAATTTCACTCACAGTCCAACGAGGACAGGTTGTTAAAAGGCGAAAGCAACCCAAGGAGCACATTTCACAAAGACTGACTGTGTATAGTTCGTGCAATCGATATGGTTGCGCGATGATGGATTCGATGATCATTAGGTAAATTCCAATGCCACATTGAATCTAGAGGATATTGCCCTTGAAAGAAAAATAGACAAAAAGATTGACAATAATGTATGTATGTACGGGGAATACTGCATTAGGTAACATGAGATTTGGTAAGCTACTATTACCGATGATTGATGAAAACTAAATTCATTTCCTGTTTCGAGATAAGAGACTGGATTTAATAATGATGAACTTCTCTAAGGGAACTTTGATGGTTTGCAGAAAAGGGATTAGTTACTGGGAATTCAGATGAAACTTCGTCAAAGGAAGTTCTTAAAATACAACCTGATTGCAATTTTCTGACTAAAGAAAATGGTTATATAAGGAATTCTTCCATTTCATTGCATTTTAGGAAGCATCAGTTCTTTCCTCATGTAGTCAATGGTATAGTTTGAGGCTTATGTTCTTTATGATGTGAAGGTACCATATCAATTTTTTTTTTGAGTTCTTGTCATATTGCCTCACCCCGGTATATTCGCCCTGCTGGGGCTGACCTTTTCTTTGTAAGATCTACTGACACTGAGGATGAACTTTTGGCTTCCAGCCAGGTATCGCTGTTTAAGGGGAACTCAAGTAGTACTGGAAGTTCTGATGCTTCTGAGCAACCCAAACCTCCAGGAAGCATAGGTAGTACCAGCCACATTACACCTGTGACTCCTGGATGGTCAACCCTCGCGAGCAATGCAACGCCAGCCATAACAGCGCTGCACGGGGAAGAAACAAAATGGCGTACTTTCTTTCCAAGGTGCAATTTAGGAAGGGGAATTTTATCATTCTTGATAAGACTCCCAAGAAAGAGCAAGCTGGAAAGTCCCATGAGAAGGACGTCCCTGATAAGATAACGTATGTACAAGGGAAACATAACAGGATCTTTAGTATCCAGGAAAAGGCCGTAAAGCGTAACAGGTCTAGAGAAAAGACAAACCAACTTTCGAAGAAGTGTAAACTTGTTGGTCCAAAAACGAGTACCAAAATATGGTACTCTAGAGCAGCGTGTTTTCATACACTTTGTTGGCAAACGAAGGTTCCTACTTTATGTTTGACTCTGATGAGTGTTCAGGGGAAATAGGGTAATCAAATACGCAAATGAATTTCCTAAAAATGTTCTCAGTTCGTGCATTGCTAAGATTAGCAATGACTGGGATGGCTTGAGGCTCGAGCTCTTCTCAGCTAAGGACATCCCTAGGCAAATGAAGGCCCCATTTGGTTGCCCGTCATGGGTGTCAAACAAAGTGGATGGATGGACAGTAGCTGGATCCACATGGTCTTCAAGTAGCTAAATCCACTTGTTCCTTTGCATGACTGGGCTGTGATCAAGGCAGATGAGCCGATCTTAACTTTTGATGATCAGCGATGAAAGGCATGGGTCACAGTATTTGCGGTCTTATAATAAGCTAGCAAAGTATTTCATATAAACTTTTACAATATTTAAGATCTTACAATAAGCTAACAAGGTATTTCATAGCCTTTTACGGACCTAAAGACGGTGAAGTTTGGAATAAAGTCCCTAGTCTTAAGCAACGACAGAGCAGTAATATACGGTGGATAGCTGAGATGCCGACGTTTGGGATAAAGTCCTTAGTCTGCAGCGATAATCTTGCTGAATGTTAAAACAGTGAAGTTTGGGATAGAGTCCCTATTCTTAACTATGGCAGCGGAGAAGAAGTCAGCGAAGGTTGGGATAGAGTCCCTAGTCTTAACTACGGCGACGGAGGAGAGGAGGCTCACACAGCGAAGATTATGATAGAGTCCCAAGTCTGAGCTAACGATAAAGCAGGTTAAGACAGCAAAGGTTGGGATAGCGTCCCTAGTCTTAACTACGGCGGCGGAGGAGAGGAGGCTCAGACAGCGAAGATTGGGATAGAATCCCTAGTCTGAGCTAACCATAACGGAGGCTAAGATAGCGAAGGTTGGGATAGAGTCCCTTGTTTTAGCTACGGCGGAGGAGGAGAGGAGGCTCAGACAGCGAAGATTGGGATAGAGTCCCTAGTCTGATTGGGAAGATTGGGATAGAGTCCCTAGTATTAGACTTTTGACCCGCTAGATTCGCTTTTGAGACCACTGTGCGACGTTGCAGTCGGCGGAAACTGTGTGTTCTCTTCTGAATTTTGCATGGGCACCTCTGTGATATGCAATGGTTGTTGGCCATTTCATTCTGAAGTAGAATCTGGGCATTTTGCATCCTTTGGGTGATAAAAGCTGTAACTTCATTACAACGTTACATTTTGTTCTACTTTCACAATAAAAAGCACCGTTTGGAAATAATTATTACCACAGCTACATGTTACGTACTTTTCAAAACACAAATGTACAAATCCTTCATCGCCAGTTAGTATTCAGCGAGAATTGTATTTCATCAAAATACAATTCACATTCACCACATGCTTGTGACATCACAGGAAAACCAATACAATAATTATTTTTCGGTCATCCTTGATATAGTTTCTACTCAGTTCTCACCAGGAATATACAAATTGGGCCTGCTCGGATGAACGAAAACCACCCTTTGGCCATTATCACAACGTCATATGGCAATATACATAGTTAGTCTGAACAGTTTAACTTCGGCCGCAGATGAGTCAAGTTGTCTCAGTCACTTAGCCTTTCTCGGAGCTTCCCCACAGTGGTAATGGGTCTTAGTTCCAAGAAAAGCGTCCTGATTGCCACCAGGGCCTGCAGTACCAGCTGATCTACTAGAGTGAAAGCCTACCTACCTAGTCGAGTGTCACCAAGGGCCTTGTTTCTGCTGATAAGTTGTACTTGGTGAATAGTCCCACCAAGGTCGTTGTACTTACTGAGTAGTGCCATCAACTGCGTCGCATTTGCAGAATAGTGCCACCAAGGGTGTGGTATTTGCTGAATAGTGCCACTAAGGGCGTTGTACTTCCTAAATAGTGCCACCAAAGGCGTAGTACTTGCTGACTAGGGCCACCAAGAGTGTAGTATTTGCCTTTAAGGGTATGGTATTTGCTGAATAGTACCACTAAGGGCGTTGTACTTCCTGAAAAGTGCCACCAAGGGTGTTGTACGTGCTGACTTCTGCCACCAAGGGCGTTGTACTAGCTGATTAGTGCCAACAAGGGTGTTGTACCTGCTGAATAGTGGCACCAAGGGCGTTGTGCTTGCTGACTAGAGCCACCAAGGGCGTGATAGTTTTTTAAACTGACATGAAATTTACTTTATTCGAAAGATGATCTTGTGGTTTTATAATTTAAAGATGAATTCGTGCATATGACCGCCACGGCTAGCTGGCACGGACGTAGTATAATCTGGTGGTCCAATTTTCGATGACTTTTTCCAACATTTGTGGCCGTATATCGGCAATAACGCGGTGAATGTTGTCCTCTAAGTGGTCAATCGTATCGGGCTTATCGGCATAGACTAGCCGACTAGCCACTTCACACACACATATTTCCACAGAAATTAGTCAAGCGGCATTAAATCGCACGATCTTGGGGGTCAATTCACGGGTCCGTTGCATGAAACTATGCGACTACCAAACGTTTCCTTCAATAAATCAATTGTGGCCCAAGCTGTGTAATATGTTACGCCATCTTGGTGAAACCACAGCTCCTGCGCATCATGGTTGTTCAGTTAATGAACGAAAAAGTCAGTAATCATGGCTCTATAGCTGTCACCACTTACTGTGACATCCTGGTTAGCATCGTTTTTAAAGAAGTACGGACCAATTATTCCACCAACCCATAATGCACACCTTACAGTCATTTGTTGTGGATGTAACGGTGTCTCAACATACACTTGAGGATTATCATCACTCCAAATATGGTTGTTTTGTTTAGTGACGTATCCATTCAACCAAAAGTGAGCTTCATCGCTAAACAAAATTCTTTTATTTCGTATTTCGAACCAAACCATGATTTTCAAAATAAATTTGCACAATTTGAAAGCGTTGTTCGGGCGTCAGTCTATTCATGTTGAAATGCCAAACCAAACTAAAAATAAATCACTTGACAGCTGTCAGAATGGCCGCTAGTGAAAGCAGTGTTGCCAACTTAAAGTTATATACCTCTAAAAAAAACACCTTTTAGATCTTAGAGTGAAGCGTAAAAACTCTTTAAGCATCCATGAACACTGCTTTCAAAGTGTCTTGCCCAGTCAAGAATAGCCACAAAACTCTTCCCATCTGGTGGAATGTGGACTTGTCTAAACTAAGAAAAATGACAAGGACAAGGACAAGATACTGGAAACAGTATCTGCTACAAGCATAAGTTTTACCAACTTAAAAAGACTGTCTAAGAGTTAACAAGCGCACTCTAGCATAAATGAAACAACAAGATTGGAGAGAGTACCTACTGCCAATCTATCGAGAGCTTGCAAGATTCTGACAGATTGACCAAGGTTCTATCCAAGGACTACTGTTTTCCGCCAGTTCTGATGGATCTTGGACAGTTTCTTCGACTGAGTCCTTGGGATTACTAATGATGACAAATTTTGCGGGCATAAAATGTACCTATATTTGCCTACCAATTACGGAAACTTATTGACCTCTTATTACCTTTTGGCCATTTGCTGATATTTGCATTCAAAATGTGTTCTTATTGTGTTATTAGTGACCAATTTTCTGTCCGAAAGCATTTCAATTTTTAGATGAATCATTTTAGCGCCTTATCACACCCCTTCCCACAGTTTCATCTTATCACATGATAAGCATTTTTAATCATAAAATCTGATAGTGTGTAGTATAACCCCGGTCTAGTCTCTGCGGCATTCTATTCTTTTTAAAGCTTCACTTCGTAGACTAAAACTCGGAAATCCAAGTTTGTACTTGCTCGCCCCGTTGATTCCTACTGGACCATGGCATAAAATGCATTATCCTCATCATCACGCTTTTTGTGTATTTTAAATATCTTAAAGCATCATAAAGGCTTACATAAACTTTGATAAATGCTCATAGTTTAGTTCAGTTATCAAACAAAAAAAGTTGGAAATCCAGCTTCATAATCTGTTCGTCCACGATTTATAGGTCAATATTGAGTAAGGAAACGAATTGTGTGGAATTTTTCAGTAAACGGTGGGATAAAGTCTATCCACCGCAACACAACTGAAGTTGATGCGCTTAATTCATTTGCAGTAGCAGCCTGTAGCAACAGCTGTACCATGTGATGAGCTAGGTTATATAGGTACTTTGCAACCGTACAACTCTATCCACACTTCGACGTTAAGCGCAAATGACTCTATTTTAGCCCGAATTCGATTGATAGAACCTGTTCGCCCAGGCATAGCATCATCTGCCTGCAACAAAAAAACTCCGAGGTCATAATTCAGTTCGACGAATACGATGAATGCTTCGCTGGCGAGCTGAGTTAGAGCCTATATTCCTCTGGATCCTTTGGCCTCAACTTTGACTATGCGAATATAATAAATGATAATTATGTTTTGTTTTGATTAATGCCATCATTAAGTTGCCACGTCGAATGCATGTTCCACCAGGGAATGTAATTGAAATAAATTCTCTGCTTGAATGCAAGCAATTCTGGGCACTCTTCTTTGCAGAAATAAAAAATACCAAGCGTGAAGAAAGTCTTCCTCCTCTTAGGCAGATCGCAGTTCGCAGATGACGACGATCGAAGACGATGACGGCGATGCGACGTGGTGGCAATGGTATCGTCGAGGTTCGATTTCATGGAAGTTTAGGAACCGAATTGCTTGTACTACGCCGCACTCCTATGTAGCCAGTCGATGTCGATAGATGAATGAATAGATTGGTGAGCTACGGTATGCTATTATAATGCGTTGATATATGTTTCCGCCATCAAGATGCACACTGTTCTTATAGCTTGGTTCAGAGACTGCACCGGCTATCAGGCAAAGAAAAAAGAAAACCATCAACCAACAGCAGCAGAAGCGACACGGTTCTCTAGTAGAGTGATGGATGCCCAAGTGCAACCCAAATACGGAATTTATAAACACTATCATTTAATTATGGCTTTGATGACGTGGCTGGAGGACACGAAGTGACCTAGTGGGTAGTTAGAGTGAGTGAATGTGGTTTCCTTATTGGCCCTTTGGGGGTGATTTGTGGAAGCGATGATCCCCTTGTTGAGGATTTATTGATTACTTAGAAGCCGCAGTGTACTGCTGATATTGCTGCATCCATGCGTTTGAATGGATTAAGTGGATGTTTGGATTAATTTTTTCATTTTACTTATTTATGCTTTCGAGCTATTGATGTGAAGTTCATATGGACACATTGTAATTGGATACAGTTAATCATTTGATATTTGATGGATATATGTATGGAAGATTATTATATAAGGATTATGCAATTTTAATTTATTCAACTATGCACTTCAATTAGCTGGAGTTAGAATTTATGAACTTTAAGTCCTGCAGGTGCAGCTTCTGTCTTCCTTGCTGACGATACTTTGTAACAAAATACATTTTCATTTATGAATTTATTCACTTGAGGGATATTTGTCTCAAAAATATATTCAGCCCGATTACAGAATCCGACGAATGCTTTTTTCTCAAAACGAACCTCTTCCTATGAACTCCTACTCTCACCTCTCAGTGGTGAACATCGGGTGCCTAGAACCTTTAACTGAAGATGGGGCTCCAATCCCTGTGAATCGTTTTAGGCGGCAGTAAATGAGAGAGGTGGGGGGGGGGGGAGTGTGAAACAAGGACAATGAATTTTGGATCTGCACGTGGAATGTCCGGACTTGCAGCCGAACAACTAGTGCAGAGCCTGGATAGGCTAAAGGCTCACATTACAGCCATCCAGGAAGTGTGATGGGATGGAGAGGGAGAGGAGGAGATATGAAATCATGTGACATCTACTTCGGCGAGTCCTGCAAAGAGCAGGGTAAGCGGTTGCGGTTTTGTCGTTAGGGGAAGACTTGAGCAAGAAGTCTTAAACTTCAGAAATGTAAGCGAGTGCCTGGTAACAATTCGCATCAAAGCAAAATTCAAAAACATCACGTTCATCTGTGCCTATGCTCAAACGGAAGAAAAGATGATTCAACTAAGGAAGAATTGTACGATTTCCTCGAGAACACATATGTATAATAGGTGCCCCAAGTACAACGTCAAGATCATTCTTGGCGACTTCAATGCCAAGATCGGAAAGGAGGGCATCATAGACTCGGATCACTAATTGGTGGTAGCTCAAGTACGAATATGATCCATGACGACACAACGATGAGCGGATGCTATGTGAACAAATTTAACGTCGCGAAGCTAAAATCGCAAAAGAACGCCAGGAATTTTGCAGACCACGTCTCTCTTAATCTCTCAGCAAGCCCGCCACCAGCATCATCTGCAGAGGACTGGTGGAAACACTGCCAAAATGCCATTAGGAGTGCCGCGACTGATGTGTTGGGTTTCACTAGGCCACCACAACGAAACCCCTGGTTCGATGAGGAATGCAGGCTGGCGCATGCAGCAAAGAATGACCCCTTGAACAGAATGAATGTAGCTGCAGCTTGTAGCAAGAGTTGAGTTTTTTTTTAACTTCTGCTACACCATACATTTCTTGCTACATTTACAGCTTCTCATTGTGGCACTGTATACTTTTTTTGTATCTTTCTAATTTGACAGTGCTGCTGAGAGAACAGCCCGAGAGCTCTACGGGTAAAAACGAAGGGAGGAACGCTGACTTCTCAGGAGGAAAAAGAGAGAGCATGTGAAGCGGGCAGTCGTGTATATTGAGGACTGTATTGCCAGGGGAGATGTTCGAAAGTTCTACCGAAGGGTGATGCAATCTACCCAAGGTTACAAGGCCAGAACGGAAGAATGTCAAGATGAGAATGGGAATATGGTAGTAGACATACAGTCCGTGCAAATGATCTGCGTTGAGTGGTAGACACACAACCCGTGCTAAATATCTAGAAACAACACTTTTCTAGACTGCTTAGCGGCGAAGATGGCCAATATTCCGCTGTTAGACAGAACACTTCATTCAACCTGGACGATGATGGTCAAAATGTCTGTCCATCTCTGCTTGGGTGCTTTGAAAGGAAAATATTTCGGGTGATCTTCGGTCCAGTATGTATCGATGGAGTATGGAGGAGAAGATTTAACAACGAACTTTTCAACGACGTCGACCTGGTCAAACACCGGCTGAGATGGCTGGGACACGTGGAGCGTATATGGACACCGACGCACTATCCCGACGAGTCTTCGAATATACCCCTGATGATCTGGGCAGCAGAGGAAGACCCCACCTTAGGAGGTACGGAAAACGACCTCAACCAACTTCGAATGCTTAACTGGAGTTAACTAGCTTAGATAGAGCTGGCTGGAGGGGCTTGTTGGTTGAAGCCGTAGTCCATCCTTGACTGTGAGCGTAAGTAAGAAAGTATTTTATTTTGTTATATTTTGAGCTTTGCAGTTGCTCTATAGATAGTTGTAATTCGAGACGAACAACTTGTTTACTTATATTTGTCGCCTTTTAGCAATAAAAATGCAAATTTTAGTACCTCAACATTAACGTCAATTAGATTTCAACCACTTCGTCCAGTTTCTTCTAAGAATTTTGGTTGATAAATGTCTTAAATCCCGTTTTGGTCGTTTATTCGTCGTTCGTTGGTCGCTCTCATGTGAAAAGTCTTTATTTTTTTTGAACAAGAATCGAAGGATGAGGTATGTGACTGAAAGGCTGTCAAAGTTTGTATTCAATGGAAGCTGTGAGTGAAGGTGATCGTAGAAGTGAGTTCACTATTATCTGTGCTCAGTGAAAGACTATTGTGTTATATCTGGAGAATGGCAAACTTTTTTTGATGATTGACCGAGAGCTAACGACAGACAAAAACCAGGTAATTTGCGTAACATTGTAAGTTTTATAGAAAATAGGTTGTGAGGTGTTGAACCAAGAACCTATCTTGTCTGCCTACCTAAACACGGTACGAACAGGTCTAAAATTTGAGGTACATTTATTACATCGATCTATTTCACTGAATATTGGTAGGAGGGAAAAAGATTGCATACAAGAAATGAGCTTGAATTTTCTAATTGTTATCATTGGTCAAACTCTCTCTAATTCGTGTCTAAGATAGAAAGCGGCAAATTTTCCAAAAATTACTCAGGTAATCACATGATATTTGGAAACTTCGCTGGTCACTATCTTCTCAGAGGCTATATACAGAGATTTTGACCTGCGACTAGGTTAATATTTCTTTTATGCACACTCTTTCCAACCGACCAATAGGCTGTGAAATAAATCGATGTTAAAAATGTACGTCAAATTTTAAATTTTAATATTTTTAAGTCCAACTAGTTCTAGTACCTACATGAAGAGCTTAGAAAAAGGTGTAATTTACACTTTTGGTCAATTTTTATTTTTTCTGGTGTCATGAAACCTAACGATTAACAAGGAGATTATGTTAAAAGAAATAAGATGCTTCGATGACTATTTACTTACTTACTTACTTATCCGGCTCCCGATCCATGAAGGTTCTCTGCCTGAGATATTGCGGTCTTCCATCGGTTGCGGTCCCTCGCATGCTCCCTCCAGTCGTCGAGACCAAGTGCTCTTGCGTCTGTGACCGCCTGGTCCCTATAGCGGAGGTTCGGTCTTCCTGGTCGTCTTGAACCTGGCTGGGATTCAAAGATTTTCTTGGCTGGAGCGTTGTTGTCCATTCGCTCGATGTGGTCGAGCCAGTGTAGTCGACGTGTTTTGGTTCCTTGGACTACATCCATATCTTGGTACAGCTCGTACAAATTCCCCATTGAATCTTCTCCTCCAATTGCCCTCTTCGCATATAGGACACAATATCCGCCGAAGAATTTTTCTCTCGAAAGTGCCCAGTATCAATTCCCCTTTTTTACTTATCGTCCAGCACTCGGCGCCGTAGAGTAGAACTGGTAAAATTAGCGTTTTGTATAGCGTGCACTTTGTCTTTCGAGAAAGGAGTTTTGAACCCATTTGTTAGGCCAAACCGAAGTAGTAGCGGTTCGCTAGAGTAATTTTTCATCGGATTTCCACTAAGGTGTCGTTCGTGGAGTTGATGTTTGTTCCGAGGTAGGTGAACTCCTTGACTACCTTGAAATTACTGCTACCAACAGTGACGTTTTGTCCTAGGCGATGGACAAATTAGGATTTTTGTTGATAGCATTATACTTTGTTTTGTCCTCATTCACTTCAAGACCAACGCGTTTCGCCTGTTCATCAATAGCTGTGAATGCTTCAAGTACAGCTCTCTTGGAACGGCCGATGATGTCGATGTCGTCCGCATAGCCAAGCAGTTGAGAAGACCTGTTGAAGATAGTGCCTTCCATGTTAACACCACTCTTGCGCACTATCTGCTCCAGGACTAAGTTGAAGAAATCACATGATAGCGTATCTCCTTGTCTGAACCCTGTACACGTCTGGAATAACTCGGATGAGCTGTTACCCATTTGCACGTTGCACCGCGTATTTTGTAACGTCATGTGGCATAGCTGAATCAGTTTTTTCGGGATCCCGAGTTGCCACATCGCCAATAGAAGCTCTTGGCGACTTATGCTATCATATGCGGCTTTGAAGTCGATGAATAGGTGGTGGGTCTCGACTTGAAATTCGTTGGTCTTTTCCAGGATTTGCCTCAATGTGAAGATTTGGTCTATCGTTGATCTGCCTGGCCTGAAGCCACACTGGTACGTGCCGATCATAGTGTTGCTGAAAGGCTTTAGACGCTCACATAGTACGTTGGATATGATCTTGTAAGCAACATTAAGCAGGGATATGCCTCTGTAGTTCTTGCAGGACATAGGATCGCCTTTTTTGTAGATTGGGCATATGGAGCTATTTGAACAGTCGTCGGGCATACTTTCCTCCTCCCAAACTTGGTTGATGAGCTGGTGCATGCACACTACCAGAACATCTCCTCCATACTTGAAGAGTTCCGCAGGTAGGCCATCCGAGCCGGCGGATTTGTTGTTCTTAAGCTTGTGGATGGCTTTCTTAACTTCTTCAGTACTGCCATGGGTGCTGGGACTAGATCTTCATTGACTGGTCTGTTATGCTGATCTCGCATGTTCTCCTCGTTCGATTGTGGTTCCTTGTGGATGGATCCATTATTGTTTATATTAATGGATAACCCATATCATGCATTTCGTTATATATTTTTCTATCGTATGAAATTAATACGATGCTGCATAATATTGATACATTATTGATATTCAGGCGTCCGCATCTTAAAACGAACCCTTGGGTCGATAAATGTATCTATAGCTTATACGATACAATACTTCTATCGAATCTCAAAACGATAGTTGGGGTTGGCTTTAGATTCGAATCTCAAAACGAATCTTATGCTGACGTATGCATTTGGGTGTGAAAGACAATTGTCCAAGATTCGCATAATGAATCTTGTGGTCTTCGCAAATTGTTTATGCTAGCATCATGTTTCATTCCATCGAGGAATTGATTTGCCTCTTTTGATAGTTGCGTGGGCGCGATATCTATTGGAGGATATTAATTACTCTGTGTGTGGTCGCATGGGTGCGACTTCCAGCAAGATACTTTGCTGTGTACACTTCGATGCGATATGATATATGAAGATATGTATATTAACGTATGATGCATGATGTGCCGATCGTTGGGAACCTCAGTTGATCGATGGTTTGAATTTAGAGATTTAGTTTGAAATCTCCCGTCATACAAATAACACGTTTTTAATTTCACTTGGTCAAATTTATAACTGGTCTAATGCTTCTTTGTTCCTCTGTCGCCTCCTCTACATGATGTCCATTACGCAGCTGCTGGAAATGCTGCTTAAACACGTCTACAATTCCCTGTGCTTCGGTGACTAGGTTCCCTTCGCTGTTTCGAAGAGCTTGCGTGCCTGTCCTATAACCAGATGCCAGTTGCTTGGCTGTTTTGTAGAACCGGCGGGTGTTGGTGGCGGTGCTGGACTCTTCGAGATATCTGAGCTGAGAGGATGCTCTTTTCTTTCTACGCAAGGTTTTTTCTCTTTCCTTCTCTTTTCACGGTACTCCTCTTTTGCTGCTCTTGTTGCAGCATTTGCATTCGTGCATTTTCCGTCTCCTGCTTCAATATCGCGCATTCATCATCATACCACGTGTTCTTTTTTCTGGGTGGTTGATAGCCTATGGTGGTCTCAGCTGTCTCCTTAATAATGTCGCGATACTGGTTCCACTGGTTGTTGACGCTTGTGGCTGGGCTTACGGCAGAGAGTTTCCCGGTCAATTGCTCACTGTAGTCTCTGGCTTTCTCAGATGTGCTAAGGCATGCGATGTTGAACTTCTTTCTTTGGGTGGTCTTCGTTTTCTATTCGTTGGACAGTCGGACTCTGAACTTTGTCACAACAAGAAAGTGGTCAGAGTCCACGTTTGCACCTCGGAAAGTTCGCACGTCCAAGATGTTCGATGTACCTTGCGCCAATTAGCACGTGGTCGATTTGGTTGCCAGTTCGACCATCTGGAGACCGCCAGGTTGCTGTGTGTATCCTTCGCCTGGGGAATCTAGTGCTACTTATCACCGTATTACGAGCTGCAGCAAAGTCGATTAGTAGGAAGCCGTTATCTGTTTTCGTTTCATGGAAGCTATGCTTTCCAACTAATCCGCCAAAAATGTTTTCCTTTCCGACTTTAGCATTGAAGTCTCCGAGCACGACTTTGACATCGTACTCCAGGAGGTCGTAAAACTCCTCCTTGTTAGACTCCTCAGCTTCATCGGTAGGGGCGTGTACACATGCTGACGTTTTGGAAGGTAGGTTTGATGCGGATCACAGCCAGGCGATCGCTAATCGGCTTAAAATCGATGACTTTCGATCTGAGTCGATTTCCCACGACGAATCCGCATCCTAACATGTGCAGTCTTTGATGGCAGCTGTAATAAATGTCGCAATCTTTTCTTTTCGTTATACCTGATCCTATCCATCGTATATCTCCTGGATCGCGGTAATATCTGCCTTGTACCGCGAGAGGACAGATTCAAGTTTTTGATGAATATTTAACCTGAACAAAAATTTCGGGACAAAGGATAATATTGTATCAAAAAATTGGTGTCACCATTTGTTCCTAAGCTCCTCACTTAGGTACATAAAAATTTGTATACAAAGATCAAATAAATCTAATTTTTCTAAACTTTGAACAATAAATAAATCTCTAACTTCAACTTGTCATAAACGCAACCCAATTTAACAAAATAATAATTACATATGTAAAAGATGAAGTCTTCAAAGGTATTGCCTTACCTGTCAAAGATATTTTCATAAATTATGTATTGCTGAGTGATTTGACCTTTCTTTGGAGCTCTAACAAAAACCAATAGCCTAACAAAGGCAGGTACCAGGTAGGTACTGCCCTAAATTGCTGGATAACTTCGTGCAATTAAGTGCACGCTTTTCCGCGTGAAACGAACAGCAGGCACAGTAGCATGCAGCTAATGCCAATGGATTTACGCTAAATAAATCATAATATTAAGGAAGCAGTGACGTACACGTTACTACAGAGTAAATTTCAAAACAAAGGTTTTTCCAAACAAAAAACCAGGCTGGTAACAAATTCTTAACCAAAAGGTGGCGAATGGCGATACTGCTGCGCATTCATCTTGATAGCTATAGATCATTTGTAATAACAAGGCTGCGACTGCCGATAAACATTACCGCTGCTGCTGCCTTGTCAGCCATGGCTGTCAGAGCGGAATACGCTTGGGCACAGCTGTAAACTTAACAACAGCCTCATAGTGCATTAAACAATTGAGCGCACCTGTGTACTCCATCTGGACCATGTTGGCAGTGTCCACGAACTACGATCCCGTTTTAGTATGCCAGAAATGCCGCAACATCGTGATCACTACCGCGCGCAGCACAAACCCATTGGACGATTTAAGACGCGTGAAATTTTCATTCCCTTTTTTGGAAGCATGCGGTCCACCACACGAGACAAAGCCTCCTCTGGGGAAAAATTTGCCTATAGGAGATAATTCCATCGGGCTCAATAGCAGTCCCGGTGCGGCTGGCGTGGCTGTGGCGGCGGGCGGCGAGCGGTGGTGGCGTGGCAGATAATGAGAACCTTTGCATCTCGTGTGGCTTAAATTGTGCTTTGGCATAGACCCAGAACAATCGACGCGATCATACGCATCGTTGACCATGTATGATAATCAGATAGCACTGTGTTTAGCATTTTCCAAGCACACTGCGGCAAGGTGGTCAGGTTTTATGTGGTAAGTCCTATACGAAGGCGACTTACATGGATCTCTGGCCAGTGCGGCATATCGAGTTCGAAATGCAGGCATAAGCACGAGGAACTAAACACCCTGATGAGTTATAGACTATTTTATTGGCCGAGTTTGTAGCTGGTTTAATGATGGACTCTTTGGTAATTTTTATGCGATGCAAGTCTATAAATTATGTATGCGGGTAGCGGGTATGTACCTACAATACAACTCGAGAGTTGGGGTGGGTTGTTGTTAGCAGCACGGACTTGATTTATAACGTTTAGTATAAGCGCACCATAATTGTTTGGAAAAATGGTGCGTTCCGTGCGAAAGGAAGCGATGTGTAATTATTATTGAGGCATATACGAGTATGTGGAATTTTTCACAATAAATAAAGGATGTACTTGCAAGCTGAATCAAAATACAAATTCCTCTAACTGTTTGCATGAGGTATTGATTTTGATGTGTCTTATATGTTAGTCACTTGAAATACCATGCGCAAAAATGAAAATTACATTCCATATAAATCAATCTTCTAGTACCAACTCTTCTGTCTTCCAACGAATTGATTTTCAATGCCTGTGAACAGCCATAGATTCTACTTGCAGTAGAAATTCTTGAGAACTAAGAACATCGCGCATTTTCAGCAATAGCGGTATATAGTTCAAGATTTGATTGAAAGTTTCGTATATGTGAAAGAGCTATAATGAAGATAGAAGTACAACAATGACTCTATTATAGAAGAGATAAGGGCATATTCTAAGATGTTGTTTAAGCTGTAGCTAGACAAGTCTGGAGTTTATCATATTCGTCAGGTAAGCTTCAATTTTGTCTGGCAACAGCCTAAGCAATATTTTTGAATATACCCCATAGACTTCTTCTTGGAATGAAATATTGCAAGGCTGAATTTTTCATAACAGAACGGGAGCTATGAGGAACGCTTTAGTCTAGGTCTTCGGGACACCATGACTGTTTCGGGACGTAGGAAATTTAAGTCGTTCTCCACTTGTGTGTGCCACCTAAATGCTTATCCACAATCATTAAAATCTATAGATTTTTTGCATGAAAGATTTAATAGTACAAATTATGGAACTCATGAACCATTGTTTGCTGCATGGTGCAGCCTTTAATAAATATTTTAATGTTATTGATTTTAATGTATCAAAATATTCTTTAAAAAAAGATTTATATAGAACTTTACAAACTCAAAGCTAATAATATGTTAATTTGTAGCTAAATAAATAAATAAATAAATAAATAAGGTGGGGTCTTCCTCTGCTGCGCAGACCAAGAGGGGTAGATTCGAAGACTCATGGTGCTAGTGCGTCGGTATCCATACGCTCCACGTGTCTCAGCCATCTCAGTCGCTGTATTTTCAGCTTTTTGACCAGGTCGACGTCGCGTCGCTGAAAAGCCTATAAAGCTTGTTGTTAAATCTTCTCCTCCATCCTCCATCGATACTTACTAGACCGAAGATCACCCGAAGAATTTTCCTTTTAAAGCACCCAAGCAGATTCTCATCCGTTTTTGACAGGGTCCATGCTTCAGCCCCAAATAACAGAAACGGGGTGATGAGGGTCTTATATAAGGTCTCCTTGGTTCTTTGAGAGACTGCTTTACTACTCAAATGCCTTTTTTGCACGGTTTCTGTTTGATTTCTTTCTTGACATCAAATGGTTCGGTGGTGTTCTTGCCGACTTTGACGGAGCAGCGAGATTTCTCCATCATCATCCTGCACAGGCGGACGAGTTTGGCAGGGATGCCGAGATGCGACATGGCTCTGTATAGCTCGTCTCTGTCTACACTGTCATACGCGACTTTGAAATCTATAAAGAGATGGTGTGTATACATTTGAAACTCCTGGGTTTTTTCCAGAATCTGTCGTGTGTGAACATTTGATCGACGGTTGATTTGCCAGGCCTAAAACCACACTGATAGGGGCTGATCAGATCGTTGACAAACGATACAGATGACAGGATTTTGTATGCAACGTGAAGGAGATTTATACCTCTATAGTTGCCACGAGTCGTAACAGCGGAATTTTGGTCATCATCGCCGTTTGGCAGTCTAGAAAAGTGTTGTTTCCAGATCCTCAGCACCGTCTGAGTGTCTACTACAATATTCCCACTCTCGTCTCGGCAGGCTTCCGTTCTGACCTTGTAGCCCTGGATAGATTCCCTCATCCTTTGGTAGAACTTTCGAACATCCCCCCTACCGCAACAGTCCTCAATAGACCGCCCCCTTCGCATGCTCTCTCTTTTTCCTCCTGAGAAGTCGGCGCTCCGCCCTTGGTTTTTGCCTGTAAAGCTCCCGGGCTGTTCTCTCAGCAGCTCTGTTTCTAGTTTGCAGCATTGATTGGTAGGCCTTGTTCTTGGCTGCATGCGCTAACCGGCATTCTTCATCGAACCAGGGGTTTCGTTGCGGGCACCTAGTGAAATCGAGCACATCAGTGGCGGCACTTCTGATGGCTTGTTGGCATGGCTTCCACTGGTCCTCTGCAGTTGGTGCTTGTGTCGGAGTTGCTGAAAGGTTAAGAGAGACTTGATCAGCAAAAGTCCTAACATTCTCTTGCGATTTTAACTTTGCGACATCAAATCTTTTCACAGCATCCGCTCGGCGTTGTGGCGTCATAGATATCCGCATACGTACTTGAGCTACAACCAAGTAATGGTCCGAGTCAATGTAGGTCCCTCGGAACATTCGGACATCCAAGATACTGGAAGCATGTCTGGCGTCTATCGCAATATGTTCAATCTGGTTGACGGTTCTTTGATCAGGAGACCGCCAGGTCCGTTTGTGTATATTGAGGTGTGGGAATCGAGTGCTGGCTATGATGATGTTACGCCCCGCCGCAAAGTCAATCAAAGTCAAAAGTGCAGGCTGTGTCCTCCGACTATCGAACCAAAGATTCCCACCCTTCCGATGAAGTCGCCAAGAATGATCTTGACGTCGTAGTTGGGGCAACTATCATACGTACCCTCGAGGATATCGTAGAAGTCGTCTTTGGTTGAGTCATCTTTGTCTTCCGTTGGGGAGTGGGCACAGATCAACGTAACATTTTGGAATTTTGCTTTGATGCGGATAGTGACCAGGCGCTCGCTTATATTTCTGAAGCCCAAGGCTTCTTGCCTAAGTCTTCTCCTTACCACAAAACCACAACCAAAGAGTCGCTGACCCTGCTCCTGGCAGCACTCGCCGAAGTAGATGTCACACGACTTCATCCTCCGTATGCCCTCTCCATCCCATCGCACTTCCTGGATGGCTGTTACATCAGCCTTGAATCTATCCAGGTTCTCCACTAATTGTTCGGCTGCACGTGGTCTATTTAAGGTCCGGACATTCCACGTGCAGATACGAAATTCATTGTCCTTGTTTCGTTTGTTGGGGTCGTCAACTTTAAACCATATCCGAGGTTTGTTGTTGTTTCGGAACCATTTTTGTTTTCCGTGCGGTAGAGAAGTTATACCCCGACGCACAACCCCCAACGTGGAGGACCAGACCCTTAGTATAACTCCAAGGGTGGGGAGCCGGATAAACCGCTCCTTATGGGCCTGAGCTACGAATATGTCGTAGTAGCCCATATAAGGTGTTCACTAAGTAGTTCAACCTAGCTGGAACTGTAGACGCCACCGTTGATTCCATCTGGAGAGTTTTTCGTGCTACCGCCTACTTGTCGGGCCTAAGACCACACAAATAGGGGCCGATCAGATCGTTGACAAACGGCTTTAGGCAAACACACATTACAGATGACAATATTTTGTATGCGACGGACGTTGAGGAGACTTATACTCTTGTAGTTGGCATAGCTCAAAGCATCTCCTTTGTTGTGGATGGAGCACAGTATACCGAGGATCCAATCATTGGACATACATTCATCCGACTAAATTTTAGAGATAAGTCGGTGTTTACTCCCTACCAAGTCATTGAGGATGGCCTAAGTCCGAACATTTACAAAACTACTGATCGGACAAGCTTTATCAAGTCGCAATGGTTAGAAAATTCACTTTTTAGGTTGCATTTTCAACTAACTGTACACGGAAAGAATTCTTGGATCATATCACGAAAAATGAGCTGCAAATTACGAAAAATGAATCCCGATTTATACCTTGGCTCCGGATTTCGTAATTTACGACTATTTGTTTGCAATTTGCAAAACTGAGCAAAATGAAGATATTGATACTCAAAAATCGTAAATCAACCCTCTTTAAGTATCAATTACGCTATCGAGAGAAAACAAAATTGCGAACAACAAATCGCAATTTGATCCAAATATTCCTCAATTGCACAATTTGTAAACTTGCAAAAAAGATTTGTGATCACCACTTTTATTTCGTGATATTGCCACTTGGAAAGATCAATCCTGCTCTACCCTTCATTTTGCAGGTATACACATTCAATTTAATTTATTTGAAATAAATACTTTACGCTTGACTCTACTTGGATTTGAACTCGCAACCCTCCAGTTGCGGAGCGAGTATGCAACCACCAGGCCAATTTGCATTACAGATCGTTGGTGTCACACATTGATGATGAGATACCTGCCGTGTTGTGGTGCTTATCTCTTCGAGAAGTAAATTGCGACAAGAAAGTCGTGATTTAGGATTTTTTTGTTGGTGATTTGCGACTGTTCTGATGGAGTTGCAAATTGCGACAGAAAAAACGTAAATCAGTGATTGTGCATGATGTAAGTTACTAAATTTTTCTCGCAAATCAATATTTTCAAATGCTGTTTGTGATATTATTCCTTTGGAGAGTAAATTACGCCAAAAAAGTTGTATTTTGCTATGAAAAGTACAAGCTTGAATCATAGATTTTAATTGCAAATCACGAAGAAACAAATTTTGTAATTTGCTACGTTTTGAATGTTAAATTGCCAGTTTTTGTATTAATTTGGGAACAAAATGCCTTGATTTATGAATAAAACATGATTCGTAAATTGCAACTGCAAATTTTTCAATTGGTGATTTTTCAATTCTCTCCGTGTACATTAAATATAAGCATCTTCTATAAATGGGGTATCAAATGAAAGCTAAGATCGTGCTTAGACGATACCAATGTTCGGACTGACTTTTTTTGATTGTTGCCACGGGTCCGACGACTTCTGATTTAGTTTTTTTCTCTTTATGATTTTTTAATTATTAAAATTGGCACTCCTGTCCAAGCGGGGGAAATATTACTCCCTCCCGCTCTAAATTTAAAAATAAATTTGGTGGCGCAACAGCTCGTGTAGAACCAGGACTTAGTGACTTACAACTCTAAACACTTCCTGTGTGTGCGTTGTTGCTAGGAATGGAGGGGACCTACAATTTTATGCCGAATCCGAACGGAACGACTAGATGAGAAGCACTTATTCATGACAAGTGTACTCTTGGAGGATTTTTCAGTTCCTCGCAAAAGGCAGTACCCCGGAAAAACATTTCTGTTTTTAAGTGGCAGCGGCTGGAAATCGAACCCAGACCTTTGGCATGACAGTCCAATACACTAACCATTATGCCACGAGGTGCTTCACGCGAGTCACTTTGTATGCATGAATAAATTAAGGCAGTTCATTTTACCTCAACAGTGACTATAAGGGGTTAGTAACGAATGACGGACAAAAAAACTGTCGATTTTCATCAAATTTACTGCAATTCCTTCTACCGTCTTTATTTTTATCGACGAATTCAAATATCGAAATTTTGAAATTTCAACATGACAAAAAGTCGACTGCCCTGATATAGAAGCCGAGAAAATAATAAAATATTGAAAAAAGTCGACGTTCTAACCAGTCGACAATTTGATTTTTCGATCTTTTTTCTGTCAGTCATTTGAGCTTAACCCAAAGATCAATACTCTGCAATTTTTGTAAGGAATTACCCTAAACTCAAGATTCATAAAATCTTGTCTGGCTTTTGACTTTGAAAGGTAATATCACACAACTGAAAACTTGAATGGTTTTTAATTACAAAGCTAAATTAGTTAATAATGATCAGATCATAGTTTAAGGAATGGTGTCTACTAGCGCGCATTATGATCTGATCAAAATCTTGACTTTTAAAATGTCGACTGTTGAAATTTTGACTTCTAAAATGTTGACAAATGAAATGTCGATTGATAAAATATCGATCACAGTAGACATTTTGACCATATTGATGAAAGTCGTGAGATTATTTTCTATTTTTTGATTAGTCGGACAGTCGATATTTTTTCTGTCGAAATTAAAAAAATCGACCTTATGGAGTCGATATTAAAAAAGTCAAGATTTTCAATCCGACTATAGGGGATGATAATAACACTCTGAACAAATTAGGGCTTTTTTTCTTCATTTAGAGTCGATTTAGGCCCATCAAAGAACACCTTTTTTAACGACCACCCTAATGAACATATATGTACCATACAGAATGTCCCTTAATTCGTAAATTATATGTTTTAAGTTGGTATTTTTTAAAATTTTGTCTTTATTTTTGTGATTATTTTAATCAATTAAATAGAAATTGACTCCCCTGCCCCCTGTGGGGGGAAATAGAAATTTCTTAGAATACACCCAGGAATCATACCCTAAAATATTATTTACGAACTAAGGGACACCCTATGTATAGGGCTAGAAATAAAATTTAAATAAAGATATAAATACATTAATTTCAGGAACCCTGCTTGTTAACAGATTTTATGTCAGTTATTTACCTACAATCGAATTGACTTACCAATAACATAAATCAATTCTTTGTTTTTTTTTCATTTCTTTTTCTGAGTTCACTGCCGAGAATTTCCAAATCAAATAACCATTATCAATTAGGCAAACATAATTCATAGTCCACGACATGAGGGTATAGAGACTGCCTGCTTGCTATGCCACAACTCCTTGTTGAGTTAAAAGTCTTAACTTTATACACTTCCTGGCTGCTGCTGCCCAAGAAGCATCAGCATCAATTCAGCAAGAATGCAAAAATGACCAAAAGCTTCAATGACGATCGGACACCATTAATTTGCACGGCATTAATTGTAGAGTTGAATATAGAGAAGGTGAAGTGGTGAGGTCGGCGGCGCGGCGGCGTTGCATAATTTACCTATGCTGAATTGAGCCTGGTGCGCCATGTAATGTGTCATCTTGTGTGTCGATAGATGATGTACAATGTCGGGGCCAGCAGAAGTGTTATCATGCGGTGGATAAACTCGATCTTCATCGCGCATATCCATGGCATTACGTGAGCGCAGACAGTTTCAGTCGAATCATGTTGGAAAATAGCCCATAAACTGTGCACACTCTCAAGAGCCACCATCAATGTCGATGATGAATAGCTTCTCCGTGCAATGGAGCGTGCCTCATATTCTACACTATACACCATCGCATCGCCCGCCATCATCATCATCATATTTATAGCCAAAGTTGTTTCTAGAATCTCATCTTTGTTGTTCTTCTCTTTCACAGCAATGATGACGATGAGTATACGAACGACAACAACTACGACATCGACGACTATGACGATGGACGTCTTGAACCACCAATGCAATGCATTCTCGCACTGTGTTCCTGTATAAGCTCTATATGCAGTTCCTCATTTGAAGTGTACACAGAATTGAGCATTTTGTCGATTCTGTAAGTATCACCTGAAGGCATCATATATTATGAAGAAGTGGACTATTGTGCAACAATTTGGTTCATGAATTGAACCGTTTTTGATTACATGAAGGCGTGAGTAAGCGGAGATTGAAACATTCGCTTCGGAGTTGCTTATAGCCGGTCGTCGTTTTTGTGTTGTTGGTGTAGCTTTTTTTTTCTTTGCAATTTGAAATGTTACGTAACAGAATTTGAAGCATGATTGACTTGTTGCACTTTCAACCAACTTAATAATTTTTTTTTTTAAGTGGGAACTTTGGTAGATTTAAGAGTTTCCATTTTCTTTCTTACTACAACCCTTATTAAAGAAGAAGTAAATCTCATCATAACAATTAATAAGTTTATTCCTTACATCACAAATCTATTTATTGTTGCATGACCATAATGAAAAGAAAAGAACCTTAGTGGCTGCCTTGGGGGACTCCAGCAATAGCATTTAACTAGCTGCTTCCACTAAAATGTACGTAACCACTAGCGATCAAAGAAAGTAAGTATGATCTTTCTTACATACTTTACTTACCCGGGCCTATGCCGATAAGCTTCCTGTCTCCAGTTATGAACGCCAAGTTTGTTGAGGTCCTCGTCCACTTGCATGCGCCACCTGTTACCCTGTCCTTCTCTACTGCGTCGTCCCACGGGGTAGGATTCAAAGACTTTTCGGACCAGTGCATTGTCGTCCATTCGCTCTAGGTGACCCAGCAATCTCAGTCGTTGGTTTTTAACTTTTGTTAGTGCCCGCACAGTTTAGTTTTGTACCTTCTTCTCCATTCCCTATAAAAATTACCCGGAAAATTTTCAAACCAGCCTAAAACGTTCTCATCCACTTTTAATAGTGATCTTGTCTCTGCACCATGCATCAGGACCGGGTAAGCATCTTATACAGGGAAGCTTTAGTTGCTTGGGAGAGAGCTTTGCTTCTCAATTGCCTTCTTAGCCCAAAAAAACAGCGATCGTCATGAGTAATTTTGCGTTTGATCCCAGCAGTGGTATCGTTCACTCAGTTGATAGCGGAGCCTAGGTAGACAAAGTCTCTGACCCCCTCAAAATTATAGCTGTCTATAGTGAAGTTCTGTCTTAGACGTCGGTTTTGGGTATCCTTTCTTGTTGACAACATATATATTAAATCGATAAAAAGGTGGTGGGTATCGATTTTAAACTCCTGTTTTTTTCCAAGACCTGCCATAGTGTAAATATTTGGTCGATGGGGGACTTTCCTGGCCTAGTGCCACACTGATATGGACCTATCAGGTTGTTGATCAATGGTTTCAGGTATTCATAAACTACGTCAGAAAAGATCTTGCATGCAATGATAAGGAGACTGATCCCTCTGTAGCTGGTGCAGTCCAGATGATCACTTTTCTTCAGGATCGGGCAAACAATGCTGAGGTTCCGTTCTTTGGGCATGCTTCCCTTCGACCATATTTTGCATATAAACTGGAGCATACTCCTAACCAATTCACTGCCAGTCGCTTTGAATAGCTCAGCTGCAAGCTTAGTATAAGTTTAGATATAGCTATCTTCACTTCGTCGAGATCTTATCGATGGAGTTATAGGCCACCGTTGCGTCATCCAGGATGCATGGTGCAATCCTTAGGCTAAAAACTGCGGTCTTGCGGTTAACCCGAAAAAAACCGAATTGGTCTTTTTTACCGACTTTTCAAATTCCCTTTATTGAAGGGATCCAGCTCAAAATCTCCAATCATGCCAAATATGTGGGTGTGATCTTGGACAGGAAACTGAACTGGAGTCTCAACATTAAAGAAAGAACGAAGAAAGCCATGTTTTTTGTTTTCTATTCTCGCAACAGGATATTTGGCAAAACATGGGGTCCAAGCCCAAAAATGATCAATTGGATGTACACGGCCATAGCTAGACCTGTACTGACATATGGTTACTTAGTCTCTAGGAATGCACTGGATAAAGTTACCAACCGTAAAATTATGACCAAGGTATAGAGAATGGCATGTATTGGTATCACTGGGGCAATGAAATCCACCCCGACAGCGGGTCTGGAAGCACTCAACCTAAAACCCCTAGATCTCTATACATATACAAGAATCTGCAGCCAATAGCGCACTTCGGACTAACCAAACTAGTAGCTGGAGACAGAGTGCTACAGGTGACGCGCAGATTCTACAGAAATACTCGGGAAATATCGTATGCACTGACTACATTACACCCGCTTTGACTACTTCAACAACCCGATCACAACCGCCTTTCCTAGCAGAGAGGAATAGCAAATGAACGAGCTGGCCACCTAGGCTATATACAAAAACGGTGTTGGTGCAGGGTTCTATTCAGAAACCCTCGGATTATCCAGCTCATTCAGACTTCCTGATTACAGCAGTGTCTTCCAATCTGAGGTCCTGGTAGTGACAAAAGCTGCTAGACAAGTCTCAATGATGGCAATACCACAAGCTGATATCACCATTTTCATTGATAGCCAAGCTGAAATAAAAGCAATTTCTGATGCCATTGAGGAGAAATCGAAGCTGTCGCGAAGAGCTAAAGGTTTCTTGGTACACAGCACAATATAAGACTCTGCTTGGTTCTTGGTCACAGTGGTGTCCCAGGTAACGAAAGCGCTGACAAGTTGGCAAGAATAGGATCAACTCTTGATCTTAATCAGGCATTAACAACAGTTCAGGTCCCTCCCTGTAATCTTAAACAGTAAATCGAGAGCAAAGTTCTAGCTACTACAAACAAGCTATGGAGCCTGCTCGTACTTGTGTTATAACCAGACCATTATGGCCAAGTTTCAACAAAAAAAAGACCAGCAGCATCATCCAACTGAATAAAAAGTCTTTATCTCTTCTCGCGAGTATCACCACCGGTTACAACCACCTTGGTTTAACACAAGAAAAAGATGAAACTCAGCTTAGACGACTTATGCAGGGGATGTGGTAACGTAAAGGTACATGAGGATACTCCTCACTACCTGTGTCACTGCCCTGCGCTGTACTATCTCAGAAACAAGCACCTAGGGAGACACTTCTTCAACGAATTGGAAGAACTTTCCTACATTCCAAGCAAAAACCAGTTAAAATTTTTTAACGCTACCCAATAGCTTGAAAGTTCTTAAGCTCTATCAACTACCTGACCACGAGATTTGTGACTTCTCCAATCGCAGTCAAAGACATTAAAAGGATCCAAAATAGACCGAACAAAATATGAACGTCGTCGTACGTATCTCTCTTGTAGGAGTGGCAGTGAACGGAGAATGGGCACCTCGCCTTTACACCAGCTGCTGCTGTTTCTGCGGTAAATGTCAGTCAGTAACAATGTTGGAACGAACGAAAAAACGAGGATAGGGATAGCCTCTTCGACTCATTCAGCAATCCTAACCAAACGAACGGACACGTACTCCAACCACTGACCTATCATACCCATCTACCAGACGTTGCAAGAAGCCACTACTTCTATGGGCTTGATGGAGAGATGATTTCTCAAATGGGGGTAAAGGAAGGATCACGCTTTCGAATGGTGTTTTCCTCTCCTCAGCCTGGTGATTATGTGACGAAGGATACTCCTCCAACGACCAAGAAATACCCACTAACTTTTTAGGCTATAGCCTGCTGAAACTTCATCAACCCCTTGAATTGACATGGGATTTATCATAGGTTTTATTTCATGGGGTTCACAGTCCCAAGGGTACCACACTGGATGTATATTGATCTAAGTGTGACGGTAACAAGACCAACTGTCAGCCCATTAATCAAACCTATGGGGCAGTCTGCATGACAGCGGAATTTGGTTCGTCATCGCCGTTATACAATTTGCAGAAGTTTAATCTTTTCATTTAATCGTAAGTCATAATTTTTAAATCAAATTTTAATTGAACTTTTAACTTGGCAACCCTGGTCCCTATTTTTGTATATCAAATACCAAACGAATATTACATAATAGCATCATTACCCGCGCCATGATGTATATCCTGATGCTCTTATCATAAAATACCTTCGACGAATGCCAATATGATGATAGACTTAGAAAACCCTAAGTTCATAGTCATCACTGCAAAATGGCATGTCAAATGGATGTCCTCCCCTGTCTGCACCAACATCTGAATGTAGGTATAGGGGAGAATAGGGAAAATAACACCAACAAACCACAAGAACCCTCTCTCAACGCCCATATTTAAGCATCACTTCAGCTGACCATTGCACCATGCAGCCGATGCTGATGCCTATGCCGGCCGCCGCTGCTGCTGATGCTGAAATGCTGCCGCCATCAAGTACCCTGTCCAATGCAGATCAGCCAGCCTCCTCCACCACCGGAATGGTCAATACATCTTGTTTAAATGAAGCAAAAGGTGTGCATTCAGAAACGACTGATTGAACCCTGAGTGGATCAGTGATGATGGTGGTCCAGCACATTGTCCGTTGCTCGTTTGTGCATTCAGAGTGCTAGTGAACCATTAACCCAAGCAAACCATTGGCGAATGTTAATCTCAGCCTGCAACAACTGCACACATCAGCTTCACATTACTGGGGCCTCTTCTTGGGTGCTGAAGTTGGAGCTCCTCTAACAGTGTCCATGGACAATTTACAAAATAAACATTTCTCCCAAGGCCTGCCATGGCTCTTGTGCTGCCTCAATAGATGGATGAATAGATGGTTGGATGGATCCGATGGATGGATGGATGGACGGGAAGGCGTCCAAGTTTGTGGAGCAACCATCAGTGCTACGACTGACGACCGACGACGCGGTGTGGCAGCGGTGGTAGCGATTTGAGTTATGCAAGACGTGGACGGACGCGGAGCTACCTGCTCTCGAGTTGTTATTCAAATTTGGATTTGTTTAACTGGCGGGCGTGCGAAAGTCCTTCTTTGGTGATGTTCATTGGATGGTTTCGGGGTAAGCCTAACTGTAAATCACATTCTTGTAGGTGTTACCGCGTCAACCCTGGAGCAGTTGGTCAACAGCTGTATCTGTTCGATGTTCTTGGTCTGTGTTTTTTTCGCTGTTGTCGTTGTATAGACACGCGGGTGGCAGTGGGAAACGATTTAATTAAAATTGATTTGATATGCTGGAGCATGATGGATGGTCCACGACAACGATGAAGTCGAAAGACGAGAACACATCGAATCTACATACATTCATCTACCTTTGCATATGCTTGACGGGCTTGAGAAAGATAACTGTTGACCACACTGCTTGATGGCTGTATGGCAAGGCAATGACCAAGGAGACGATGATGGTTGTTGGTAGTAAAAAATTGCACCCGCATATGGCAGCGCACACATTTTGATTTATGGCGATAATGTGATTGCTTTCGAATCAAAAATGGTCACACGTCCCGCTAATGTTTCCTAAGGAATTGGAACAATTTTTTTTTGTTAAAGGTACGCGGAATCTTTCAATTGTTTCTTGATGGTATAATGGCAGAAAATGCAAATGAGAAATTGTTCTGCCTAACAATACACTAGGGGTCGATTATATTCATAAACTTGCTCTTGTTTCTGGTACACATAGTCATTTTTTGAGAAAGGGACATCGGACGAGTTATGGCCATTTGTCTTTTATGGAAGGAGTGTCTAACGGATTTTAAGCTTTCCAAAAAGAAGTTTTGAATTTATTATACGAGATGAACAGGAAATCAAAGGAAAAAAGTAGAACGTTGGGTGAATGACTATTGACACAAACCAAATATGAGATAGCTATAAGACAGTCGCAATGTGACCTCAATTGCAACCAAAAAGATTGTATAAGGGAATTGGATTCATAGAAAGTAATGAGATAAGCATGGAGTATATCATCCACCTTTGCGGTTAAGGCTGACAAACTATTTGGCATTTTCTTTGGAATCTTAAACCCCATCCAGCGATCATTGGACCTTTCTTGGAGAGTAAAGCTTAAAGAAAGGCTTTCTGTTGTGGGCAAATTTTCCTTAAATGGGTTTGGCCAGGCGGAAATCGATCGTTTTTGAAAGCTTACTCCAGAATATCGACCATTAGGTACTGACATTCAATTCATAACTATAATAGTGAACACCTTTACCAAAAAGAGATGCATACCATAACAACCTAAAATATACAAATAGAAGATAAAAGGGAAATGAAAAGGACGTATAAACTGGTAGCAAATTCGTGTTCTTCAACAGAAAGTCAATTTAAGTCGCTTCTGTAATTTGCTAAAAATGACAATGACGAATTAAAACCCCGAAATCTTCAGATTTAAAAACTTAATAGCAAGACAAGAACCCAAGTTTGGGAAGCTTCAAAGAAAGAAAGGTCAATAGCAGTGGCCTAAAAAGTGACAAAGAGATACAACGGTATTCGCCATTTACCTGCAGGCATCAGAGATTGAAAATAACATTTGGCCTTTATATTCAATTGGTTTCTCACTGAGAGGTTTTTAATTCGTCAAATTTTATTGTGGTCTCGGTCGGAGATATTTCTTAAAATTAATTTGGTAGGTCTTTTGGTGAAATTCACATTTAACTTCAAGAATATAAATCTTATTTGTTGAATCAAGACGTCATTGATTTTCAGTTCTGGATAGAGGTATGGCGATAAGGAATTGTGATATCGGTGTCATGTCGCTGATCGCTCAACGTGATTGTCAAATCATGGTTTTCAGTGCTGTGGCCATTGTGTTAATCTCACTTTGGTCCCACTGTATCGTGGTTTTCTCGATATGTTCTCGCTTTGGTCTCGCCGTGACATTTACACGTGGTCTTAGGCACAGAGCACGTCTTTTCATTTTCTCGGTTTTGTCTCGCAAGGTCCAACAATTAAAGTAATTATGGATTCACTTTAGCTACATTTTTCAAGCTGCTGACAACGATCCCTGACTGGCCCAAGAAAATTTTTGACATTAGCATTTGACACCTGCCTGCTCACTGAACATATCGAAAGCGGGTTTATGCAGCTGCATAAGTGATATGGGGGACCAAAAACAGGAATAAAAATCTAGATGAGAACCCATGAAGCTGGCCACTCAAGGTGATTTTTACGAATTTTTCAAAGAAGACCATAACGAGATAGAACTATAACCATAAACGAGCAAATCTCGTGTAAATGCATACGGTGAGACCCCTGCGAGATGAAAACCATGGCCACAAATGAACAAAACTACGTGTAAACGGCCACGGGTAGACGAATGCCAACAAACGACAAAACCACGTGTAAACGTAATTGGCAAGATGACACCAAGAAATCGTCATTATCGCCATCGTGCAGTCGTCGTCGTTGTGGTCGTCATCATCGGTGACGTGGTATTTCGACTTGCGAGATTTCGACCACAGCCCATACAGACGCGTAATGGCTCCTATACCAAAAAGAGTAACTCATGATCACCGGACTTCCACTAAACTTAGCTAAGGAGTGTTGAACAATGAATCGTAAAACAATTATTTGAAATTCCAAAACCATAGTTTTTTAACGGAAAAAACAAAATAAAAATATTCACATTTATTTATTTATTTTCCATCAGCGGTACGTGATCAGAGGTTAACTGAAACCTAAAAAAAAAACGAAATAAAAGTTTCTCACGTAAGAAGTTTTTTTTAAGTAAAATGGCTCAGCAGGAAAGCAAAATTTTAAAGACTTTTCAAAAGGTTGAGTTTTATTTTATAACTCTGCCTGTAGGAAACATCTAAGCCCTCCAATTATTAAAATATTTCAATTATTAAATTATTAATAAATTTATGTACATTTCGTGTGAGATACGGAAATGAGTATTCAAACAAATAGTGACTGGGGAACCCCAAGGAAGTTCTCTTGGTCCAGTTCTGTACCTTCAATTTGCACTAGATAACCTCAAACAGAAGAAAGAAGTCACTTCCGTAGCTACGTTTGCTGACGATACCGTAATACTAACAACTTGCAGTATAGGCAAAACGATAAACGAAGCCAAAACCTCGGGGCTAAGTAATTTACTTGTTAAAATCAACAACAACAATTTTCGGAGCTTTACTTTAGCCCAGATAAAAACTGTGTTATCGACACGAATTTCATACATGTTATCGATAGTTTGTATCGAAACTCTATTTTTTTTCTGTAATGGCGTCGCTAAGCCCCGAAGTCGTGTTTTTCGTCCGATTCCCCCGGGCTTACAAAAAAAAAACACACCTTATATTATTACAATACGTTCTAAATAGTTTCAATGAGTGGACACAACATATTAAATAGCGCTCAACACGTTTTTCGGTCATTATAAAGTCTTATCAAGGTTTCAATACCTATTCACGAATGAAAAGATATTTACGTACATATATTGGTGAGTCTCTTAGACAAGAAAAACTTTTCAAAATGTGTTTTAGAGGATGGCAATGGAAATTTATGATGTACGAGAGGTCAAATGTCACCGAAATATTAATAAGAGATTTCGAGAGAAACATTGCTTTAAGTTTATACCAATAATTCAAAAACCAAAATGTCCTCACCCAAAATCCTCCTCCTTTTGTTTGAAATTAAAGTTAAGTAGTTACTTTTAAGTCCAAACGTCTGGGTCTGGGTCTGGGTCTGGGTCTGGGTCTGGGTCTGGGTCTGGGTCTGGGTCTGGGTCTGGGTCTGGGTCTGTTACTCACTGAGTGATAAGATTTTAATAAATAACTTTGTAGAACCGCTTAAATGCGATTTCATATAAATTAATTGGCTCCATTAATTGGCCTCAGAAAATAAGGCTCGAAAAAAAAAGTCCCAAAAAAATGTTGGGGTATTATTAACTTTTTTGGGGCCTTATTCCACCTAATTTCATAATGAAATAAGGCTCTAAAGACATGAGCCTCTGACTGGAAATAAGGCTCGAAAAAAGGGCCCCAAAAAATTTTGGGGTATTATGACATTTTTTGTGCGTCTAAGCGGCTTTATTCCGCCCGATGCATTCCTCTATTTAGACAGTCAAGGGCTGATCCAGGATAGGGCGGTGGTTCCGCTAATCTACCACGTCGGCCGTTGAACTGTAGATCGGCGGCTCCTTTACAGTCGAGACGTCCTCGCACAAGACGGAGCCGAGCACCTTCGGTTCAGTAGAACTGTGTCCGATCGGGACCGAAGAGATAGGGTAAGGCAGGAGAACCAGTTCTGGTGGTTGAAACATGAACACGAAGCTTCTTCGGATATTTAAAAGTTGACTGCATTTTCTATGCCATGGCCGACTTACATAGGTTTAGGTATTTAGTTTTAAGCAGGGACAGTCAGGGTGCCACAGAAAAAAAAAATATATATAAAATCAACAAAAACACAAAAAAAAAAATTAAAAACCAACAAAAACATACAAAAAAAATTATAAAAACTCTCAAATGCTTGCTGTGGCTGTTCTAGTTTGTAAGTAGTCTGTAAGTAGATTGTAAGTAGCTTTAAGTAGTTTTATAGTAGTTTTAATTAGTTTTAATTTAGTTTTATTTAGTTTGTAAGTTTTATATAAAACCAAAGTAAAAGATATCGATATCAAGTTTTTTTTTCAATTCTTCTTGGTGAAAAATAAAACCAATATGAATTCTAGTTTTAAGATAGTTCTTAGGCCAAAAGGCATTAGCATTAAGTTATTAGTTTAACTTGGAGCTCCCGAATGGGGCCAGTAAGTTAGTTGTAAGATATTGATAAGTAGATATGAATTTTTGTCTAGCTTTGAGATAGTTTTAAGATGAATGAAAAATAAAAATGCATTTATAAAAAAAAAAAACATTTTTTGGGGCCTTGTTCCACTATATTTCTTATAACCTTATTTTATAATGAAATGAGACCCCAATGAAATAAGTCTCTGACAATAATTCTTGGGCTTAATTTCATTTTATTTAGAAAAACTATTTGGGGCCTTATTTCATTTATTTTTCGTGATGGTTTTTTTTTTTATTTCGGTGGAACTTTACTTCATTGGAGTTTCATTTTGGAAAATTTGACAAATTTGAGACTTTATTTAATTTTTTCTTTTGGGGCCTTATTTCCTGCTGGGGCCTAATTTTTTGAAGCAAATTAATGAAAACAAATTAAAGATTTTATTTCACTTATTGAACAAACAGAAAAAAAGAAATTGAAAAACTTGACAAAGTGCCAAATTGTGCTTAATTTAAATTCAGCCAGTGGTTGTAAGTTTAGCAACGAGAGGAACTATCAATGCATTTCAAGAATGGTCTAGGTCCAAATTTTTAAGCCTTTAATTTGAAAAAAATTATACTGACGTGTTTACTTCACAGTGAAGTCGTATCAAATCTCACTAATTTTCCTTCGGGCGTTTCATGTTGCAATCATTTTTTCATGAGCTCTCTCAGCAAACTTCATCTTCATTCAAATAGAAGCCTGCAGAAATTTAGCACCGCTCCATAATAATATCACTCTTTGGTATGTGGGTTGTGTTAATCTTATTACTATCTTTACAAATGCAAACTAAGGTAATTCAATTTCTTACGAATCAATACCACTTCAAGGGGTAATGAAACTTAACAAGGCCTTCAAAGAATGTTTTGTGTTTGATTAATGGATATGGTTCAAATAAAAATATTTTTTATGTTGGTCGTTAAAGTGCGTTAATGTTAATCTGAAATAAAATTCTAAGGCTTGTTATAATTTAATTTGTTTTCTTCCATATTGTATATAACATACGAATGTTGCGTCTATGAGAAACCGTTCTAACTGTCGGGGAACAAGAAACGGAATTAGAACACTCTTTTGACTAATTTCATAATAAATTTACAAGTAGTAAAGATGTGGGTTTTTATTGAGTTACCATGTTTCAGCTAATGATGTTAAATGTTAGTGCGGTTATTTTATATCCTTTTCAAAGTAGCTTGTTAGATCTTTGTTGGTGTGTTATTTTATATGAAGCATTGAAATCAAGGACTTAGAATATGTAAGATAATTTATTCATAAATTAAATTTACACAAGACATATACCTACACGATACACATGTACCTTTTGAGTAATGCTTTGCCTCATGCCGGAATAGTTTAAAAAAGAGCACTTTTTATTTATATGTAACATTCATCTGAGATAAAGATTTTCTGTTTTAATTATTAAATTATTCAAATATGCATGTCAATGATTTTTTTAATGGAAAATACATTTCACATCGGTCTTCACTGAAAAATACAATTTCTTTTTGTTGACATGTGTCACGAAAAATAAAGGTTAAAGATAAACTAAAAAATGTCATCTAATTTCCAGAAGAAGTTATTTTAGATACTCTTGATACAAATTAGCTTGCACAACATGGAAGAAGAATATCTCTACTAAACTTAAGCCAAATAGAAGAGAAAAAGAACCTTTAAACTGGAGAAACTTAATATTAACATCTTTTGGTGAATGTCTTGTGAGTTATATAATTTTCCGTAAGAATGTCAACTCATTTGAAATAAATAAAATGAAATGGACTGCGTGCGTAGCAGGTTTTTGCTTGGAATTTTAAATGCTTAATAAACTTATGTACATAAAATATGTTAAATTAAAATATATACAAATGGTAATATTAAGAAATCTGTTGTCCAGTGATTAAAGCTTCGGAAAAAAGCGGAAAACTGGAATTTGGAAAATAGATTCCTCATGGCATTCTACTTACTTACTTATCCGGCTCCCGATCCATGAAGGGTCTCTACTTGAGATATTGTGGTCTTCCATCGGTTGCGATCCCTCGCACGCTCCCTCCAGTCGTCGAGACCAAGCGCTCTTGCGTCTGTGACCGCCTGGTCCGGGTCCCTATAGCGGAGGTTCGGTCTTCCTGGTCGTCTCGAACCTGGGAGCTGGGATTCGAAGATTTTCTTGGCTGGAGCATTCTAAGGAAACTGTAAAAAGTCCCCATCGATATGAGCGTCACTTGAGCGTGGGCTTAAATGCCCCCAAGCGGCTTTTAACGCTGTGGCCTTATTAGCATTATTTGAGGAATGGCAATTAGAATGAATGGGAATAGCAATTTATTGCTTGGGTGGGCATTTTCACTGCCAAGACAATTTCAGTAAAAATTTTCGACAGCAAAAGATCTAGCACTTCTGATAAAATTACCAATTGTCTTCTTAAACAGATTTCTTTCTTTGTCGTCGATGTGTTTAGTCATGTGTTTAATTTGAGCGTACATTGTGGAATTATGCCGTCATCCTTAAAAACCACTGAGGTAATTCCACTATTCAAAAAAGGAAATCGAAAGTTGTTAACTCAGTACAGGCCTATTTATTTGCTTCCAACACTTTCCAAAGTTTTTGAAAAACTAATAAAAAAACGTGTTGTATGTTTTTTGAATACAAATAAATTTTTTAGCAACGATCAGTTTGGTTTTCGTCAGGGCAGATCTACTGAAGACGCAATCTTAAAGCTTTGTAGTGAAATTTATGACAGTTTTAACAACAATTCCAACTGTTTAACTCTGTTCATAGATATGACGAAAGCTTTCGACAAGGTCAATCACGGCATTTTTTTGAATAAGCTTTACAAAGTGGGTTTCAGAGGCGAAATTTACAACTGGTTTTCATCCTATTTATCAGAAAGAAGTCAACGTGATTCTGCAGTAGTAAATATTGGTGTACCTCGAGGATCGGTTTTGGGACCAGTTTTATTTCTTATTTACATCAATTCTATATTTAAACAAAATTTTAATAGTCTGATTACGGCTTTTGCTGATGACATGGCATTTTCATATGTAAATAATAATAGCTTATTTGACTCTGTCATATATCTTCAAAAAGACCTGCAAATACTACGTCAATGGTTCTCAAAACATGAATTAATAATAAGTGAGAAAACTAAATTAATGATTTGCAACTTAAAAGGCTCTTATCCAGTTAATTGTGACATAACTTTTCATTCTTCTTCATGCACGAAACTCTCCCTATGCGCCCATTCTTGTGGTAAGCTAAATTATGTTGATGATTTATCGTGTACAACTAGCTGTTTTACAATAGATGGAGTTGAAAGCTTTAAATACCTGGGAGTTTTAATTGATAAAAACCTTAATTGGAAAGCTCATGTCGATGAACTTAAAAAGTATATGTTGGTTGTTACTCGCAAGTTATATTTACTAAAACCCCATTGCTCTAGTAAAATACTTTCAATAGTATACTACGGACTTGCTCACTCAAAATTGCAGTACGGCATAGCATCGTGGGGTGGGACTTACAATAACACATTTGAGGTGCTAAAAACAGCACAAAAGCACATGATTAGGATCATCTGTAATGCTGGTAGATTGTCCTCAAGTTGGCCTCTTTTCTGTCGCCTTCAGATTCTACCAATAAACCATCTTTACATCTTTAAAGTCCTTAAAGTGTTTTTTTTACGTAGTGGTTACAGTTCAACGCTAAGGAGTTCAGTTTCATACAGTTTAAGAATAAATAGCTTGGGACTTGTTCAAATTCCATTTTGTAATAAAACTCATTTCTCGAAGTTCTATACGGCGACCGCACCTGCGCTCTTTAATAAACTACCGCATGAAATAAGAACAGTGCGAATCCTCACTTTATTCTTAAGAAATATAAAAGGATGGCTTTTTAGTCTGGACAATTCTGCAGTCAAATTATTACTTTGCTCTTTTTAACCAAATGTATCTTATTTTTGTTTCTTTTTTTCTCTTTAAATTTTACATTACTCTAGCGCTTTATTTTCATTCTTAACCCCACACACAAAATCAAAATTGTTAATTATTTTGAAGGGTCATTCGCCTCTAGCAATTGAAATGCTACAGAATGACCACAATTTATTTATTCTTTTACAAAATTCAATTTAAATGTTTAATTTTCCTTTGAATTATTTATTATATTTTTGAATTATGTAAACACTTATATTTATATTTTGTATTTTACTGAGTAAATAAATATATATATAAAAAAAAAAATAAAAAAAAAAAAAAAAAAGTAAGTGGTCCAGATGAAATTCTGCCTATACTATTGAAAAAGTGTAAATTTATACTAGTTTAACCCTTTCAATTTTTGTTCGAGTTTTCTCTAAGGACAGGAATATTTCCCAATTTATAGAAGAAGTCGTTTCTTACACCAATCCTTAAAAAAGGTGACAAAACTGATATAATGAACTATAGGCCCATAGCACAGCTCTCTTGTATACCAAAGCTTTTTGAGCAAGTTGTATGTGAGAGCCTAGCATTTCATACTAAGAGTATTATATGTGATCAACGGGTTACGTACGAATGACCGAAAAAAAAAATGTCGACTGGTTAAAATGTCGACTTTTATCGACTTTTTTGAAAGTTAAAATACCGACTTTGTTTTTACCGACTTATTAAAATGTCGACAGTTTGAAACGTCGAATTGACAAAAAGTCGACTGCCCTGATAGAAGTCGAGAAAAATATCGACTTGTCGGAATTTTTCCCTTACAGAAAAGTCGATATAAAATATAAATCGACATTTTAACCAGTCGGCATTTTGACTTGTCGATATTTTGTCTGTCGGTCATTTGAAAGTAACCCAAAGAACAACGCTCTGCCTTAAATATTTACATGGAATAACTATAAACTCAAGAATCATACATTCTTGCCTAATTTTTTAACAGGAACTTAACAGTTTTTTGATGCTGTGGAAAATTTAAGACTGTGTTTAAGATACAAGTTTTATTTGATTCTTATAATAATTAACTTATTTAGGTAGTTATGAATTTTATATTACCTACCTTTTGTTTAGCTTCAAGAAAGTTCAATAGAACGCATTTTTGTTGCCTACCTACATTATACCTAATATTTCGAACTTTTAACTGCCTCATTTTCTGGATGTTTTGTTATTGTATTACAATTAAAACACGTTACAGACCCTGAATATTAGGCAATTAAGACGTCAAAATATATAGGCAACAAAAATTAAATTACAAAAAATGCGATTTATTGAACTATGGCAATGCGATATTAGATAATAATGATCAGATCATAGTTTAGGGAATGATGTTTACAAGCGCGCGCTTGTAAACATCATTCCCTAAACTATGATCTGATCAAAATGTCGACTTTCAAAATGTCGACTTTTAAAATGTCGACTGTTAAAATCTCGATTCATAAAATCTAAATCACTGTCGACATTTTTAAAATCGACATTTTGAAAAATCGACATTTTAAAAAGTCGGTTAAATTTGTGTCTATATTTTGATCTGTCGGACTTTTAACCAGTCGAGATTTTTTCTGTCGAGATTTAAAAAGTCGATCTTATGGAGTCGATATTTTAAAAGTCGACATATCGTACCCAATCCGTGATCAACAGCATGGATTTGTGAGAAGAAAATCAACGGTAACAAATCTCCTTACTTTCATGCATAAATGTTCTAATGCATTGGAAAACGGGAGTGAAGTCGATTGCATAAACACTGACTTTTCGAAAGCATTCCATCAACTTAATCATGAAATTATTGTATTTAAACTTAAAGCCTTTATGGTTTTCCATTTTTTGTTACATCATGCATAAAGTCTTACCTTGAAAAAAGATCTTACCAAGTTAAATTCAGAAATTGTCTTTCAAACTCATTCAGTGCTCACTCGGGTGTGCCTCAGGGAAGTCATTTAGGCCCATTTTTGTTCATTTCATGATATGAACATTTTTAAAACAATACAATCTAATCATGACCATACTCTCTTCAGGCTGATATTGACAATTTTAATGTTTGGTGTGGGAAAAACGGTCTTTCTCTTAACCCAGTAAAATGTCAAACTATAACTTTCTCTAAAAAACGAGTAGTGAGTGCTTTTGACTATTCCATTTCACAGCATACACTCTGTCGTGTTTTAGCTTCAAAGACCTGGGTGTTCACTTCAGTTCTGATCTAGATTTCATAGTACATATTAATTACATTGTTAATAAGGCGAGTTCCATGCTTGGATTTATAAAACGCTGGGGAAAGGAATTTAACGACCCGTATGTTACTCTTTCTTTATACAATTGTTATGTAAGGCCCCATCTTGAGTACGCCTCCCAAGTATGGACTTCCTTTTACGAAATTCATAAAAGCCGTATTGAATCAATACAAAATAACTTCATTCGGTTTTTTAAATGCAGGAATATTGTTTAATACATACAGATTCAATATTCGTAATAAACTCAATTTCGATAAAAATGCAGTTAGGCCACTATGACTCTCACGGCCTCATATATATACTATACTGAAATAAATCAGCCAAGAAGAAAACTTTTGTAGCATTGAGAGTTGGACTTGTTGAATTATTGTTTCAAAATAGCTTTCTATGGCCTTTGAATCAATAATTCAACCAGCTCAATCCTCAATGCTAAGTCTTCTACTTCACTGATTTATTTCAGTAGCAAAGAGGGGTTTTTTTAGACGTGTGGTTTTCTTTCTGGCAGTACTTTTTTCGTAGTTGGTCTTTTTGACAGCTATCACATTATTTATTCTCAGTTAATTAATTCAACTAATTTAATGACTTTTTCCTGCCTGAATTGGAGGATATTGATATGTTGGCGACCTTTCGTTCCAACAAGATGGCGCAACATGCCATACAGCCAACAATCAATAACTCGTTATTTCTGACAAACGGCCCCAATTGCTGCAAAAAGTGGTCGAAAATTGGGCTTCCCAACGAATTTATTCGAAATAATTTTTAAAACATAATGGCAAACCCTTATCTTTATAAAAAAGCTGAATTCTTGGCCATAACATTAAATTATATGCATTTTATTTCTTCTTGAAAACCACACGTCTAAAAAAAACACCCTTTATATAGAATTTGTATCATAAAAAAACCTGCTTATAGAAACTATGCCTTGTTGGCTATAGTTTAGAGTGGTTTTTTTGTCAAAAAAACCATGAAAGTTAAATTGAACTTAATACAAATTGCGTATGAAAAAGAACCTCACTTTGTCACTGATGAGTCCAGTTGGGATTACCGGACGAAACGCCAATTTGTAGGACTAAACGCCATAAAAAAGCTATTGGATCTGGAAAAGCGTTTGAGCCCCCGCAAAATTGTAAGCTTTTTATAATTTCGTTAGAATGCATTGGGGAAGCTCTATGTATCAAGATCCAGCTTTCCGCCATTTTTTTTTGTAATTTTGCTGATTCTTCGGTGACGGTGAAAATATTGCAACAAACTTCTGCGAAATAAGGCTGTAACGTTTCTAAATGCAGGTCAGACTTTAAGAAGCTCTAGGATTTATAATTCGTATAATGTGATTGATCGACAAAAGAACAGACGAAAAGCTATTGCCCATTATTTGGTAGTTTCTGAGAAGAAAGCTTTTTTCTTGTTATTATATTTTTTTTTCGTTTTAAACAAAAGAGCTTATGTTCGAACCTTAAAAATTCCATCTATGCTTAAATGAAATGAATTGTAGTACCTCGTGGCATGATGGTTAGTGCGTATTATTGTCATGCCGAAGGTTCAATTCCCAGCCGTGCCACCTAAAAAACAGAAATGTTTTATTCGAGGCCTCCAAGAGTAAACTTGTCATGAAAAAGTGCTTCTCTTCTAGCCGTTCGGACTCGGCATAAAATTGTAGGTCCCTACCATTCCTGCCAACAACACGCACACAGGAATGGTTGAGAGTTGTAAGTCACTAGGCCCTGGTTCTCCGCGAGCTGTTGCGCCACCCAATTTTATTTTTTTATTTTAATGAATTCCATGAGACTTAATCTTGATTCTAATGGTTGTAATTAAATTTCCTTGGTTTGTTTTCTTGCCCAGTCTGTATATCACGTTCCCACTAAGTTTATAGTCTGGTTTTGCAACAACCGGTGGCCTGTACCACAAAACAACAAGTGTTGTTTAATAAGCAAATTTTAACAATTAACAATATTTTCTGTACCACAAAAACATATTGATGAGTATGGTGGATCTTGTAAAGGGCTAAGAAAGAAGCAATTTTTGTTCTGGGACATTGCCAAATTTAATTTTGAGACCCCGCGGCCGTTTCTAGGTAAGAACTACAGTTCGAAAAATTGGTCAGAAAAATCATTTACATTTGCATTGATATGTGGTCACAGTTAATTTTAATGTTTTTTTTTACTTTTGTTACCGGCTGCTTAGAAAATAGCATACAAAAATTGTCCTCAAAACGTCATGAAATAACTTTTTACCTTAAGTCTATATGAAAACCCCCGAAAAATTGATCGATTTTTAAGCTTTTTTCGATTTTTTTTTTAAATGGAATGCTCAAATTGGTTGATACTTTTTTTCTTAACTTAGCACAGCATACTTAAATTGATATTCAGTCGATATTAATGAGAAAATAAATCCACAATAAAACATTATAAGTAGTTTTGAGCACATATCGATGCAAATTTAAATGGGTTTTCTGACTACTTTTTCGAATTTTGCGGTGTCTCAAAACTCAATTTTGGAATTAACGAAACCTGCCATATTACAGATTTTTTATTTGTATACAAAAGCTTCTTTAAAATCCAAAATAATATTGCATATCAAAATTTTAGCAACAATAAACTTTGGATTTTTAAAAAAATATATATTTTTTTTAAATTCAATATTTTGAAAACTGCTTATGGATTTTTTTTTTTGAAACCTGGTCTATAAATGTTAATTAATAGATACGTTTCAAAAACGTTTGTTTTCTTCTTATTTTTCCATCAAGATGAGAAAGTAAGGTTAATTCTGTATATCACGAAGTAGGATTCCGATATGACTTATGATATTAAGCATCATATGAATATCCCCTACCACTTATCACATCAGTTTAAGAAACTATCTCGAAAAAGCCTGAGAATGCGAAGCAAAGCTAGGGCAAATAAAAAAGTAGCCATCCTAATTAAAATCCACGATGAAAAAGAAATACATTTTTTTTTTTTTTTTTAAAGAAATAAAATGTTAAAATCGTTTTCAATAGCAGACACCCTTTAATGAAAATTTAATCTCTACAAGAAAAAATATTTGGGCAGGTTATTTACACGTGGCTCTAAGTCACTCTTTTCTCGTTTAACTTTTTTTTCTCGAATAACTGCAGCTATTACAATTTTTTTGTTGAATTTTGTTCTTAATCATTAAAAAATCTATAAAAAAAAAATTGAATTTTGTTGGCTCAATTATTACAATGGGAGTTCCCATATATAAACATCATAAAATTAATCGTCTTAATATTTAATTTTAAATGTTCGTTATTACATTTTTTTGATTGAGATTTTTGAAGGGATGATTTAGAAACAAAAATCAACAAACAAAATTTTGCATATTGTACAGGCTAAATAGTACAAAAGTCTTTTAAATAAACAAAAAACTAGTACCATCATGAAACTTGGTGAAAAAGTTTCATGTATTATGAGAATCAAAAAGGGAGAGGGAGGAAATTGTGGTGTATCAAACAGAAAAATTAACTTTGGTGCAACCTAAGCATATGACGCATATTTTTAACATCCCAACGCCCCAGCCGGGGTTACAGGACACGATGATGATAAATAATAATCATAATAATTCACTAACTAACGTGGATTTCCATTTACATCCACAAACCCCAAACAAAAAATAATGAATAGAAATACTAGATAAATATCGGGACTAGGAAGGATACGCATACGATTTGTGCGTTTCGTGTTTCCTAAAAAGAAAACGGGACAGGTAATTAAATGCTGGAATGTTCCGGTACATAACATGGCATAGGGCTGCTAGATAGGAATGAAATCCCTATGGTGGAATCAAATAATGCATAAGAAACAACTCCCGTGGGTGTCATTAAAGACGATTACATTAATTTTTAAGGTTCGAAGGTCAGCTCTTTTGTTTGAAACGAGGAATCAATTTATAGTTATTAAAAATAATCTCTATTTAGCTGTTTTCAATTAAGTTTTCATACGAATACAAAAAATATTTTCTCTCAATTTCATATCATTCCATGTCATAATAAAGTAGTACCTCGTGGCTTGATGGTTAGTGCGTAGGACTGTCATGCCGAAGGTGTGGGTTCGATTCTCAGCCGTGCCACATAAAAACAGAAATGTTTTATCCGAGGTACTGCCTCTTGCGAGGAAGTGATAAATCCTCCAAGAAAATACTTGTCATGAAAAAATGCTTCTCATTTAGCCGTTCGGACTCGGCAAAAAACTGTAGGTCCTTTCCATTCCTGTCAACAACACGCACACAGGAATGGTTGAGAGTTGTAAGTCACTAGGCCCTGGTTCTTCACGAGCTGTTGCGCCACCCAATTTATTAATTGTATGTCATAATAAAAGCCAACAAAACCCAATCGCCGTTTTAGAAGATCTGTCTAAAAGCTAGCAGGTCTGTTTACCTAATACACCTATATGTATTTACTTTCATCTCAAAACCCACAAATATAAATACAATTCAATTCAATTAAGATACTGAAATAGTTTAAATGCACTATGCCATCCTCAAGCCATTTTTTAACATTAATACTAATGTATCTTAAAGTTAACTGTCAGAAACAAGCTTGAGGAGATATTAGAGCTTAATTGTTGATTGCAAATAGCAAAACGAGTAGGATGCGTTTATAGGCTCAATTAAATTAAATGGTTTATGTCTTATTAAGATTCAAATGAACATGTGTTCTCCATCAAATAAAAATAAATTAATAAGATTTGATTATAAACTGATTGAAAGTTAAACTTAAGGAAAATATAGTCAGCCTAGTTTCATTACCATTTACAGATAAAAAGTAAAAATAAGATCAACTATTGGCTTAATGTTTTTTTTTGTTGATCTAAGACAATCTATGAATTACTTAAATCTTCATGTGCTCTTTCTGTGTTTTTCGGAGTAAAATTCTGATAATTGTTAAGATCTTTAGCTGTTAATTGAACAAATTTAGGTTATCTTTGAATTTAAGAGATCTTGAGTATGTAATTGCATCCGGTTTTAATAAAATATAAACAAAGGTACATAAGTTTTGTGTTCAATTGAATTAAATTACTTTGAACACAAATAAAGGGGTTGTTGACTGTGATAGAAAAGTAAATTGGCAAATTGATAAGCTAGAAAAATACGGGTTTGTTGGATTTGGTCTGATGGCATAAACACTAAATAGTTCATTAAAATATACATACACTCCCGTTCATTTTAATAGGTTCAAAATTTTCGAGTGCGAATTGTGCGGACTAAATGAATTTTTGTAAATGGCATTTGAGAAAGCATCCAATTTAAGAGCGAATAAGAAAACACACAATCTTGAAATTACCGTCATGACACGTTTTATTATCATTTCTTTAAATTCATGAACAGGAACCTATTGAGATCTTGCAAAATAATGAAGACCTACAAGCTCAATCTAGCTCAGCTGTACCAACCGATCTCGTATCTGTTGGGAATAAAAGTAATAAAAGGAGTCGTGATAACTCCAAAGTTGTTAAAAACCCTGTTTCACCCCCCAAACGCACAAATCTCAGGAATGATTGAGACCTGCAGTTACCTAGTTCTGTCGTTAGTGAGAATCAAAATTCAATGACGAGTCCATGTACAGTCTCCGATGAGAGTCCTGTGCTTATAGCTGACGCTAGCATTGATTCGAGGACTATAAAAGCTGTATCTAAACCTAAAACAATTTTTGTTTCTCGTCTGGAACCTGATATTATTCCTGATGATATTATATCTCATCTAGTCTCTAAAAATTGTATACCTAACAGTACTTCCATTAAATGCACCAAAATAAGTAAGGCAAATAGTTTCGTGTCATCTTTTAAAATAGTAACGCAGTCTTCGTACTTTGATGCAATTTGCGATAGGAGTAACTGGCCTAGTGAAGTTCTTATTAAGGAATTTACTATTAAAAGAAAGAACAAACTTAAACAATCCTTACCAAATGTTACACCATCAAAAAACTAGATAGAATTACCCTCTTTTATCAAAATGTAAGAGGGCTTCGCAGCAAAACTGCTGATATTTATATCAACTCTCAGGCGCTTCCACATGACATATTTGTTTTGACAGAAACTTGGCTTAATCCATGTTTCTTGGACACGGAACTCTTTTGTCAAGAGTTTTTAGTTTACAGAAAAGATCGTCATGTTGATAAGCCAAAAGAAATGGGAGGTGGTGTTTTGATTGCTGTGCGTAATAATTTTGTTTCTTCTTTTGTTTCTTTTCCTTTCCAGTTATCCATCGAATTAATCTGTATAAACATAACTTTACAGTCAAAATATATTTACATACTAAATGCATACATACCCCCTAAAAGTTCTGACGCAGTTTTTAATGAACTTTCTATGGCCATAGATTTTGTAATGGACTTATGTTGCTCTAACAGCAATATTTTACTTCTAGGTGATTTCAATCTACCGTTTATAGATTGGGTCCCTTCTGAAGATGAATCATGCCAAGAAGCTTCTTTAACTTCTGCACAATCGGAACTTTTTTTACTTGATAAAATTAGTACTATTGACTTACAGCTAGTAAGCTGTATTAAAAATTCTAAAAATCGAGTTCTCGATTTAGTATTTTCCTCGGACGCTATTAGTACTCTTGTTCTAAAATCTAGTTCTGGGATTACTAATATAGATAATTACCATCCTCCCCTGGATATTTTCCTTGACTTGACTAATCATCTCACAGTAAATAGTAATTCTTATGATTGCTCATATATATTTGACTTTAAAAAGGCTGACTATCAATTGCTCTCTGAAAAACTAGTTAATTCTGATATTGGTAAAATATCAACATGTACTAATATGGATGAGGCAGTTTCTAGTTTTTATTCAATCTTTTATAGTTGCATGAATGCTTCTATACCCTTAAAATTATCGAAAGACTCGAACATTTACCATGCATGGTACACGAAAGAGCTCAGATCGCTTCGTAACAAGAGAAATAGGGCGTGGAAAACTTACCTAAAAACTAATTTACAAATTGATCATAGTTCTTATATTGCACTTTTTGAAGAATTCAAAACTCTTTCAAGGGATCTTTATACTAATTACGTAAATGAAATGGGAAGCTTTTTAAAAGAGGATCCTAAGTCATTTTGGAAATTTGTCAACTCAAAGAAGAATTCGGACGGCTATCCGGCGAATTTCGTATACGAAAATTGTTCGTTACAAAATAATACAGATATTTGCAACGCATTTGCGAATAATTTTTATGATTCCTTCGTTGATACGCCTGTCGTTGTTCACGAAAGTTATTTTAAAAATTTACATATCTATTCCCAAACGAGTTGTAATAATATGCCTGTGCACCTGAGCACTATTTTAGAATATCTCTCATCTTTAAATGATGATTATTCGTCTGGTCCAGATGGAATTCCCCCAATAGTATTAAAAAGGTGTAGACATATATTAGTTCAGCCCCTTCAATCTTTATTTGAGCTTTCTATAAAATCAGGGAAGTTTCCTTGCTTATGGAAAAAATCATTTTTAACTCCAGTTTTCAAGAAGGGTGATAGGACCGATATAAGGAATTATAGGCCAATATCAAAACTGTCTTGTATACCGAAACTTTTTGAAAAAGTTATTTGTGAAAACTTGGCATTTCATAGTAAAAATTTAACATGCGAAAAACAGCATGGATTTATGCAAAGAAGATCAACGGTAACAAATCTTCTTACTTTCTTACACAAATGCTCCAATGCTTTAGAGAACGGTAATGAAGTTGACTGCATTTACACTGACTTTTCTAAAGCATTTGATCAACTTAGTCATAATATCATTTTATTCAAACTTAAAGCTTTCGGCTTTCCACCTTTTTTTATATATTGGATAAAATCGTACCTTGAAAATAGATCATACCAGGTGAAATTTCGACACTCTCTTTCAAACCCATTTAACGCTCAATCGGGTGTACCTCAGGGAAGTCATCTGGGTCCTTTTCTATTCATTCTAGCTATAAATGATGTTGTGTCATGCATTCGCTCTAGTGAAATTCTTATATTTGCTGATGATATGAAAATTTTCAAGACCATAAGTGGTGACCATGACCACAGTCTCTTGCAGGCTGATATTGACAGCTTTACTTTATGGTGTGATAAAAACGGTCTTTCCCTAAACCCTGTTAAATGCCAAACAATTACTTTCTCAAGAAAACGAGTTGCAAGTGCTTTTAACTATTCTATTTCCCAGCACAAACTGTGCCGTGTCTTTAGCTTTAAGGATTTGGGTGTTCAGTTTAGCTCTAATTTAGAATTCACGGAACACATAAATTATATTGTTAAAAAAGCGAGCTCTATGCTTGGATTTATAAAACGTTGGGCAAAAGAATTTAACGATCCATATGTTACTCTTTCTCTATACAACTGTTATGTACGACCTCATCTTGAGTATGCCTCTCAAGTTTGGTCTCCCATCTATAAAATTCATAAAAGTCGTATTGAATCAATACAACATAAATTCATTCGCTTCGCTCTGAAGGGTCTCCCTTGGGCTGATCCTTACAACCTCCCACCATATGAACATCGGATCCAGCTACTGCAGGTCCAAACTTTATATCAAAGGCGGGTTAATAATGACTTAATATTTCTTCATCAACTTATGAGTGGCCAAATTGATGCTCCTGACTTGTTAGCCTATATTGGCATAAATTATCGCGGAGGATCTCACCAGCTGCGAAGATTTGAACTTTTACACGTCGATTTTCATCGAACTAACTACGGAATACATGAACCTCTAAGCCGTATGTGTAAGCTTTTTAATTTAAACTCTTCCTCGGTTGATTTTAACGTAGGTAAAATGGGATTAAAAACATTGTTTAGAACCAGTGCTCCACGATCTTGACTGTCTTATCTACTGTTTAAGATACTTTAAATGTTTTTTGTATTATTGTTAAATTTTGTATATTAGGTATTGTTTTTATTTTTGTAATTTAGTTTAGTTTTATATACTTTTTGTTTGTAAGCATGTGTTGGTTTGCATTATTTTACTATTTTACTAACCCCTAACACATGCACTTATGATGAGCCTTTGTTTGTAGATTGCAGCTTGATCTAAGCTCACTACAACATAAAATCTGAAGTGTTAAAAAAAATTTATTTTATTATTATTATTTATTTTATACAGAAGCTTGCCACAAATATAAATAGTTTTGTCTAGCAAAATTAATGAAAATATTTTTGGGATTTTTGAAAAATGTTTCAGAAGTTTTTTTGGAAAATCGACTACATATTTCGATAACGACATGATCGATTTTTTTGAAACTCGACATTTAAGTGTTTTTTAGTACTATCTAAAATATTTTTTGAAATAAATTAACATCTATGAAAAAATAACGGTACCTTCCATACAAAAGTTAAAAAACCGCAAGGGAAAATATTTTTTTGCTTAAAAGCGACTCCTACGATTTTGATTAAACTTTTTCCATACATTAAAATTAGGACGATCTACTATCAAAAATTATAAAATTTTACACTTAGCAACTAATAATAGTATACCTGTGATAGAACTAATTTTTTATTTTGAATTTTCTCGTTATCGGCTAAATGGATTAAGATGAATTCTTTTATAAACAAATTTCAGATAAGATGAAATAATATATATACTTTTGATTTGCATACTAAAATTTTTTCTTAAAAATGTTTTAAGAATTTTATATACATAGGTATAAAAAAATAATTTTTTTAAAAACCGCTCCAACGATTTTAAATATTTTGTTTTCATACAATCATATTCAATCAAGAATTAGGATGGCACTCTTTTTTTTCACCTCAAACTGTCAAAAGAGTTGTTTTAGCCAATTTAAATGTCGTATTTCATGCTTCTCTACATTTTTCTCTCATAATTTCCATGTTTTTATATACAATTTTCTTAAACCCGCAGTGTTTTGAACATAAGAGCAAGTACGTGCGACCCAGTGCATTTTATTTTTTTAGGTACAGCATTTAGGTATTAAACAATACTACCATTGTTTTGTTATATAGAGGCTCTCGTAAAGCACTACTCGTTGCTCATAGTTAAATTTAAATTGGTTATAAAAAAAAACCTTCATAAAAGCTCTATGTTTTTAAATTTAGTCTCCGTATGTTTTGAAGTTCCGTTTCACAGGTAAACTCAAATAAAGGCCTTCACAAAGACAGTTTATTGTTTTTTAATCTTATCTTTTGTATTTTTATTTTTAAGTTCCATCTCACAAATACAGTCTAAAACCTCCTTTATCTTTAATTTATTTTTATTTAGATCATAAAAGGTGCTGACAACTCATAAATAATTTTTGTTTGTATTTATCCACGTGAGTCAGTCAAAATCATATATACTTAACTTTCATTTGAACATTCAGCTCCAATGACTTTCAACAGTTTTGATGTCTAGATATCTCGTCTTTATATTTTGTTTGTGTATAAAGTCCCACTGATCTAGTGGTCTAATTTTTGATGAACATTATTCCAGTGTCTTTTGGCATTCAAACAAAAGACTTGATGTCATTAAAGCCCAGAACAAAAGTGTATTCTTATCTTAATTAGATTTTTAAGTTTGTTTTTGTTTTTATAATGACTTTCCCTTGAACCTAAATACTATCTTAATAGCTTTACTAATGACATTTAAAACTTTTCAATATTTTAAAGCGAAATTCAAAAGTCCGTTAATACTATACATGGAATTTGCACGTTCTTAAGATTTAATAAACGCTTGTCCAAAATAAAGATAATAATACTGTCAATGAAACAATAATTTTGGGGATCATCATTATCAATCATATTGATCACTCGATAGAATAAAAATAGACGTTGTATTTTCAGACAATGCAAATGAGATGACATCTATTAATAACACTTTCGGATGAAAAGCTATATGCCACATGCCAGAGAAAAGTGAGAGTGGTATTTATAATGCAGAGAACTTTAGGTCGAATTCTTTCAATTGGTATAAACAAAAGGAAAACAAATTGGTTATACATTTTTTCACTTGTTATTCCGCTTTGATAGTTTTGTTAAGTTGTCAGCAGCAGCTGATGACTGATAATAAGAATAATTAATTTAATAGAGAATTAAATAAAAAAGAAATTTCTTTACATATTGCTGGAATGTTTAACAATTAATTTTGAATGCCGTTAAATAATAGTTTTGTTATTTTGTGGGGCTATGTTACATATTAACTGAAAAACGTATACTACGTCATCCTATTGAGCATAGAGGTCAACAGCAGATTCCCTCAATCTATACCATTTCGATAGCCTTAGCTGTGCCCACGCTTGAATATTAAAGGACTTAACATTTGTTGAGTAAAGTTGTTTTCTTGGTCTTCCAAATCACCTTAAAAGTGCTTTTCACGTGAGCTGCGAACTGCGAATGCGAATAAATTTATTTAGGCAATTCTAAGCGCAAATTTCAACAAATAAGTGTTTTAACTTTTCAAAAAAGTGAATAAACGATCCTATCTACAATTTAAAAAAAAAACACGAACAAAAATTAGTTTAAATTGTTGAATTTAGCATTTTTTTTATATTCTACGCGACCACCGAGGTATTTGCTGCGAACTGCCAAACCCTTATTCGCAATCCACAACATTAAGACGCATTCCACAAATCTGCGAATGAAAAATTCGCTCGAATTTAACCTCCAATTTTGTCAGCCCCATTTCACTAGTTTATTTTCTATGACTATTCGCGTCTGTCGGCGACCACTCATGTGAAAGAAATGTCAAAACTCACGACCATTCGCAATTCGCTATTCGCAGCTCATATGAAAGGCACTAAACCCTGATGATTCCACACGAAGGACTGCTTTGCTATGATCGCTTTTGGTTTCATCACGGTATTGCCAATCCATCGCCATTTTCGGTGCCTGATATCAAGATTCACTCTTCTTTGATGAATCCTATTCCACAGCTCACCATAACTTATGGTTTGTGGATGACGAATCTTTACAATATACCGAGGAAGGTTTCACAGGCGAATAGAAGAACGGATTTTAGGTTCGACTCGAAGAGTTTAAGTTTGGTTCGTAGCGTTATTATGCTGGAGTTCCACAGCTGAGTTCTCGTTTGTACCAAACATAGCAGTCAGTACTTCGTCGATTGTCAATAAAAACAGAATTGGTAATTGTGTTACCTTTTTTCTTTCCGCACAACGAAACGAAAACGAAACCTAGCTGCGCGACCACGAACGCGATGAAAGATGACAGACGTTTAGTCCAAACTTTCGGGATGTGTTTCTTGCGGAATAAAAAGGGACGCATTCAGCACGTTTAATGCTGCCACTTCCGACTGCTCAGCAAGGGTGGGTTCAGCAAAGAATCCTGATAATACTTATTTGATTACCTTGTTAAAATTAATCGGTTGATTAATTTCCTCGCTTCTTTTCTCCACCTGAAAAGAAGAAAAATGGGCGCCAGTGATTTTTTTTGTAAAAGGAAATCACAAACCTCTGAAGCGGAACCGACGACGGTGAAAAGATTTTGAAATGGAAAGAGTGAAATTGTTATTTCGAATGAAAATTGTTTATTACTTATTTTGCTTGGGAAACCTTGCAAAACGGAGGGCTAAAACCCAAGATCTTTTCAATTAAATTTACAAAGTGTAAGATAAAAAAAGAAAGATGAATCGCTATCACTTTGTCCCGAAAGGACCAAAGCGGATTTTTAGTAACGGGTGGCGAGTCCTGTAATACCGGAAGAAAATCAACGGAACAAAAACTAACCAAAATTTTTTTGAATATCGTACAATTTTGCCACCAAACAAAGAATATGTAATTACAAAAAAAACTGAGAAAAAAACTTAATAAATGAATTAAAAACTACTTATCTTTTCCAATTTCCTCTCCTTTGTTGAAAATGTATTCCCTGTAGGTCTTGCTCAATTCTTCCTCCTCAAGCTCTCCTTTTACCTTCGCCTAAATATCCTTTTACCAATATTCGATTTTTCTCACTTCACTATATTTTTACTTTGACACCAAAATTAGTTTCTTCGATTTCTAACACTTTCTCTAATAATCTCTCAAACGATCTCGATAAGTTGCTCTTCAGTCAAGAAGTGTCCTTTCAGATTTTTCAATGTCTGTTCAAACCTTCTTTAACTGTTCTCCCTTGTGCTTTCAGCCAATCGGAGCCCGCGGACTTCTATAACGTCATTTGTAAGCAACTGTCAGCTATGTTGCTGAACAGCGCCACCGCACCGTTGACAAAATCCAGCGGTCCTACTTACTCGCACATACAATCCCTAGCTTTTTGCAAGTCATCGTGGAATTCGCCGATCGCTGGTGTCACTTCCAGGAGCGCGCGAGCACGGTGAACGCATTCAGCTATTTTCCCCTTATTTTCTACTTTTTTAAGAGAAAACCAGACGAAAGTACCAAAAATCGAACAAACCAATTTCGAAACTGTAGAACCATTTTTCCCCTCCAAATTTCTAAAAACAGAACCCAAAAGTTAAAAGAGAGCTCAAGCGACGAAAAAAAGAGAAGACCAGTAACTAGTAACTTAAAATGCGGGTAGTACCTCGTGGCTTGATGGTTAGTGCGTAGGACTGTCATGCCGAAGGTGTGGGTTCGATTCCCAGCCGTGCCACCTAAAAACAGAAATGTTTTATTCGAGGTACTGCCTCTTGCGAGGAACTGACAAATCCTCCAAGAGTATACTTGTCATGAGAAAGTGCTTCTCATTAAGCCGTTCGGACTCGGCAAAAAACTGTAGGTCCCCTCCATTCCTGCCAACAAACACGCACACAGGAATGGTTGTGAGTTGTAAGTCACTAGGCCCTGGTTCTCCATGAGCTGTTGCGCCACCCAATTTATTTATTTATTTTTAACTTGAAAGGTAAATTGGAAAAAATGTTCTACTCGCGATAAAAAAAATAACCTACTTCGGTGAGTTTTTGTTAGGTTTTGGGGAATTAGGGAGCAGTTGATAACGTTTCATCTTTTACATATAGGAGTTAAAATTATTATTATAGTGAAGTTAAAATTATGTTGGGTACTATGCCCTTCTCAACAAGAGGAACATCTAGCGGACGGGGACCAAATGTCAACCGCGCTTCTTTTGTGTAATTCAGGTTCGCACAGACCTCCTGTCTGTCTGGGTACAGACCGCCCGTCTGTTTTATTTTTGGATAGTGGTTTGCTCTTCCACTTTAAGAGCCAGTAATGTATATCGATTATCTTGTTTCTTCAAGATACTGGGATAGGGTACTAATGGCTGATGGACCATTGTTTTCCTACTCTCTCCCAGTATATTGAAGAGAACACCTGTAGAAAAGAAGGGATAGAACGACTGGAATTAGGGTTCTGGGATTTGAAAAGAACAGTTTTTGTCGCGGTAAATTTTACCGTGACAATTGGTCCTTGACGCACGTCGAATAAATCGGAAAACTGTTTATATTGCATAATACGTAGCACCTTGCATTGGCTATTTAATAATAGCAGGTATGTAGCATGGCATACCTCCCATGATCAGTGATCACCAGAAGTATTTGCGACTAACCCTATTGAATGTCTTCTCAAAATTGATGAATATGAGGAATAGGGGCAATTGATACTCAGCTGATTGTTCAAGAATTATTCTAAATACTTGCTTTACTTACTTACTAATCTGGCTCCCGATCCATACAGGGTCTCTGAGATACTGTGGTCTTCCATCGGTTGCGGTACCTTGCAAGCTCCTTCCAATCCTCGTGACCAAGCGCTTTTGTATCTGTGACCACCTGGTCCCTGTAGCAAATGTTCGGTCTTCCTGGTTCCTCTTCGCATTTAGGACCAAATATCCACCGAAGAATTTTTCTCTCGAAAGTGCCCTGTTTCAATTCCTGCACTTCGCACCGCTGCCGCCGCCGTAGAGTAGAAACTGGTGAAATAAGCGTTTTATATAGCGTTCATTTTGTCTTTCGAGAAAGGAGTTTTGCACCCATTTCTATACTTTTCCACTAAGGTGTCGATCGTGGAATTGATGTTTGTGGCGAGGTAGGTGCGCTCCTTGACTACCTTAACTACTCCTACCAACACTAAGGTTTCGTCCTAGGCGATGGACAGATGGGGCTTGGTTTGTTGATTACATATACTTTGTTTTGTCCTCATTCACTTCAAAGCCAACCCTTTTCATCAATAGCTGTACAGCTCGGTGGGAGCGGCCACAGATGCTGATGTCGTCCAAATATCCAAGCAGCTGAGAAGACCTGTTGAAGATAGTGCCTTCCAGGTCAACACCACTCTTGCGCCCTATCTGCTCCAAAGCTTTAGGTTGATGAAATCACATATCGTCCCCTGATTGCAAGAACTAGGTAACTCAATTTTATATTTTAATAATATATCGGCAAAAACGGTATTATTTTGTACAGTTTTAAAGACTTTTTGCCTAATCTTTTTCTATCACAGACAAATATAGGATATTTGTGAAGTTTCAGAAACATAAAAATTAAACTATCCATCGTACTCCAGTAGCTATGTTTCTATAAAGGCTGCTATCTCCAAAATTAATGAAATTGAGTTACCTAGTTCTTGCAATCAGGCGACGATATGGTCGCGAATCTCCTTGTCTGAACCCTGTACACATCTGGAATAGCTCGGATATGAGCTGTTTCCCATTTACACGTTGCACTGCTTATTATGTATCATCATGCGGAATAGCTGGATCAGTTTTTTCGGGATCCCGAGTTCTGACATCGCCAATAGAAGCTCTTAGCGACTTATGCTATCATCGAATTCGATGAAAAGATAGGGCGTCTTGACTTGAATTTTTTTGGTGTTTTCCAGGATTTGACTCAAATTTTAAGATTTGGTCTATTGCAGATCTATCTCGCCTGAAGTCATACTGCTACGTGCTGATCATAGTGTTGCAGAAAGATTTTAGACGTTCACATAGTATGTTTGATAGGATCTTGTATCCAACATTATGCAGGGATATGCCTCTGTAGTATTTTCGCAGGACGTAAGATCACCTTTTGATGAGCTGAAGCATGCACCCTACCAGGACATCTTCTTCATACTTGAAGAGTTCCGAAGGTACAGAACAACAAATCCGAGCCGGCGAATTTGTTGTTCTCAAGCGAGTGGATGGCTTTTTTAACCTCTTCAGTACTGTGTTGCTTCCTCTACATAGTGCCTATTAAGCATTTGCTGGAAATGCTACTTTAACACGTCTACAATACCCTGTGCTTCGGTTACTAGGTCCCCTTCACTGTTTTGAAGAGCTTGCGTGCCGGTCCTATAACCAGATGTCAGTTACTTGGGTTGCTTTGAAGAACCTGAGCTGAGAGGTTGCGGATGCTTTATTCCTTCCTTCTCTTTGTCATGAATAAGTGGTTCTCACCAAGCCGTCCGGACTCGGTACAAAATTGTAGGTCCCCTCCATCCCTGCCAACAACACGCACACAGGAGTGGTTGAGAGTTCTAAATGGTTGATAGCCTTTGGTGGTCTCGGCTATCTCCTTAATGATGTTGCGATACTGGTTCCACTAATTGTTGACGCCTGTGGCTGGGGGTACAGCATAGTAGAGTTTTCCGGTCTATTGCTGTCTGTAGTCTCTGGCTTTCTCGTATGTGATAAGGAAGGCAATCAATGTTGAATTTCTTCCTTTAGACAGTCTTCAGTTTTCGTTGGACAGTCGGGCTCTGAATTTTGTCACAGCAAGAAAGTGGTCAGAATCCATGTTTGTCCCTCGGAAAGTTCGCACGTTCAAGATGTTTGATGCGTGCCTTGTGCCAATTAGCACGTGGTCAATTTGGTTGGTGGTTCGACCATGTGGAGATCGTCAGGTTGCTGTATATATCCTTTTCCTAGGGAACCTAGTAGTGCTACTTATGACCGATTAAGGAGCTGCAGAAAAGTTGATTAGCTGGACGCCGTTATCTGTTGTCGTTTCGTGAAGGCTGTGCTTTCCGCTAGAGATATTACTACGAGAGGACAGATTCAAGTTCTTGAGTAGTACCTGGTGAATAGAGTGTCTGTACATTCCAGGTGCCGTAGATCCCAGTCCATTTTCGTTCCGGGTCAATTTTTAAGATCGCATTTCTTAAATCTTAACAATAATGCCATCTTCTTAGTCTTCAACGTTTTCTTAAACACACTGAAATAGTTGTTGAGCAGGGCACAGAAGTGCTCCATCCATCTTCTTAGATGATCTTCCATTGTAATCAAAAGATTGCCGTTAATGTTTAACATAGGATGGATTTGGTGTTACGTTGCCCCACAATTTCCTTGGTGATTCCGAACAGCTCTTTCATGTCCCCTCTCATTGTAGACAGCTGGTTCAACATTGCCACATTTCACACAGCGCTGTACTATTTTATGAGTTTGTAACGAAGTGTTAAAATTTTCACTATCCAACACCGACCGACCGACAGTTAAGGAATTATTAATTAAATACACAAGCCGCCATCAACATCAACTAGCCAAATCACGAAATACCTACCTACATAGGTACACCCCCCACCAAACACCGAATGAGCAACAACAACAACGCACCGCACTCCGTGGAGTCGATGCAGTCTTCCTTACAGTTCGAATTGTTTTGGGGTAGGAAAATCATGATGCCGAGGTACGAAATTTAGAAAAACTCGAAGCTTATAGGCTCTTAATCCCGAATTTTCTACATAATCGAATTATAAGAGAGGTAAGGTTCCAGCTGATCTCGGTTTGAAGCAACTTTGTTTAGCTCAGGTTACTTTTCATGGTGCACTCATATGCCATTTAAAAGATAATCTTTTTGGCTTCCGACGTCAAAAACAAACTAATTCTCCCTTTGGTTAGCCTTGGGCTGGAATCAAATTCTCACCGTAAGCTCCTTTTTCGCTCCTTCTCAGTGAGAGCTTGGGCACCAAAGTAATTCTCTTTTGGGTAAGCCTTGGGCTGGAATCAGAATCGTACCGTATAGTCCCTAGTTCACTTCTTCTAAGTGAATAGTGTGGGCAGAATCTACTCCTGTAGCTCTAGCTGAATATGAAATACCGTGTTACTTATAATAGGTAACACATTTTTGTTAGATAATAGACCCCGTCTTCTATAGTTATAAATAAAGAGTAAAAATTAATAAAACTGGCAACTACCCCAAGTTCTCTTAAAAGTATCACAAGTTTACTCGTTCGGCAGAGTTACTTTCCGATGTGTGATATTTTTAGCAATAATTCTCACTATCAATGATCGTCAGTGTGCTATTTTTTCCCACGTCTCTTGAGATATCCAGATCTACATCGTGTCTGCCTCGGAACAGTTGCGGAGCTCGTTATTCCATAAAAATATACCTTACTTGGTCCCACCTCTCGTCTATAGACATAACATATCATATCATCGTTTACAACCATGTTCGAAGCTGCTTCGATAAGTTTTAAGTTGCAGTACATACATGTATGTTTGGATCAGTTAGATAATCTCGGTGTCCTTTCCTTGCTATTAGATCTGAGTGTCTCTAGGCAGCCACTGTTTGGAGCTGCAGCGTTGCAAATACTAGATGATAGTCGCCCCCATCATCAGCTTAACAAACATAATGAACATCAAAAAGTGATTTCCTCCATCTTTGTTGTACCATGAAGTGATCGATCGGGTTCTTGTTCAACCATCAGGTGACCTTATGTGCGGAAACAAGAATCAACCAACGACAAACTGACGAGCGTTGCAGAAGTCAAAGAGCATATCACCATTTTCGTTTCTCTGACCTAAGCAATGATTGCCCAAAATGCGTTCAAGATCATCAATGCCTGAGCAAAGTTTAGCATTAAAGTCACCCATTATGATGATGATGTCATCTTTCGGAACATTAGTGTACATCGAGTTCAGACGAGTGAATAAAGAATGAGTTTTTGACGTTTTATAGGAGCAAAGCAAAGTTTCTTCAAACTGTTACTGGATTCATTTGTATTTGTAGCATCTTGATTTCCTTTTAAAAGAGACTCCTTCACCACCAGACTCTCAATTTGTTAACTACTATCTGCAGTTCTTCTTCCCTTAAGAGCTTTGTTCAACTCAAGATCGCGCCATAACCAGCAAAGTAACGTTAAAATAATAAAGAAAACCTTTTCTTCTCGAAAATGATTTCATATATTTTGATTTTTGGGAAAGTTTAAACTTTGTTAGTTAATATTTTCATAAATAATGTTTCCTTAAAATACTTAAATATTTTCTACTGTCATTTTGCTTAATACCTATACAGAGGTACCTAATTAAAAATTATTCCCCCAGTTGCCAATAATGTTCACATCTTTTTGCAACATTGCAATTGCAACACTGAAAGCAAAATCAAATTTCTTTATTTCAATCAAAGATATTTATTGCAGCAGCAGTTTAAATTTTAAAGATAGAAAAGTGCAACTTCATAACGATAATCACTTTCCATCAAATGAATGCAATTATAAACATCCAATTAAAAATAATTTCAATGCTCTACACTCTAGAGGAGAATACAAATCATTCAGCAAATCAACTCCGAAACCATTTGATCTATGAAACACCACTCTAAGTCCCGAGCAGGTAATCTCTATAAGATACCCACTGACCCATATCTCACACCATAATCGCCAAACAAGACCGAAACGATTCCCACGAATAAATTGACTCGCGCGAAAGTGTAGCCGAGTCTAACGGATAAATGCTAATCGATCTGAGCTGAACTGGTCTGGTCAATATAGCCAACATCATATAGATTCTCTTAACGTTTCTTCATTTGCCAGAGAACTCCTTTCCAAATTCGTCCATCGCTCTAGGGGTGATTTGGCAGGACACTCATCGCATCATTACCACGGGACGCCACGGCGCGCATGCACAGATGCTACATCAATTGAGGCCTGAGCTGTACGACCAATAATAAATAAGCGTTCATCAGCATAATCATCATCAGCATCGGCATCTCGCATCTCTAGCATTCACATCTCCTCCGGTCAGATTTCAAATGGAATGTTTTACCAGAGCGTTTTTATGATTATCATTGACTTGGCGGATTGGATTTTCTCTTTCTATCGCTTAAAGTGCGCTGGCTGTGATGAAGCTCATCATGAAGGCCGATGGCGTTTTTTCGCACCTTTTCATTGCACTGCATCAGCAAGCGTAGCTGGATCAAGCTAACCACAAAAAAAAATAAAAAGGAAATTGCCTGGCGATCGACAAACATCATCGGTTAATGGTTCTTTATTGAACCTTTGGTTCGGCACTTTCTTGGGGCAAATTGAATTTCTTCGCATTAATTACGTCCAACTACTATATAACATTGTATAAATTGCCGTTCGACCTGGAAGATAGAACCTTATATTGAGTAAATCAAGAATGGAAACCTATCGGCTAGTATCATCTATCTAATCGTGTTGATAAGCGCATTGGCCCTCATCAATTTGGGATTTAGAAGTCGATTGGAAACTAACAAATAAAGCCACCTTCGTATGCGATCATTAGTAGTGAACAGTGTGGACTGACAGTGGTAAATATGGTTACGGAAAAATTTTAGGGTATAGTTATACCCCTAAAAAAGCCTTAAGGGATTTAAATAAATTAAAAAAAAAAATGGATATCACATTTATATACCTTTAATAATTTTGGACGCATTGGTACCTACATCTTTTAAATACACGCTGGCATTAGGCGGTAAACGAAATTTAGCCACATAAATTTGAAATGAAAAATAGATTCTTACAGCAATATTCATGCGCTATAATTATTCTAATTTACGAGTTCAAATTAATATTACAAAAGTTGTAGTTTTGCTGTTAATGTGTTAGCAAGTAGGGGAGACCGGGGCTGATTGGGCTCATCATTTTTATTTTATTTTGTAAAAACAAATCAGAGGCAGGTTTGCAAAAATCAAAATCTCTTAGGTGAATAATATTTTAAACTTTCTTAATAAAATATTACCATTTAAGTAAATGAATGATAAGATCCTTTTTTCTAAAATTTTGCGGGATGACCTCTTATGCAGCGGTTACCAAACTTTTTAAGCTGTGGAACCCTAAACAATGCCCAAATATATTTCGGAACGCACGCCCGTCACGCCATCCACCCTGACAATAGCAAAAAATGAAAAACAACACATTCCAAAATCAATTTTTTATTTATAGCCTATTGAATAGACCTTTTAAAAAGGAACAATTACGCGCAAGGGTTTTTATTATTGAATATGTTTGTTAGGCCCATGCTTAAAACCGAAAATGCTACTAAATTCACCCATGCGTTTCTGAGAGAATGGTCACACTGGCCATTTTTCAGTATTTTTGGTATAGTTCGAAAGCTAATCCGAATTTGACAATTTTACATATGAAACTTTATGTTCAAAATTAGATTTTCTATCGAAATGGATAGTTTGGAAAATTTTAAAAAAAAATTTTAACAGGAAAAGTTAACAAAAACCAACATAAAAAAATCGAAAAATCAAAGATTTCTAAATTTTGTTCTAAGTTGGGCATAACTTTTTTCGGAGCAGAGATACGCTCAAGACATGCATGAACAAAGTAAACTTGAGTCTTAAGGCCTTAATATGACATGTTAAAAAAGCCATATTATTTGAAAGTTGACAGAGATATAGTTTTTTCAAACTTTACCATTTCTTATCATTTTTCCCAGTTTGTGCCCGAAAGCCTATTTTTTGGTACTTTTTTTGGTACTATGACAAATTTAACGTTCCTAGCACCTACTACCAAATCTTATGTTAATCGGACCAGCCGTTCGGTCTGTAGGTCTGAAAGCATGTAAAAACAGCTGAAAAACGAAATTGCGAACTAACATACTTCTTAAAAATTCTCTATAGTTGTATGTCATATTATATCAAAATTTTGATTTCGAACATTTTAACGAAAGTGAAATTTGCCATATTGTACCGAAAAAGGTACTTTCGGTCCAAAACTGCGAAAAATTATAAGAAAAGATAAGGTTTGAATGGGAATATCTCTGTCAATTTTGAACAAATATTAATTTTTGAACATGCCATATTAAAGTTTTTAGTCTCTACTTTATTTTGTCCATGTATATCTTGACCCTATCTATGCTTCAAAAAAAGTTATGCACAATTTATTAAAAAATTTAGATATCCTTGATTTTTTGATTTATTTTAGGTTGGTTTTTGTTAACTTTTCTAAATTTTTTTGTAAAATTTATTGAACTATCCATTCCAGTTAGAAAATTTAATTTTGAACAAAAAGTAACGAGTGGAAAATTGTCAAATTCGGCTTAGTTTTCAAGTTACACCAAAAATATTGAAAAGTGGCCAGTGTGACCATTCTCCCAGAAATGCATGGGTGAATTAAGTAGCATTTTCGGTTTTAAGTATGCTTATGGGCCAAACAAACATATTCAATAATAAAAACCCTTGCACGTAATAGTTCCTTTATACCCCTCATTTTCCGGTCTATTCAATAGGCTATTAGTGTGAAGAATGTACTCGCATATCTGGGGCAGCGTCCAGCCTCGATTTGTCTTTAGTTTTTGTGTAAGTATACGCTGAAAAGCTTATTTCACAGCGGTAGGTAGCAAATTTAATATAGCTTTCTTGGCAAGCTCAGGGAATTCATTCTTAATACCAATCCAAAATTCATTTAATGACACAGAATCAAATACAAATTTTGATGAAGAGGAGCTCTGCAGATCTATCAGGGATTCGTATTCCTGTATACTCAGGGTCATAGGCTTGATGGTTTTCATTAGAAATGGATATTGTACCCACTCGATGTCAGTATTTGTATCTGGAAAGTAATCCAGCATGGATCTTTCGAGACTAACCAAATGGAGAGCAATAGCATTGCTAATATCTGCTCTGAGATCAAGCATGTTTTCTTGCAAGAATTCATGTAAAACTGGAAAACACTCAAAATTGTTCTTTTGTATACACATGAATCTGAAACTTGCCAACAAAATTTCGTGACGAAACATGGAAAAAAATGCAAAAAATGATGCAATTATGCATTTTTTGGAAGTATTTCCACTAACGGCTCGAAAACTACCAACTATTCGAAAACTACATCAAGCTACCATTGAAAGCATACACAATTTCTAATAAATCCCTATTTAAGATTTTCTTCTGCGACAACCGATTTGGACTCAAGTGCTAGTCGAAAGTTGATGTATTTTAACTGTTTTCGAAAATCCACTCGAAAGCTCTAAGAAATTTCTTTGTCTGACAAAATTTGAATTTTTGTCTGTAATATGAACCAAGATTTACTTTTTTGATGGTCATTGATGCGCTGAGTTCGAATCTGGCCTCTTGAAATTGCTCTATCACGTCATGTTTTTGAGATAGATATTCAAATCTAAAAATTAAAAATAAATGCATTTTTTTATACAAATTTGGGGACTTTTTTTTCTCGAGGTATTTTCTTTTCGAAAAAATGTTAATGGTCATTCTGAAGTATAAACATTTTACTTCGAAATTCTTTTTGAATCTTTCAAATACCTTCATTCGTCTTCGATGTTCAAAGGGTAGACACGGTGCATTCAAGAGGACACAAGCGTCCACAAGCTTTTTTTCAAAGCGAACCTCTGTCTATCAACTCCTACTCTCACCTCCAAGTGGTGAACATCGGGTGCCTGGTACCTTTAACTGAAGATGGGGTTCCAATCCCTGTGGACGGTTTTAGGGGGCAGCAAACGAGAGAGGAGGGGAGGAGTGTTCCCACTAAGGCACTTCTCCTTCATCCAGGCGGCAGCGGAAGAATTCTCAAGATGGAATCAACGGTGGCATCTACAGTTCCAGTTAGGCTGAACTACTTAGTGAACACCTTATACGGGCTACTACGACATATTCAGAGCTCAGGCCTATAAGGAGCGGTTAATCCGGCTCCCCGCCCTTGGAGTTATATATATAGGGTCTGGTCCTCCAGGTTGGGGGTCGTGCCGTCGGGGTGACTTCCCGGCCACGTAAAACTATTTTAGTTGCGAAGCAACAACAAGCCTCGGATACGGACGGATTTACTGTTGACGAACCTAGCAAACGAAATAAGGACAACGAACTTCGGATCTGCACGTGGAATGTCGTGTCTCTCTATAGACCACGTGTAGCCGAACATTTAGCGGAGGCCCTAGACTGCTACAAAGCAGACATAACCACCATCCAAGAAGTGCGATGGGAAAAAAAAGAAAACTGAAAGATTGCGATATATACTACGGTGACTGTTACCGACCACAAGAGCAGCGTCTTTTTGGATGTGGATTTGTTGTTAGAGGCAGACTTAGGCAAGAAGTCTTGAGTTTCAATTATATGAACGAACGCCTCACGACAATTCGCATCAAGGCTGCGCGCATATGCCCCCACAGAGGAGAAAGATGACGACACCAAGGACGAGTTCTACGATCTCCTGGACAAGACATATGAGCAATGCCTTAGCTATGACATTAAGATTATCTTGGGTGATTTTAATGCCAAACTGGGAAGAGAAGAAGTCTTTGGTGGCACAATCGGAAGATACAGCCTGCACGACACCACCTCCGATAACGGACTCAGGCTAATCGACTTTGTTGCGGAGCAAAACGTTGTGGTAGCTAGTACGCAGTTCCCGCATCTCGATATACATAAAGGGACATGGCGAATTCCTGGTTCAATGTACTCCTGCAGTATCAAAGATGTCGGTTTGAAATTTCATAATATAAAATACATGTCAAAATTTATTTAAGTGTCGGCTGACTTTTTCATTCCCGGGGTGTTCCATTCCGGTTGTCTAGTGGTGATTTTGGTGTGGGTTGATAGAATGTTTAGCATTAAGCCGCGGTTATAAGCTGACCCTGTGTCAGCATAGAAAGAAACTGCTTCCTCGTTGTCGTCCAGGGCTTTCATCACACAGAGGTACTTTTGCTCGGGTTTTCGTTGCTCGGTAGCAATCCTTATCATCTGCTGATTTGGGTGACTGTGGATGTTTTCTACTAGGTTCTTTGCAGAGAGCACTAGGTAATTGTCCAGAGGGATTATGTTCGCTTCTGTGTAGAAGTGTTCATTCCTGTAGTGTTTCCGTCGCTGCCGGTCGAAGTGTAGTCCGGTACAAATTCTAAGTATTTTCCATTCGAATACTTGAAGTTCCTTCATGGCTGTTTTGGAAATTGAGAACCAGGCTGGGAAGCAATAGGCTATGACTGGCCGCAGAAGTTGCTTGTACATCAGTATCTTCGTCTGTTGACTTAGTCCGGTTCTTCTTCTCATCATGGGGAAGCAGATGTTCAACGAAAGGTTGAATTGCGAAGCGAGGATTGCATTGCACATAAGATAAGAGGTTAGATGGACTCGCAGATAATGCGTAAAATGCTGCAAGAAGAAGAGATATCTGGGAATCGTTCGAAATATCCAAAGATGTTACTGAAAAAAAAAACAACACCAATCATACTGTAATGGATGTGGTTGGTACACTTTTGGTATCAATTGAGGATCACCTACGCAGATAGAAGGACCATTTTTCTGCCCTGCTAAATGAAAATTCCGTTGAGCAGAATGCTGAGAAATGCCCCACCTTAACGAGATGCACTGGTCCTATAGGGGTACTGAAGGAGAACCCCCTTCTGTATCGGAAATTCAAACATCAATCAATCTCCTCAAATACAACAAGGCAGCTGGTTTTGACGGAATACCAGCTGAATTACTGAAAGCCGATTCCGTAACATCGGCTAGTATTCTTCATCTGTTGATACAAATGATTTGGGAAAACGAAACCTACCCCAAGGACTGGAAGGTTAGTGTGATTGTTAAGCTGCCAAGGAAAGGTAACCTTAAGAATTGCAACAATTGGCGTGGTATCACCGTGATGTCCGTTTTTCCAAAAACTAATGGCAAACATCATTCTCGAGAGGATAAAGGATAGAATCGAGTCAACAATCAAGAGGCATCAAGCTGGCTTCCACAGTGGTCGATCGTGTGTCGACCATATCAGTATCGTTCTCGAGCAGCCGATGAAATTTCAATCACCGCCTCATGTTCGTGGATTTTGAGAAGGCCTTCGATCGAGTTAACCGAGAATGTATATGGAGATCACTTTTAGGTGGGGGAATTCCCCTAAAAATTTACACAATGGGCAGCAATCAAACTCTTTGGAAGTGCGACAGGGTGTAAGACAGGAAGATGTTCTATGGCCAATTCTCTTTCTACTGGCGATAGACGATGTTTTGACTGCCATAGAATATTTTAACATCGTTGGCAAACGTTAGACAAAGTGCATAACAAAACACAGAAGGTAAATCATTTATAAATAGTAGGAAGTAGGAAGAGCAATGTGCCCACATGACTTCCTTGGAGGAAGGCCAGAATCCACATTAATAAAACTTGAGTAATGACCACTTATCTCCACAATTTTCTTTCTGTTAGGAAGATACGATTCTAACCAACACAGAAAAGAACTATTACAACCCATCTTCATAAGCTTTCGTATGAACCAACCATGATGAATTCGGTCGAATGCTTTAATAAAATCTGTATAGAGTACATCTACTTGATTACCTTTTTCTATTCGGTTTAAGCAATAGTTTGTAAAGAGACAAAGGTTTGTGACTGTTGATCGAACTTTTACAAACCCATTTTGATATGGTGACAATGTCTCTTTTACAGAGAAGTATAACTTCTCAGTTATAATTTTGTCAAAAAGCTTTGGAATAGCCGATAGCTTGGAAATCGGTCTATAATTTGTAATTAATTGCTTAGAACCACTTGCAAATAGGATTAATAAACGAAACTTTCCATTCTTCTACAAACTCACCCGATGAAAGAGATTTTTTAAACAGAAGTGTAAGAGGAAGACAAATTGAGGAAGAGAGGGGGTATTTTGTCATAGCCTGCTTTTTTGGAAACATCAATGTCGGATAAAGCAAACAAAACTTCTTCTTCAGATAAGTGTGGAGTCATAAAATGTATCAATGGGTAAACATTTGGGTACATATAGTGTTAACGTCTTGAATAAAATCGATATTGTAGGAAGACTTAAAAAATTTTGAAAAAAGTTGGCAAGATGATGATGGATATCATTAGATTGATTAAAGCGGAGGTACTTTTACGCTTCGAGTTTATAAAAATCCAGAAAGATTTACTATTTTTCTTTATGTTATATTCAGTGGTGTATATGAATTGCTTGTATAAAAAAGATTGAGGAAGTCAAATTCTCTTCTGAATTGAAGGAAACGATTTCGATTTTCGGCAAACCCTGTTAACTTAAATCACTTTAAAGCCTTGTTCTTAACGTTTTATAAATTTTGTGATCTTTTGTTATGCCATGGAAGCTTAAATAGCTTTTTCTTTCTCAAGGTAGGAACGAGAAGTTCTATGGCCTCAAAAAGAATACTTTTAAAACTTGTGTACATTTCAGAAAGAGATTTGTTTTGAAATATACTGACCCAATCGAAGGTGCCATACAAATTATTTAATGCAATGAAGTCTGCATTAACAAAATTAAATTTTCTTTCCTCAATAGGCAAATCATACAAATTATATGTTAAGTCATCATTTATAAAAACAAGATCGAGAATCCTTCCTAAACTGTTTTTAATATAATTTATTTGAAATAGATCAAGAGAAGATAGTGAATCGACAACCAAACTTTCAGTTTCTTTATTTGCATTAAATGGAACTAAGACTTGTTCATCTTCCATAAAGCACCAGTAAATTTCACAAAGGTTAAAATCACCTAGTAGACAAGGATACTGATTAGTCGTCAATCCACTAACTATATAATTAATATTTGATATATGCATTGAATATATTTCTTAACTACTTCTTGGTCTAACATAAGTTATTTTCAAACTATTGTTGTTTTGAAATAAACAAACATAGGCTTGATTTTCTTTTTGCAATATGATACAAAAATAAAAGGTTTTTGACTTTGTATCCATGATCCTTCAAAAACCGTTATAACTGATTTTAAAGTCAGATAGGCCACTATTGCATGGAAGAAAAAAATAAAATATAAAAATCCTGTAAGGATTGACCAATCATTTGTAAATACAACAGATTTCTATGGGTTTTTTTATTATTTTTTTCTAAATACCATGCTAGTGTTTAATCACTAAATCCCCGGTTATGGACCGCAAGACTTTGATTTCTTGAATAAGTTTTACTCAAGCTGTCAACTCCCATATTTCTTTTCCTGATACCATTTACACCCAAAATCTGATGAGGGCTCTTAGTCTATAGGCTCATACTTATTTTTTTCGAAAAACAAACAGGTTGAAAAAAAAATTCAAAAAAATGTTTAAACAATATGTAGGGTCGGTCTTAAAATATTGAAGCTCACGAATCTTCAGTCAGTTAACCTTCAGTTCTTCTCTAGAGTTCATTCTATTTGAAATTTCAAAGTGGAGAAGAAGTGCTTTTTGGTAATTTTTATGACATTGAATGTTTTTTTTTTCTCGCTGAACGTATGAAACTCTAACTTTATGGCTAATCGGGGGGGGTACTCACTTTGCATTGCATTGATGTCACCTGTGAGCAAATAGTTAAATAATTGCCCTTACATAAAGTTTCAAACAATAAAATCGAATATGCGAGCGCAATAGCGGCCTTTAAGTGAGATAGGCTACTCTTGCACTTAAGCTTTAATATTTTTTGTGTTTGGCCTAAGTATAAGAGTCCTGTAACTATGGCATGAAGACGTTAATTTGAAAAATTTAATGCAGAACTTTTGTTTAATACATACAAATTTAATTTTTGTATAATAAACTCAATTTCGATAAAATTGCAGTTAGGCCACTATTGCGCTCCATTAAATAAAATAGCTATTTTGAAGTTTATTTTTTTTGACTTATTTTTCTTGACTTATGAAAACAACTTTTTTTTTTATTGCTGTAGCAAATAGTCATTTTTTCTGTAAGTCCTTTTTGCACTCAACGACATTACTATCTGTTAAATAAACTGTATCCAAGTCCATATCTTTATTATGGTTACTGAAATATGGTCAACAAAAAAGGTTAAGGATCATATGAACGGACGAACGTATACGTACAAACACAAACATCTCTCTTAAAATTATGGATTCCGATTCTAGGGAGCTTGAAAGATGGAGTCGTGGAGATAAGTCAAAATTTTGGACTTGACCAATCAAACCAATAACGATAACATCCAATGGGTATGGCCATTATACAGGGTGTCCCGGACCTGAGTGGAAGTATTTAAGGGTGTGGTTCCTGGGGTTATTCTAAGAAAAAAATTGTATAGGGGGAAAGTTGTATCTCCCCTCCCTGAGGCAGGGGGGGGCAGTTTCTGAAACATTGACTTTTAATGCAAAAAAAAAAAAAAAAATTAAAATTAACGAAAACACATCTAATAATGTGCTATAGTTTTTTTGAAAGCTAATATTCCATTCTTGCATTTGGTTTTTAAATCAAGTTGTTTAAGTGAATAGTTTTTGAGATATTAAATTTCAAAGTCAAAATTAAAAACAAAAATTGTGATTTTTTTTCTTAAGTCGATATTTTTCAAAATTTTATCTATTTAAGTGCTTTTTTTGTGTTCAATATTCAATGCCCTCATTATTTTTGAGTCCTTTACCGAAAACCAAATGCAAAAATCTTTCTTAGTTTTTGAGAAATTAAAAAAAAACAAAAGGTAATTTTCCCAAATAAGCCAGAAAAATTAATTTATTCATGAATTATCCATGACTGAACCCATTTTTCGGGCTTTTGTGGTAAAAGTACCTTTTATTTTTTCTTAATTTCTCAAAAACGAAGAAAGATTCTTACATTTGGTTTTCGGTAATTAACTAAAAAATATTGAGGGCATTGAATATTAACGTACAATTTTGAAAAATATCGCATTTTCTTTTTATTTTGACTTTGAAATTTAATTTCTCAAAAACTATTCGCTTAAACAACTTGAATTAAAAACCAAATGCAAGAATAAAGTATAAGCTTTCAAACAAACTATAGATAAGTTTTTGTTGATTTTTAATGTTTTTTTTGCTTTAAAGTCAATGTGTCAGAAACTGCCCCACCCTGCCTGAGGGAGGGGAGATACAACTTTCCCCCTATACAATTTTTTTTCTTAGAGTAACCCAAGGAACTACACCCTTAAATACTTCCACTCAGGTCCGGACACCCTGTAAAAAGGGCCATTTGCAACAAAGTTTTCTTACCACTACATTACAAATAACACTAGTTTACAAAATTTTGGGTCATGGTAGGGTCCTTAGAAAAAATATATTTTCTAGACTAATTTTGGGTCACTGAACACGAAAATCAAAATATTTTTTTTCCAAAGAAGCGTTTTCGAGATATGCGCAAAAATAATTTTCTCAGCTATTTTTTTCAGATATTCCCATAAATCTCGCTAACAGCATAGCTAACTTACTTAAAATGTGTATTTTCTGAATGATGTGATTTGTTTCTTTCCGACGATGTACTGCTTGTATAAGTCGGACTGAAATTTTATAAGTTACAGGCATTCAAAGTTTCAAAAACGAGTATTTTTGAAAAATTTCTAGATTTTGGTTGCTCCATATGGATAGAAAAAAATATTTAAAATAATTTTAAGGACTCAAGTGAAAAACAATCTTTTTAACAAAGATTTGAGCCAAGGTTTTTCAAAATCGGACGATAAATGTAGAAGTTATTAAATAATTAGTGAAAAAAGGCAATTTAATTTTTTTCAATAAAAGTTATATAAATGTATATTAGGGTGTCTGTTATTTCCCAAAATCATTTTTTAAAATCAAAAACCCCTAAAATCAAAATTCTATGTCCTTAAATTAAGTTTTTGACTAAAAAATTTTTGTTTAAGGTGATAAATCGTTGCCTCTTAGGCCATTTCTTTTCCAAACAAAGGAGAATTGAACACACTTAACTCCAAGACCAATAATGACGTTATATATATCGTTGAAAGGTATTTTTTACTAACTTCAATAGTTGCTAAAAAGTTCATTTCAATCTCTATGTGAAAAAAGTTATTCGCTGACCAAAATTGTGTTTCAGCGCATTTTGGTGTGAAAAAACTGTCCTTAAGTAGCGAATAACTTTTCTCACGTAGAAATTTGAGATGAACTCTTTTAGTAAGTATTGTAGTTTATAACAATACCTTTCCAACGATATATATCACGTCATTATTGGTCTTGGAGATTGGTGTGTTCAATTCCCTTTTGTTTGGAAAAGAGAATGGCTTAAGAGGCCAGTCAAAATTTTTATTTAAGGACATAGAATTTTGATTTTAGGGGTTTCTGATTTTAAAAAATGATTTTGGGAAATAACAGACACCCTAATATACATTTATATGACTTTTATTGAAAAAAATTAAATTGCCCTTTTTTACTATTTATTTAAAACTTCTACATTTATCGTCCGATTTTGAAAAACTTTGACTCAAATCTTTGTTAAAAAGATTGTTTTTCACTTGAGTCCTTAAAATTATTTTAAATATTTTTTTTTCTATCCATATGGAGCAACAAAAACTAGAAATTTTTCAAAAATATTCCTTTTTGAAACTTTGAATGTCTGTAACTTATAAAATTTCAGTCCAACTTATACAAGCAGTACATCGTCGGAAAGAAACAAATCACATCATTCAGAAAATACACATTCTAAGTAAATTCGCTATGCCGTTAGCGAGATTTATGGGAATATCTGAAAAAATAGCTAAGAAAATGATTTTTGCGCATATCTCGAAAACGCTTCTTTGGAAAAAAAAATATTTTGATTTTCGTGTTCAGTGACCCAAAATTAGTCTAGAAAATATATTTTTTCAAAGGACCCTACCATGACCCAAAATTTTATAAACTAGTGTAATTGATCGCTATGTGACTTATTAAGAAAATCACGTTTTTAGAAAAACATTTTTTCTCTCTATCTACGTTTAAAAAGATATCTTCTCATTTTTTTCTAAATAATTGTTATATGAATGAATTTTCTTTCAAGCTTTCGTGGTCTGTGTATACTATGTCCAAAAGTAAAAAAAAAATCATGATCATAATATTTCGTATTCCATGATATGTATGTCGAATGTGCCTATGAAATGTCCATGTAATCCGGCTTAAAATTGTTTGACCACACTGTTATTTTTTAAAGAGCAAGTATGCACTACTTTTCTCAAATCAAATCAACGCGTGCTAGTAATTGTTTGTTGGTTAGGAGGGTGGTCGAACACACAGCGAATGATCATTTCCGTCCATTAATTCAATGTACGGTTAGCAGTTAGACTGAAGAGTGAAGACCTAAGTAAGTATTTTATAGCTGTATATCCATGAACTGAAAACTTATTGTTCATTTGTTACTTGAATAGAGTTCATAAGTAAGTCATAACACATACCTTAGCTTGGACTATTGAATGACACACTTTTATACCGTAACCATTAACTTTTTGGATATTTTTGTAAATCTGGCCTTCATTAAGTATTGACTTTATGAGATAAGTACATGAGGCACAAATAGCATGTGGTTGAGGACACATGTTTAATAGAGTCACAATAAGAAACAACGCAATAAATGATACCGAACTTTAAAAATTGGTCAATAATGTACTGAAATAATCAACAATTTTGACCTTTTATCAAAACAATATTGAAAACAAAAATTATGTAAAATAAATCTTTATTGAATCTGAGCCAATCGATTGAGGCAACAATGTTGCTAAAAGTCTAGTTCAATTATTTGATTTCATTTTCACTCAAGACATAGCTTTCTTTGAGTTTTTATTTGAAACAACTCAAATTTGATTTGTAGTTTTTACCCAAGGTTGAGCTAGAACTGAGGACTTTCACTTTGTTGTGTGGTCTCTAGAATATATATATTTTCCTTTGTCCCTAGACCTTGGTTGTCTCCTTACAATGTATCAATAAAGTTGCTCCACAACAAAACCTTTCCAATATTTACATAAATGTACTGTACATACATAGCTACTTCCTTTTCAAGGACAGTTCAATAAATATTAAATATTTGCAACTTCATATGACATTGCCACCCCCAATTGAAATTTCTCACTTGGCTCCACTTGTGTCATGTCAGCACTTTATTTCCCACAAAGAATGCGGCAAACAATTACAACCGATTACCCATCGTTATCCAATTTCTATCCACCATCCTCCCTCCAGAGCAATATTCAAGGAACCAACAACAACAACAAAAAAATAAAAATAAGAAGAAGATTCTATCAATAAATCCTCACAGAAAAATAAAAAAGTGCACCATCATCGTATCGAAAGCCATAGACGATAGACCGCGAGCGAGCGAGCATCCTCTGACAGGGTATAAATCATGGTCCAGTTTATTGTCATCCTTTTCCGGCAATAAAATCGCAAAACTTGTGGTTATCCTGTCCCGGCGGGAACGATGATGGCATGAGGTATCAATTGTTCCTGACGCTGCTGCTTCCGCGTCTGGTTGCTAGGCTGCTGGGCTGCTGCTACATAGCTGGCTAACTGGCTATGGTTGCTTTACTTGGCCGATGGTGGCGCCATTAATAACAAAATCTGCCACCAGCGATCCCAGGCCGGGCAGTGTGCAGAGCGAGACAAAAGGTGCGAGCTGGGAAGCTCTGCATATTGTGTCCAAAGCTGTCGCTACATCGGTAACAGTAGTAAATAAATCGATCTCCAGATCAATAGATCAGTATTGTGAAGATTTTGGGATGGGGATGGCTTCCAATGAGGAAGCCGCTCGACTCTCAGCTTAGCTCAGCGCATCTTCTGCCACTATATCTTGGTGCACTTTATTGTCATGGACGTGCCTGGGCTTGGATGGAGAGCCTCAGCAATTGCCATAGATTGATGCCATTTTATTGTCCCGCTGACAGGTAAATAGTGGTGGTGAAATGTTCATCTTTTACGCGCTCCCGCCTAGCTTGGTTCGAATTGCCTTGACTTGGTTATATGCTTTGAGATGCCATTGAAATTGCTTGCTCGTAGATCTTTCTTTATGGAAGTTATTAGGAGGGCTGCTGTTGATGCTGCTGCTGCTGTTGCTGCTGCTGCTGTAGCTAAGGGCAGCCGCTAGCTTATTGCCGCCGGCTGGTCTCGGGCTTTCTCTTTCGTTCGCTCCCTCCCATTCGTTGTCGGATAATTTACATTAAACGATGAAGACGAGAGATGGTGGAGTTTGCGCAGAAGTTGGATCTGGAGAATAAGAACTGGCCACATTGCAGAAAAGTTATTGCAGACAATTTGTTACCGGGACGGTAATGGTGATCATTAAATTTCGCATTTGCCGGAGAGTCCTTTGGTTGTTGGCGGCGATGGTGGTGGTGGTGGTTCTTCTTCTTGATGTTCTTCATTCAATGTCCATGGATTCTATGATGGACATTGAGGAACATCATTGCGCTTCGAGGGAGAAGTCTTCAGAACGTGAGTTCGAACGTCCTTTTGATAGGCTTTTGTTACATGACTGTGTCTTGGCCAGTTGATTGAAATAGTTAGGTAATAAATGGATGGTAAGTGTGTTGTCGGAAGGGCCATTCCGGTTGTTGACTTTTGCTTTGACTCCTTTGTACCTATACCTTGGTTTGAGATTGCTGTATAATTTTATGGGTAGTAATTTGTCGATAAAGGAATTGATACGTTTATGTCATGAGGATTAAAGGAGTCTTGTATTAGTTTTGTTGTGTTTTGAAGTTGTTGATCTCATTAGATTAGTTGTGTTTTGATGGTTTTATAACGGTCCAGGAGGATGGGATTCTATTTGTGTAATGTAGTTCTGTTTATAAAATTAATGACTAATAGAAATAGGCTATTAAGTTATTGGTTTTCTTCCGGTTTATATTCTCATGATGATGTTGATTGTAGAGAGTTAGGTACACTGAGGGTATGATATCATATACACATATCCCTTAACCCTTGTTTGGTCTTTGGTGTTGAAGGGATATTGTGTTGTGTCAAAGTTTTTATTTTATAGCTTAACGAGTAAGTTGTTTTATAGGTTTTATCACTTGTTTCATGACTTAAAATTATGTTAACAAAATCGCATGTTCGGTTGCAGAAAAAATTTAACGATAAAAAAATAACAAACCTGCTTTGGAGATGGTAGCTGAAGCTGTTTTTTTTGTATCGACCAAAGCATTCAAGAGAATAAGGAAGTGAAATGACAAAGTTTCAAATTAAGTGTTCATGCTTTGGGCACAAACACAATTAGGTGCCAACCACAGGACATTTCAATAGGAATCAGTTTCAACTCAAAAAGTTGGCCTAAGTCAAATTTTCTTAAATGATGACATTCCGCAGTTCAATCCCAAATTAAAAAAAAACCACAGTATTTTGAAACTACAAATGGTCTTGGAATATTCAAAAGAGTTACCAATTTATTTTGAGTATGCCGTTGGTCGAATCTAGGTTTGGATCTGGGGTCGTATGTATACCTATCAAAGATGATGTTTTGATAGTTCTCACCAGCGGGTTTGGATGATTGCTGAGGTTCCTCATAAGCCTTCTAGCAGCATTGATAGTGTATTTGTGCAGGGATATAAATCCAGATACCTCATAGAGTCGATTTCTTGCTAAAATGTTTCCATCAGCTCTTGGTCGAAATGGAGTCCCGGTCCCGTACAGGTCCGCAAGATCTTCACAGTTTTCTCATGCTGGTCTTGGAAATAATAAACCTGCTATTAAAGATGTATGTGATGATCGGTTTCTAGAGAAGCAACTTTGTTTTTTGACTATCACATGCAAATTGAAGCGTAACCTCCCCTCCCTTTGCAGTTGCGATCCGTCAGGCAGATAGATGGCAATACAGCGGCTGCTTTTAGCTCGTCTCCAGATCTGAGATTTAGCTCAGTTGATTATTATCCTTTATTCTGTAGAACTCCCACAGCGGCCACAGCTGTCTCACGTGCACTTCCACTATTCGGGCTGCAACGATTGGTCATTGGTGAATGGATTTGGCGTATGTTAGCGCATCGTCCATTGTTGGGTTCAGATCGGTTTAATGTGAAGATGTTGTAGAGGTAGTGATTCTTGAGCAACTCCTGCTCTGATGGTTAGGGTTGTTGACTGGTTGTTTTCAATATGGGCGAAGAACGGTCTGAAAATGTAAAAAAAATCTGAAATTATTTTGCTAAGTAACCCCTAAAAGTACTTGAGAGTGCTAGGACGCCATATGGCCCTAGGCTCAATGATAGGAAAATCCCTATGCACACCTCCGCGTGGTAGAGGGCGGGTAACGCTAACGTGCAGGGGGACCGAATGGATGCCGGGATAAGCAGACAACCCAGCATTGCTGGTCAGGACGCAAACTTGTCTTTGGGATGGTTAAAAGCCCCCTTAAGACGGATGAACTGCAGGTGGTGGTCAACGGCATGATAGTCTGGTGGCGGAGGAGCTTTTTTTGGTAAGAGGCCAACCAACGGCAGCAGCAGGTAGCGTCTGTAACCCTGTATTGGGCGGCTACAAAAGGCGTCTGTTTTCCCATAGTGGGCGGCCTAGAGCAGTTATGTGTTTGACCATACAAAAGGCGGGTGTGCCTGTCAAATCTGAGCTTATGTATGTTTTTAATCATATCTCGGAAAACACCATGGTGGAAGGATATATGCAAATCCATGAACTATGACAACAAATGGAAATGAGTCCCCAAGAGGTAATCTTTTTATAGAAAATCCTTCTGTAGCTTCGGTTGCAGTAAACCGCACAGAGGATTTGGGGGTGCGGCATCTTTCATGTACGCTATCGCATACGTACGAAAATCGGAGCATGGAACGTTCGATCCTTTACAGCGATGGTAATACGAGCAAGTTGAGCGTGAAATGCTTAGCCTAAAGATCAGTATCCTGGGCATAAGCGAAACTAAGTGGAGAGGAAGAGCTGAATATATGCTGTATTCCGGGGAAGATGAAAGAGAGGGTGGCCAAAGACTGCATGGTGTCGGAATTATGTTGAACGAAGAAGCGAGGCGTAGTTTGATCTCCTGGGCGCTCATTTCTGCGAGATTAATGACAGCAAGGTTTCGTTCAAAAATTCGTAACGTCACAATTATTTAGTGCTACGCCCCCACAAATGAAGCGACCGAGGAAGACAAAACCGCGTTCTACACTCATCTTAACTCTGTTTACAGTAATGTTCCGATAGTCGTTATAGGAGACCTTAATGCCCAAGTCGGTTCAGACAATTACGGACTGGAACGCGTGATGGGAAGAAATGGCGTGGGGTCACGGAATGAAAATAGTGACTTGCTTGTCGACTTTTGTAACGCGAATCGTCTTGTGATAGGTGGGACTGTATTTAAGCATAAGACGTGCAACAAAATTACCTGGGTGCATCCAGATGGTCAAACCGAAAACCAAATTGATCATATCATGATTCAGCAGTGATGGAGGAAGTCTATGTGTGATGTCCATTTGGCTCTGATGAGTCTCAAACTACGAACCGCTGCCGTACAAAAACCAGCGCAGGGTGCAGCAAGGAGCTCAAAATTCATTACTAATGCTTTAAATGACCCCAACATATGTCGAAACTATGTCAGCACCCTCAACGACAAAGCCTCGTCATTAAATGGAATCCAGCATTCAACGATTGATGAGATGTGGGGTGAAATTAAAAGTGTTTTTATGGGAGGCTGCATCCGAAACTGTACCCAATCGAACGAGACGTAGAGACTCTTGGATATCCTAAGACACCTGGGATAAGATTGAACTTCGCAAATCGTTGAAAATCCAAATAAATGCCGAAGCAGATGTTCAACGAAAGGCTGACTTGCGAAGAGAGTACCGCATTGCACATAAGATGGTCTATCGCTGTGTGAGACGTGACAAGAGGGTGAAGTTAGATGGACTCGCAGATAATGCGGAAATCGCTGCCAGAAGAGGAGATATCCGGGAATTGTACCAAATAGCCAAAGATGTGATCGGGAAAAAAAGCAACACCAATCATCCTGTAATGGATGTGGATGGCACACTTTTGGTATCAATTGAGGATCAGCTTCGTAGATGGAAGGATCATTTTGTGCCCTGCTAAATGAGGATTCAGTTGAGCAGAGTGCTGAAGTGCCCCAACTAAACGAGATGCGCAGGTCCTATAGGGGTATTGACATCGAATCCCCGTCAGAATCGGAAATCCTAACATCAATAAATCCCCTCAAAAACATCAAGGCAGCTGGACTGGACGGAATACCAGCTGAATTCCTGAAAGCCGATCCCGTAACAGCGGCTAGTCTTTTACATCCACTGATACAAAACATTTGGGAAAACGAAAGCTATCCCAGGGACTGGAAGGATGTAGTGATTGTTAAGTTGCCAAGAAAAGGTGACTTAAAGAATTGCAACAATTGGCGTGGTATCACCGTTTTGTCCGTTTTCCCAAAACTAATGGCAAGCATCATTCTCGAGCGAATAAAGGATAGAATCGAGTCTACACTCAAGAGGCATCAAGCTGGCTTCCGCAGTGGTCGATCGTGTGTCGACCATATCAGCACCCTGCGTATCGTCCTCGAGCAGTCGATGGAATTTCAATCACCGCTTAACCTTATGTTCGTGGATTTTGAGAAGGCATTTGATCGAGTTAACCGAGAATGTATATGGAGATCGTTGCTTGGTAGAGAAATTCCACCAAAAATAGTTGCCTTTATAAAAGAGTCCTACAACAACGCAAGGTGTTTTGTTTTGCACAATGAGCAGCTATCCGACTCCTTCGTAGTGCAACAGGGTGTGAGACAAGGGGATGCTCTATCGCCAATTCTCTTCCTGCTGGCGATGGACGACGTATTGACGGCCAGTGTTGGTACAGCTGAGCGACAGGGCATTCAATGGAGACCGTTCGAAAGGCTCAGTCATTTAGACTATGCCGATGACATATATCTACTGGCAAATAACATCAGTGGGCTGAACGGGATGTGCCAAACACTGCAAGTGAAGGGAGAGTCGAGTGGTCTAAGAATTAACAGCAAAAAGACAAAAATAATGCTCACAGGCCGCTCCACACAGCAGCGTATTATTTTACAGGAGACGCCAGTTGAAGTAGTGGAACAATTTAACTACCTTGGCAGTATTGTTTCTGCAAACGGTGGTACGGATCTGGACGTTAAAAGTAGAATAAATAAAGCTCGTGCTGCCTTCGGTACTCTGTCCCCAATTTGGAAATCCAGTCAAATCTCCTTACGCACTAAGTTGAGATTCTTCGAATCCAATGTCAAATCCGTGCTGTTATATGCTTGTGAAACCTGGAAAGTCACGTCTACCATTTCGAAGAAATTGCAGGCTTTTGTGAATCGCTGTCTTCGCCACATCCTAAAGATTCGCTGGCCACAAATAATATCAAATGAGGAATTGTGGCGCAGGACAAGTCAAGAGCGGCTGGACGTCGACATAAGAAAGCGTAAATGGCGTTGGATTGGTCACACACTGAGGAAACCAAATGATGAAATTGCAAAGCAGTCCTTTGAATGGAATCCTCAGGGTGCACGGCGGGTTGGAAGACCAAGAACAACATGGAAATCAACTGTCTTAGCGGAAGCAGAATCCCAGAGAAAGACGTGGCCACAGCTAAAGTACCTTGCAGCAGACCGTGATGGATGGAGACGTTTTGTTGACGCCCTATGCCCCAGGCGGGGTAACAAGCATTAGCGTAGCTAGGGGGGGGGGGGCGAAGGGGGCGGTCGCCCCGGGCGCCAGGAGTTAGGGGCGGCAAATCGGAAAATCATCTTCGTTGTTCATGGGATGTTGTAAACCAATTACAAAAGTTTTTTTTAGTGAAAATTTTATCAAATTTTTATCAGAAAACATACAATTTGTATAGTATTCGGCGGTAAAATCATCCTCGTTGTTCATGAGAAGTTGGAAATAAACAAAAGTTTAATTTTTGGTTAATAAATAATTCAATCAATTTTTATTAAATTGAAATCAAGGGGGGCGCAAATCATCATCGTTGTTTATTACAGAAGTTGGAAATAAACAAAAAAGTATTATTTTTTTAAGTTAAAAATTCTATAACATTTGAATAGGTATATGAACGTACAATTTTTCATTGTGTTCAAACACTAGGGGTGGCAGAATCATGACCATTGCTCATTATAGAAGTCGGTAATAAACACAAAAGTTTATTTTTAAATTAACAATTCTTTCAAATTTTGAAAGATGGCTTTCGTAATGACCATTCTCTCTTGTAGCCTTACATATAGGTACGTGTCTGTTAATTCCCTCAATTTAGAGATCAGAGGGGATGAATTTTCTCAGAAAATTTTTCGCGTTAGATTTAAAAAAAAAATCCTGTAGATTGAATATTTTCGCAGATGATTTGTTTTTGTTTTTTTTTTTTAATAAAAAATAAATATTATTTAAACAAAACTGATAAATGAATAAAAATAAATAAAATATTACATTAGTTTTTTTTAAACATAAAACCAGCAAACCTAATAATACATAATGGCTGAATTCAACACAAAGAATTAAAAAAAAAATGTGAGTTTTTTTTGCGAAGATTAATTTTTTTTCATAAAATGAAGTGCAGTATGTAGATTTTGCAGCAGATTTATTTTGATAAAAATACATTAGATCAACAATCTACTACAATTTCAGTGAAGTAATAACTCTGTAGTCAGACACTCAGTAGTGACTTAGCCGTGGCTTTGACCCTCTCATGGTTCATTATCATTAGATCTGAGAAATATGAACAGTATGCAATTTCTCAGTTTTGCTGTCGAGTTCTGATGCAACAATAGGCGTGTCTCACCCAGTGAGCGCTCAATACCAAGTTGACGTAGGCGGAATGTTTTGGTGGAATAAGATTCCCTGTTCAATCGTTCTGAAATTATGGAAACAAAATTTTAACTTTGCTTTAAATATTTAAATGTTAAAGCACAAAACTTTATAAAATTAATGAAAAATACTAAGATCAATTTATTTTTCCTGTTTATCAACATTTAACTTCTAATTTGTATTTTTGGTATCATTTTTGTATTTGCCCATCACCAATAAATTGCAATTTGGCTGTCAAATGAACAGTTTTAGCTGAGAAAGAACATTGAGAAATAAATCCAAAAAATTTTCGTCTCAGTAATCTCTGAAGAAAATCTTAGGGCTCAGGTGAGATTTTTTGTCCCACATTAAAAATCTCTGAGCTCTCAGAGATCTTATTTGGTGAGACACGCCCACTAGACAATTATGAGCTTCACTATTTTTGGACGAAAGGAAACATTAAAAAATTTCAAGTCTCATGTGCCTATATTATATACATTCGGTTTAAAGTTAAATCTTAGTTGGTCAGAAAAAAAAAATTCATTCAGCAGATATTGCGGCAAAGTGGCGTGTATCAATATTTCGTAGAATGTAATTCCTTGCATTTATACAAAAATATTTTCAAATTTTGTCTGCTACAGTCTCGTTTAAACCTTAAACTGAGTTCAATTGTTCTACTGAACTGAAGTTTAAACCAAAAGTGGGGTTTAAACTCTCACTGTGAAACTGGGGGTAAGACCTATAATATGAAGGGAAAATTTCTTAATAAAGTATTGTTAGACCGAAGGGGCGGCACATTATTGTTTTGCCCCGGGTGGCAAATATCCTAGCTACGCCACTGGTTACAGGACACAATGATGATGATGATGAGGTAATTAAGGATCTGGGAGTGTTTTTTGATTCTAAACTTAGCTTTAAGACTCATATTGACTTCATAGTTGCCAAAGGAAACTCTATGTGCAGTGAAGTTGACCTTTGTATGCAAAGAGATACATTTAAATCAATAATTTTTTTAAAGATCTAGATATGTTTTATAACTTTTTAATAAAAAATGTTGTTTTGTATGTGAGAAACATAAAAATGTTATAAATGAATCCAATCTTTTGTATCAATTGATGGAATCCTACTAATATTATAAATGTGAAAGTAAGTTTGTTTGTTTGTTTGTGACGCTTTCACGCCTAAACCGCTGAATCAATTATGATGAATTTTGATATAGAGATAGATGGAACTCTGGAAGCGTGAATAGGATACTTTTTTTTACCATATGAGACAAAAAAGAAACAAATATTTGGTACCAAAACAACTTAATATTTTATAGGAACAAAAATAAATCAATAAAGTTTGAAAGAAAAATCAATCAATTTTGATATTTCGTTTAAGAGATTGTTTTTTTTTATATTATTTTGAGGTTTTCTTATACTATTTGCTTCACAAACCTTGATTTAAACTAAACGGGAGCTCATCGCAAGCCCGGGGAGTAATATTTGCTGGATTAAAAAGAAATCCATATTCATGCCGAATTAAGGAGGCTGCATTGAGAGCTTATGAGACACTTTCTCAAAGTAAGCATGGGAATTGGGAAAAGTCCCATGACCAGCTATGTACATAAGTACCTACATATATAATGTAGTATAGAGCAGTATCCTCACTATAGTGTAAGAGCCAGCAGAAAATTCTGTAGTTGAGCGCATAGCCAAAATATGGGTACATAGTATATGGGTGTCTATGGGTTCACGCATCTTGATATCGAATGCAAAAGTCTGGCGGAATTTTTTGACACCCCTGCCCGGGACGAGGGGTTGAAAATATAACTTTTCATATTTTTGTGTCAGGGATACATCCACTTCAATGCATTTATTTAAAATGAGAAATTGTACTCTGGAATTTTTTCAAAGTCCATAAACTTTAATTTTATGATCTGAGTAATAGAACTCAAGATATGACCCTCTAAAGCAGTGTTTCCCAACGTGGGGCCCACGCCCCACAGGGGGGCAATTCGATTTTGAAGGGGGGCAATTGTATATTCTGATGCCTTTCAAACGTTTTAGATTTCTTAATTAAATAAGTAAAAGGAGAAAAAGAAAAAGAAGAAGGAACAAAATGAAAACCATGGGGACTTATACTTCACACTCACAGTACACAAATAGACGGAATTATCTTGAGCAGGTTGTCAAAAATGAGAACTGTCAGAAGAAATTAAAGATGGCCGCAATCGTAATGCCATCCGCCGTATTAAAACAACAACACGAAAATATAATTTAAATAACACTAACGAAAATTTAGTAATCTCAAAATAATAAAATAATATTTATAAACACCAAATAGCTCGAAAAAATTGCTTAACAAGTAACAAATGAACACACACATAACACAACAAATTTCAGTCACACATCACGATATTCACCATTTTCCACTGATTTTGACATATGCGCAGAACAGAACAAAAAAGAAAACGCTAATATATTACCTTTAATATGTGTACTGTGCTTCACACTCAAGTAAGATGGCTCGTGAAAATGTTTGAAAAGATTTGCGGAACCAAAAATGAAAATTTGTAAACGGTCGATGGTAAGGCCTTATCGTGAGTTATTTAATCGATGTTTTTGAAAAAGTATATGCATTTAAAAAGCAACTTCAAGGAAAAATTAAAAAAAACGATAAGATATTTGGGTACGCTTATTGATATTTACAACACACATTCTGACAAGTGTCATGGGTTCCAAAAATGTGAAGTGACTGAAACCGTTAAAAATATTTTCCGTCGGCCTTCTGTGTCAAAACTTGGTAAGTCTGTTCTGAAAAATTGCTTAGAAGACACAAAAAACTAATTTTAAATGTAATAAAGTGGAATTTTTTTATCGTCAAAGGTTTTAAAACTGGTTGATAGATCCAAAAGACACCATAACGCAATTTAATTACGAGACATTGATATTTGAATTCTGTGATTTGTTTTGATCTGAAATACATTAAAATGGCATTCAAAGATTTGCGAGGTTTTGACAGAGAACCGATGATTTATTGGGTGGTGTTCAGAACAGCGTCAAGTGAGTCGACTCATTGTGACGTCTCTCTTTTTTAATCTCACTCCTAGGTGAGGCAGGAATTTTTTTATAATTTCGGGTAGACAAACGAATTATGGAATAGTTTTGGTGGGGGATAGCACAAAAAAGGTTGGGAAGCACTGCTCTAAAGCAAAGCTTATCAACCTTATTTTTTGTTAGATTTTTTTAATTTCCAAATATTTCTGGATATGGGGCACCTAAAATGGTTGTATTTCAAAGTTCTTTTAATCAGATCGTCAAAATTAAAGTCTATGGACTTAGGGAAAATGAAAGAGGATCATTTCCTGTTTTTGAACATGAATTGATGTGGTTGTAACCCTGTCACTCAAATTGGAAAACAGCTACATATTTTCAACACCCCGTCCCCAACACGGGTGTCGAAATAATCTTTCCAGACTTTTGAATTCAATATTAAGATGCATGCACTTACAGATTCACAAGCTCATATTTTGGCTATATGCGTTAACCCAACCATCGACAACCAGAATCGGTTGACAAAATAAAGATAGGCGCGAGCGAAGCCGCGGGTAAAGTCTAGTAAATAAATAAATAAATAAATAAATACATTCCTTTTCCTGTCCTAAGATACTTCCACCGTAATCCTAGTACATACTTCTAAGCATATGTATATCCTGCCACAGTAAAGTTAGTGCTGAACGTTCCTTATTAATCAGAAATCATATCAAAAGAATAATTATATCACTTTATTATGGGGTACTCAGCTGAAATTTATCTAAATGAAAAAGAATTTGTAAAATACGCCAGTTAATTCCCAAAAGAGAAAAGAGATCAAGATGGCTTTTTCTTCTTTATTTTTTTATTTAAAGTTTTTCCCTTAATTTATAAACAAAAATACATAGATTTCCGGGATTTGATCTTCTATGTTCTTTTTTCTAATACACAACAAACCGCATCAAAAAATGTAATCGTTAAATTGAGTTCATTAAAGAATACTTTCTGAATGATTCCATTTTTTGGTCTTTTTAAGTAGGTAGGTACATATATTCTCTTAATAAAGTCTTGTATCAAAATTACTTGAGTAAAAACACAACGAAAGTAAGTTTATTGAAGTATCAGCTATTTCCTGTCCTAGTATTTTCTCGACATAAATTCCATTCCTACTCTTTTAGAACAAAGTACCTAAAAAATGTGTGGACAAATGTTCAATTTTCCGTGTTTGAATGTTCGTTAATGATCAACAAACACAACATGCATCTTCTAATAGCCTTACCAGAGTCTATATATAATATACAAAAATGCCAATAAGTCTGGTTGCTTTTTTGTGGTCACTGGTGCGACAGTGGCGGCGGAAACTGCATTAATTAGGATTAACATCGTTGCCCCCGTATTGATCACTACTTGCTATTTGACTCTTGTCCGACACAATGGGAAAGTGTGAAAGCCCCCAGAGTGCCTGTAGAAATGAAAAACAAAGAAAAAAACAAATATCTTATGAGAAACTCTCATTTGTCCTAAAGAACTACATTTGTCACACGAATTCGACGGATAACATGCTGCTGCCTAGTGCTGCGGGGAAAGGTCACTATCGAGTTCTGGACTTGAAGCTCGCAACTCGCACGCGTAAAGTCTACAATGAAAATGAAAGGGGGGTCTTGGCCATTATGAGAGAGAAAAAAAAAACAAACACTTTCGAACTGAATACAACAACCATCTCAACTTACAGACGCACTCTTGTTGGACTTGGGACAAAAATATTGTATTATGATGTCGCTATATGGTAGACTGTGATGGTGACCACTTTTCCACGCTGGAAAGTCATGTGAATCAGGGTTTTGTGGCGAGTTTGGACATTTGCGTATAATATTCCCTCATCACACAATGCAGAGCAATAAATAACGAATCATAAAAGTGAATCGTGAGATGAAATTATAATCAGAATTTTTGCACGTTTTACCTTTGCAAGTGCTGTTGTTGTTTCTGTTTTAAGTGACATGAGACAATTTTTGAGGTCAGACAAAAAAAAAATGTCGAGAAGACTTTCGCTGGGTCATCAGTGCAGTGGAGATACAGATGCATTTAAAGAAGTGCGTGGTAGTTTTACGTGTGGCCATCATGATTGGTATCATTCAACATGTAGAAAGTAAAAGGCTTAGATTTAATTAATTCAGTGAAACCTCTTGGAAATTTCAAGGTTGGGTTCATAAGAGAATTATTCAAAATGAGAGAGATATTATGTTTGTTGTTCTTCCCAAATACATTATGAAGATTATCAGATTAACTAACTTTGAATAACACAAAATTTGTATAAACTTTTTAATTCCTCGTAGCGATTCCACTCTTTGCCACTTTAATAAAAAAAACTAATTTATTTCGATTCATGTCGAACAGAAAAAAGAAAATGTTGAGGTTGAAATATGAAAATTTCTTTTTCTTGTTGCAGGTGAAGAGTAGATACCCAAATAGATATAGGGTAGATTAGTTTATAATAAACATTTCTAATTTTTTTTATATTCTAGCAATTAGTCCAATAAAATAAAATAAAATAATTCCATTCCTATGGCTATCCACTGAAGATATTTTGTATAAACCTTTTAAAATAATTACATTATGAAGAGGTAATTTTTTTATGGAAAATCCTTCTGCAGCTTCGGTTGCAGTAAACCGCACATCGGCATCTTTCATATACGAGTGACAAGCAAGTCTTTCAAGAAGCGAAAATATTACTTTTGGCTACCGCATACATACGAAAATCGAAGCATGGAATGTTCGATCGTTGTAAAGCGAAGGTAGATACGAGCAGGTTGAGTGTGAAATGCTTCGCCTAAAGATCAGATCCTGGGCGTAAGCGAAACTAAGTGGAGAGGAAGGGCTGAACACAGATCTGACGCTGCACAAACGAGAATGCTGTATTCCGCGGAGATGAAAGGGAGGGTAGCCAAAGCATAGGCGCCCGCAGGATTTTGTCCAGGGGGGGGGGGGGGGGGGGGGCAGACACCAAACCAATTTTGAGATATCGAATTTTCGAAAAAAATGGGTATTCAAAATTTTTTTTTTTTATTTTAATATGCAATATAATTTGACCTTTTTGGAAGTTTTTATAAATAATTTCATTTAAATGTTTCAGTCAATAGCGTAAAATTATTTTATATTTAATAGTAGACCGCACTTATTTAACCACACAGACATTTTTTTGGAAGTTTTTGTATAAAAAGCAAGGTTCATAGATCAATATAATATCATTCGTTACTCGTGAAAAAATCAAAAGGGAATGTTATTTTTGATTCGATTAAGACAAAATTCATTTTTACGATCGAACCAAAAATGCTAGGATTTGGATCTATAAAATATGGTTCGTTCCGAATTTGTTATGCGAGAACTATATTGAAGATCCATTCAAGAACCTTTGAAATAAGAAATAAAAATGTAATTTTACAAAAGGAAAAAGGACAGTTTCGAAATCTTTTGACCTTGATAGATTTCAATGAAATTGAATTGAGTGATTTCAATGAAATTGCCACAGGTCATGGTAATGATGGTGCCATTTTTTGAAACACTGTTTTGAAAATATTCGTTTCTGTTATAATTCTGTCTCAGCTATCCTGTCAATTTTATTGAAATCACTCAAGGAACAACGAAATTGACTTTTTTTTAAAGTTCAGTGTTTTGAAATTATTTTTTCTTTTTCAATTCTGTATAAGCCATCACCTGTGTCAATTTCATTGAAATCTTTCAAGGAACAACGAAGTTGCAAAATGTTGACATGTTTTTGAAACACCCTGTTTTGAAAATATCCAAATGTCAACGAATTTCTCTATTGGCCTTTTCGATTGGCAATCCGGAAGACCGATTGGATACGTGTGAACGATTCTGAAATATTAAAATTGGTATCGACACAAAATTGGACCCTCTTTAGCATATCCAAAGTCACCTAAAATCTCCGCATTTGCTTTTTGTGTAGATGCATTTGAAAAGATGGAGAGGGGAAAAAGTTGGAGGTCTATCAAGGTCTATCTTTGGTGAAAGGGTGTTTTTTTTATAAAGGTAGGGATAATTGTAGAATTATTACCATAACACCCACGAAAAAACTATTACCCGCATGAAATTCAACAAAAATATTAAATTTGTCATGGCAACCATAAACTAAAATTATACACACAAATATCTATATTTTAATAGGTTTTTTTTTGCAGTTAAAGTTTGACCTGTTCAACGGAAAAGCATATTTAAAATATAAGTTTTCGGTTTAAAAGGACCATAACTTTCTTAATGGTGCTTGTATCATCTTAGTTTTAATTTTATTAGATTTAGCGTTAAAAAATACCCTTAAATCAGCTACCATACTTTGTGTACATACCTCCATTACACCAAATCGGAATTTCGGGTAAAATTTTCCAACTTCTTTCCAGAGTTTTCCTCGCCTTAATAAAAATCCTTGGAACAAAGATATTTGTTAGGACTATTTTGATTCTTGGTTGCCATGACAAGTTAAACACTTTTGGCGAGTTTTATGAGTATAAAAGTTTTTTCATGGGTGTTATGGTAAAAATTCTACAGTTGCCCCTACCTTTAAAAAAAACACCGTTTCTCAAAAGATATTTTTAGGGACTCTTTTGATTCTTGGTCCCATTGACGAATGAAACATTAACTCCAAGTTCCATTGACATACCATTATTTTCAAAAGATTTGCGGTAATATTTTACCTGTTGTACTTAAAAAAAACATCGTTACATAAAAATGACGATAATTTTTTTGTGGATAGTCGTATCATTTTGCATTTAGTCTCATTAGATTCAGCGTTGACTTCATTATTCAGCCTCACCACGTACGTCATTGTTATCGGACACTTGATTCTAATCCCAAAAAAAAAAAAAAACACTATCACAGAATCCATCGTGGTGCAAAACTTCACACAAATTGCCATTAAATAAAACATTCGGTGATAGTTTTTTTCGGGATTTTTAAACAAATCCGATTACCATGGAATTCGTGATAGGGCTGATGATCAATTAAAAATATTAATATTCGTTTAAACAACTGAGCTAATAATGTATATAAAGTTAGCAGGACACTTTTGGAAATTCATGTTAAAAACTATCCTATCATTAGTTGCTACTTAATTGCGAATTAGTTACGCAAAAATAAAATTAATTGCTTTTTTGGTTTAAGAAAAAATGGGTGTTAACTTCATATGAACTTAGCAGGACAACTTTCTCAAAAATAAAGATAATCGAGCTGAAAAAAGTTGGTTATTGAGAACTAATTAATTGCGAATTAGTTACGCAAAAAAAAATTTATTGCATTTTTGGCTTGCGAAAAAAGGGTGTCCTGCTAACTTCATATGAACTTGGCAGGACACACATTTTTTCGCAAACCTAAAACGCAATACAAATTTTTTTTGCGTAACTAATTCGCAATTAATTAGTACTCAACAACCAAATTTTTTCAGCTCGATTATCTCCTTTTTTGAGAAAGTTGTTCTGCTAACTTCATATGAAGTTAACAGGACACCCATTTTTTCGCAAACCAAAAATGCAATTAAATTTTTTTTTGCGTAACTAATTCGCAATAAATTAGTTCTCAGTAAACAAGTTTTTTCACTTCGATTTTCTCCTTTTTTGAGAAAGTTGTCCTGCTAAGTTCATATGAAGTTAGCAGGACACCCATTTTTTCGCAAACCAAAAATGCAATAAAAATTTTTTTGCGTAACTAATTCTTAATTAATTAGTTCTCAATAACCAACTTTTTTCAGCTCGATTATCCCCTTTTTTGAGAAAGTTGTCCTGCTAAGTTCACGTGAAGTTTGCAATACGCCTATTTTTCGCAAACGAACAAAAAAATTCATTTCTTTCTGCGTAACTAATTCGCAATTAATTAGTTCTCAACAACCAACTTTTTTCGGATCGTTTATCTACATTTTTGAGAAAGTTGTCCTGCTAGGTTCATATGAAGTTAGCAGGACACCCTTTTTTTCGCAAACCAAAAATGCTATACATTTTTTTTTTGCGTAACTAATTCGCAATTAATTAGTTCTCAAAATCAATTTTTTTTCAATCGTTTATACAAATTTTTGAGAAAGTTGTCCTGCTAAAGTTCATATGAAGTTAGCAGGACACCCGCACTTTTTCTTAAACCAAAAAAGCAATTAATTTTTTTTTTGCGTAACTAATTCGCAATTAAGTAGCAACTAATGATAGGATAGTTTTTAACATGAATTTCTCAAAGTTAAAAGTTCAAGTGAGCTCAACTCCATGATTGCGTTTCGCCCAGGTTGGGCTCATCAGTTAGATGACTATCGTACCCTTCTAAGACGCAATTTTGTATCGATGTTTACCGACTAATATAAAAATCACAGCATTAAGATACTATGAATTTTATTATTCTAAGGGAATTTGGTTAAATTCAGACACTTAGAATTTCAAATGCCCGCGCTCAGGCTTTTTATAATAATTGAATATGAAGAAAATTTGAAAAGAAATTCTTCTGCTTAAGTGGAGTGACCGAATATATAATTCAAAGTTAAAAGTTCAAGTGAGCTCAACTATCGTACCTGGGCGAAACGCAATCATGGAGTTGAGCTCACTTGAACTTTTAACTTTGAATTATACATATATTCGGTCACTCCACTTAAACAGAAGAATTTCTTTTCAAATTTTCTTCATATTCAATTATTATACATATTAACGTTTATTTCCTAAGGACTACGGTGTAGGTAAACATTGAACTTACTTACGTATTAAACAAACTTACGTTTTTGTGTTATAAAATAATAATTACAAGAAGCACCATATATTTTAATTTATTCTTTAGAGAAAAGGAATTGCATACGCCTTGGCTCTCTACCAAAACGATCAATTACTTCATTGAAGAAGTTTTTTTTTGTTCTTTTACAAGATTTTTATGTATATACATACATTATTCTATGTACATGCATTGCTAAAATTCAAAGTAAAAAATGCAAGTTGTGTGGTAATGCCAGGGGGGGGGAGGGCAAACCATGAGCTCAATAAAGAAGCTGTAAAGAAAAGATCCATATTTTCCAACAATATCGAAACTAAGGATATTTTCAGATACATTTGGCATGATCCAGAGCCAGGGGGGGGGGCAAATCTTGGAGAGAAGGCAAAGTATTTTGAAAAACCGAGCATGCCAATCGATTTAGAATGGGGGTATTACCTAGTGTTTCCGCCAACGTTATGGGATCACTAGAACACCTTTTATTTGACAGGTGTTAAAATATCAAGATCAAAATTTTGAAAACACGATGTTGATATTTTAACACCTGTCATATAATATAAAAGGTGTTCTAGTTGTACCACAACGTTGGCGGAAACACTAGGTAATACCTAGTGTTCTTAATCGATTCGCATACTCGGTTTTTCAAAATTTTGAGGTTGATATTTTAACACTTGTCAAAAATCGTTTTATGTGAATCTACGTCCTATCACAAAATGAGTTCTTCATACAAAACCATTTGAAATTCATGTCCTACCCATCACTACCACGAATCATGCCCTTAAATATTACTGACGTAGTTTAACGATACGAAATATAAAATGGCATATCGAGATTTTGTCATGACAAAGTGATTTCCGTTTCTTTTTTTGAAATCAAACCATTTTTATGCAATTGATGACAGTCCAAAATATTAAACTAAAATCGTCTGCAAAGTTCAGTGTCATTAATTTTTTTTTTTAATGCAACAAATTTTCATATTTTTTTTTATGCAAGAAATTTTCAAAGGACAATCGGCAAAACTGTATGGAAGGTGGTTTAGGAACCAATAAAAACGAGTCGAATGTCGTTGGAAAGGTATTTTTATGCGCTACAAAACTCATAATGGAAGTTCATTTCAAATCACTGTGTGAAAAAAGTTATTTACTAACCAAGGTTAGTGTGGAACAAATTTATACAAAATGGTCTTACCAATACCAATAATATGTATGTCGTTGAAAAGGTATTTTTATGAACAATAATATTTTCCATAACAACTTATTTAAATTCACTGTGTGGAAGAAGTTAATCGCTGCTTTAGGGAATTTTGGTACAGATAAAATTTATGGAGCATGAGTAACAAGTAGCGAATAACTTTTTTCACACAGTGATTTGAACTTAACTGCTGTTAAAGGTATTGTAGGTAATGAAAATACCTTTCCAATGACATATATATTGTTGTTATTTGCTTGACCAGTTTTCATAAATTTTGCCCCTACTAAATATATTTTATTCATACTAGAATGCACTAGAACACAATTCTATTTAGCGAATAACTTTTTTCACACAGCAATTTGAAGTAAGCCTCATATTAACTATTGTCGTTCATAAAAATACCTTTCCAACGACATATGTCTCGTCGTTATTGGTCCTGAAGACCGTTTTGTCCTATTCTCCTTTAATTGACAATTTTTTTTTAATGCTAGACATTTTCAAAACCTATTGAAGTTTTTTTTTTAATGCAAAAAATGTTCAAATTTTTTGACGTTTTTTTTTCAATGCAAGAAATTTTTCATATTGCATTATAATTTTTTTTTTTAATGTAGAAAATTTTTGATCCGCACTTACATTTTTTTAATGCAAGAAGTTTCTTAGCCTTTTTTCCTTTAAGAATATTGAAAAAAGACCAAAATTTTTTGTTTTGGAAAAAACGCCAAAAACTTGCTATTGGCTTTTTTTTTCTAAATATTACAAAATGTATGCTCTGTAAACATATATTGACAAATTGAAATAAGAAAGTTATAAGAGATGTGTTGTTTTAAATGTGTTCAATGGCTGGGGGGGGGGGGGGGGGGCACGTTCGCCTTCGTACGCGCTACCGATACATGAAGGACATCTGCCACATATTCCCGACAACACGGACATTTATAATGACCTTTTCCTTCAGCCACCGACTGGGCTTGTAATTTCATGTTGCTCTCAGAGCATTTCTCTTCAAATGTTTGCATGGCAACATTACTATGTTTAGCTAAGTTGTTTATTGGCAAACTACACATAGAACGACGTCTTCTGGCATTTTTTGGCTTGGGTTCCTTCTTCATCCTATTCATCCTCATCAACCATCATTTTATGCTTCAAAAATGATGTTCAAGTTCCTAATGTTATTTTGCGATGTAGTGACTAAGTTTTTTTCGTGATTTTTATACCTTTTGGACAAAATTTTATCGTTGTTTATATTTTTGTTTCCCTAGCTGAACCCAGCTCAGATGAGCAGCCGTGGTGGTAGCTTTCACAAACAAGCTACTGTTTGCACTTTTTCGTGTCTCTTTTTCTTCTTTCGCTGTCTTTGTTCTTGTGGGTTTGACAATTCTTTCAAAATTTATTACCAAAATAATGGTTCAGTTCGCGCATCGAGCTCTACCTGCGTCCAATATTTTCGGTCGAAATAATCGCCCAGCAGAGTCGGTAATTCGAGCAAATGGTTCGGTTTCGCACCACGTTTACTCTAGTGGAGAATGCGCATCCTCAGAGACGCCATATAGTGCGCATCGAAAATGCTATTGCTCCTGTGGAGCAGAGTATCGAAGAAGACCCAAATGAGTCCATCCGCCTTCGCGTCAAAAATTCGTGGTCAAAAATTGGGCCTCTTGGCTGGAATTTATCCAAGCCAGCCGCGGTGGCCACTTGCCCGAAATCATTTTTAAAACATAATGGCAAACCCTTATATTTATAATAAAGCTAAATTCCTGGTCATAACATTAAATCATAAGTTTTATTTCTTCTTGAAAACTAAAAAAACACCCTTTAGTTTAATCGTGGTGCGCAGAACATTGTAATAGTTTTGTTAATATTTGTTTTGTTTTATTACATTAATATAAAAAAAGGTGTTGAATACCCACCCCCATCAACGAGACGGAAAATGTGCAACAATTTGAAGAGCATAACACTGTTATGACCTAAAGTTGACAATATTGAATTTTAATGAATTTTTTAAAGTGCTTTTAAGTACGAAAAAGGTCCCCAGACTTATTAAAATGGGGACTTTATATTTGAGGACATAAAACAAGCAATCTATTTCGCTCACTTGCCATTACTAATGTTCAGTCCCTTTAACTGAATTTTGCATTAGCATAAAGCATTCCTAAAGTACAAAAGAAAACTTAAACGAAATCAAATAAAATGAAAAAAATGTATAAGATATAAGATTTATTGCGAGGTATTTAGATTGAAATTAAACATCTTGTGCAGAGCTCAGTGCATATCTTGCATTTTAGTTCCACCATTTACCAACTAGTCTGGGCTTAACTAATTCTTTTTATCTTCTATACAGAAAAAAAAGAAATCGATCATTTCTATCTTTAGATATACCTACTTCTCACCTTAAGCAATTCATACTTTCTGACTAGACTATTAACTTGTAATTAAAGTGGGCATAAATAAAGTCAATTCGTTTTGACTAAATACAACTCAACAACACATAGATGATTGGAATTCAGTTTGATTCCTTTTGCTTAAGGGATTTGTAAACACCTGCAGGTGCTTTAACAATCAATCGAAATTTGTCGGAAGATATACAGTGGTGGCCAAAATAATAAGAGTGAATCAATAAATTTTCTTCATTTAAAAAATTCCCCCTAATAATAACCTGCTAAATTAAATAAAAATGTGTACAAATTATATTTGCATTTGTTGTCAAAAATTTCCAGAGTCACTGGAAATTTTCTTTGAGTATTTATCAAAGTACCGTTATTTTATTAACGAAACTCAATTTTTCAGCGGACAAAATAATAAGAGTGCAGTGTAAGTTTGCATTATTTGTGGGATATTTTTTTCAATTATTAATTCCTTATATCCAATTAACTTAATTAATTGTTTTTAGTTTTGAAACTTTAAAAATGGGGCGCGCGAAGCATTGTTCTGAGGAAGAACGCAGTTTGATCTTGCATTTAAGAGATGAAGGTTACACTTACGATTTTATTGCAAATGCACTTCATCGTTCTCCGTGTGTTGTCGCCAGAGTATTAAGGGACCGAAATAAAACACAAAAACCGGCCGAAACAAGAGGACGTCCAAAGAAAACTTCACCTACTCTCGACAGGAAAATTGTTAGAGAAGCTGTTAAGGATCCATTTGCAACATCCACATTAATTAAAACAAATTTGTCGTTGGATGTTAGCTCCAGAACGATTCGCCGACGTTTGCAAGAAAAAAATCTGAATGGAAGAATAGCAAGAAAAGTTCCATTGCTTAGCAAAAGAAACATAAAGCAGCGCATTGAATTCGCAAACTTTAACCAAGCATCAGGGAATCCAAGAAACTGGAAAAATATTTTATATAGCGACGAAACTAAAATAAATTTGTTTGGATCTGATGGGCGGATCTATGTAAGAAGGAAGAAGAACGAAGAACTGAATACAAGGAACACCATAAAGACTGTAAAGCATGGTGGCGGTAACATTAAAATTTGGGGTTGTTTTTCTTATGCTGGAGTAGGTCCTATCTTTTGTTATACTTCCATATGCAGAAGATAATATTCCATTAATGTGGACATTCCAACAAGATAATGACCCCAAACACACTGCTAAAGCCGTGACAAGGTGGTTTGAACAAAACAATGTAGCGGTTTTACAATGGCCTTCACAATCGCCTGATCTAAACCCCATCGAAAATCTTTGGAAAGATTTAAAAAATAGAGTTTCTTGTAAAAAAACCACAAATCCGGAGGCTCTATGGAAAGAAATCCATGAACAATGGTACGCAACACCTGTGGAAACATGCCAAAAATTAATTAACTCTATGCCAAGAAGATGTGAAGAAGTTCTTAAAAACAAAGGCCACGCATCAAAGTACCGAAGCCTGGAGGTAGCCCATTCACCGTTTTCCTTGATAAAGTTGAATTTTAGCTGGTTTTTTGCTTTATCTTTAGCAAATATATGATTCACTCTTATTTTTTTGGCCAGGAAAAAGAGCAACTGAAACAGTTTTCTCCATATTTTGCATCATGAACTTTTGTTATTGTAAGAAAAATCGACATTTCCACTTGGAAATAACATTAATTTACGATATTTGTGAGCATTTAAGACTTAATTGCAAAAAATAAATCTTTCTATGATAAAATTGTAGTAAAAGGATTTCACTCTTATTATTTTGGCCACCGCTGTATGTATAACCCAGTACCAATTATAGAAAATTCTGGTTTAAGCACTCCGCAGCATTAGCTATTCATTTTAAGAGATAAACAGAAGTCGAAAATAATTGAATTCATCAAGCTCTTCAAGATTGTCATTACCACGGTTGCTCCAGGATGTTATGCATAAATGGGGAGAAGATGATGAGAAAACAGGAAAGAAGCTGATTCCTGCCGGTATAATTAAAAATTCGATATAGACTTTATTTGAGAAGATGCTTTTTGAAAGTGACATAAATCCTAATTTGGCCGTTTAGATTGAAAACTGCAATAAGGTCAATTTATTTGTCACATTTGCTTATAATTGGTTACTGTATTCCTCGGAAGTTAATCTGATTTCAAGCATTTGACTGGACTATATAGTTATTTTTTATAATTGAGCGTTCAATAGGCAGTTTTGACTGCCAATGCAGTTTTAAACAGAAGAATAGAAATGTGGATTCTAGAGGGCATAGGCGTCCACGAGATTTTTTAAATCCACCTTTGTCTTTCAACTTGCACTGTCACCTCCCCGTGGTGAACATCAGGAGAGGGTTCCCAATAAGGCACTTCTCCTTTCATCAAGATGGCAGCAAAAAAATTCCCCCGGATGGAATCAACGGTGGCATCTACAGTAACATGAATTACTAAGTAAACACCTTATATGGTCTAATTCGACACATTCTGAGCTCAGGCGTAAAGGGATCGGTTTATTCAACTCCCCTCCTTTTGCAGTAATACTTTGGGTCTGGTCCTGTTGGTTGGAGGTCATGCCATTGGGGTTACTTCCCGGCCATTCAAAGCTAATTAGTTGCGAAGCAACAAAAAACCTCAGATAATAGACGGATTTATTGTAGACGAACTTTGCAAACGTAATAAGCACAACGAACCTCGGATCTGACACTCTATACACCAGGTATGCTACCGAGCATTTAGCGGAGGCCAACTACTTCTTTAAAGCAGATATCACCGCCACCCAAGAAGTGCGATGGGATGGACCAGGCAAAATATAACTGAAAGACTGCGATATCTGCTACAGAGTCTGTTACCGACAGCAAAGACAGCGTCTTTTTAAATGTCGATTCGTCATAAGAGGCAGACTTAGTCTGGAGTCTCAAATATTTGAACGTACGCCTCATAAAAATTCGCATCAAGGCTAATCTTGCCATCGTTAGCCTCATATGCGCGTGAGGAGAAAGACGATAAAACCAATGACGAATTCTACGAGCTCCTGGACCAATGCCAAGTGCGTGAAGTTAGCACCGCCATTTTCGATTTTCAAAAAAAAAAAAGGTTGTGCTGTAATGTGCCCAACTTGTGCTGCTATGTGCCGTATTTTAAAAAAAAAATCGTACTAAGGGTTTGGTTTTTAGAGGGTACCCATTTTTTTAGCGTGAAGTTAGCACCGCCATTTTTGATTTTCGAAAAAAAAAGTTGTGCTGTACTGTGCTCAACTTGTGCTGGTTGTGCCGTAAATATTTTTGAAAAATTCGCAAGTTTGCAAATTTTACGAATGAAATTTTTGCGAAATCTCAAAATTTCGTAAAAAAATTTGTTCTGCATTGTGCTCAAAAAATGATACTAAGAACCAAAAAGAAAAAAACAAAAATTCGCATAATTGCATCTATTATGGCCAAAACTAAACTTTGCGAAGGGCGGTAGCGTGAAGTTAGCACCGCCATTTTCGATTTTCAAAAAAAAAAGTTGTGCTGTATTGTGCTCAACTTGTGCTGCCTTGTGCCGTAAATATTTTTAAGAAATTTGCAAGTTTGCCAATTTTACGGATGAACATTTTTCAAATTTTGCAAATAATTTTTTTTGGCCGTAAAAATTATAAATATGCGAATTTTTTTGTTTTCTCTTCGGAATATGGCAGTACAAATTGCGCAAAAATCAGCACAACTTTAATTTTTTACAAAATTGCAAAATTTGAAAAATTTGCATTCGTAAAATTTGCAAATTTGCAAATTTCTTGAAAATATTTACGTCACAAGGCAGCACAAGTTGAGCACAATACAGCACAACTCTTTTTTTTTGAAAATCAAAAATGGCGGTGTTAACTTCACGCTACAGCCCTTCGCAAAGTTTAGTTTCGGCCATAATAAATGCAATTATGGGAATTTTTCTTTTTTTCTTATTGGTTCTTAGTAGCATTTTTTGAGCATAATACAGCGCAACTATTTCTTTTTAAGAAATTTTGAAATTTCGCAAAAATTTCATTCGTAAAACTTGCAAATTTGCAATTTTTTTGGAAATATTTACGGCACAAGACAGCACAAGTTGAGCACAATATAGCACAACTTTTTTTTTTTTGAAAATTGCAAATGGCGGTGCTAACTTCACGCTTCGCAAAACTGTTTTTTAGCCGTAAAAGTTACAAATATGCGATTTTTTTTTTATCTCTTCGGAATATGGCAGCACAAACTGAGCCCGAAATAGCACATGTTAGTTTTTAAGAAAAATATAAAACTTAAAAAAAAATTATTAATTCATTTTTGGCATAAAAGTCACAAAAATGCGAGTTTTTTTTTATCTCTTTGGAATATGATTGCACAAATTGCGCATAAAACAGCACAACTTTCACTTTTTAGTAATTATAAAATTTCGCAAAAATTTTATTCGTAAAATTTGCAAATTTGCGATTTTTTTTTTTAATTTACGGCACAAGGCAGCACAAGTTGAGCACAATGCAGCACAACTTTTTTTTTTTGAAAATCGAAAATGGCGGTGCCAACTTCACGCTACCGCCCTTCGCAAAGTTTAGTTTTGGCCATAATAGATGCAATTATGCGAATTTTTGTTTTTTCTTTTTGGTTCTTAGTATCATTTTTTGAGCACAATGCAGAACAACTTTTTTTTTACGAAATTTTGAGATTTCGCAAAAATTTCATTCGTAAAATTTGCAAACTTGCGAATTTTTCAAAAATATTCACGGCACAACCAGCACAAGTTGAACACAGTACAGCACAACCTTTTTTTCGAAAATCAAAAATGGCGGTGCTAACTTCACGCTAAAAAAATGGGTACCCTCTAAAAACCAGACCCTTAGTACGATTTTTGTAAAAAATACGGCACAAAGCAGCACAAGTTGGGCACATTACAGCACAACCTTTTTTTTTTTGAAAATCGAAAATGGCGGTGCTAACTTCACGCACATACCAATGCCATAGGTATGAGGCTTTGACATTCAAATTGAGTTGGGTAATTTTATAGGAAGAGAAGACGTCTTGGTTAGCATAATCAGGAGATTAGCCTGCAAGACACCACCTCCGATAGTGGACTCAGGTTTATTGACTTTGCAGCGCAGCGGGGCGAAACGTTGTGGTAGCTAGTATATGCAGTTTTCACATCTTGATATCCACAAGGGCGAAATCTTTGGTCAATCAACCGTTAACCTGATTTACTACATTGTAATCGACAATATTCACTTAGAGTAAGTGAACCGGAGACAAAACGGTATAGGATTCTGAATCCTGACCAAAGCTAATCCGAGGGAGAGCAATTTCAATTGGCCAGAACTGACCCTGAAGGAGCGAGCCAGGAGAAATGGTTGAAATCTGATTTTTGCCCAAGGTTATTATCCAAAGGGAGTGCAATTTCAGGTGGCCCTGAACCCACTCTGAAGGAAGAAGCCTGGAGAAAAAGGTAGGAATCTGATTCCTGCCCAAGGCTAATCTGAGGGAGAACAGCTGAATTTTACGGAAGCCAAAAAGATAATCTTTAAATGATACACGAAAAGTAACCTGAGCATATCAAAATTGCTACAAATAATGAATCGCTAGAACCTTATTGCTCTTATAATTTGAAATTATTAGAAAATTAAGAATAAACATGAGTTGATAAGCTTCGACTTTTTCCCAAAATCGTACCATAATTTTTCTGCCACAAGACAATGTGAATTGTATGGAGGACAAATTCAAAAATCTTGTGGTGGTTGTTGATCATTCTGTGTCTGGTGGCGGGAGTATGCTGATACGGGCGTAGATAGATATTTGGGGGTTTGGCTATGTAGGGTAATGGTAAATATTAATGACTGGTCGATAGTGGTTCATTGGTGATGTAGGGAGCTGGTAGTTGATTTTGATGGCGTGGGAGTATTCTTTTATAAATAGACGGTGAAGGATTCTAAGGAACCAACGTTCACTCGGACCACTACCTCGTTGTAGCCACGGTAATGCAACGGATATCCAGACCAAAAGCTAAAACATTGAAAAACTGTGAGAATTTGACGTCGGACGAGTTTCAAAAGATCTTTAATATCCCCATGCTACTAACTTCAAGCATCAAGACCCAGTAGGAACATTGCGAGAAAGCCATAAATGTCACAACAGTGAAGCCCCTGGTTCGACAAAGAATGCCAGCAAGAACATGCAGACAAACAACAGGCATACAATATAGAAGGAACTGAGCTGCACACAAGCTATTCAAGTAGAAGAGGAAAAAGTAACACCGGCTTCTCTGAAAAGGAGGAGCATGAGAAGAGCACGACCCAGAAAATAGAGGGGTGCTATTGCAGTAATGAAGTTTGGAAATTAATTCATTAAAATATATCAAAAGGAAAAAAGTCGCCCTAGCTTACTAGGTTTGAGCCGAAGCCTACAAGGACCATTAGGAGAAGATTGTATAGCTGAACCGCAGTTGGTGCAGAGGATATGAAAAAATCATTCTGCAAATTGTATGATGGCAATGACGAATCGAGTTCCACTATCATGCAGATTGCACCATTCAACCTGGATGACATATTTCAACATAGATATATCAAAGCTCAAGTCAAATAAACCTGCTACAGGTGATGGCCCTGCAGACATGCTGTTCAAAGTGGCAGACGATGAATTCGTAAGGAGTATGCACCATCAGTTTGTCTGCAAAATATAGTCGGTGGAAAGTGTGCCCAAGGAATGAAACCTCAGAACTATTTGCCCGAAACTTAAGAAAGGTGATCCTCTGGAGTGCACAAACTACAGAGGTATCAGTTTCCTTAACTTCAAATGCATACAAGATCTTCTACATATCGCACTTTGTGAACACCTGAAGCCATTTGCTAAAAACCAGATAAGTCCATATCACTGTGGCCTTTCGCCTAGTTTCGAAATCCCTCCAAAACTTGTCCGTCTGTGCAGGTTGTTGATTTAGAATGCATGCATCAAGCTTCGCAAATACATCACCCATACCTTTGTAGTCAAAAAAGGTTTTAGTCAAAATACTTCTTAAACATCGTTTTTGAAGGAATAGTGCATAACTCTCACGTCAACACAATATTTATTTCAAAAATCTTTCATATCCCTTGCTTACCCCGTCGATATTGACATATTCGGACGAACTAAGCGTGATGTCAAGGATGCTTTCGGGAATATTGAGAAGGAAGCCAAGAAGATGGGTTCAACGGCGAATGAAGGCAAGACTTAATGCTCTCAACAAGAAAGGACACCCAACACCGACACGTCCCGAAAAAAAACCTCACCATATACAGCTACTACTTTAAGGTTTTCAAAGACGACTTCGTGCACCTAGGCTCCTTCATCAGCTCAGTGAATAATACCAGCGCTAATATCAACCGAAGAATAATTCTTGCCAATCACTGCTTCTTTCGGTTATAAGAAACCAATTGCAAAGCCCGCTCATGATCAACTAAAGAGTCCCTGTTTAAGACACTTCTCATCCTGGTCCTGATGTATGGTACAGAGACTCTGTGGTACTATTAACGATTAATGAGAGCCCTTTAGGCTTATTTGAGAGGAAAATTCTCCGGTCGATTATTATTATGTTCCATCTGCAAAGATGAGGAATGAATAAGAAGATAATAATAACGAACTGTACGGGCTTTACAGCGTTACCAACCTTGTCTCCTAGAGCAAGTGGAAATTAATGCTCCGGCCCGAATGGGACGGCAGCACAGTAGAGGAGGATAGCGTAACAGGTGGCGCACGCAAGTGGATGAGGACCTCAACCAAATTGGCTTGTTAAACTGGAGATAGCTAGCTTAGAAACTGTTGTTTGAGATCATGGGCCACCCCGGACTGAAGCACCACCTTAAGTAAGTAATTAAGGAAGCAGTTTCTAACATACTCGCACGTTTAACTTATACACTGGAGTATCTTTAACACATTTCACACATCTTAACTATTCTTTCCTTACTCTACATCCCAACTCGATGACAGATACAAATTTAGTCACCTTTTGTAATAGAATTCCCCCAGCTTTGATATCACCTGTTCTTTTCGCTGCTCTTAATCACAAGGTGCTTCTTACTTCCGCTGCAATTAGGTTCCAAGTTTCTATAAGCAGCTCACACAGAATTATTATACTCCCGCACATTCCATTTAATGCACACTCGGTACCTACTCCACACCATCCCATATGATATGCATAAGCAGGAAACCTAAAATAAAACAGGAGTAATTCTCTTCTAATTCAGTGCAACATTCTTTTACGATAGGTTGATAAAACCTTCCTAAGCTACACTTGCATGCCCAGGTTCACATGCATAATACAATAAATTAGATATTCTTGATCAGATAGTAAATCATTAGATGCAAAATGGCATGTGCATGCTTAAGATGGCAAAAAAGCTATATGTGCGCGCACTAAACTCTCATCTAAGTTGATTATTAGGAGGTACCTGAACGATTCGAATGAGCACCTTTAGCCGCAGCGGTGGCGGCCGGCGACCAGCACTGTATGTAGCACCAGCTCTGGCTCGCTTCAGATCCACGGAAGAAACAGATCTAAGAGACGATTTTTTATATGTTTTCCGGCAGTGATATTCGATCTGATGCGCTAGAGAAGAGCAGCTCAGCGTTTATACAGTGGTTATGGCTATACCAATACCAGACCAACCACCAGAACCAGCAAAAGAATCTATATGTAGCGAGAATAACCATTTGCACTTCTTCTTTAACTTGGAAGGAACACACACACGTTCCCTCTCGTCTCTTGAATGGGCTTTCTTTGGCACTTCTTCGTCTTTTGGTCTGTGAAAACAATTCCTGGACTCATTTTTACCAACTTTTGAAGATGAAGATTGTGATTTTATTTGCCTCTCTGCTCTTCTTTTTTTTTGTGTGTTTTTATTTGTTTGAATTTTGTTGTTGTTGTTGTCTCCGTTGTATTTAAGGTTTTAGGTGTTTCCACAACTAACTTCCATCTTCCATGGGGGAAGACCATGCAAATGGCATTTTTGCAAACTAGCTCGCGGAATATATTTGAATTTTCAATGGACTTCCTTAATACTCAAGATGAAAGATAGTGAAACGTAGCGCGAGGAATCTAATTCAATAGTTCTGTGCGGGGGCGGACTTCTTCTAGGTACTTAGATCACCTGTCGTACTTATTTAGTGTTGGAAATAGATGGAATCAGCAGGATACATAAGTTATATTAATTTTCTTTTGACAGTAAGTTTTCAGTTTTTGCAAACTTATCCAGTTTTGACCAATTTTTCCACTCTTTTGACGAAGATATATTTAGATTGGATCTATGGGCACCACTCAAAATTACAAAGCGGAGGGATGAAGACCATTTCTTGTGTCTTTTAAAGAAAACCGGTTTCAAAAGAGTTCGGATCCAATTTTTAAAATATTCTTACAACATTATTAACCGCCCTAGGCAACAGGCCCTGTTTATACTATTAATAGTAAATCCGCTTGTGATTTTGTTCTTTTGAGCAGTTGATGTACCTTTTGTTGAGAATCAGCCTTCCAAAATCCAAAGGAAAAAAGGTACTGGTAGGAACTAGTATAGTATTGGGCATCTCTATATTCTTTGCCGGTGGCACCTCCACCTTTTCATTTGGTGGAAGTAACTTGGCGGCAGAGGCATTTTTTTGTTCTTCTTTTTGCAACTCAGAGTGCTCTTGTTTCAATGTTTGCGCTTGTGCACCCCAGCCCGGCCAGTTGAACCGGGCGTAATAAAAGTTCAGTGGTGTGGTGTTTGTTGGCGCAATTAGGTGGGATATTATACAATAGGTGCTTGTAATACCGTTGCAATACGGTATTTGGACATTTGGCTGACTGTGTTGTTGGTGATGGAATTAATGTCAGTTGGGGATTTTCATTTTGTTATAAGAATAAGTATTTTTTTTTTTTTTTGTGTATACAGTAAATAAGCTCATAGTCGTTTTGGAGGGCAGCTCAGTTTCTTGAGAGCTGATTGATGATCTTTGATGATAAAAGGGTTTAGTTTTGTTTATATAAGGAACCTATACATCGTGGAAATTCGTTAAGATAGCTGACAGAAGCGTTGAATTGTGTGTTGGATTTTTCTACTAGTTGTTTATTGTTTGTAACATCTTTTTGATTGTTTGTTCTTTAATTGTTATTTAACACATCTAATCTGGATCAGATCTTGAAAGATAAACCAAATAGGATCTTAGTGAAAGGAGTGCTGCATACCCGTCCCATGCACAGTAGCGGATCCAGGATTTGGCTGTGGGGGGGGCTTGGAGTTCCCTTAGACACATCTTTTTAAATAAATTCTTAATCATATACGAATGCCCTACCAACCCAAATTTTCTTTTCTCAGAAAGTAGGCTAATCGTTTATAGGAACTTATAGGAACTTTAAATAAGTAGGTACCTTTCTTTAATTTGAATATTTTGTGTAGGATTTATGAATACTCTTCCTACAGTACTTTGTCTAACCTTAGACAGCCGTTTACCTCCGAAAAGTTATTGACAAACTTTGTAGGTTACTGTTGTTCTAAAATTTTTTAACTTGGACAACGGAATTGTTTGTTTAAGATTTGATGAACTAGACTGTCTGTTTTTGTCATTAAAGTAAGATCCGTGCACAAACAAACAAAAGGGCGTAACGCCAAGGGAGGCAACTAGATGCGCTTGCCCCCCCCCCCCCTTATCAGAATATATTTCATATATTATTCAATCCCTATTCTTTTGAAAACATTTTAAAGCAAGATTTCTGTAATAAAATTATTTTTTGAATAAGTTTGCCCCCACCTAATCGAAATCCGGCGTACGCCCTTGATTCCCACCTATCCAAATCTTTATATTAAATTCTTAAAGAAGAGAATCAGAATGCTACGTCCAAAAAGAAAGGTAATTAAGCTCCCTATAAAAAAGACAGTTGCAAATTTTGTGTACAAGTAGCTGTTTCAAGGAATTAGCTAAATCATGTTTTTCAATTAAAAAAAAAAAATGAATTTGGTTGTTCTGTATCTATTCACTCTAAAAAATAGGTTAATAAAGCTTATAATAATAATTCCATCTAAAATGGCTTTAGTCCATGTGGATTGGTATTTCGAACATAAAAATTTGTGTTCAACATTCCGATCATTAATTTTTTTAAGTGAATTCCATTCATATTTTTTGTCAATTGAAATCTTACAGTTTGACGAAGATTTGAAAAAAATTTGAGTTAAAATTTTTAAAATTTTGTCTGTCCTTCAATTTCTTTTTATTTATAGTTATAAAAGTTATACGAGTATTTTGTTCCTATTAAAACAAAAATGTACCTATATTACACTTTTTAAAGAAAAAAAACATTAACCGTTACAGCTGATTTTCACATTTCGGAAACGAGTTCGAAGTGAATTAAAATTCTTTTTCATTTCATTTAACGAATATTGCTCGCGGGAAGAGCTCTCTAATCTTTCGTTAGAGCACAAATGAAATCACAAGAGAAACTAAGATCAAAAATCGCTTCATCTTAAAGCAGTCTTTGAAATCGTCAAAATATCCTTCAGCACACGAAAACAATCTTATATAAGAACATAAGTTTCAATTTCTAAAACAATATTTTGATGTTATCATGCAAACTATCCATATCAAAGATTACCTATAGTATCCGTCGAATGAGCTGTGGAGCGAATCAGACTGAATTTTGACATTTTTACTGACTCATTAGTCGGATTCTGTTATCAGGGTGATTTTTTACACCGGAAGCTGAGTTTTTAAACTAAAGCCCCAAAAGTTATCTGGGCTCAGCTAAAACCCAAAAATAAACTTCATTTGATCTTTAAGAAATATCGATACCCAAGGAAATCTAGGTAACAATGATAGCATGAAGGTCAACCTCACTCGTTTCAATATAAGGACTTGGAAAAAAACACAGCAGTTAGGTATGCATACTTACTAGCCCCAAACTTGTTGTTATTTTTTTCGTCCGATTCCCTAGGGGCTTGGAAAAAAACAAAGCTCACATTCAATTTGTTAAGCCCCAACCTCCATTTTTCCCAACAACAGCTTTCATGCTAATTTTTTAGCTCTTGCCTCTTATTTTCGTCGGATTTCTTTAATGCCTTTGTTAGCCCTATCAGTGTTATAGTTTTCATCAGATTTCCTTGCAGGCTTAGGAAAACGCTTCGTAAAGGTTTAGCCCCAAGCCTCAATTTTTCGTCTAATACCTTTAGGCTTGAAATAAATAGAGCCATTTGATTTTTTATATAATCGCCTTTTTTCATCAAATTCCTTTGGGGCCTCGTAAAAAACACAGTTGCATATAATATGGTTCAGCCCAACAATTCGTTCAATTTCCCTAGGGCTTGGAAAAACACAGCTTACATGTAAATTTTGTAGCCACAATCTTAGTTTTGTTTGTCTTACTCTCTTCTGAATCAGCCGTGGGGGGGGGGCTTCAGCCCCTATAGCCCTCCCTCTGGATCCGCCACTGCCCATGCACACAGAGGAGCAAAATGCACAATTTCTTCAATGAAACCGTTTCACCCGTTAAAAAACGTACTAGATGCTTCGGGAGCTTAGTTCGAAAAGTGTGTCTATTCAGTGAACTTGTAGATTCGATTTTTAATTTTTAGTGTATTTGGACCATCGTAGTCCAGTCCCTTAGCTAGAGATCTCAATCAGATCGTTTAATGTTGAAGAACCTAGCAAACGAAATAAGAACAACGTACTTCGGATCTGCACGTGGAATGTTCTGTCTCTTTCTATAGACCACGTGCAGCCGAACATTTAGCGGAGGCCCTAGACTGCTACAAAGCAGACATCACCGCCATCCAAGAAGTGCGATGGGATGGGCCGGGCAAAAGAAAACTGAAAGACTACGATATCTACTACGGTGACTGTTACCGACTACAAGGGCAGCGTCTCTTTGGGTGTGGATTCGTTGCTAGGCAGGCTTAGGCAAGAAGTCTTGAGTTTCAATTATTATGTGAACGAACGCCTCATGACAATTCGCCTCATATGCGCGCATTCCCCCACAGAGGAGAAAAATGACGACACCAAGGACGAGTTCTACGAGTTCCTGGACAAGACATATAAGCAATGCCCTAGCTATGACATTAAAATTGTCTTGGGTGATTTGAATGCAAAACTAAGAAGAGAAGACGCCTTTGGTGGAACAATCGGAAGATACAGCCTGCACGACACCACCTCCGATAACGGACTCAGGCTAATTGACTTTGCTAGGTGGTGGAAAGTTGTGGTAGCTAGTATGCAGTTCCCGCATCTAGATATACACAAGAGGACATGGCGAATTCCTTGTCAACCAACCGCCATATGGTCGGAAGAAAGCATGTCCGATGAATGGAACCTCAGCATTGTTTGCCGGATCCTCAAGAAAGGCGATCCTCTTAGCTGCACCAATTACAGAGGCATCAGTCTTCTTAATATCACCTAAAAGGTCTTCTCTGCCGTACTTTGTGAACGCCTGAAGCCATTCGTCAACAACCTGATAGGTCCATATTAGTGTGGCTTTAGGCCAGGGATTCCACCATCGACCAAATATTCGCACTACGGCAGATCTTGGAGAAAACCAAGGAGTTTCAAGTCGATACCCACCACCTTTTCATCGATTTCAAGGCCGCGTATGACAGCATTTTATAGAGACGAGCTATATAGAGCAATGTCTAGTTTTGGCATTCCTGCCAAACTAGTACGTTTGTGCAGGATGACGATGGGGAATGGACGCTGCTCCATCAAGGTCGGCAAAGACGTCACCGAAATCTTTGATGTCGAAATAGGCCTTAGGCAAGGCGACGCGCTGTCATGTGACTTCTTCAACATAGTTCTTGAAAGAATAGTGCAAAACTCTCACGTCAACACTAGAGGCACAATCTTTCAAAAAACCGTCCAATTACTCGCTTACGCTGACGACATTGACATAATCGGACGAACAAAGCGAGATGTCAGTGGTGCTTTCGTGAGTATTGGGAAGGAAGCCATCAAGAAGATGGGATTAACGGTGAATGAAAGCAAAACAAAAAATATGCTGTCAACAAGAAAAGACACCCAACATTGACGTCTCGGACAGAAACTCACTATAGACAGCTATAATTTTGAGTGCTGAGATCAAATGAAGGATTACTCTTGCCAATCGCTGTTTCTTTGGGTTAAGAAAGCAACTGTGAAGCAAAACTCTCTCTCGAGCAACTAAACTGTCCCTGGATAAGACACTTATCATCCCGGTCCTTATATATGATGCAGAGGCATGGACACTGTTAACGGTGGATGAGAACGCGTTAGGCTGTTTTGAGAGGAATTCTCCAGGTGATTTTTGGTCCCATATGCGTAGATGGAGAATGGATAAGAAAGTCTTTGAATCCAACCCCGTGGGACAGCGCAGTTGAGGTGAACAGCGTAAAAGGTGGCACACGCAAGTGGAAGAGCGTTGAATGCCTCAATGGCTCAATTAATTTAGATACAATTTTGTAGTTAGAGATAGGTATAGCAATTTACTTTGTACGTGCATAGTTGCCAACTAAGGATGTAGGCTTTATCTGAGACCATAATCAAAAAGGCACAATTTTGTGAAGATAATATATAAGATTCAAGATTATTAAGGAAGAGAGTGTCGTCCAGGAGCATTTTAAACTGGGCTAACAGAGCATAAAATCTATATAATTATTACGTGCTTAAGTTTTGAGTGTAAGTCGTAAACCGAACTTTACTTATACACCAAAGAGTTAAGAAGAGCCAAGAAGGATTCATGGGCTAGGCACTGTGAATCCATTGAGAACACAAGTGAGGCGGCGAGACTTCGAAAGGTTCTTACCTTTAACCCCACAAATCCAGAATATATTAAGCATCCCGATGGATCATGGTCGAATTCGAGCCAAGAAACACTTGAACTCTTTATGGAAACACATTTCCCTGGGTGTAAGAGTCCTGAGATCTCAGGTTATTCACAACCAGAGTATTTAGAAATTTTGCAATCAACACCAGAATTGGAACAGGATATCACAGAGCAGAAGATTATGTGGGCTATAAACTCGTTCAAACCCTATAAATCAGCTGGACCAGACGAGGTTATTCCGGTATTTCTTCAACACGCTGTACAGATAATCACCCCATGGCTTAGGGTAATCTTCAAAAGTTGTGTCAAACTTAGATACGTCCCTACTAGCTGGAGAAAGGTTAAAGTTGTCTTTATTCCAAAGGCTGGAAAACCGAAACACTCGACTGCAAAGGATTATAGACCTATAAGTCTCTCTTCGTTTCTCATCAAGACACTGGAGAGAATTATTGATCTGCATGTCAGGGACCTTCTTAATTTAAACATTTTGTGCAGCTCCCAACACGCTTACCTTAAAGGAAAGTCAGTGAAGACTGCATTTCACGAAGTCGTTACACAAATTGAGAAAAGTCTCGAACACAAAGAATACACCCTTGCCGCATTTTTGGAAATTGAAGGAGCGTTTAACAACGTAAAAACGGAGTCCATTAAATCTGCTCTGGAAGAGGTTGGGGTTGAGTCTGCCATTGTGGACTGGATTTATACCATGCTCAATGGTAGAATCATAAGCTCGCAACTTGGAGATACGATTGTTGAGAAAACAGTAACAAGAGGTACTCCACAGGGAGGGGTGATTTCGCCTCTTCTTTGGGCCCTGGTTGTTAACAAAATTCTTACAAGATTTAAGAGGGCATTAAAATTGTGGCATATGCAGACGACATAGTAGTTTTGATATCAGGTAAGTATCTTACTACCATCAAAGATATTATGGAATCCGCACTCAAAGTACTATCTTCGTGGGCAGTACAAAACGGTCTTGGGGTTAACCCTTCAAAAACTGAGCTAGTTTTGTTCACGAATAAAAAGAAATTAGAGGACTTTACTCCTCCCAGGTTTAATGACATTCCTTTGAAACTTTCCAAAGAAGCTAAATATCTTGGAGTTATCCTTGATTCCAAGCTAACATGGAAACAGAACACAGAGGAAAGAATGAAAAAAGCACTATGCGCTTTCTATACATGCAAAAAAACCTTCGGTACACGGTGGGGTATGCGACCCACGTCATCCAGTGGATGTACACGGCGATTGTTCGTCCCTAACAGTCCTGTGAAGTTAGCAAAAAAATTGTTTAAAATTAAATAAAAAATGAGAGTTCCCGGTAGCAAACAAAGAGTTCTAGAGTTCCTCATACTTTTTTTAATAGTTCTGGCGAATGGAGTGTTAAAATTAAAAAAAAAGTTTTTTTTGCTAACTTCACGCAGCAAGGACTTTTTTGAGAAAAAGAGTTCTGAGCATGTTTTTCACCTTAAAATCAAGAGTTCTGGAGTTCCTGATGGGTTTTAGAAAGAGTTCTACGAAATTGAAAAAGTTAGGGCAATTTAAGGTGCCCATTGACTTAGAACCAAAAATTTTCAAAATCCAAAAAAAACAAAAAAAAGGACTTCTGATTAGAGTTCCCGACCCGATAGCAAACAACCTCCGAATAAACGAAAAAACTTCTTTCTTTTCAATTTTCAAACGGCAATATCTCAAGAACGTGACGTGATAGACTGACTACGGATTCTAGTTCAGCACATCTAAGACCTTTGGAAAAGTATATTTTGGTTTCTATTACAAAATCTTTGTTAAACAGTGTTATAAGGAAATTTATCAGTTATTTCCCACAATATAACATCCATTTCGAAGGGACTAATTATTGTAATAATTGCATTAATTGAAGTGAAGTAGTATTGTTAGGCACCATTTGAAAGGAAAATTGGTCCTCTAACAAAAAATGTATTAAGTAACTTTTCGATAAAGTGATACTAGTTACCACAATATCTTCAATTACTAAAAAAATGCTAATTTGATGTTAAATAAATGTATGATAGTTTTATCAGGTGAGTTTGACTATCTGTAACTTAAAAACGGCTGGATTAATGATAAAACATATATATATCTTTTTTGTAGAACGTTTAATTTACTTTTGGTTCTAAGTCAATGGGCACCTAAATTTGCGAATAACTTTTGAAAAATTAGTTTTAGAAAAAAAAGTTATTAACAAAATGTTCAGAACTCTTTGTTTGCAATCGGGAACTGTAATCAGAACTCCTTTTTTTCGATTTTTGTGAATTTTGAAAATTTTTGGTTCTAAGTCAATAAATTGCCCTAACTTTTTCAATTTTGTAGAACTCTTTCTAAAACCCATCAGGAACTCCAGAACTCTTGATTTTAAGGTGAAAAACATGCTCAGAATTCTTTTTCTCAAAAAAGTCCTTGCTGCGTGAAGTTAGCAAAAAAAACTTTTTTTTTAATTTTAACACTCCATTCGCCAGAACTATTACAAAAAAGTATGAGGAACTCTAGAACTCTTTGTTTGCTACCGGGAACTCTCATTTTTTATTTAATTTTAAACAATTTTTTTGCTAACTTCACAGGACTCATACTAACCTATGGTTCTATCGTTTGGTGGAAGGCTGTTGAAAAAGTAAGCTATCTCAAAAACCTGAACAAGGTACAGAGACTAGCCTGTATAGGAATAACGGGGGCTCAGAGGTCTACACCACAAGCAGGGTTGGAAATTATTTTAAATCTTCCGGCACTTGACGAGTACATAAGATGCACAGCAGCCAAGAGCGCACTTCGACTCAAAGAACTGGGCTCTTGGAAGCAAAGCACCTATGGTCATGGGTCTATCCTCCAGAGGTATGACACAGTGGCCGCACTTGATGTGACGACTGACTACATACCACCTCTTATAGATTTTAATAAACACTTCTCTATTTTAATACCCCAGAGGCATGGCAGGGAACCCAACTCACTAACCAGGGAACAGGGTATCTCTTTCTACACCAATGGGTCTAAAATGGAAGAAGGAACGGGAGCTAGGGTGTTTTGTGAAGCTCTTAATATTAGATATTCGTATAAACTCCCAGATGAGTGTAGTGTCTTTCAGACTGAGATTTACGCTATTGAAAAAGCGGCAGAAATGGTACAAGCGAAGAAACTGAACGCATCGGAGATCACATTTTCTGTGGACAGCCAAGCTGCTATCAAAGCTTTAGCCAGTGAGACTTTAAGATCCAAGACTGTAGCAAAATGCCGAGGCAAACTGAATGATATTTGTGACACTAACCGAGTCAAACTCTGCTGGGTTCTTGGACATAGCGATATAGAAGGGAACGATATAGCAAATGAACTGGCAAGGAAAGGGTCAGTATAAAATAGAAACAGTAGTAGCCAATTAGATATGGGACTAAACATCCCGATCGGCGTGATTAGAACGAAAATAGACCTAATAACAAAAGAGCAAATCAATAAATCCTGGAGGACTAGGAACGACGTTATCTCTAGAAGTTTATGGCCTAGAATTAATGAAAAGGAATCTCGGTATATTTTATCACTGAGTAAAAAGAATATAAGAATCTTGATAGGTGTACTAACGGGCCATTGCGCCATTGGCACAATGGCCACCAGACTAGGTGTACTCGCACCCGATTTCTGCAGGAGCTGTCAGGACGTAGAGGAAATAGAAACCATTAAACACCTGCTCTGTGATTGACCAAACCTCCAAAGAAATCGACTCCGTTATTTTGGAAACAGGTTTTTTGAAGAACTGGACGATCTAGCGCAGGTCTCAATGGCAAACATGAGAAAATTCATAGAAAGCACTGGCTGGTTGGCAAACGAACCAGTCTATGTGAACCATTAGTTTAGGTGCTTCTTTGCCTTCTTTTATAAGGGGATCACAATGGACCAATAGGCCCCCGTGTACGCAACAGCCTCTGTGCTGTGCACGCCCCTCTTAACCTTACCTAACCTAACCTAACAATCTCTTCCCCAACTGCTTCCCAGGATAGTAACCTTTTTGAACACATTAAGCTAGACTCTACCGCTCGTTGTTCCTTATTATCACACGCTGTTCACATTCAATACACAAGCTGAACTCCATAATTTGTAATATGTCTGAGAGGCTTTTTTTTGTGATGCTTATACCCGTGATTAATTTATTTTTACTATCCCACAAATGCATGGCAGTTTCTATTTCCAAACTATTTCATTCAATTTCTTTTAAAGACAAAAAACGCCATTTCTTTTCGTACAGGATATTTTATCAATTAAATTTTTAACCGCATTCCATTACTTTAACCTTATTTTAAAAACTTGTATTGTTACCAACCAACTTCAAAGCCAAACAGCTTCGCTAAAGAATTTCTAGTTTATAGCAATATACAGAAGTTTCATTTACAAATACTACAACTACACAACACTATAATACGCTACAGCAAAAACCTCAACAAAACATGTCTCATGTCACACGAAAATCACCCAAAAAATGTGGGTCACCTCTAGACTATATCATGGTTGTTTTTTGTTGTTGTTATACTAAATGACTTAGCGTGGCGATGGCGGCGGCGGTGGCGGCGTTAACATTTCGTGTATTCAATCTGCTTCCGTATTTGATGAAACGTAATGAATCGCAAGCTAAAGACATTTACAAAAGCCCCCTAGACAAGACGTCACACCGAAAAGATAAGCACTGTAAGCAAAAAAAAAAAAACAAAAAAAATGCATCACGATCCAGAAAAATACCAAAAAACCAGCACAAGCCGACAAAAAAGGAACGTTTTGTCGTCCGCATATTTAATTATTTCCAAACCACCCACTTACACCCCGAACCAACTTGCTGCTTTACAATCGAGGGAATCAAAAACACGATTTACACTCGAATTTCACAATTTCCTCCACTCGTTCCCCCCTGTCACTTTATAGCATGGCAGCGACTAAACGACCGACTGTCAAAGAACTAGAACCGACATAGAAAAACTGTGAACCCTATATTTAAACGGGTATTAGAGTATAAGAGACTTTTGGAGATGGTGTCCTGTCTACAGGAGCGGTCTTAAGCTTTGTTAAATTTTAAGGCGCTGTGATTTTACAATTCTTTTTTAAAAATTATGTGTTTTACTATGGCTAACAGCTCTCTCACACATGTTGAAAAATGTTACATATTAATGATATAAATGCTAACTCACAGTTATGGGTGGGCCATCTACCCACCCCCTTCCTAACTATCGACATAGGATCCTTTTTCAGAGTTTTAAAATTTAACATAAAAGTACTTAGTCCAGTCATATTAGCCAAAAAATCAACAATATTAAGGAAAAAATGGCGGAAAGCTGGATTTTGGTACATAACACCCCCATGGCATTCTAAGGAAACCGTGAAAAGCCCCCATTGATATAAACGTGGTTTTTAAGGAATATCTCCTGAATGGTAACTCTTACAAAAAAAAAAGTTTAGTAGGTACTAGGGTGTAGCTTTAATTACTTATCCGGCTCCCGATCCATGAAGGGTCTCCATCTCCAAGGCGGTCCCTCGCACGCTCCCTCCAGTCGTCGAGACCAAGTGCTCTTGCGTCTGTGACCACCTGGTCCCTATAGCGGAGGTTCGGTCTTCCTGGTCGGGATTCGAAGATTTTCTTGGCGGGAGCGTTGTTGTCCATTCGCTCGATGTGGCCGAGCCAGTGTAGTCGACGTGTTTTGGCTCTTTGGACTACATCCACATCTTGGTACAGCTCGTACAACTCACGATTGAATCTTCTCCTCCAATCGCCCTCTTCGCATATATGGACCAAATATCCGCCGAAGAATTTTTCTCTCGAAAGTTCCCGTTTTGTATAGCATGCACTTTGTTTTTTCTAGAAAGGAGTTTTAAACCCATTTGTTTGCCCAAACCGAAGTAGCAGCGGTTCGCTAGGGTAATTCTTCGTCGGATTTTCACTAAGGTGTCGTTCGTGGAATTGATGTTTGTTCCTAAGTAGGTGAACTACTTGACTACCTCGAAATAACTGCTACCAACAGTGACGTTTTGTCCTAGGCGATGGACAGATGAGGCTTTGTTTGTTGATAGCATACACTTTGTTTTGTCTACATTCACTTCAAGATCAACGCGTTTCACCTGTTCATCAATAGCTGTGAATGCTTCTGCTTCAAGTACAGCTCTCTTGGAGCGGCCGATGATGTCGATGTCGCCCGCATAGCCAAGCAGTTGAGAAGACCTGTTGAAGATAGTGCCTTCCATGTTAACACCACTCTTGCGTACTATTTGCTCCAGGACTAGGTTGAAGAAATCACATGATAGCGCATCTCCTTGTCAGAACCCTGTACACGTCTGAAATCACTCGGATGAGCTGTTACCCATTTGCACGTTGCACCGCGTATATTGTAACGTCATGCGGTATAGCTGGATCAGTTTTTTCGGGATTCCGATATCCGACATCGTCAATAGAAGCTCTTGGCGACTTATGCTATCATAAGCGGCTTTGAAGTCGATGAATAGATGGTTGGTCTCGACTTGAAATTCGTTGGTCTTTTCCAGGATTTGCCTGATTGTGAAGATTTGGTCTATCGTTGATCTGCCTGGCCTGAAGCCACACTGGTACGTGCCGATCAGATCATAGTGTTGCACAAAGGTTTTAGCCGCTCACATAGTACGTTGGATAAGATCTTGTAGGCAACATTAAGTAGGGATATGCCTCCTTAGTTCTTGCAGGGCATAGGATCGCCTGTTTTGTAGATTGGGCATATGGAGCTATTTGGCCATCTCTAACATACTTGAAGAGTTCCGCAGGTAGGCCATCCGAGCTGGCAGATTTGTTGTTCTTAAGCTTGTGGATGGCTTTCTTAACGTCTTCAGTACTGAACGCTGGGACTGGATCTTCATTGACAGGCCTCCTGCTTCTTTGTTCCCCTGTCATCTCCTCTACATAATGCCAACTAAGCAGTTGCTGGAAATGCTGCTTAAGCATGTCTACAATTCCCTGTGCTTCTTTGATTAGGTGCCCTTCGCTGTTTCCAAGAGCTTGCGTGCCAGTCCTATAACCAGATGCCAGTTGCTTGGCTGTATTGTAGAACCGGTGGGTGTTGATGGCAGTGCTTGACTCTTCGAGAGACTTGAGCTGATAAGCTGCAGATGCTCTTTTCCTTCTGCGCAGGTTTTTTTCTTTTTCTTTCTCTTTCCACGGTTCTCCTCTCTTGCTGCTCTTGTTTTCCGTTGCAGCATTTGCATTCATGCATTAGCTTTATAGTAGTACCTCGTGGCATGATGGTTAGTGCGTAGGACTGTCATGCCGAAGGTGTGGGTTCGATTCCCAGGCATGCCACCTAAAAACAGAAATGTTTTATCCGAGGTACTGCCTCTTGCGAGGAACTGACAAATCCTCCAACAGTATACTTATCATGAAAAAGTGCTTCTTACTTAGCCGTTCGGACTCGGCAATACTCTGTAGGTCCCCTCCATTCCATTCCTTCTAAAAAGAAAACACGCACACAGGAATGGTTGAGAGTTTTATATATAAGTCACTAGGCCCTGGTTCACAATGAGCTGTTGCGCCACCCAATTTATTTATTTTATTAGCTTAATATAGAAACATTAAATCCGTAGCTCTACCGATGTAACTCTCTCTAAAACAGTTACTCTTATGAAAAAGGTTACTTAACATTTTTTATAGGAAATTTGTTAAGCTACACATTGTTCCTGAATTTTTTTCTCTAAGAGTAACCACTCGGGAGATATTCCCTAAAAACCGTTTGGGGGCCTTTGACCCCCTGTAAAATTGTTAGTGGCGCTCATATCGATAGGAAATTTTTACAGTTTCCTTCGAATGCATTGAGGAGGCTATATACTGTAATGAAACGCTTAAGTTGCTTAATTCATTAACTTTAATTATTATAATTTTTCTTAAATGAGTATACTAAACTAATGACTTATAATAAAAATAAATTACATCCACTGCAGCTGCCGATCGACCAGAGAGCCACGAAGGTTAGCCAAAAAAGAAAGTTCCCAAAAGGATGTCCATGGCAGGTTATGTCGGGTGTCAGAAAGATGACATTTGACAGGCAGTCAGCTGTGGTTCGCGTTCAGGTGTGCGGTTATTGTAGTGCGTTCTATTGTTTATTTGGATGTCGCTACAGGCGTCCCCCCTTTGCTGGAGCAAAAACGCATAGGTGGCTTGCTAAGTCTCCCGCCTTTCGTTCTCACACTTGCCTTCGATGATGGTACCTCTTGAGATGACGATGGGTCTTCAGTGGGCTGTTATGATTTGTCTTCACAGGCGGATGTTTTATAGGCTGGCTTTAATCTGTGGATTGAAATATAAACTTCTTTGTTTGGCAAAGCTACCTTGAATGAATGTTATTGTCGCTCGAGTACTGCGTATGGTCCAGAGTAGGCGGGTTGCAATGGGCGTTGCACATGGTCGTTTCGAATGTATACATGCGATGCCGTTTTCAATTCTCTCGGGATAAACACTGGTCTCGACATACGGCTGAAGAACGTTGGTGCAAGCTTTTGAAGAGTCTCTCTCAAATCTTGAATGAAGCTGACTGGATCTCTGGGAGTTGAATCTTCTTTGAAGAAGTCTCCTGGTAGACGTAGCTCGGTGCCGAACATAAGCTGAGCAGGAGTGGTTCCAGACTCATTAACCATTGAACGTAACCCGAGGAGCACGACTGGAAGTGAAGTCACCCAATTGTCAGAGCTGTGTGCAGTAAGCGCGGCTTTCAGTGAGCGGTGCCACCGCTCCACCACCCCGTTGGCTTGAGGATGATAGGCCGTCGTGTGAAAGCGTTTGCAGCCGAGAATTTGAGAAAAGCGATTAAACAAGGAAGATTCAAATTGGCGGCCTTGATCTGTTGTCAATCGCTGAGGGCAACCGTATCGAGCTACCCAGTTGAAGAGAAATGCTCAGCCACAGAGGCGGCTGTGATGTCAGCAATTGGAATGGCTTCTGGCCAGCGTGTCGCTCGATCGATGCACGTGAGTAGATAGCTGAAGCCGTTGCAGGTTGGCAAAGGGCCAACGATATCGATGTGCACGTGCTCCAGTCTGTTAGCCGCACCGAATGTTCCCATTGGTAGGTTTGTATGCCTGTGCACTTTGCTACTCTCGCACTCATGACATCTCCGTGCCCACTCCCCGATGTCTGCGTTCATTGATGGCCAGAAAAAGCGAAGTGCAATTGTTTTACGAGACGCTCTTATTCCGGGGTGACTTAGATTATGAACGCTCTCAAAAGCTGCTCGCCTGAATGGTTTTGGTATATACGGTCTGGCTCTTCCTGAAGTTGTTTCACATACTACTTCTGTTTCGCTACCAGGAAGGACAAAGTTAGCAAAAACCAGTTTTTGACTTACCGATTTTAACTTTTCCAGCTCCGTGTCTGTTTTCTGCATTTTGGCGATCGAGTTATAGTCTATATAAAGAGGACTGTCAATTGCTGCGATCCGGGAAAGAGCATCTGCTGCTGCGTTCTCTGCTCCGCTAACATGACGTATATCGGTGGAGAATTGGGAGATATATTCCAAATAACGTTGTCGCTGGGGTGTTTCCGATGCCGAAGGTGGATTGCGAATGGCGAAAGTCAACGGTTTGTGATCGGTGAATATAGCACAAGACCGCCCCTCGATGTAACGGCGAAAGTGTTCAATTGCCAGCTTGATTGCTATTAATTCCCGATCGAAAGTGCTGTACTTCGTTTGCCTCGCTGACAAAGCCTTGGAAAAGAAACCAAGAGGTGTAGACTTCCCACCGACGACTTGAAGAAGTACTGCCCCGACTGTTGTGTTGGATGCGTCGGTCATGAGGCGTAATTCGGAGTCTGGGAGGGGATGTGCCAACGTGGCGACTTCGGCAAGCGACTGACGACAGCGAAGAAAAGCTGCTTCGGTGGAAGGTGACCAGACCAGTGGCGTTTGGTCGTTTTTCTTCGCCCCGTGCAGCATTTTGCAGAGCGGGGCTTGGTGCGATGTCGCATGTAGTAGACTAAGCCTAAAAAAATTGAGAGCACCGAGAAAACGACGAAGTTCCGTCACTGTTGTTGGCTTCGGAAATTCTGCCATCGACTTCACTGCATCTTGAGGTGGTCTAATGCCTTCCAAGTCTACTTGATATCCGAGGAATATGATCGATGACTTACCGAATTCGCATTTGTCTCTATTTAGGCTAATGCCGTTGTTGCTGAGTCACTTGAAAATTTCCTCCAAGTGTTTCATATGTTCTTCTTGTGAGGTTGATGCAATTAGCATGTCATCTATGTAAGTGAAGACAAAGTCCAGGTCACCGAATATGGAGTCGACGAAGCGTTGTTGAGTTTGGGCGGCATTGCGAAGTCCGAAAGTCATTCGCACAAATTCGTAAAGTCCGAAAGCAGTCTTTATTGCCGTTTTTGGGATATCCTCGGGTGCCCAGGTATCTGGTGGTACGCTCGAGCCAAATCTAGGCGAGAAAAAATTGATTTATTTGGCAGCATCAGCTGGAAATCCGTGAGACGTGGCAGAGGGTACCTATCGGGAAGCGTAACCGCATTTAGGCGCCTGTAGTCACCGCAGGGCCGAATAATTGTACCGTCTTTCTTCGGAACAATGTGTAAGGGGCTGGCCCAGGAATTACGTGAATGTCGACAAATACCCTCTCTCACCATACGTTGAAACTCTTCTTTTGCCTGCATGTAATATTTGGGTGGAATCGGTCTTGTATTGCAGAAAACGGGTGGGCCAACTGTTTCTAGAAGATGGCGAACAGAATGTTGTGGATTTTTGAGTGCACTAACTGGAAGAGTGATGGTAGGGAAGCGCTGAAGCAAATTCGTGCAGGCATCATCGTGGTTGATTGCGTTTAATGAGCCTTCATCCGATGACGTAAGAAGATGAGAGGTGCTGCAATTGGAACCTTGTTCGACGAGTCTACGGCCATAAATATCCACGAGTAGACGGAAGAAACTCAGGAAGTCTGCACCCAAAATTGAGTGTGGAATTGCAGCACGTATAAAACTCCAACAATAGATGCGTCCCGTGCCGAAGTCCAAGCCGAGTGTTGTCGTCCCAAAAGTCTTTATTTGGGTAACATTAACAGCTCGCAGCATGGTAAGATCAGGCTGCAATCTTGTAGTGCTTTTGACACATAACGTTGATATGGAGGCTCCGCTGTCTACAAGGAAACGGTGGCCAGAAATTTTGTCGTGTAAAAAGAGGCGTTTTGACTTACCAGCAACTGAAGAAGCCTCACCTAAAGTTGCTGGTGGGCGTTTCCCTGCTTGAAGATACATGGTGGATTGCACTTTTTCGCTTTCGCGCCGTACCGGCGTTGAAACCCACAATGATCCGGAGTGGCGTGACGTTGCCTATCTTCTGACTTCTGATGACCATTGGCAGCTGTCTGGTAATTGGCCTTGGATTGCTCTTTGAGTTGTCTTTCTATCGTGTTTAACCTCTGCAAGATGGTTTTCATACTGTCGCTGTCTGAATATGGAGTTGACACAGTTGGTGGTAATGCTGCAATTGACTTAGGTGAGGATGAATGGCTCATGATTTTGTCAGCCACTTCCGCAAGCGAGTTGAGGTCACCAGTAACAGATGAAAGTATCGCCCTCACATGTGAAGGTAAACGTGACAACCACATGACTTTGATAACTGCGTCTGGGGTGCCTGAAGTGCCTGAGAGATTGCGAATGCGCCGGAGAAGTTGAGAGAGCTGTGAGTCGCCAAGGTCTAGACCTTCGATGAGGCGTTGCATTCGTTGTTCCTCATTTTCTTCATACATCTTGATGAGTCTTTCTTTAACCTTAGTGTACTTGTTGGCAGCTGGCGGAGTGAGAAGTATGTCTGAAATTTGCTCGAGATCCCTTCGATCGAGATAAGCGACAACGTTCTGGAATTTTGTGTCATCATTTGGCTTTGAGGCTGAAAGTATTGCTTCCAGCTGAGCCAACCAGAGAGATGGCCTCTCGCGCCAAAATTGGGGCAATCGTGCAGCAACGGAAAGTCCAGAGATGTTCATTGGAGTCGGGTCTGTATTTTTGACATCGCCAACACCTGTGTCGTTACCCTCCATGCTTTATTCATGCAACTTTGTTACGCGAATGAAGAATCTTCTTGAAAACAAAATTCTGGAACAAATGTGAAAGCAAATCGATGACCGAACTTATTTGTCACACGATTCCAATGACAACGAATACAAATTTCGGTGGATGTTTAAGATTTTTCGAGATTATGTTGGCGATGTGAAGAATGGCACACAGTGGATGTATATGAGATTGAGGTATATATTTGTTTTATGCAAAATTAATTTCAAACGCGGGGTCACCAATGTAATGAAACGCTTAAGTTGCTTAATTCATTAACTTTAATTATTATAATTTTTCTTAAATGAGTATACTAAACTAATGACTTATAATAAAAATAAATTACATCCACTGCAGCTGCCGATCGACCAGAGAGCCACAAAGGTTAGCCAAAAAAGAAAGTTCCCAAAAGGATGTCCATGGCAGGTTATGTCGGGTGTCAGAAAGATGACATTTGACAGGCAGTCAGCTGTGGTTCGCGTTCAGGTGTGCGGTTATTGTAGTGCGTTCTATTGTTTATTAGGATGTCGCTACAATACCAAAGATCAGTCTTCCGCCTTTTTCCGAAGCAAAAAACTTTAATGACGGGACTAACTCCCAAACTGGGAAATAATCCCATTTCTATTTGGCTACTTACTTCAAGTCATTTGAGGACTTATTTCGTCAGTTATTCATCAAAAATTAAAATATATATCCATCTCAGTTTTGGGAGAGATATCACCTTCCAAATGCTCTCACAACTTTGCTTTCGCACTGCCCGACTTTTGACTATGTGTAACTCCGTCACATTCCGACTTCATGTCAATTGATAACCATATTAATCTTGTGAGTTATTATGTTACTAGCTTCCGCTTATATCCTTAGACTAACAAGGCTCTCTTTGCCAACAAATACACCCACGTAAACTTTTATTCTAAAGATAAAGTTTCTCACGTTTTTCGATTTTGTCGTCAAGCCGCGTGCACCGATGGTAAGCATAGGTACCGACCGACAACGACTTTTCATCTGTCCCTAACTCCGTAATGTGTAATGGAATAGTAATGAAATGTGTCAATAATTAATTGAATTTAATTAAAAATAAACGAAAATGAGAAGAAGAAAAAAAAAACAAATAAAATCAAGCAGAAACAAAGACACATCTGGATTTGACTATAGAAGACCTGTAACATCCATCGAATCGACAAAACCCAAAGACTTCCACAAGACAATGTGTTTTTTTGTCGACTTCTGGAAGACAAATACACGAATTTGCTATTAAATTTTAGTACAATCTCTCGTCGAGTGTTGCACTTAATTAAGATGGATCCGTGTCACTATCTGGAATTAGTATAAGGTCATCCCAATGGGGGATGCAATGGCTTTGGGAATTTTCTCTCTTAACCTCTTCGTTGATCCCAAAATGTATGCACAGTTGCATGTGGTTTACCGATCGATGGAATGGATGTATCGTTGAAGTTGGAACGCACGTTCTATGAGTCACAACAGCCACGACAATTTTTTAGTAAAAGTGCAAGAAGAAGTTACTTTTTTTGCAATTAACCCAGTTCCCATGATGATGGCTATGGTTGAGTTATACACCAGAGACAACAGCCACACAGAAGCTGGAATTCGATATGGTGGGTGGAGGACCAACCATAACTGATGGCTGGCTAGGCTAGTGGCTATGTGGCAAAGTGGTAACATGTCCAGCTGAGCAATCAACATGACATTTGCGATTATTTGACAAAATGAAAGTGCCTGAGTGTGCTTATGATTTTAATCTCATACCAAAGGTTGCCATATTCGCGCAGACGCAGACACTCAAGGAGAAATGTCATTCGCAATTCAATTGATATAGTCACAGGAGTTGATGAAGATAATGATGGATGTGATGGCAGTTAGAGAGGGATAGAGGTATAAGTAAAAGGTAATCCAATGCCACCGACATTATACCTACCGTCGTAGTCATCGTCGGCGTCGTCGTTGCCAAGTCCATTGAAGGGGAAATTATTGGTTGGAGATGATTTTAATGGAAAATTGATTCAATGCTGGCAAATTATATGGAAGGAATGAAAGTGGTCTTGTGGTTCCTCCAGATGTGGGGGAATTAGTCAAGGTTTCTCGCTTGATTGCCAAACATTGTTGCATGGAATAAAAACAGTTCTCACGAAATAATTTAATAGAAGAATCATTTTGAGGTCAAGTGCTGTCTCCCTGATGTGTAATGTGTATGAATTCGAAAGGACGGATACGAGTTAGTTGGTGGCAAATGAGAAAACTTTAAGAACTTGCGCATATTTAACCTCCAGCAAGTTAGCCTTGGATTTTTTTTCGAACTTGGCATTTGAGTTTAGTTTCTTCTCAATATCGCCATTTGCTACATGTTTTGAATTTGAAGCCTCTTTTTAAATTAAATGTAAAATTATAGTTGTTGGTACCTTTTTCCAAATTTTTGAAAGATGGTCACAATGAGTCCAAAATAAGGCTAGGAACGCACTTGGGATTCACAAGTGCTTTCCTAGTCTTAGAAAAATGCCAAAGATCTCATAATAACGACTGAATTCAGTTGAAGTTTTTCTTTAAAGCAAGCTAAGGCTGTCTAAAGTATTGGAGAGTGGACTTCTTCTGTGGACTGTCCCTTAGCTAAATGAAAGGATACTCCCTATGCACACCTCCACTCCACATGGTAGAGAGTGCAGCTAACGCCAACGTGCAAGGGCACCGAAGGGCGGCCAGAATAAGCAAACAAGCCAGCGTTGCTGGTCAGGTCACGAACTTGTCCTAGGGTTGGAGAAAATGTGGATGAGCTGCTGATGTGGTGGTCAATAACATGGGAGTTTGATGGTGGCAGAGCTTATCTTGAAAGGCTTAACAGTAGCAGCATGTAGGGTCTGTTATACATTTGTAGACTACAAAATTTGCCAGTTTTCCCGTAGTGTTTCAATTTGCTCGATTATCCAAAAGGCTGATGAACCGATCAAACCAGGGCTAGTAGGTTTATTTTTCACATCCTTAAAATCACAAATAGCGGAGCATGAAATATTATTCATAGAGAGAAATGATAGCAAAAAATGGTATTAAGTCCCCAAGTTGTAACCACGATATGGATAATCTTACTATGATTTCATCGACCGTAGTAGGCGGCATGTCGAATTTTATGTTATAGTTTGAAATGGGGGCGTCTTAAATAATAATGAATTAGTAATAAGATTAAGAAATCCCTAAAATTCAACTTAAGATATTACGTTTGTTTCCATTCCGCACCAGGATTTTGTGAATGTTTATGAAAATCACTTCTTGCCATATGAAGAGAGTCCTACAAACACACAAGATGGCCAGCTATCCGACTCTTTCGAAGTGAAAAAGAGTTTGAGCAAGGGGGATGTTCTATCTCCAATTCTCTTTCAGCTAGTGATAGATGATGTTTTGTGACGGCCAGCCTTGGAGAACCGGAGATAAATGGCATTCAATGGAGACCGTTTGAAAGGCTTAGTCATTTTGACTATACCGATGATATATTTCTCTAGGAAAATAACATTAGCAGGCTGAGCGGGATGTGTTAAATATTGAATGTGAAAGGACAATTGAGTGATCTTAAAATAAATAGAAACAAATAAATAGTACCCCCAGGCCGCTTTACACATGAGTGTATTTTTCTACAGGAGACGACACACAGTGGTAAAAACGACCAATCTAGGTGGACATTGCCCATAACTTCTAAATAAAAAGTCGAAATCACCTGAAAATTTGCATCGTATTAAAATTCTTCATACCACTTGTGTAAGCTATCGTGTGGGGCTTATGCGGTGCTACAAATCGCCTGCTGCGACGCGACGGTCACAGTGGTTGCCATGCGAGCACACCGCATACTTATCTACCAAAAATCCATGTTTGGTATCATTTGTGATGTTTTTAGGTATATGCTTAATCGAATCAAACAAATATCAGAATACTAAAATTAATCCTTATGTATAGGTATATGAACTGTACATTTTTTGTGGGAACGGTTCAACGACACAAATCGAATAAAAACAAATATTTTCTTAATTCTAATTTTTTTTTTTTTTTTTTTTTTTTATTTTGTTCTAAATAAGCATTGCGTTCATTTTTATATTGTTTGTTTATACACATTACATTTATGTACCTTTCAATTAAAAAAGGCAGGAAACAAATTTTGGTACCAATTCATGTTTCTACTCTTCCATTTCTAGGACTTCAGAAAAGTTTCTAGTTCTTCTATCAGATTCAGCTAAAAGTTTTCGTAAAAACATACGTTAATTTTTGTCTTTAACTTTTTTATTTTCAATTTTATCATAAAAGTATATTGATATCAATTGTAGAAAATTTTATTTTCTATAGTAAAAGTTAAATTTTTGTGTGCAAAACTAACGGTTTTCAAGATATCGTGGAAACTCTTTTCTACCCCTTTTTTCAAGATGATGGGCGAATGGTGGGGCTCTCAACCCCGAAAATTCGGTTTTATACACATACTGAACTCCCCTACACATCAAAAGAAAACAACTTTGTCCAAGCCGAAATACAAGGTCTAAATACCATTTCAATGAACTAAAACATCACTTTTGAACGGGGACATTTTCCTGAACAAAATTAGATATCTAAGCCGTATGGGTCTGTATGGGTGTGATTTTTTGCTTTAAATATTTTGTAGATGCTCTTCTTTCAGGCCATGCTTTCCGGAAGGCGGAGAAACACGGAGAAAAAAAGTTATATCATTTCAAAAACTAAGTTTAATGAAAAATTAAAGTGCTACTTCTCGTTGGTCTGTACCAGATAATTGAATACCTTTCCGAATCAGGTAACGGCTAAATATGTTGTACTAACCACTAATAAGAATATCTAGAAGTCAAAAATTGAATACCTTGCTTTTGAAAACTAGCAGAACAATATTTAACATGGTCTAAATTTAATACAGAACTGCGAACCACCTGATGTATTACAAAGAGTGACATATTTGAACACGTGCATCACATCAAACGGAATTCTCAATGCAGTTTCTATCTAGTCAACCATTTCTGTTTATAATATAAAGTCCATTCGCCGATCAGTTGACATGAATTTTTGTCCTAATGTCCAGCTAGATTGGCCATTTTTACCACTGTGCGACAGTTGAAGAAGTTAAACAATTTAACTAAATTGGAAGTATTTTTTCAGCAAATGGTGGTATGCTGGACGTTAAAAGTAGAACTAGTAAAGCTCACGCAGCCTTCGGTACTCTCTCTACCAAGTTTGGAGATCCAGTCAAATCTCCTTAAGCACTAAGTTTAGATTCTTCGAAGGAAATTGCAGGCTTTTGTTAATCTCTTTCAACGCTACATCCTTAAGATTCGCTGGCTACAAATTATATCAAACGAAGATTGTAACGCAGGACAATTCAAGAGTGGCTGAACCACAACAAAAGAAAGTGAAAATGGCAACGGATTGGTCACACACTGAGGAAAACAAACGATGAAATTGCAAAAAAAGCCCTTTGAATGGAATCCTGAGGATGCACGGCCGGTGGGTTGAAAGACCAAGAACAACATGGATATCAACACTCCTAGCAGAAGCAGACTCCCAGAGAAAATCGTGGCCACAGTTAAAATATCTAAAGCTATGCAGACCGTGAGAGATGGAAACGATTTGTTTACACCATATGCCCTAACCCCTAAAGGGGGACTGTACCCCCTAAAGGTGTACATACGAAATGTCCTATTTTTCGTGACTCGGGCGCATAAATCAGGCTGGATATAACCGATGGCATGGGTTAAGTTGGCCTTGAGGGCCGTTGTGGTTTGTGACTTATTCGCATGGACCTGGGACCGAAGAAAGCCCCACAAGAAAAAGTCTAATGAGGTCAAATCGTACGATCTCGGTGGCTAGTTCACATAACTTCAACGGGAGATGACAGTGACTTTTTCGGGATGCATCGGTCGAACTTGGATCTAATGTGGATTCTTATCGTCCCAAATACGAATATTTCTTTTGCTAACGTACCCATATTTAACCAGTAAATGGCCTCATGGCTGAAGACCGTAAAGTGGGAGAAGCATGTGGAACGCATGTGGAACAAAACACCCATTTTGATAAAACAGCTTCAACACAGTTGTTCGACACTATATCATTTGGCAAAACTGACTGAATAAATGACAGTGAATTCGACAGATGTAGCTTCAACAAAATGGCCGCTATATTATAACTGTGAAAAGTTCGGAAGTGCTTATTGGAAGACCCATTACACCAGAGGTGGAGAAAGTCACTGTAGGCAGGTAGTGAAAATCACTCGATATTGCTTTGCTGAGAATAGCTTACAGGGTACATCAAGGATACACTCAATTCAATACAAGCAGTTTAAGTGACCCAAATGTACGCTGCGCTTATTGAATTTTGATGGCACACTTCGCTCTGAAGCGTCTAACTTACGATAAGATGTATCTGTTGATGCTACGTGGGGTCAAGAACGCTTTTATGTCAACCGGATCTGAAATATATGACTTAAAGGCCGACAAGAACTAGAGATTTCTGTATTTTCCAAAACACCAGGGACAAAATCACACACCGAAGGACAAGGAAACATCAACGCTGAAAGTTTTGATCATCGGAAATTAATTTTGAAGAATAAAAGCAGCTCAAAAGGCAGTGCAAAGTTGTGACCTGAGATGTGAAAAGAGAGATATTGTGAACAAACTTGCGGAGAATGCAGAAAGTTACAGGCAGAGGTGGCGTATGGGAGCTGTATAAGAACCCCCAAAGACATTGTGGGACAGCTTAACAAAGAGAACCATTCTTGTATTAGATGGGAACGGCAATCTGTTGGGCAGCTGCGAAGGTGCAAGGATCACTTTCATGTAGCGATCAGCGATGTCCAGAAGGCAAATTTATATCCTCAACTAACAAATACACGCCACCGGTCTTCCATCAGAGGTACTAACTCCAATTTGTTGAAGAGCTGTGCAGAGATAAAAGATATGATTCACCTTCTTAGGTCAAACAATGTATCTAGACTTGATAGTCTAAGAGCTACCAGCCACTTTGACTAACCTACTAGACACAAGTCTACAACTTTGTGTATGCTTGATTTGGGACTAGTTAAGTATGAAAACCACGGTCTGGCAGGGTTGCCGCGGTCGAAAGGTTGCCATCTGATTTTTTCAAAATGCAAAAAAAGGGTCAAAATTAACCTACTCGCACAAGGCTGAAACTTATTTATAATTTAGTTTATACATTCTTATGTATGAAAAAAATTATGCCAGACGGGTTTGGCGGTCGAAAGTGCTTGCCAGACGAGCCTAAAGCTCTTGAGGATTAATAAAAGATATTGGATAGCTTGATACATTTGTTACGTACAAGGCTAAAACTTAGTGTATTCTTTATTCGTGAACAGATTAGTCAAAAAATAAAGATCTGAGAAAATTTCCGCAATTCTAGGGTTGCCACCTAAATAATATTTGACAGATATGTATGTATAATAAAATGAAGACACTTCTCGACAAATAGTCAAAGACACGAGGTGTTTTATTTTACCGCCTTTCCTACAACTACAGATTTATCAGTGGCGACGAGGATTTTAAGATTAAGGAAATCTTACAAAATTTGCAATCAACTTCAAATTCCCCAAATTTGCATTTCGAACAATACAACGAGAACGAGGAACCATTTCCAAATTATATTAAAAGGTTAGAAAATTACCTGGATCTCAAAAATATTACCGATAATACAAAAAAAGGCAAGTTTTAATTAATTGTATTGGAGCAAAATACTACCAGCTATTATCCAACTTGACAGCACCAGATTACCCCGGATCAAAGACATACGATGAATTAATTAAAACCCTGAAAGATCATCTCAGCCCAAAGCCCAATGAGGTGACGGAGCAACACAAATTCTTGCTAAGACTACAGCATGAATGGGAATCAATTGCAAATTACGTTGCAGAGTTAAAAAAATTGAGTACTCATTGCAATTTTGCATGTACCTTCTGCAAGAAGTCCACACTTGATACGCATTTGCGATCACAATTTATTCGGGGACTAAGAGATTCGGACATAAAGGAGAAATTATTACAAGAATCTGCAGATATAACACTCGAGAAAACTATACACAATGCTGTGGCAATGGAGGCATCAAAGTCTGAAAGTCACGCAATGCAAAACTTGCATCAAGTTCAGCTCAAAGGGAGCTCGTCAAAAAGCAAATCATTTAATCCACATTTTAATTCAACCCGATCAAATAATAATACAAATTCTAAACTCATATGTTACAGATGCGGAAAGCATGGCCACGTGGCAAATAAGTGTCAAGCTAGGAATCTTCATTGCTCACTTTGTCAAAGGAGAGGCCACATAGCCTCGGTTTGCATCAAAGCGAAGAATTCTCAAAGAGCAGCAAACACTCTAGAGATTGAAGTCAATGATGAAGATGGAAGACAACAGGCATGACGACATGTGCGAAATTAATGTGCTAGGTCTAGTGGAGGAGCAAAAAGAAGTGCACGCGGTGAGGTTACACAAAAAATCAGCTGACAAATATGGTAGGGTAAGTACTTTATATCTTTAAAAATAAATGGGAAAGCTATGGATATGGAGTTTGATACGGGGGCAGCAATTTCGGTCATGAACCAGAAAACATTTATGAAATACTGGCCTAATGCCCATGTAGCTTTGATTCCCTCATGGGACGCGAGTGGATGCATGCGTTAAAATTACTAGAAATTAACGCAGTACAGATATATACAGATGCAGATATTGAGAGCCTCAAGCAAAGAATTTTTGAAAAATATGCGGAAGTATTTGAGCTGTGTCTAGGTAGTATTCCAAACATTAAAGGCGTTATCAAACTTAGAGAAGGAGCTACACCAGTCTATATGAAACCCAGACCTATTCCATACGCAATTCGATCGTTGGTAGAGAATGAGATAGAAAGATTAGAACAAATTGGAGTTTTTGAGAAGGTTGCACATTCTGACTGGGGAACCCCAATTGTACCCGTTATTAAAGCCGTTCGTTTATGTGCAGACTACAAGGTAACACTTAATAATTGCATTGTTAACTATGGACATCCAATTCCTAATGTAGATGAGCTATACCAAAAGCTTAAATATTTCTGCGTTTTTGATATTTATCAGGCATACCTTCATCTCAACATGTCTGAAGAAAGTTTTATTTATCAGACTGTAAGCACTATAAAGGGGCTTTTTAGAGTACGAAAACTTATGTTCGGTGTTAAAACAGCCCCAAATTTGTGGCACCGTTTTATGGATGAAAACATAGTCAATGATCTCGAAGGTACTGCATGCTTCTTCGATGATTTAATAGTGATGGGTAGGACTTTGGATGAAGCTTATCATAGGTGCATGCTCTTATTAGAAAAATTACAAAAATTTAACTTACATTTAAATCAGTCAAAATGCAAACTTGTGTTACATTATCTTGGTCATAAAATTGATAAAGAAGGCCTACACAAAACAAAAGAGAAAGTCGAAGCAATCACGAAAATCAAACCACCTACAAATTTAAATCAACTACGTTCATTCTTAGGAATGGTTAACTATTATCACAAGTTTATACCTGAACTTTCTACTAAATTACACCCCTTTTATCAGCTTCTTAGGAAAGAGACAAAATATTTTTGGTCTCCAGAATGTCAACATGCTTTTGAAATAATAAAGGAGGAAATGATGAGTGACAACGTTCTGGTTCCATTTGACTCAAATCTACCGCTTGTTTTGGCAACGGATGCCTCTCCATTCGGTTTATCAGCGATTTTATCGCATGAAACCAGCAAAGGTGAAAGACCAATTGCGTTCGCATCCAGGAGTCTTACAAAAGCAGAAGCTAACTATAGCCAACTCGATAAAGAGGCGACCGCGGTATTTTGGGGACTTCACAAATTTTTTAACCATTGCTACGGAAGGAAGTTTACGCTGATTACTGATAATAAGCCGCTTATATCGATTTTCAATCCAAAAAAAAGTTTACCACTCCTGACAGCTCAGAGATTGCTTCATTATGCTCAATTTTTAAGTGGGTTTGACTACACAATTCAATACAAAAATACTAAGGATATCAACGTGGATTTCTTTTCAAGGAATCCCTTAAAAAAAACTGGTAGTAGAAGCTGTGAAGTGCATCAAATTTGGGAAGAAGTTTTACCCATTACAAATGAAGAAGTGGCCAGAGAGACCAAGCGTGACAAGGACCTCTCTTCTTTTTGGCTTTCGTTAAGAACGGGTGCGAGCTTGAAGAATACAGCATACAATAATATGGAAAACGAAATGATGTTAAACGAAAACTGCATTTATCGTGGCATTCGACTTATAATTCCATGCTTCCTGCGACCTCGGGTTCTAACTGAGCTTTATGCAGCGCACGCAGGCATAACTAAAATGAAATCGTTGGCAAGAAGTTATTGCTATTGGCCCGGGATCGATAGTGACATTGAAGATCTGGTGGAAAGTTGCAGAGACTGCGCAAAGGTATTAAAAGAACCTGCAAAGACTGCAAATCATCCTTGGGAAGTACCCGCACAGCCCTGGCAACGATTGCACATTGATTTTGCTGGGCCCTTCATGGAAAATTACTTCTTAGTAGTTGTAGATACGAAGACAAAATGCTTGAGGTTTTCCCTATGAATCGAATTACTAGTTTCAACACTATTCGAGCTTTGAGAGAGGTATTTGCCAGATTCGGCATTCCGCAAACGATTGTCTCTGATAACGGGACCAATTTCACCTCAAAAGAATTTAATCAGTTCTTAGGAAGCAAAAAAATTCGACACAAACTTACATCTCCTGCTCACCCATCCACCAATGGACAAGCAGAGCGTTTCGTCCAAATTCTCAAAAATGGTTTGAGGTCATCTCTTAATGATCCGGGGGACATGCATACCAAGCTCCATAGGCTTCTTATGCAGTATCGGAAGACGCAGAGCTCAGCTACCGGTAAAAGTTGAGCAGAGATGATGCTTAAATTCAACCTTCGTACGAGGCTGGACTTAATGCGGGAACAGAACTCTGATTTCACAATGGACTTAGACGATTGTAAGAGAAGTTTTAGTGTGGGAGATCGTGTTCAAATTAGATATTACCAAAACAAGGAATGTAAATGGAAATTTGGTACAGTCGTTAAAAGGGATGGTTATTTACATTATATAGTTGATGTTGATGGGGTTTCATACCGTAGGCATTTAGATCAAATAAGATGCACCAAGGTTGAAGGTAATCATTCTGAATTAATTCCAACATTTCTTCCTACAGATAGACAACTTCCCACAGGCACGAATAAAAAAATTGCAGAAAATTTAAATCCATCTACAGGGAAAGCAATACTACCATACGATAAGACAATAGGTATCGAGCCCACGAATGATCCGTCATCTAACAAGAAAGTTGAGTTAGCAGAAGAGTCATCAGGTGAAACAGCAGATTCCATCCCAATGGCAGAGCTGCCCGATCAATCAAAGGATGCCGCAGAACCTTCTGACCGAGTTATTGAATCAAGAAGATCTAATAGGATCCGACGTCCAGTCATCCCATACCAACATAAAGCCTAATTTAGTAATTAGTGAGGAAGACTGTTATATACTGAACTAATAAATGAATTAAAACTCGAAACCTGAACTAAAAACCCAGTATGTAATAGTCCTTATGACACATATAATATTTGACAGATATGTATGTATAATAAAATGAAGGCACTTCTCGACGAATAGTCAAAGACACGAGGTGTTTTATTTTACCGCCTTTCCTACAACTACGGATTTATCACTTTCGTTAAACGATGTTTGTGGAACATTTTAAATATTCGCCGGCCACAAATCATACCCTAAGTCGAGTTGTGAAATAGAACCAGGCAGTAAGTAGTGGATACAGACACTATGCAAGCAAAATGGCGGAGGACTGGTAATACATTGAGGAAGCCCCAGCCCATGACCAAAAACAACCGGGAGCTCAACAACTATTAATTTGTGGAAACTAGGTCGCAGGATATCGTACATGGCCACAGCTAAGACTGTTTTCGTTGAATCGAGACTGATGCAGAGATTTTATTTGCTTTCCTATGGCCCATATGGAGCAAAAGTGCTTATCAAGTGGCTGAAAAACTTATGTATGATTGTTTAAAGTAAGGCCTCACCCAAACATATTAAATAACAAATCCTTTCATCGCAATCGTACCTTACTTAAAGTCATGTTAAGTATTCACCAGGCAAACACAGGGTGGTTGAGAGGGAAAGTCACTAGGCCTTCGTTCGCCGCGAGCTGTCATTGTCTCAATATCCCCCATAATATTCTACCTAAAAAAAAATCTATAATTCATAATCTTTCCCAGGAAAACAAACTTATTTTAAGTCCCTGATGAAAAGCCCCTTTGACTTTATTTGAACATATTCAGTGCAAATTCGATTACCAATTGTGCTACCGTTATACAAATAAAATAAAATGATTGAAAATTCCTCCGCATACTCATTGAAAATCCCAAACGAAAGTAGGTATTGCTCGAATCGGGCGACCGACACGATAGTGATACGCGATGACGAAGACGACCATAATAATCTACCCAACCATGATGGTCAAGGTCCATGACTTATTGTTGAAAGAAGAAATCAAAATTCCATTTGCGGTCACATAGAAGATTCAGATTCAGAGTCCTGCGCACAGAAGTAGTAATCGAATCTTCGAAGTAATGGAATTCTTCTGTCAAATCAAGTTTGACTACAGAAACCACCAATTGTTCTGATAGCCAACCGGTGTGCGGTTCTATGACTTACAATGTATATATAAATATTTTCCTTAATGAAACCAAGAACAACATGGAAGTTGGAAGGTCTAGATATTTTACACAGAAGAGGTAAAGGTAGGTGCTGCTTCACATTACCAGCTCCCCTCCTTCAAAATAAAATCCATTTGATGATAGTGGCGTCTTTGGTTACCCTAATACCAATATAGCGTCAGGAACACAACATTGTGATTGTGATTCACAGCAATTTGACCCCACGAGAGCGGACGGACGGATGCGAATGGACAAACGAACGAACGGACCAACCAACGGATAGATAGATATGAGCTATAAGATTGCAAGCTGTAGCTTAAATGATTTCCTCATTGGGCAAGGTTACCCTCCCGAATCGGAGTGTGCGCCGTGATTTTCGTCCATTTGCGTAGCGCGAACAGCACCGGAAAACGGTGCTAATAATGACTGCGCAGCTTCAGGAGGATGGGTGATGCGGTGGTGGTGGTCTTTATGGTTCTTTATGGACTCTTTTTGATCCTCCTCGCCGGCCATCAGGCCAGGCCGGATTCCGAGAGGAAGGAACACAACAAAAGATGATTATAGGTTTTGCAACTGGTGGTCAGCTGGCACGCAAGGTATTGTTCTGTGAGTATACGCTGGCTGTCGAATCTGCGATACTTATCGACGTAAATATTTGCTTATTTCATAATAATTGGCAATTGAATGTCGACTGAGAGTGCGACGACCAAAGGCTTATAGAGGCAAACCAAGCAAGCTAGCGAGGGTTTTATTTTACAGATTCCGCTGTGCGGTTTTGGAATGGCATGATGCCATTTGTAGCTTGAAGGCGAGATATGGCAAAGGAAAGTAAAAGACACGAATGCGAAATAAATTGAACAAATACTATTTTTTTCTTCTGCATTAGTTTTTTGAAGACCGTTAAGTTTTTTTTCAAAGTGAAGAAAAATAGTTTTGAGATATTGCGATGGAGATGCTTTTAGTTTTGTTAATGGGGTAATGAAATGCAAATGTCATGAATCATTTAACATGAAATTGCTTGTGAAACATTGTGAAGAAATTTGTTTTAATGTTGATTTTATAAGAACGATAGCAGCTTATAATATTTGTAATGAGTATGTATGAGCTTTCCAAAAAAAGCGCGTCTTGCAATTGTGTCACAAATGTTAAATACGAAAGTATAGCCATGGTTCAAATTTTGATCCGTGGTTCAGCAATTTCAAATTACTGATTTCAGTGGATAAACTGGAGCTCAACTATGGGTCAAAGTTCAAACATGTGAAAATAGTTAACTCCAGAAACGTGTTTATCTGTCAATTCTATATTCTTAATTAACTCCAAGTTAGCCCACCTCTTATTTAATAAGTTAACCCAGGAAGGACTAATACCTCGTGGCATAATGGTTAGTGCGTTAGATTGTCATGCCGAAGGTCTGGACTCGATTCCCAGTCACAAGCGGGTGTGCCTGTCAAATCTGAGCTTATGTATGTTATTAATCGTATCTCGCAAAACACCATGGTGGTAGGATATATGTAAATACATGAACCATGACAACAAATGGCGAAATGAGTCCCCAAGAGGTAATCTTTTTATGGAAAATCCTTCTGCAGCTTCGGTTGCAGTAAACTGCACATCGGATTTGGAGGTGCGGCATCTTTCATGTACTAGCGTCAAACAAGACGCCATAGTAATAAGTGAATCGTTGACAAATAGAAGGAGTCTTTCAAGAAACGCAAACGTTAATTTTGGCTTCCGCATACGTACGAAAATTGGAGCATGGAACATTCGATCCTTGTACAGCGAAGGTAGATACAAGCAGGTTGAGCGTGAAATACTGCGCCTAAGGATCAGTAACCTCTTATCTAATGAAAGAAAACATTGACATTGCCCTGATACAGGAGCCATGGATAAACAGTGGCCAAATATGCGGACTTAGGTCCAAAGAGTATATCCTGTACTTCAGAAAAGGGCCTCTAGAAGGTAATTTTCGCACCTGCATAATAGCGAAAAAGAATTTAAATCTCTTTCTCTAATCTCCCCACTGTTGTAGAGACATTACAACAGTGAATTGCGAAAGGGAGGGGGCACCACCCCTGATCTTAGCCTCCACTTACATGCCAGGCGACGAACCGACGCCACCACCATCACATGCCTTCGAAGACCTCGCTGTATCAACAGGTAGGAACGGTTGGGACCTGATAGCATGCTGCGACGCGAATGCCCATCATCTACAGTGGGGTAGTTCTGATACCAATGCAAGAGGTGAGTCACTTTTTGAATTTATAATTAAGAACAACTTTTTGATAACAAATAGAGGTAATGAACCAACATTCATTACTAGAAGTAGACGTGACACTTTACACTAACTCGCTGATTCAATTGCAATCAGTAACTGTAAAGTCTCAAGTAATGTCACATTCTCAGACCATAGAATGATAACATTCCAATTAGAACACAACCTAGAAAGTCCAAAGCCCTATAGAAGCCCCAGGAAAACAAACTGGGAAGCCTTCAATACAAGAATGGCCTTATCTTTGGGCCCCTATGAAAGTCGACCTATGCTAAGCAGCTCAGATATTGAAACAAATGTCAGTGAACTAACGTCAGCAATTCACATTGCTTTCGAAAGTTCTTGCCCCATAACCAAAGGAAAGGCTCCAACCCCGTATGGTGGTCCAAAGAACTATCCATCCTTCGGAAAAACTCAAGGAGGCTTTTCAATAGAGCTAAATATAGTAACGAACCTACTGACTGGGACTTGTTCAAGATCAGTAAAAGAGAATATAAAAACAGAACAACTTATGCAAAAAGAGCAGCCTGCCAAAAATTTTGTACAGACATAGAGTCTACAAATGATGCTGCTAGGCTTAGGAAAGTTATGTCTAAAGTTCATGCTCCTCCGGGCTTTCTCAGAAGACCGGATAATACCTGGACCTGAACCTCACTTATGAGCACTCACTTCCCAGGGTGTGTCGTCGATACTCTTCCTGTGGACAGAGGCCCTAACATTTGTGAAATCTCTAAAAACATTGGTAATCAAATAGTAGATAGTAAGAAGGTGGCCTGGACCATTGACTCCTTCTCAGCATACAAGTCTGCAGGGTCTAATGGAATTCTTCCAGTTATGCTCCAAAGCTCTAAAGACATAATTGTTCCGATTCTAGTGGAAATATTTAGGGGTTGTCTTAACATCACCTATATTCCCTCTAGTTGGAGAGAAGTCAATGTCATATTCATTCCCAAAGCTGGCAAGCCCACCTACACTGAACCAAAAGATTTCAGGCCAATAAGCCTATCCTCTTTTCTTTTTAAAACCTTAGAAAGACTTATAGAAATTCACATACGCTTAAAGCTTATGTCTCTGTTGAGACAGCACTTCACGAGGTGGTTAGCACAATTGAGAAATCAATAGAATTCAAGGAATTTACATTGGGAGCATTCCTTGACATAGAAGGGGCCTTCAATAATGTTGAAAACATTGCAATTCGACAAGCCCTAGACTCGATGGGTATCAATCCAAGGCTCTCAAATTGGATTGACTCCATACTTCAGACGAGACTTTTAAATGGACAAATGGGTCAAAGCAAGCTTCAAGTAGGGACGTGTAGGGGCACTCCACAGGGGGGGGGGGGGTTTATCTCCCTTGCTCTGGCTTCTGGTTGTTAATCAGATCCTGGTTAATCTCAATCTCAGCGGGGTCAAAGTCGTGGCATATGCTGATGATATTGTGATTATGGTTTCTGGGAAATTTGTCCCCATACTGTGCGAGCTCCTACAAACATCCCTTAACAAGCTCAATCACTGGGCCAAAAGCTGTGGTCAACTGGAAAGAAAACATAAAGGAAAGAAAAAAGAAAGCATCAATAGCATTCTATACTTGCAGTAGAATCTTCGGTAAAAGATGGGGTCCAAGCCCTTAAACCATTCAGTGGATGTACACAGCCATAATAAGGCCAATCCTGACTTACGCATGTTTGGTTTGGTGGCCAGCCTTGGATAAGGCAACCAATCTTAGAACCATGACTAAAATTCAAAGACTAGCATGTATCGGCACAACCAGTGTCATGAGAACTACAATAACTGCAGCCCTAGAAACATTCCTCTCACTAGCCCCACTCGATCTTTTTACGAAAGAGATGGCGGCCAAAAGTGCTCTGCGACTTCAACAATGCAATAATTGGAGAAGGGGGCCTTTACGGTCATAGAACTATCATGAGATATACCGACATATACATTCAGACAGACTACACATTACCGCACATTGATTTTAATCCGGTAGTCCTAACAGATATTCCCACAAGGACACTCTGGACGGAAAACCGGGTCATGTTTCGGTCTTCACGGACGGCTCCAAAACTAACGAAGGGGTAGGGTCAGGCATTTTTTCAGCTAACCCACCCTTAGATAGAACAATAAAGCTTCCAGATTTCTGCAGTGTCTTCCAAGCAGAAGTGCTCGCAGTTTGTGAGGCTGCAAAGAGCTTTTACACGTGTGAGCTGGTTAATAAAAATATTGACATTTTTATTGATAGCCAGGCGGCAATCAAAGCCATTACCTCAGTTGTGATAAAGTCAAAACTGGTTGTTCGTTATCGTGATAAGTTGAAATTACTCTGCGATTCAAATACAGTCACCCTTCAATGGGTCCCAGGACATCGTGACATATACGGGAACGAAATGGCAGATGAATTGGCCCAAACCGGGGTATCTCTTGATCCGAGCCAAACCGACTGCTCGGTTCTTATGCCACTAGAGCAAGAAAAAAGAAGAATTTGCCAGAATTTCCTCAAAGTTGCCAACGACAGATGGTCAACAATTGATACCTGTCGTATTTAGAGGAACTTATGGCCGGATATTTCAAAGAAAAAAACTGAGTATTTAATCAAGCTAAGCAGGCCTCAACTATCCCTATTCGTTGGAATCCTAACAGGTCACAACACAATGGGAACCCACTTAAGCAGAATGGGCATCGGCTCATCTGACTTATGTAGAGGGTGTCAGGATAAGGAGGCAGAGGAGGGCTCAATTCACTTCCTCTGTGAATGCCCCAGCCTAGCCAGAACTAGAAAGGCAGCCCTCGGAGAATACTTTTTCGACGAACTGGGTGACGTCTCGTTTTTGCCACTAAGAAACATCCTTAAATTCGCGCAGAACTCAGGATGGTTCAGCGAGGCCCCCCATACCTAAACTTCCAATAATCCATTTCCCCCTCCTTATACCTACCTTTACCTACACTCAGGGGAGCGCAAATGGATCCATTGAGATCCGAGTGAGGTGATGCGACCTTCTCGTATCATCACCCCATTTAACCTAACCTAACTTAAGGATCAGTTTCCTGGGTATAAGTGAAACTCAGTGGAGAGGAAGAGTTAAATACAGATCTGACACTGGACAAACGAGAGTGCTGTATTCAAGGAAAGATGAAAGAGAGAATGGCCAAAGACTGCATGGTCACGGGATTATATTGAACGAAGAAGTGAGGCGTAGTTTGATTTCAAGGGCGCCAATTTCAGCGAGATTAATGACAGCAAGGTTTCGTTAAAAAATCCTTAACGTCACAATTATTCAGTTCTACGCCCCCACAAATGAAGCGACCCAGGAAGACAAAACCACGTTCTACACTCATCTTAACTCGGTTTACAGGAGTGTTCTGAGAGCCAACATCATAGTCGTTATGGAAGACCTCAATGCTTGGGGTCACAGAATGAAAATATGGTGACTTGCTTGTTGACTTTTGTAACGTGAATCGTCTTGTGATAGGTGGGACTGTATTTAAGCATAGGACGTGTAACAAAATTACCTGGGTGCATCCGGATGGTCAAACCGAAAACCAAATTGATCATATCATGATTCAGCAGCGATGGAGGAAGTCAATGTGTGATGTCCCGAGTAGAAGAAAAAGAAATGCTGATGTGGGAAGCGACCACCATTTGGTTCTGATGAGTCTCAAACTATGAACCACTGCCGTACAAAAACCAGCGCAGGATACAGCAAGGAGCTCAAAATTCACTACGAATGCTTTAAATGACCCCAACATATTTTCGAAACTGTGTCACCACCCTTAACGACAGAGCCTCGTCATTAAACGGAATCCAACATTCAACAATTATTGATGGAGGCTGGATCCGAAACTGTACCCAAGCGAATGAGACGTAATGATTCTTGGATATCCCAAGACACTTGGGATAAGATCGAACTTCGCAAATCGTTGAAAATCCAAATAAATGCCGAAGCAGATGTTCAACGAAAGGCTGACTTGCGAAGAGAGTACCGCATTGCACATAAGATGGTCTATCGTTGTGTGAGACGTGACAAGAGGGTGAGGTTAGATGGGCTCGCAGACAATAGGGAAAACCCTGCCAGAGGAGGAGATATCCGGGAATTGTACCAAATAGCCAAAGATGTTATTGGGAAAAAAAGCAACACCAATCATCCTGTAATGGATGTGCATGGAACACTTTTGGTATCAATTGAGGATCAGCTACGCAGATGGAAGGACCATTTTTGTGCGAGATGCGCAGTTCCTATAGGGGTATTGACATCGAACCCCCGCGCCCCTTCAGAATCGTAAATCCATACAGCAATAAATCTCATCAAAAACAACAAGGCAGCTGGACTGGACGGAATACCAGCTGAATTCCTGAAAGCGCAGCCCGTAACAGCGGCTAGTAGCTTACATCCATTGATACAAAGCATTTGTGAAAACGAAAGCTATCCCAAGGACTGGAAGGATGATGTGATTGTTTAGTTGCCAAAGAAAGGTGACCTAAAGAATTGCAACAATTGGCGTGGTATCACCGTTTTGTCCGTTTTCCCGAAAACTAATGGCAACAATCATACTTGAGCGAATAAAGGATAGAATCGAGTCTACACTCAAGAGGCATCAAGCTGGCTTCCGCAGTGGTCGATCGTGTGTCGGACATATCAACACCCTGCGTATCATCCTCGAGCAGTCGATGGAATTTCAATCACCGCTTCACCTCATGTTCATGGATTAAGAGAAGGCCTTTGAATGAGTTAACCGAGAATGTACATTGAGATCGTTGCTTGGTATAGAGGAATTCTGCCAAAAATTGTTGCCATTTTCACAGAGTCCTGAAACAACGCAAGATGTTTTGTTTTACACAATGGGCAGCTATCCGACTCCTTTGTAGTGCAACAGGGTGTGAGACAAGGGGATGTTTTATCGCCAATTCTCTTCATGCTGGCGATGGACGACGTATTGACGGCCAGTGTTGGTACAGCTGAGCGAAATGGCATTCAATGGAGACCGTTCGAAAGGCTCAGTCATTTAGACTATGCCGATGACATATGTCTACTGGCAAATAACATCAGTGGGCTGAACGGGATGTGACAAACACTGCCAGTGAACTTAGAGTCGAGTGGTCTAAGAATAAATAGCAAAGAGACAAAAATAATGCTCACAGGCCGCTCCATACAGCAGCGTATTATTCTACAAGAAACGCCAGAGGAAGAGTCTAACGGTTTAACAACCTTGGCAGCATTGCTTCTGCAAACAATGGTATGGATCTGGACGTTAAAAGTAGAATTAATAGAGCTCGTGCTGCCTTCGGTACTCTGTCCTCAACTTGGAAATCCAGTCAAATATCCTAACGCACTAAGTTCAATGTCAAATCCGTGCTGTTATATCTTTTTCTTTATGCTTGTGAAACCGGGAAAGTCACGTCTGCCATTTTGAAGAAATTGCAGGCTTTTGTGAATCGCTGTTTTTGGCACATCCTAAAGATTCACTGGCCACAAATAATATCAAACGAGGAATTGTGGCTCAGGACATTTCAAATCGGCTGGACGTCGACATAAGAAAGCGAAAATGGCGTTGGATTGGTCACATATTGAAGAAACCAAACGATGAAATTGCAAAGCAGTGCTTTGAATGGAATCCTCAGGGTGCACGGCGGGTTGAAAGACAAAAAACAACATAGAAATCAACTATCTTAGCAGCAGTAGAATCCCAGAGAAAGACGTGGCCACAGTTAAAATACCTTGCAGCAGACCGTGAAGGATGGAGACGTTTTGTTGACGCCCTATGCCCCAGCCGGGTTTACAGGACACGATGATGATTCAATTCTCTTTACCTACGTTATCTAACAGCAACGCATTCCAACCTTATCAAAGATCAACCAACTTTGTTCAATTTGTATCCTTCAATCTCTCAGCCTTTGCCTCAGAGAAAGGTCACGGAGTCGATGTTATCTCAACTGATTTCAGCAAGGCCTTCAACAAAATTTCCCATATGCTTATTTTTTTGTCCACTCTCGGCTTTGAACCCTCTTTTTACAATTCTTATTTTGAAAACCGTTATTACAGCGTTAGATTAAGATCTGCTACCTCTTGCCCTTTCTAAGCTACCTCCGGTCCGGTGTCCCCCGAGGCAGCAATCTTGGGCCACTTTTGTTCATTATTGTTATTTATGATACTGCAAGGGTCATCAAACATTCTTCCATCTATTTGTACGATGATAATAAGATTTTCAAGACCATCTCCTCAACTCATGATTCTTCCCTTATTCAATAGGACCTTGACAGTTTTTCAGTTAGGTTTCTAAGAAATTCCTTCGAGCTAAACGTCGCCAAATGCCAATAAATCACTTTTTCAAGAAAACGTATCAAATCTCACATAAACCTTGAAATATGTTTATTTTTTAAGAAGTTTCTCATTTTCATTGCTTGAAATCGCTTTCATCACTGGATTTGAAGGCAACTCGAAATTGCAATCGCTTTTAATCATTTAAGTCACTTGCTACCGCGAGTAAAATTCGCTGTCCGCGAAACCAAAAGCAAAACGCTTACAATTCAAAGTGATCGTCGCTTACCAAAACCAGAGCAAGACTTTGAAGAACAAAGTCTGATAAAAATTATTGTGAAAAAAGTTTGTGGGGGGAAAAAACTGATCAGCAAATGATAGGGGTAGACGATAGGAAAGTGTGCGAGCTTCAGGCGAAGGAAAAAAAGGCCCATTTATATGGTTAAGCTTTTACCAAAATAATTTCCGTATTCCAAGAGCCTCATAAAATCTATTTAAGCTGTACCTACCGAACAAAACAAAATTTTATACGAAAAGATCCTTTCTAGTCAGCCAGGACAATCGCAAAATTTTGTGTGAACTAGAGGTCATTCAAAGCAATTTGGAATCAATCATGCCAATCAAAAAGTACTAAGTATTTCACTTGGCTGATTTACTTATTCCAGTGTGGCATATAGGTATAATTGGTATTGTAAGAGCCCTTTTTATAATAGGAACTAATTATTATATTATCGCAGCATGAATCAATCATGGACTTTGTAGGAAAAAAGAAACCACTGAGACCAAACCTATTGCTAATGCATTCTTCTTTTTTTTATTAAACCCTTTAAAGCAACTGCTCAGACAAAATTTTAAAAGAACAATTCTGTCCAAACAGAAAAAAAGGTAACCTCCTGCCAGCTAACACATCCAATTAGAATCTTAAACACCATCCATAGCTGGCGAGGAAGTCAAAGTACCTTTTAGATCAGTGTGAATTCCGCGCTGCTGCTGCTGTTGCTGCTGTTCTTCAAAATGTCGAAACAAAAAGAATAATGAATTCGAACTTTTTCGATAAATTGGCTGCCAGCCATCAGGTGAGAAAAAGGCACCATGCACACTCCAGCTCCTTATCCTCATTACGGGCCAACGCCACAAGCATCTCCGACACCAAATCGAATGCAAATTAGAGAAATATTGTAGCATCGAGTCATTGAAAGCAACAACACAACACCACACAAAGCCATCAGGAGCAGCACAGTATAGGTATATATTGTAAAGGCAATCGGAACAACTTCTGTGCCCAGGTCACATTAACCATTCCATTGCGGTGCAATGGAACCATTAAAATTGATCGAAGCATCCAGCGGAATTTGAATCCGAATTTCGAATCCAAACCCGAATCCCAAATGAAGAATCAAGGAGAGTTGTTGTTGTTGCTTAGGAAGCTTGTATATTCACTCCTTCTCCAACGAGGCCGTGTGTTATTGTTGATTCCCTAATCAAATTGGCCCGCTGTCATTGTGCACCTTCGGAATCTGCCCCCCTGCCTGCTCCTCCAACACCACTCTACTTCGATGCTTCATTTTCTTGTTGTGTCGTTTGTGTTTTTCACGATGCGAGATTAATCGCAACTCGTTTGCATTCATTACATGGATGAGGTATGGAACAAGCTGCACAGATATACCTACCTACAACAACACCACCACCCCTAATCTGAAAACCAAAATGCAACTCACGGGTTCACAGTTGTGAAATACTCTATCTGTTTGTGGGCTCGAAGCTCATTGTTATGTCCGCAAGGAACTTCAATTTCAACTTCGACAGCGGTCGACTGTGAAAAATGATGATAGACTTGGTATAGGCGAACATGACTTTGACGTGTCATCTTGGAATCAGCGAAACTCCTCTAACTCCACTAACAAGCTCTTGAAGTGCAATGGATTGTGTTTTGTGAAGAGATTCAGTTGACTTGACAAAGTGTTTGATGACCGTTTGAGATAAAGTTTAGCAACTCAACCTTACATACTCTTACTCCTAGAATAGTGAAATAGGTTGAAAGTTTAATAAAGAGAACTTTATGGAGGGTAAACCCAGTTACCCGTTACCCATAGTTTAGTTTAGCTGTATGGGTCAGTTAAATTTCTTTCCTAGATGACCAATTGTCACTTGAAATGTTGCATTCAATCAAAAGTTCTTCACTGGCTGATTAAAGACATACAATAGGACAGGTCCGACAAATGGGATCCCAGAGATATATCACTTATCTCAAAAAATCAACTTTTGTAACGCGATCGTATAACTTAAGGACGCCTTGACGACCGCCAAACTGCCATTTTGTAATGTTTGTCATCAATTTGAAAGAATATAGAATATGAGTTTTTCCAAGTCTTAGCAACCATACTCAAGTACCTAGTGTCTAGTGTTTTATTTCATTTTCTTAAAAGAAGATTAGAAAAATTTATTTAGCGTAAATTTGCTATTTATAATTTACAATAAATATTATAATGATAAATATATAATATTATATTATTTACATGGCATTGGCATTTATATATTTTGTTTAACAAAATTAATTATTGCTTGTTTAAATTCGAATTTATTACTCAGTTGTTTAATTTTAATTGGCAAATCATTAAAAAGTTTAAAACCTTAATATATAAGCTATTTTGAGATCTCGCATTTCTAAATGATTGCAGTCTTAAATCCTCTCTATTTCTTAACAAATATGGTTGAACATCTCTGACGTAATGAATATGTTTTGATAAATATGCTGGTAGTAAGTTATTTTTGATTTTAAACACAAAAAATAAAACATTGAAATAAATACGCTGCTTAACATTCATCCACATTAACGTATTTAACATAACAACTATAGGAGTATATTTACTACATCGAAGTATTGCACGCATTGCTTTATTTTGCAGCTTTTGTAGGTTGTTCATAGAACTTACATTAATTAAATATAGAATTGGGGAGCAAAATTCGAAGTGTGGTTTAATTATTACATTATAAATATTTATAGCGGTAATAGTGCTTACTTTACTACGAATTCTTCTTAGAAAACCTCCTTTTTTTGAAATTTTATTTGAAATATATTGCACATCAGATTCAAAATTTAGTCTATAATCAATAATGACACCTAGATACTTAATTTCCAATACTTGCTCTATTAATTCTTGATTTATTGTTACGTTAACATTAACATTTTCGTTTAAAACTATTCATTTTGTTTTTGAAACATTCAGTTTTAGTTTATTAGCTTTAAGCCATATATTCAAAATTTCAAGGTCTTCATTCAATAGTCGTTCACATTCCTGGGTGGTTTCAGCCTCAACAAGCAAAAGTGAATCGTCTGCAAACAGAGCAAGCTCGCTATTTTTGATAGTTTTGTAGATATCGTTTATGTAGCAGTTAAAAAGTAGTGGTCCTAGTATTGATCCTTGCGGAACTCCAAGATCAATCACTTCAGGATCAGACAGAATGTTGTTGATTTTGGTTTGTTGAGAACGCCCCAATAAAAAACTTCTTAACCAATCCAGAGCGGTGCCAGTAATTCCATACTTGTACAATTTTTCCAGTGGCAACACTGGTTCGTTTTTAGCTAGTTGTGTAGAATATCGCTCTTGTGTTTAATTTTTGTGCTTATAAGTATTTCGTTAATTTTAATTAGTGTAATTGACTTTATTCACTGCATAAGTGAATAATTTAATTTAAATTTATAACGTTTTGCTTTATTTGTGCTTAGTTGTGATATAAATCACATTATTGTTTTAGTGCTTGGTAAGAGTATTTTTTTAAGTTTTCTGTGTAGTGTTTAATTTGTGTTCCTCTATTTGAGTGAACTTACCATATAGTTTTTTTTTTTTTTGTCTCTCCTCTGTATATCAATGTGTTTGTGCCCACTATTATTTTAATAATATTTCCCCTACTTTTTTTTTGTTTTAGCCAAAGCTTTTAAAAGCTAGCTATAATTGTCCCTTTCCTTCCTGATTAAAAAATACTTTCATAAATCCTAATCCTTCAATCGCTACCCTCTATTATTCAACTTCGGTGGTGCAGTCAGTAAACACGCGGATATCCGATCTTCGTAGCGCTGGTTCGATTCCCAGCGGGGTTCACTTTTTTTTTTTTCTTTATTTTTTTTTCTTCTTTTTTTTTCTAATTTAATTTAAATTATTAACACAAAAAAAAAGAGCTCTTTTTTTTAATTCTTATTAAATATCTATTACAACGCTTAATTTTCATTTTTCAAAATGACTTGCTCTGCAAAAAATTGTACGGAGAGCTCAAGTTCTTCCCCCCTGTTTGCCTGTTTTGGACCTTGTGGGAATCTTTACCACGCAAAATGCATCGGTTCAACTAATGCGTTTATTGAGAAGATTACCAATTCTAAATTTGCGTATTGGTATTGCACCGATTGCCGTAAACTTTCCTTGTCTCAGCTGGCTTTCAAAATGTCTAATTTTAAAGCGGACATTATGAAACTTTCAAAGGGGTTCGAAGAACTGCTTAGTAATTTTAAAGACGCAGTCTCTGGCTTTAGCTCATTAAAACTCCCAAATGACCCGGTAGATGTCGGTACATCTACTGATGATCTATTACAGGACCCTCTTCCTCTTTTGATTCCACCCACGAAAGATGATTTGCCTGCGCAATCCTGTTCAACTGAACGTACTGATAACGAATCAGTTGCCAAAAAGAATAACAAAAGGGGACGTGATAATACAGTTGTTGTTAAAAACTCTGGTCCACCTTCTAAACGAACAAACATAACTATTAGTCCCCATCTTGATTTAGAATTAGCTCCTCCGGCTGAGGTTATAAATCAAAGTTCAATGATGGTCGTAGAAACAATCTCTGATGCAGATTGTGCTACCATTGTCAGTATAATAACTGATCCTAGGCCAATCAAAGCTGTTTCAAAACCTAGGTCCATATTTATTTCTCGCCTTGAACCAGATATTGCTGCGGATGATATTGTTTCCCACTTATTAGCTAATAATTGTATCCCTACAAATAATTCTATTAAGTGCACAAAAATCAGCAAAATAAATAGTTTCGTTTCTTCTTTCAAAATAGTAGCACATGCTTCTTATTTTGATTCTATTTGCAATGTGAGTAATTGGCCTCCAGAAGCTCTTATTAAAGAATTTTCTGTAAAGAAAAATAGATCCACCCGAAATTTACCCAAAAATGAATCAAAAAACTAAGCAGGATTACCCTCTTCTACCAAAATGTAAGAGGGCTTCGCAGCAAAACTGCTGATATTTATATGAACTCCCAAGCTTTTTCACATGACATCTTTGTTTTGACTGAAACTTGGCTGAATTCAAGTTTTTTGGACACGGAACTTTTCAATCAAGAGTTTTTAGTATATAGAAAAGATCGTCATGTTGATAAGCCAAAAGAAGTGGGAGGTGGTGTTTTAATTGCAGTTAGAAATAAATTTACGTCTTCGTCTTTATCTTTCCCTTTTAATCTCTCAATTGAATTAATCTGCATAAAATTAACAATACAAAACAAACAGTTTTATATATTAAATGCATATATTCCTCCGAAAAGTTCGGACGCAGTTTATGTGGAACTTTCTAAGGCCTTAGATTTTGTTATTGACTTGTCTTGCTCCAACAGCAACATATTACTTCTTGGTGATTTTAATTTACCCCACATAGAGTGGGTTCCCTCTGATGACGAATCCTATCAAGAAGCTTCTTTAACTTCTTCTCACAATGAGTTACTGCTTCTTGATAGAATAATTTCAACTGACTTACAGCAAATAAGCTGTATTAAAAACTCTAAAAATCGAATTCTCGATTTGGTATTTTCTTCAGACGCTAATAGTACTCTGGTTCTAGAATCTAGTTCCGGAATAACTAATATAGATAACTATCATCCTCCTTTAGATATTTTTTTTGACCTGAGCAATCACCTTACTGAAAACAGTAACCCTTATGATTGCTCATATACTTTTGACTACAGAAAGGCAAACTTTCAATTGCTCTCAGATGAAATAGCCAGGTCTGGTATTGAGAATATATCAGTTTCTGGCGATATTGACGAAGCAGTTTTTAGTTTTTATTCCATCCTTAATAACTGCATTAATAATACTATCCCTTTAAAATTATCTAAAAATAGAAACTTTTGCCACTCATGGTATACGAAAGAGCTAAGAACACTCCGAAATAAAAGAAACAAAGCATGGAAAGTGTACTTAAAAACTCTTTCGCCAGTAGACCACAACTCATATATTATCCTTTTTGAAGAATTTAAAACTCTTTCAAAACATCTATACACTAACCATGTAAACGAAATGGGTAGTTCTCTAAAAGATGACCCAAAGGCATTTTGGAGGTTTGTTAATTCGAAAAAAAACTCAGATGGTTATCCAGCAAACTTCATGTATGAAAATTGTTCGTTGCAGGAAACCATTGATATTTGTAATGCTTTTGCGAAAAATTTTCGTAATTCTTTTGTTGACAAGCCCTTAGATGTCGACGAAAATTATTTTAAGAATTTACATACTTATGCTCAAACAAGTTGCAACAATATCCCAGTGCCACCGAGTACTGTTTTAGACTTTCTCTCATCATTAAATGATGATTATTCATCTGGTCCAGATGGAATTCCGCCTATACTATTGAAAAAGTGTAAATTTATACTAGTTCAACCCCTTCAATTGTTGTTCGAGTTTTCTTTGAGGACAGGAGTATTTCCCAATTTATGGAAGAAATCGTTTCTAACACCTACACCAACCTTTAAAAAGGGTGACAAAACTGATATAATGAACTATAGGCCCATAGCAAAGCTCTCTTGTATTCCAAAGCTTTTTGAGCAAGTTGTATGTGAGAGCCTAGCATTTCATACTAAGAGTATTATATGTGATCAACAGCATGGATTTGTGAGAAGAAAATCAACGGTAACAAATCTCCTTACCTTTCTGCATAAATGTTCTAATGCATTAGAAAACGGGAATGAAGTTGATTGCATATACACTGACTTTTCAAAAGCATTCGATCAACTTAGTCATGAAATTATTGTATTCAAACTTAAAGCCTTTGGTTTTCCAACTTTTGTTACATCATGGATTAAGTCATACCTTGAAAAAAGATCTTACCAGGTAAAATTCAGAAATTGTCTTTCAAACCCATTTAGTGCTCACTCGGGTGTACCTCAGGGAAGCCATCTGGGCCCGTTTTTGTTCATTCTCGCTATAAATGATGTTACTTCATGTATCCGATGTAGTAATATTCTTATATATGCTGACGATATGAAAATTTTTAAAACAATACAATCAAATCATGACCATATTCTCCTGCAGGCTGATATTAACAATTTTAGCGTTTGGTGTGGGAAAAATGGTCTTTCTCTTAACCCAGTAAAATGTCAAACTATAACTTTCTCAAAAAAACGAGTAGTGAGTGCTTTTGACTATTCCATTTCACAGCACACACTCTGCCGTGTTTTTAGTTTCAAAGACCTGGGTGTTCACTTTAGTTCTGATCTAGATTTCATAGTACATATTAATTATATTGTAAATAAGGCGAGTTCCATGCTTGGATTTATAAAACGCTGGGCAAAGGAATTTAAAGACCCGTATGTTACTCTCTCTTTATACAATTGCTATGTAAGACCCCATCTTGAGTACGCCTCCCAAGTATGGACTCCCTTTTACGAAATTCATAAAAGCCGTATTGAATCAATACAACATAACTTCATTCGTTTTGCCTTGAAGGGTCTTCCTTGGGCTGATCCGTATAACCTGCCACCTTATGAACATAGAATCATGCTTCTGCAACTTCAAACTTTATGTCAAAGGCGTGTTAATAATGATTTAATATTTTTTCACCAACTTATCAGTGGCGAAATTGATGCTCCTGACTTATTAGCCTGTATAGGTATAAACTACCGTGGGGGATCCCACCACCTTCGAAGATTTGAACTGTTTCACGTTCCTTTTCATAGAACCAATTATGGTATTCACGAACCTCTTAATCGTATGTGCAAACTTTTTAATTTGAACGCTGCCTCAGTTGATTTTAACATAAGTAAAGTAGGGTTAAAAACACTGTTGCGAACCAGTGTTCCACTCTCGTGAATTCCTATGTCTTGATTATACCTTAACTTATTTATGTATATGTTTTATATTATGTGTCTAATTTTGTAATTTGTTTAATTTTTATTTATTTATGTGCTTGTGTTAGCTCTGCTTAATCTACTAACCACTAACACATGCACTCATGATGAGCCTCTGATTGTAGAATGCAGCTTGCTTTAAGCTCATTACAATACAGAATTCTGAAGTGTAAAAAAAAAAAAAAAAAAAAAAAGATAATTGGATCAATGGTCTCAAAAGCTCGTTTAAGGTCAAGAAAAACGCAAATAACTTTCTTACCTTTCGATATTGATTCTTTCCATCTAATCAACACCATATTTACAGCAGATTCGCATGAATGTGAATGACGGAAACCAGATTGATTCTCAATTATAATTCTGTTATCACTCAAATATTTTAAAAGTTGTTTATAAGCAATTTTTTCAAGCAATTTCTCGTAGACAGGCAATGAATTAATTGGTCTAAATTCTTCGCACTTCAAAGTTTTTTTTAATTTTTTCAATGGGTGTCACGATTGAGTTTTTCCAGGTGTTAGGGAACTTTCCTTCTGTTAACGAAACATTAATTATTTTAAACAAGGCGGGGCCAACTTCATCAAAAGCATCGAGTAGCAATTTTGGACAAAGTAAATCACTATTAAGAAAATTGTAGGTATGAGAGAAAATGTTTAAATGCATGAAATAAACTTAAACTACTCTTTTGATGGTTGAGGTTTAAAAAAAGTCCGCCATCTTAATTCCTGATTGAATATGACTGTACGGAAAAGAAATTAAAGTCGTTCAATAGTCCAGTAACTATATACATTAGACCTTGCGTCAGGTCCGGTAGTTCTGATTTTTTGCTGAGTTATTTATGATGTTGGCCTAGTATTAAATCTGATTTTTCGACCTCGAGCGCCGAACGCAACATTGGTAAAAATCCAAAAAACCGCGAATTTTTCGCGGATTTTTCACTTATTGGCTATTTTAACCATTACGCCTTAACTTCCGAATAAAACATTGCTCTACGATTTCAACCTTACTAAATTTGCTTCAATTTGAGTCCAAAGCCGGTTCTGTAGACATAACGGTTTCCAAGGGACGGCATTTCAAAATATAGCAATAAAAAATTTAAAACAACAAGTAGTATATAAAACAGTATAATAACAAAAACATGGTCTTTGACATATGCTGCATCAAAGCAATATAGCGTGTAGATTGGGCCAAAAGAAGAAAACAATAGTACCGGATGGGGGGTATATATCCCCCAGTTTAGGCGGGAGGGGCAATTTTAAGAAAAGTTGACTTCAAATAGAAAAATAACCATAAAAATACAATGGTAATATCTGGACAAAAATCCATTCCTCATCTCAAAGCCAGAGATCCATTCTTTAATATTTTTTTATATAAAGTTTTTTTAGCTGATAGTTTTTGAAAAATTTACTTTCAAACTCAAAATTTTGAGAAAAAGATGATTTTTTTTTGTTAATCTATTTTTTTTTTTATTTTATGGTATTAAGTACTGTTTTTGATTTTGATTTTCAATGCCCTTATTAATTCTTAGTTAAAAACTGAAAACCAAATGCTAAAATGACTTCTAGTTTTTGAGAAAACTGAAGTTAACATGATCAACTTCACTGTTTTCAGTCTAGTATCCTTTTTCTTCGGGGTGGGAGGGCTCTGCCTCAGATGCGGTAGTTCTGATTTTTAGATGAGTTGTTTATGATGTTGGCCTTAGCAATAATCCAAGTTTTCGACCTCGAGCGCCGAGCGCAACTTTGTGAAATACGCAAAAAACCGAGAAATTTTCGCGGTTTTTTCAGTTATTGGCTATTTTAACCTTTAAGGCCTGGTTTTCGATTATAACTTTGCTCTACCATTTCAGGATAATTAAATGGGCTTCAATTTGAGCTTAAAATCAATTCAAATTGTGAATCTTTTCATCAACTTTTGAATTTAGAATGCTGCAAATCGAATTGAAGGGGGCTTATTCACCCCTTGTGTGAAATCGTTTGCCCCTTTTCAATGATTTTTGTATACTGTGTAGCGTGTCATGTTGGCTTTATTTTAAGATCTTAATCATGAACATCGGATGAGTAGAAACGGAGTTATGATTTTTTAAAGTCAACCATATAAAACTCGAACTAAAACAGTACTCAGTTCAGTACCCACCAGTGAGTTATCTGAAGCGAATGTTTTAGTTCGAGTTTAATATGGTTTACTTTAAAAAATCATAACTCCGTTTCTACTCATCCGATCTTCATGATTAAGATCTTAAAATAAAGCCAACATGACACGCTACACAGTGTACAAAAATCATTGAAAAGGGGCAAACGATTTCACACAAGGGGTCAATAAGCCCCCTTCAATTCGATTTGCAGCATTCTAAATTCAAAAGTTGATGAAAAGATTCACAATTTGAATTGATTTTAAGCTCAAATTGAAGCCCATTTAATTATCCTGAAATGGTAGAGCAAAGTTATAATCGAAAACCAGGCCTTAAAGGTTAAAATAGCCAATAACTGAAAAAACCGCGAAAATTTCTCGGTTTTTTGCGTATTTCACAAAGTTGCGCTCGGCGCTCGAGGTCGAAAACTTGGATTATTGCTAAGGCCAACATCATAAACAACTCATCTAAAAATCAGAACTACCGCATCTGAGGCAGAGCCCTCCCACCCCGAAGAAAAAGGATACTAGACTGAAAACAGTGAAGTTGATCATGTTAACTTCAGTTTTCTCAAAAACTAGAAGTCATTTTAGCATTTGGTTTTCAGTTTTTAACTAAGAATTAATAAGGGCATTGAAAATCAAAATCAAAAACAGTACCTACTTAATACCATAAAATAAAAAAAAAAATAGATTAACAAAAAAAAATCATCTTTTTCTCAAAATTTTGAGTTTGAAAGTAAATTTTTCAAAAACTATCAGCTAAAAAAACTTTATATAAAAAAATATTAAAGAATGGATCTCTGGCTTTGAGATGAGGAATGGATTTTCGTCCAGATATTACCATTGTATTTTTATGGTTATTTTTCTATTTGAAGTCAACTTTTCTTAAAATTGCCCCTCCCGCCTAAACTGGGGGATATATACCCCCCATCCGGTACTATTGTTTTCTTCTTTTGGCCCAATCTACACGCTCTATTGCTTTGATGCAGCATATGTCAAAGACCATGTTTTTGTTATTATACTGTTTTATATACTACTTGTTGTTTTAAATTTTTTATTGCTATATTTTGAAATGCCGTCCCTTGGAAACCGTTATGTCTACAGAACCGGCTTTGGACTCAAATTGAAGCAAATTTAGTAAGGTTGAAATCGTAGAGCAATGTTTTATTCGGAAGTTAAGGCGTAATGGTTAAAATAGCCAATAAGTGAAAAATCCGCGAAAAATTCGCGGTTTTTTGGATTTTTACCAATGTTGCGTTCGGCGCTCGAGGTCGAAAAATCAGATTTAATACTAGGCCAACATCATAAACAACTCAGCAAAAAATCAGAACTAACGGACCTGACGCAAGGTCTCAGTACTATGAAACTACAAGGTTACTGGACTACAAGCTTCGAGCGGTTTAAAAAAAAAAAATAATTTTTATATCTCAAAATCTTAAAAATTTTGATATGCAAATCTTAAGTATTTATTTATGTGTATTTAAAAATCAAATTCCCCAAAAAATTGAGACATAAAATTTAAAAAAAAAAATAATTTGAAACTTTTTTTAAAAATTCAAAAATGTTGGTTTTGGTAATTGTAAATTTGTATAATTTTTGGTAGAAGACGAAACTAATTCTAGCATACGGAAAAGGTTTTTATGAATATCGTAGGAGTCGTTTTAGAGAAAAAAAAAAGAAAATATTTTCCTTAACGTTTATTTAATTTTATATGAAAGGTACCGTTATTTTTGCAAAAACGCAAAATTAATTTTAAAAATATTTAAGAAAGTGTTAAGAACTCTTATAATTTATCGCAAGTAAACAATGGGTGGTACAATTCTGTCTGTACCTCGACCTACGACCTAAACCACTGAGATAATTTTCTTAAATTTTGGAAATTAGGGTGGTCGTTATGGTTTTTTGAGTTTGTATATTTGGATGAGCCTAAATCAACTCCAAATCTTGAACAAAAATCCTAATTTTTTTCAGATTTTTATTTTCATCCCCTATTAACACTGTAGAGGTCAATTAAATTCCCTTTTATTTTGCAAACCAGATGATTCGCGTAAAACCTGCCGACAAATTCAGAGCGTATAGTTGGACGCAGACAAAAAAAAGATCTTACGAGAAGGGGGTAATATTTCCCCCCAGTTGGACAGGAGGGACAATTTTATAAAAAAAAAAATAAAACAGTAAATGTCACACTTACAGTATTGTTTTGGGCTCTGGACCTTTGGCGGATTGGGTACGATATGTCGACTTTTAAAATATCGACTCCAAAAGATCGCCTTTAAAAATCTCGACAGAAAAAATTTCGACTGGTTAAAAGACCGACAGATCAAAATATAGACACAAATTTGACCGACTTTTTAAAATATCGATTTATGAAAATGTCGATTCTCAAAATGTCGACAGTGATCGAGATTTTATGAATCGAGATTTCATCAGTCGACATTTTAAAAGTCGACATTTTGAAAGTCGACATTTTGAAAGTCAACATTTTGAAAGTCGACATTTTGAAAGTCGACGTTTTGATCAGATCATAGTTTAGGGAATGATGTTTACAAGCGCGCGCTTGTAAACATCATTCCCTAAACTATGATCTGATCATTATTATCTAATATTGCATTGTCATAGTACAATAAATCGATTTTTTTTGTAATTTAATTTTTGTTGCCTATATATTTCGACGTCTTAATTGCCTCTTCTTCAGGGTCTGCTATGTTTTTTAATATTAATATAATAATAAAATATCCAGTTAAAACTTCGAAATATTATAATGTAGGCAACAAAAATGTGTTTTATTGAACTTTCTTGAAGCTGAACAAAAGGTAATATAATAACTACCTAAAAAAGTTAATTATTATAAGAATCAAATACACATAAGAACTTGTGTCTTAAACATAGTCTTAAATTTTCTACAGCATCAAAAATCTGTCAAGTTCCAGATTAAAAATCAGACAAGAATTTATGATTCTCGAGTTTATAGTTATTCCGTGCAAACATTTAAAGCAGGGCGTTGTTCTTGGGGTTACTTTTAAATGACCAATAGACAAAATATCGACAAGTCAAAATGTTGACTGATTAAAATGTCGATTTATATTTTATATCGACTTTTCTGTATGGGAAAAAAACCGACAAGTCGATATTTTTTTCGACTTCTATCAGGGCAGTCGACATTTCAAACTGTCGACATTTTAATAGGTCGGTAAAAATAAAGTCAGTATTTTAACTTACAGAAAAGTCGACAAAAGTCGACATTTTAACCAGTCGACATTTTTTTTGTCGGTCATTCGTACGTAACCCCCTTTGGCACCTCATATGAGAGAAATATGATACAAAAATGTCATCTAATTGGTCAGAAAAGGTCAACCGGTCCTGGAAATTGGTCAGCCCTAGATAACTTGTACTCAAGGCTTAAACTTTCTCAAGGTCACGAGCGATATTTGGCACCTCATTTATGCGAAATTTGTAAAAAATGTATACCATCCGAAAGATTTCTAGATCATGATAAAAGGTCAACTGTGCTCGGTATTTGGTCAGCCATAGATTTTTTTTCTATGAATTTTTGAAGGTTGTTTCAAGGTCACAAAAAAAAACTTTTGGCACCTCATTTGGGTCATTTAAAAAAAAGTATGCAATTTGAAAGGCTTCTCCACGGTTGTTTAAGCTCAGCTAGTTTCAGTAATTGGTCAGCTTTAGATTGCTTTAATGATATATTTTATACTTATGCCAAAAATCATTCGTGACCTTGAAAAAAATACTTTAAAATATCGTAAAAATGAATCTATGGCTGACCAATAACTGAAACTAGCTGACCTTTTATGAAGATCATAGGGCCTATCGGCCCATTGATCTTCCCATATTTGCCAATTGATTGCCAATTTCCCATAGATGAGGTGCCAGAAATCGCACGTGGTCTTGAACAATAATTTAAATATTCATTAAAAAAAAACTGTGGCTGACCAATTACTAAGACTAGCTCACCTTTTATATAGTTCTGATGGTATTAAATCTATGCAAATTTCCCATAAATGAGGTGCCAAAAATCGTTTGGACGTTGAATTTTTTTTTAAATTCATTACATATTCATACAAAAAAATCTATGGCTCACCTATTACTGCAAATAGCTGACCTTTTACAACCGTGAAGAGGCCTTTCAAATTGCATACTTTTTTTTTAAATGACCCAAATGAGGTACAAAAAGTTTTTTTTGTGACCTTGAAACGAACTTAAAAAATTCATAGAAAAAAATCTATAGCTCAACAATCACCGAACATAGTTGACCTTTTATCACGATCTAGAAATCTTTGGGATGGTATACATTTTTTGGGATGGTATACATTTTTTGCAAATTTCCCTAAAATGAGGTGCCAAAAATCGCGCGTGACCTTGAGCGTTATTTAGGGCTGACCAATTTCTGGGATCAGTTGACCTTTTCTGACCAATTACTGACCAATTAGATGGCATTTTTTTTTTATCAAATTTCCCTCATATGAGGTGCCAAAGGTCCAGAGCTTATGTTTTGTAGCTTTTTTGAAAGCCAGAAATCCATTCTTAAGGTTTATTTTCAAAAAAAGTTCTTTCAATAAATAGATTCAGAAAAAACTGTTTTCAAACTTAAAATTTTGAAAATAAAATGTAGGTAATTTGTTTTCAAAATGTTTAGTTAGATACAATTTTTTATCTAAAAACTTATTTTGAAAATATGTAAGCCACAAGAATGGATTTCTGGATTTCAAAAAAGCTACAAGATAATACTGTAGTGTAGATGTTGTCGTTGTTTTCTAATTAATTTTTGTCTATTTTATGTATTTTTTTTATGAAATTGCCCCTCCTGATCAAGTGGAGGGAAATATTACCCACCTCTCGTAGGTTTTTTTTTCTTGCCTACTTCGAACCTATGAACATTCTTTGAATTTTTTGACAGATTTTAAGCGAATCACCTGATATGCAAAAAAATAGGGAATCAATTTAACCGATTCAGGCCCATGACCTTTTCTTAACGACCACCCTAATGCCCAAACATATGTCCCTAGAGACGAAATTGAATTTATTTCTTAGCTTATCTCAAAGACGATTCTAACGATTTTGGTAGAAAAAAATCAGTTCATTATTGTAAGTAATGTGTAGTTTTTGGTAAAAAAATACCAACACTTGTTACTAACGGTACCTGACATATAACGGTATTTTTAATTTTAAAAGGTCTTTCAAAATGTCAATAATATTGAATAGTGCCAAAATTTAGAAAAAAAAAATAAAATTTTGGATGAAGAAGTTTTTTGGAACTCGGTTGAATTTATATTTTTTAATAAATACTCAAAAATGGCAAACCAAAACTATTCTTCTTAAATCTTACCCAATTTTTGTTCTAAGAATTTTTTTAAGAAAACCACTTTGATGCAGGAGAACTCTAGGTTTTGGTAATTTTGGAAATGGCTTTGGTGGAGCTTAGTTTCAAGAGAAGCCCAGACAAAAAACCACTTTGATGCAGGAGAACTCTAGGTTTTGGTAATTTTGGAAATGGCTTTGGTGGAGCTTAGTTTCAAGAGAAGCCCAGACAAATAAGGACATCGTTGTGTGTATTATGTATGTACATAATACAGCTTATAGCCTATTGACCACTTTTCAATATGTTTGGTATAACTTGGATATTAAGCTGAACTTAACAATTCTACACTTAAAACTTTTTGTTAAAAATTTTATTTCCTATTGAAATTAATTGCTTAAAAAATTTTATAAAAAATTTAAACAGGAAAAGTAAACAAAAACCAACCTAAAAAAAATCAAAGATTTCGAAATTTTTAAATAAATTGTGCATAACTTTTTTTAAGCAATGATAAGGTCAATTCATGCACAGACATAATAAAGTAGTGACTAAGGACACTTATATAGCATGTTCAAAAAGTATTTTTTGTTCAAAAATGCCAGACAAACTTACCATTTCTTATAATTTTTCACAATTTTGGTCCGAAAGCACTTTTTTCGGTACAATATGGCAAATTTCACATTCGAAAAAATGTTCGAATCTTTCAAAAATATCGATCATGTCGTTTTCGAAATATTTGATTATCCAAAAAAAAATTTGAAACATTTTTTAAAAATCCCAAAAATATTTTTCAAAAATTTTGGTACACAAAACTATTTATAATTTTTGGAAGCTTCTGCATAAAAAATAAAATGCACGACTGGATCGCACGTACTTGCTCTTATGTTCAAGTTGTGTGGGACTTAAGAACTTTAAAAAATATTCAAGTAATTATAGAAAAAGTATAAAAAGCATTTAAATCGTTCTTTTAATTGTATAAACAGTCTGATAAATAACTTAGAGCTCAAAAAAAAGTATGCCATTTGATTACTTGAACAAATATGAATATATGCAAAAAAAAAATTTAAAATCGTTGGAGCCGTTTTCTTAAAAATAAATTTTTTATGTATAAAATATTTGTAACAATTTTCAAAACTAAAATTGGTATGCCAGTTTTGAGTATATATTAATAAACATTTAAAACTGAAAATTCAAATTAATTCATCAACCCGTTTTTGAAATATTGAATTTTGAAAAAAAAATTTTGAATCTTTTTTTAAAAATCCAAAATTTATTTTTTCAAAAATTTTGGTATGCAGTCTTATTTATATTCTAACAAAGCTTTTGTGAAAAAAATTTTATTGAGATCGGATGAGCGGTTAATGAGAAAACCAAAAATCAAAAGAACCGTTATATGGCAGGTACCGTTAATAAATGTTTTTGGTGATTTTTTTTCTTACTAAAAGGTACATCATATCTACAGTAAGACACAGATTTTTTTTTATCAAAATCGTTGGAGATGTTTTTGAGATAAATAAGCTTTTCCTTATCGTGTGTATGGCAAGTACCGTTATTTTTTGAGCTAAAAAAAAAATTTCAATTTCCCCTCTGGAGAGTTACAAAAAAACCTTGAGTTCAAAATTTGAAGAAAATCGCTTCAGTGGTTTAGGCTGTAGGTTGAGGTACGGACAGACAGACAGACAGACAGACAGACAGACAGACAGACAGACAGAATTGTGCCACCCACTTTTTTCGTGTTCTCTATCATCGTAATGTCATGTTTGATTGTTATCTCAAATTTTTTTGTTTTCCACGAATCAAAAACTTGCCTTATAGTGTACCTATATCGTAAGTAAAAAATTTAAAAATTATTGATTTTTAATTTCTTGTATGTTGGTTTTTGTAAACTTTTCCTGCTTAAATTTTCTTACGAAATTTTCTAGACTATCAATTTTGGTAGAAAAATTTAATTTTGAACAAAAAGTTTTAAGTATAAAATAATTGTCAAATTCAGCTTAGTTTCCGAGTTATATCAAAAATATGGAAAAGTGACCAGTGTGACCATTTTTCAGAAACACAAGGGTAAATTCAGTAGCATTTTTGGTTTTAAACAAAAGAAACACATTCAATAATAAAAACCCTTGCACGTAATCGTTCCTCTTTAAAAGGTCTTTTCAATTGGCTATTAATTGTATCATCACAATGTAAAGAACATACTCATTTAGTCCTATTAGTTCTATTTATAAACCATCCCAAACTATGATTTTAATGAGGTCCGTCAGCAGTATACTAGAAATAAAATCCCATTACTTACGTACAGTTCTTTCTACAAATGCGAGTAAATTTTAGCATTTACGGCATTTTTTCTTCATTTCATAGAAGAAATTTCATAAGAAAATTAGGAATTCATACACAAGATATAGTTTGTTTATGGAAAATAACATAATATCCCGTGGAGTTGAGATAGTTATTGTTGTTCCAATTCTTTTCAATTCTATTTTTGCACTTCATGTGATATTCATATCGATGTTAGGTATTTCATGAACCCTCAAGCTGGATGAGAAAAAAATCTGATCGTTAGCTTGTTCACGTCATATTAACGATCCATATTTGGTTAGTTTTTTTTGCCCGAAACTTCACAGAAAAAAAAAATTAATAACTCTACATGGGAAAAACTATTTAAATAGCTGCTATATCTAAGGAGTAATAAATTCCACAAGATTATGGCATTGAAAGATGCTTGAGCACCTTTTTGATGGGTGAATATAGTCAAGTGGTTGGCGTCGTGTCGTCGTCGACATCGTCGTTCTAAGCTTGTCAATTGGACTTTATTGGTAGACGTGATGTGACTAGAGCGCATCAATTGAAACGGAAGCCCTTTATTTTGTCACGAACACCAATATGTCAACCTGCCATAGATCGTGTTGGATTTATGGTCTGAGTGATATAATAAAATTTTCCATCACTACCAGGAAAGGCTATCTATCTTGCACTTGAGTGTAAACGGAGTTTTCAAAGGGAATCGTGATATAATTTTGCTCAGGAGTTTGCTCAAAGATCAAATACCATTTTTAACAAGAGATAACAATGGAAGCATCTTAAGTGAACACTCGGATAAAAAAAATAATAAAAACGTTATTCACATTAAAAATAAAATGCGGAAATGTATCACATCAACTTTTTCAAACTTCAAGTTTTCAAATATGTGGCTCTACGTACATACGAGTATGTACATAATATCATAGACTAACTAATAATAAAGACAGGCCGCTTCATATAAAGAAAAAGGACCCGATTTGAGATTGCCTCCACTTAGATTGCCTCCACCTTCAAACATGTTTTGTACTTGGCGAGAAAAGCTTTTGCTGTATATGAAGCTTTCAAGTTGCATCGAACTGAAACTCTTTCACCACTATCGCAAGTGTACCTGTTTTTGTTGTTGGTTTTTGGGTATTTTGTCTGTTTTTTTTTTGCAATTAATGAAGGTTGTGAAGCAGTGGTGGTAGTTTTTTTGTCTTCATAGTTTGCTCTTACTTAAATTTTGCTTGTGTGTGTGTACACTTCAGGTATAATTATTTCATTCTTGTCGATCTTGGCAAGAATTTTCGTTTTTAATTTCTTCTGAGGTAGGTTTGAAGGAAAAATTTATTCTTTGGAGGATTTCTCTGTTTTTTTTTTTTTTCACGTTTGGGGTGGAATGGTAGACTTGGTGGCGGTTGTTTGTGTTTGCAATTTTTTGCTCTCATTTATCCTTTTTTGTGTGCTTGCTTGTGTACTCTTGAATATACATTCATAAATATAATATCGATCTTCTAGTAATGATATAAGAATTTTCGTTTTTGGTAGTTTCGAGGATTTCTTTACAGCATCAAAATGTAGGCAGGTGGTATGAAGGAATATTTTGTTAATTTTATGTATTTATTTATTTATTCAGTACCGAAATAAAAACATGTTCAGAAATACAGGTGAATAACATATAGTCTAAGAGTCCACAGCAAATTTTGGGAGTGGAGGTATAACCAAAATCGGAGTATGAGGGATTATAGGTACATGTATCATTATATCAAATACCAAAGTCTGGCAGGTTTTGTTTTCAGCCCTTGGGAGGGGTGAGGGGCTAAAAAGTGCTAGATCCCCTGATTTATTTTCAGGATTATAACCTCTTTAATCAATTTTTGAAAAATCGGATATGATTCCCTGTCATTTTTTCTAAGCATACACACCACAATTTTGACGGTCCGATTAATAGAACTCAAGATATAACCATTTTACGTGAACCTTATCATCCCTTTTTTGGAGATTTTTAGCAAATCAAAAAATCAACAAATAAAGTCTCCACAAATACGCTAATAAGGTTTGCTTAAAAAGGTTAAATCATGGGTCCTATTTATCGGATCACAAAGATAAAAGTGTTGGGACTTAGGGAAAATGACAGAGCATGATTTCCTATTTTTTTAAAGTAAATTGAAGTGTTAATGACACTACCATATAAATAGGAAACCAAGCGGGCTTTAAACCCCCACCCCCACCAAAGGCTGAGAAAAAAACCTGCCAGACTTTAATATTCCATATCACGATACATGTACCTATAATCCCTCATACTCTGATTTTGGTTATACCTCCACTCCCAAAATTTGCTGTCGGCTCTTGGTCTAATACCTAATTTGTTTAATTGCAAAAATAAACTTACCGAGTCGAGGAGTATGTTCGCAAATGATGTAGGTATATAACATTCCTTTAAATCGAGTAAACTTATTGTAAAGTTAAAATGCTATCTTTTGCATAAATAAAGATTCATTATTTCTATAGGTACATTCATGTTTTTTCTATTAATTTTATAAGAAAATGCGCCCGAAAATAGCGATATTTTCACTCTAAACAAATTTGTACTTCTTATAGTAATTTATCATGTTCACTTGAATCATTATAATTTTCTAAAAATATAATCCTTGTTATATCATCATTCATTTCATACCTCAAAAAAGAATTAGGTACTGAAGTTATAAACCATTTCCGCAGAGCTTATTCGTGATATTTCAAATCCTGTATTTGTACCTAGTTTGCAAAATTATGGGTTGAGTAATGTTCAAAAATCGATATAAAATCATGTGGTTAACCTAGAAATATGTCTGATACACCAAAATAACCTGTTATTAATCAAAACTATTATAAAATACAAATTTTTAAAATCGTATTTAAAATGAGAACATTATTGTAAGCCTTGCTTTTAAACCTTTTGAGACCTCTCAACTACTTAAATTAAATGCAAATATAGTTTTAGCATGCATTGCAAATTTATGATTTTTTCAACTTTCTACAGATATCTAGTTTCTGAAAATCGAAGCAGCATTTCTCGACTTACGTAGAATTTAATGCAATTAATTTAATTACAATTTAACTGTGATGATAATTTTTGTCTTTTTCTTTTCTTTTTCTTGCCTTTTTTTTTTTTTTTTTGCATTTTTTAAATTTTTGTTTGTATGTTTATTTGTGTGTTGCTCCCAAGCTCCAGAGTTAAGTTTCAATTAATTAATCAATTGCAAGCAAATTTGAATCGGTGAGAAAAAAAAGGAAAACATTCCACAAATCATAGTTCGTGGCAAATCGAAAAAAAACTGTTTATTGCCAAAACTAAAAGTTACTCTCGAAAACTTATTAAGGAACAAATGTAAAACTAGCATTCAGAAGTAACTTGCCAAAAACTTGGGTGTAAAATTATTAAAGGTAAGCCCAGGATTTACTGATAAAGGGGGTGGAATGTTTTCCTTTTTCCACTCAATTGGTAAAAAATTAAGACAAACGACTTTAAACTAATTTTGTTATTTAAACAATACAAAAAAATAGATACAAAACTCTAGAATATATTATTATTGATATTGAGTGAAAATAAAAAAATATAGAATTAACAACAACACTTTATTTACTACCGTTATTTATTACAGTTGTGATAAAAAGAATTTTGAAAATCCCCTTCATCACTTTTTGCAATATTCGATATTTTTCGAACTATTCAGAGACCCCGTGTACAAAAACTTTGAAAAGCATATAGACTAAGAGCCCACAGCAGATTTTGGGTGTGAACGATAGCAAAAAAAGAAGTATAGGCGTCGAAAGCTTCATTAAAGGCTATTAAAAAAATCAAAGTCTTGCAGTCCACAACTGGGGCCTTTACGAGTAACAGTGCATCGAAAAAAAAATATGAATGCAACTTCGAGGATAATCGTGTTAGCCGAAATTGGTTTTCACCCCGCCCTAGATAAGCTCCGCGGATCCCATATCGCGGAATCTGAGATCATTTGAGTGTTAAATTCGCCCTGCCAGACTGTTTAAAAAAACGTTTTTCACTTTGAATTTTGAATTTTTTAAACGGTCTGGTAGAGCCAACTATACACTCAAATGTTCTCAGATTCCGTGATATGTGATCCGAGGAGCTTATCTAGGGAGGAGTGAAAACCAATTTCGGCTAACACGATTATCCTCGAAGTTGCATTCATATTTTTTTTTCGATGCACTGTTACTCGCAAAGGCCCCAGTTGTGGACTGCAAGACTTTGATTTTTTTAATAGCCTTTAATGAAGCTTTCGACGCCTATACTTCTTTTTTTGCTATCGTTCACACCCAAAATCTGCTGTGGGCTCTCGGTCTAATAGTTTTTCAAGATATTGAATAAATTTGGACAATAATAATCGTCAAAATTTGAATATTTAAACAGAAAATTTCAAACTTTGAGTGGAAAAAGGAAAATATTCCTGGAATGTTTTCCTTTTACCACTCAAAAAAATTTTATTTGCTCATTTAAAGGCATAGGTTTTATTGGAATGATTTCCTTTTTAGGCTCATCAGGTGCGCTATGTAAATATCTACATTTCTGCATTTTTAGTTCAGTTTCGCAATTTTGTGGAATGTTTTCCTTTTTCTTCTCACCGATTCATTTGTATTTTGATCATTTTCGAGGTTAAGCAAAAAAAAAATCAAAAAATGTCGATCCTGCTAACTTGAGATTCTTTTTTGAGGTATGAAATGAATGATAATATAACAAGGATTATATTTTTAGAAAATTATAATGATTCAAGTGAACATGATAAATTACTATAAGAAGTACAAATTTGTTTAGAGTGAAAATATCGCTATTTTCGGGCGCATTTTCTTATAAAATTAATAGAAAAAACATGAATGTACCTATAGAAATAATGAATCTTTATTTATGCAAAAGATAGCATTTTAACTTTACAATAAGTTTACTCGATTTAAAGGAATGTTATATACCTACATCATTTGCGAACATACTCCTCGACTCGGTAAGTTTATTTTTGCAATTAAACAAATTAGGTATTAGACCAAGAGCCGACAGCAAATTTTGGGAGTGGAGGTATAACCAAAATCAGAGTATGAGGGATTATAGGTACATGTATCGTGATATGGAATATTAAAGTCTGGCAGGTTTTTTTCTCAGCCTTTGGTGGGGGTGGGGGTTTAAAGCCCGCTTGGTTTCCTATTTATATGGTAGTGTCATTAACACTTCAATTTACTTTAAAAAAATAGGAAATCATGCTCTGTCATTTTCCCTAAGTCCCAACACTTTTATCTTTGTGATCCGATAAATAGGACCCATGATTTAACCTTTTTAAGCAAACCTTATTAGCGTATTTGTGGAGACTTTATTTGTTGATTTTTTGATTTGCTAAAAATCTCCAAAAAAGGGATGATAAGGTTCACGTAAAATGGTTATATCTTGAGTTCTATTAATCGGACCGTCAAAATTGTGGTGTGTATGCTTAGAAAAAATGACAGGGAATCATATCCGATTTTTCAAAAATTGATTAAAGAGGTTATAATCCTGAAAATAAATCAGGGGATCTAGCACTTTTTAGCCCCTCACCCCTCCCAAGGGCTGAAAACAAAACCTGCCAGACTTTGGTATTTGATATAATGATACATGTACCTATAATCCCTCATACTCCGATTTTGGTTATACCTCCACTCCCAAAATTTGCTGTGGACTCTTAGACTATATGTTATTCACCTGTATTTCTGAACATGTTTTTATTTCGGTACTGAATAAATAAATAAATACATAAAATTAACAAAATATTCCTTCATACCACCTGCCTACATTTTGATGCTGTAAAGAAATCCTCGAAACTACCAAAAACGAAAATTCTTATATCATTACTAGAAGATCGATATTATATTTATGAATGTATATTCAAGAGTACACAAGCAAGCACACAAAAAAGGATAAATGAGAGCAAAAAATTGCAAACACAAACAACCGCCACCAAGTCTACCATTCCACCCCAAACGTGAAAAAAAAAAAAACAGAGAAATCCTCCAAAGAATAAATTTTTCCTTCAAACCTACCTCAGAAGAAATTAAAAACGAAAATTCTTGCCAAGATCGACAAGAATGAAATAATTATACCTGAAGTGTACACACACACAAGCAAAATTTAAGTAAGAGCAAACTATGAAGACAAAAAAACTACCACCACTGCTTCACAACCTTCATTAATTGCAAAAAAAAAACAGACAAAATACCCAAAAACCAACAACAAAAACAGGTACACTTGCGATAGTGGTGAAAGAGTTTCAGTTCGATGCAACTTGAAAGCTTCATATACAGCAAAAGCTTTTCTCGCCAAGTACAAAACATGTTTGAAGGTGGAGGCAATCTAAGTGGAGGCAATCTCAAATCGGGTCCTTTTTCTTTATATGAAGCGGCCTGTCTTTATTATTAGTTAGTCTATGATAATATGTAGGTACAGTACATACACATGTATGAATGTATTGTTTGCTGGTATTTTCTCATTTATTTTTCATAAAAAAATGCTATGGATAGAATATAAGCTTGTTTGTTATTGTTGTATTTATAAGAAGACCTTGAAAAAAGGCCAAAATTATTCACCTTCGTTCTGCATGAGAAAGTGTGCAGCTGCCCTTATCGACTCTAATGAGCTTCATTTTAAACGCCGACTGCTTCCTTAAATTGTTTATCCAACGCAATCAATCAGGGCTTCAGATTGGATCGAAGTATAGCCAAAAATGAAACAAAACGTTACTCTTATATAAACTTGCCATTATTCAGTGTTGTTGCTTCAACGACTTTTGAAATCAGGTTTTATGACATGCTCCTCAGCATTGAGTTATTTTCAACACGCACCTAAGCTTATGAGTACCTACCTATCAAGTTGGCAAAGCAACTTTGGCGAATCAGAAAATTAATAGGTGGATAATTTGCCCTTAATTAGTCGTTAAATAGTTGTGACAGTTTTGAATTTGTCGTTCAATGCTTTCTATGTTTTTTGCTCCCTGGCCGAATATCACTAAAAACTTCTAATAGTCAATGGTTTATGGCTTAATAATTTGCCGTTAACTAGGTGTGACAAATTCAATTTGATCCTGCAATGTCTTCTATGTTCTATGTTCTAATACTCAACATTTTATTGCTTAATAATTTGTCTTAAGTTGTGACAATTTCTTATTTGTCGTTCAATGTTTTCTATGTTCTTTGGGTGCTTTGCTATTTTGACACAACTTGAAAAGCGTGAAAAAAACTTCTAATTCTTCGTGGCTGAAAAATTTGCAGGTAATTAGTCATTAGTTAGTTGTGTAAAATTAAATTCCATTGTGTAATGTTTTCTATGTTTTGACATAGTATCACTTCAAAATGGGGTAAAAACTGCCTATACCAGAATGTTAATGGCTAAATAATAAAAAAAACATAGAAAACATTGAACGACAAATTCGAAATTGTCACAACTATCTAACGATCTAACGATTGATTAACGACAAATTATCAACCTACCCATTTTTCGATCTGTGAAAGTTGATATTAAGTTAGCAAAGCACCCAAAAAAAACATAGAAAATACTTCACGATCAAATTGAATCATTCACAACTAATAAGCGACTAATTAACGGCAAATTATTAAGCCATAAGCCTTTAAGTTTAAGAAGTTTTTACTGATTTTCAACAGGCTGCTTTGCTAACTTGATATCAAGCTTGCAAAGCACCAAACAAAAACATGGAAAACAAACATGATATGGTGCGAACCCACTCACTTATGTCAAAGTTTGAATAAGAAATTGTACTTTCTGCCTTAATTTCATTTTCAGTTTATTAAAAATAAGATACAAAAAATATAGTGTCATATACGCAACGCGACCACCTTTACCAAAATTACCGGTACAGTACCGAAATTTAACGCTGTGTACCGTGTACCGAAGAAAAGCCTCGGTACACACAATTATACTGAAATCAAATTCGTGTACCTACTGAAATGCATTTGCAGGAGAGTCAAATTCTCTAGTGGAAAAAGTTTATTTAAAAATGCGCTAAAACGCCAAAACCCTTTTTTTGGATATCCAGTTTTTAGGTGCTTAGCCCACTGAAACCGTTTTTTTTCCACAGGTTTTGTAATAATTGGCTTGAAGCTAGAGATCGGAAAATCCCACTCCTTTAAAATGACATTGCGTCACCACCGGGTCTTCGTGTCTGAAATGCTTATTCCCTACTCCTGGACCAAAAGTGTCGATATCTTTCTTAACTTTTTTATTTGAAAATTTTAAACGTACATACATACATATGTAGGTATATTATCACCCACTGATTCTGGCTATCTGCAAGACAACCTTGTTAGATTTTGTCTTTGGTACCAAAAAAAACTCCTCGAACTAAATGAAAGTGCCATACGATTATTTTTTCCAGAAAACGCAAACCTGGGCCACTTCAACCCTATTTAATTCAGTGGGACGCAGTGCCATATGATACTTTCTTTCAATACTTAGTAGTCCAGTCATATTGTATTTTTACCATGCAAATTCTGGGGTAGTTTTGATTTATTCTCTCCTTTATGTTTTCGGGGGTGCTGAATCCGAATCTTAGGTTTGGCAACAAAATTTCGTGATGCAACATGGAAAAAAATGCAAAAAATGACGCAAAAATGTATTTTTTGGGAGTTTTTCACTAATGGCTCGAAAACTACCAACTATTCTAAAATTACATCAAAATACCATTGAATGTATTTACAATTTACAATAAATCCTTATTTAAGTTTTTTTTTCTGTGACAACCCAAGCGCTAGTCGAAAATTGACGTATTTTTACTGTTTTCGAAAATTCAATCGAAAGCTCTAACCCTGAGGCCACACGAGCCAGTACTGGCTAGCCAGTCGCAATACACTCACATTTTTTTTACTAAGACATACAAACCTGAGCAACTGGCTCGTCAACTGGCTTGCCTTTTTTGTAGCCAGTTGGGAAGCCAGTAGAGCAGCCAGTAACAGGGTTCGGCAGTACTATTTCGTAGCATATTTGGAAAAATAGGACTAAAACTTAAGTTTACTCACATTTTCTTTCACACAATATTAATAAAATAAAAATTGGGAGTCCATGCGGCCATTCCCTAAGAATTCAAAGTTTTATAAATCTGATAAGCGGTCTTAAAAATGTTTGAAGATGAATGAAGCCGGAACCACACTAACTTGTTTCGTCTGTTGTGCTATGTAGGGTCTTATTTCCCTTCGACAAGAAAGCCAAACAAAATGGCGAATGAATTGATCAAAGGCTCTCCCGAACCAACGCTCGCCGACGACAGTTTTTTGTTGTTGTTTACCATTGCGTATGTGTCGTATTTTGTATCGCTGCACACGAAAAATAAAACAAGAGTTTTTACGATAAATATTATTTTGTGATAAAAACAGGCCAAGGCCCTCCAAAACCAAAGCGAAACATTAGTAATGACTACGAAACTTTGGCTTTTGTTGTTTTATGCTATGTTGCATGGCTACAGTGCGTGTGTTTTTGGTGCATTTTTATCTCCACACAAAAAGAAGTAAAATGTTAAATACAACAACAATCCGGTATAGTTCTGTATTGTTGTTGTATTTAACATGCTTCTTTTGTTGTAAACAAAGATAAGAATGTACTAAAAGACAAAGCTAATACGGAATTATACCAAATTGTTGTTGCTTTTAACATGCAACTTTCTTAAGCGAAGATAAAAATGCACTTACAAAGTACTACGTCTAATGACAGTTTGCAACATAGCAGGCTTGTTAAGTGAGCACAGAGTATTTAAAATGCCACTCCACACCACACAGAAGACAGCATGAAGTGGTTCCATCTTCAGTCTTGAAAAAGTGGTAAATCGTAGTAGTTAAATTTCTTTCCTTAAAATCGGAGTAGATTTACTCCATTTGGAGTAAGATCCGAACGTTAGCCAGTAGAGAAGCCAGTGTGGCATGCCACCTACGTCACAGCATATACACGACTAGGAATTTGACAGTTATAGTCTGTGTAGCCAACTGGCTAGCCAGTACTGGCTCGTGTGGCCTCAGGGTAAGAAATTACTTTGTGTGACAAAATTTGAATTTTTGTCTGTAACATGAATCAAGATATACTTTTCTGATGGTCTTTGATGCGTTGAGTTCGAATATGGTTTTGCCATTGCTCTATCACGTCACGTTTTTAAGATATTCGAATCTAAAAATTAAAAAAAAAAATGCATTTTTTATAAAAATTTTGGGTTATTTTTTGTCTCGAGGTAATTTGTTCGAAAAAATGTTTAAAGTCATTCTAAAGTATGAACATTTTACTTCAAAATTCTTTTTTTTCAAGAAAAAAATATAGCGTAACGTGCTAGCGCAATCCCAAGGCCAGATTCGAACTCAGCGCAAAGACCATCAGAAAAGTATATTTATCTTGCTTCATGTTACAGACAAAAGTTCAAATTTCGTCACACAGTAAAAATACGTCAATTTTCGACTAGCGCTTGAGTCCAAATGGGTTTTTGCAGAAAAAAAACCTTAAATAAGCATTGAGTGGAAATTGTGAATACTTTCAATGGTACTTTGATGTAATTTTCGAATAGTTGGCAGTGTTCGAGCCAATAGGGAAAAACTCTCAAGAAATGCATTTTTGCGTAATTTTTTGTTTTTTTTTCCATGTTGCGTCACAAAATTTTGTTGGCAAAACTCAGATTCGGATTCAGAATTCAAAATTATCAATAAAACATAAGAGGAGATAATTTTTTTCTTAATCGATCAAAAATTGTGGTAGTTATAGTTGGAACTAGCTCATTGGATCTAATGTTAGACAAAAATTCATAAATTCCATAATTTGTTTTTTTTTGTTTTTTTTATTAATCACGAAACGTAAACAGTATTGACCACATGTCAACAAAAATTAATGCAGACCAAAGAAGGTCTTCGATCGTTCAAAAATATGTTAAATATATTAACACATATTCAACACATTTTTGATTTTAAGATTACATGGATTTTAAGTGTATTTAAAATTAATATTTTCGTAATATTTTCAAATTTGATTGGTAAATAAATGATTAATTGAAACTCATTGAGAATTATTAATAACTAGATGACCCGGTGAACTTCGTTTCACCATAAATTAATTAAAAAAAAATTGAGTGTATCTCTCCATAGGCTAAGCCCAGCGGACGTTGTATCGCATTAGAAAATACAGTTGATGGCAAACTAAGAATATAATTTTGAACAACTCCACTCCCGATGGCCACACTACAAAACATTTTTTTTTTTTCATATATTAGGTTTAGTAGATCGTGGTCACCTCACTTTGTAATAGAATATTTTTTAAATAGGCTAGGCTATAGAACTTCTGAGTCATCGCAACTTTTGGCATCGCAAAATAAAGTTACTTCGAAAATAAGAGCTGTAAGACATTTACAATGCCGAAACGCGGGGGAGAAATAGGAATGACACACTCTAAACTAAAGTTAACTTATAGTTACCCAGGAGATCCGTTCTTAGCTCTCAAAGCAACAGTAATCTGTTTGGTTATTAGAAATTTGCTTTTGTATTGAAAACAAAAATTCGAAACTGTTTAGAAAACAGATCCTTTGCTTCTTCCATTGTGTCCGTTTGTTGTGACGTTTTCTATTTGAAATGAGCAAAAATAAGTGCCCGAGTCAGTAAAGGAGTGTCCGTATAAACTATAAAGGAACGCAATTTGTATATGAGAAATTCGAGAAAAGAGTTGGTTCGCAAAAATATGTCCATTTAAGGGAATTTTCCGCTTATCGTAGCTATCCGCAAATAGAGCTTTCACTGTATTTATACCTTGTTGAAATTTGGTGGGGTTATAATTTTTTTTTATTTAAAATCATTTAAAAAAGCTAGATCTTTAAAAATACTCATTTCTTAAGGCCATTTTATAATTTCAACCCTTCAAACACAAATATAAATTTTTAGAATCTGACCGGAAGTCTCTTAGATTAAAAAAAATCAAACAAAGTACATAGATACCCGACCCCATTGCTGGTTCACAAAACCAATTTCTTACCAATTCCGAAGGTAACTTGAAACTGTTGAAAAGAATAAGGCTGTTGATGGAAATAAGAAGACATATGGCCTTTTCGATTGGAGTCAGAATGACAGATCTTCTTCCTCTTCTAGTCAAGTCAAGGTCTTCCAGATTTCCAATCAAAAAGGCCATTCATTTTTCACTGTCTGCAATATTTTGTAGTTCAATGGTTCATCAGTTTTTAATTTTTGCTAATTTTGCATAATGCGCTGAAATTTCAAAATGCAATTTTCGTCCCCACGAACTATCTTGGACTATACAAAATATTCTGTATTAACAATTTATTTACATTAGTTATACCAAACCGATCCTAATCCTTAGTAATTTTATATTGTAAGTGAATGAAATAGACCGCACTTAAAAATCTCGTTTTGATATTCTGGCCCTTGCGATCAAGATTCGACTTACCTTCAAGCTATACCATCCTTTCGCTTCTCAGAGTGCATCTCACTTACTTTTCTTGGTGTATACACATACGTATTCATACCGCTATGTTTCTAGCTTATTCTTCTTATTTTTACTTTTCAAAAGGAAAAAAAACAAACGAAACAAATTATATGCATATAGACCTTCATCCCTTGATTCTGACCTTTTAGACTTATTCCATCACCAATCCGCGTTTAGCACCTGAGAACATAGTTTAAATTTTCTCATGAAGTAAACCTTTATATTACGTGGTGGTCGTGAAGAACCAGGTAAGTCGAGATACCTGAAGTGAATTATTGTTGATAACATTTTACGAAATTTTATTTAGTTTTACCCTTATGTAATATTTTCCTAATGCATCTGAAAATACATTAGAAAACTTTTTTCCACATTAGCATGGTTTTGTGTATGATATTCCACATAAACCCCGACCTTATAAACTTTTTAAGGGTTTGAGTTACCTGGTTCTTCACGACCGCCACGGATATTTAGTACCTCTTAGCTACCAAAAGTCCTATCATGTTCATGGTCTTCAACTATGAATGTAGTTCAATGGACTATACCATATTTGACTTTTTTTTAGAAATTTTGCAAAATGCACTAAAATTACAATAGGTACTCAAAATGTTAGTCTTTGATCCCCCTAAAAACATCTTGGATAGTAAAAATACCCCGTATGAACAGTTTATTTGCATTTTACCAAACCGATCCCAAGGCATTTTCTTATGGGTTTAGTATAACTTTGGCCACACTTTAAATTCTCGTTTTAAAATCCGGTCCTCGATTAACGGAATTCCGGATAAGGGAGACTCGACTGTAATATTAATTTTTTAATTTTATTTTGTCAAACAAAAATTTCATAATAATTGATTGATTGATGTTTTCAAACTCAAATTGATTTATTTATTTTTTTTTATGTAAAACAGGCACTCAAATTGCATTTTTGCATGTTACTGGCAAACCGCAAGACCGATTTAGACCAAACTTTATTTAAACACCCACCGGTTCATACCAAACACTTTTTGAAAAGAATCATCCAAATCGGTGCAGCCGTTTTTGAGCTTTTGCAGGACTAACGCACAACGATTGAATTTTATATACATATGTATGTATAAGATTAAGAAAATCAATATTATTGATGTTTTTTATTTCTTAAAATATTTGTTTTCGTGGATCTATTTTAGAAAAAACTCATGCAATAATTTTGTGTGATTAGTTATGGAAAAACAAGTTTTACTCATGATAATTTTAGGATAAAAATAATTTGGAAAAACCGGTACCAACGAATTTATATTTTTTTTTTAATAAAATTGATGCATTGATTGATAACCTTAGAAATCTACAAAATAAAAAGATTAATACAGTTTTTGGGACCCTTAAAAATGTATGCCAAAACAAGCCCAAAATTCTTTGGTTAATTAAGTTTAATTTTTTTTTTTGGTGAATGGAATACGTTTTAAGCTTGAATTTTGTTTTGTCACTGTGTTCGTATAGTTCCTCATCATTTTTTTTTTATCCATTTCAAGTTGACAAATATAGGCACGTGGAATATACCGATTCATTTTAAACTTATTCTTTTTTTATTGGAGACGATTTCCTTCATATTTTTTGAACAAGACTCTCACGACCGTAATAAGTTAAACCGATCAAAACAAATATTGAAATTTTGTTGGCAGTAGAGATAGAGAGGGTATATCTGCCAAAAATGTAGATCTACCAAATTGATTTTAAATCAAAAAATAAATCGATTCTGTTTTCCAATGGAATGCAGAAATTGTCAAAACCGTCTTTTTGATAGATCGCACTCAAAAATAAATGTATTAATTTCACCTATGAAACCCCGATACTAATAAATGATTGTTCAAGACCCCGTGACCCCCCTTGTATACGCCGTTGTAGTTATTGAGAACTCTAAGAGAAATTAATATTAGTTTCAATTATTTCTGAAAGAATTTCATATCCACTAAGCAATAAAATACTTAATACATTATAAACGTTAATAGCTGCACTAGAGTTATCACTTTCATTGCAATGTCGATTCATATAAATATTTGTGTAGTGCACGAATTAAACAAGGCTTTCTATGCATTCCATTTTAACTTTTTCTTATAACGATAACTTATGGCAACTAAGTTCGTTATTGTTGTTAGGTACGAGTTTATGATTTTCCTGAAGTGTGGAAATTTGCGCTAAGGTATACTTAATTCGATTTTATTAAAAATATTTCAAATTCTGATTGAAGGCATGTACGGCAAAAAATAGATACTCGACCTGTTGTGAACTCGATTTAATTATTCAATAAAATTTACAAAATAGATTTAATTTTTTTTTCCAATATAAGTGTGTAATGCCTTTTAATTCAAAATGGGATTTAAACTCATATGCCATTCAAGAAAAACTATAAATTCAGATATGTAGTATTAAATTTAGCGCTTTCATGTTTAAGTTGATAAACAACTTATCTCATGATGTCTCATTATTTCAAACCAATTCCACTTTCCTCTTCGATATTGTTTAATTAACCATTCAGCTGTGCCAGTGGTGGCACAGATGGAGAGTTTAATCGGCTTTAATATTATTTACCACACCAACAAATAACAGTAATTATTTCATTCTTCTATTAGCCGCAAGCGATGAAATGGTCGCAATTAAAAATCTAACAAGCACGCTGCGGTGGGGCATGGCGTACTTTGCGCAAATCCTTCTTAGCAAAAGGAACGTGAAGGTCTGCGCAGCGCAGCCAGAGCGCATTCCAGATGCTCGGGCTGCGCACACGCGGAGTGATTGGACTTAATGTGGCGATAAGAATTCTCTCGTCCAACGTCCGTCCGACATCATCCATGGCCGTCGTCGTCGGCCGTCATCGTTTCGCTGGCCATTTCAAACACATTATCCACTTCGATTTAATTCCGTTTGCGGAACATTTCGTCTACTGACCTAATTTTGGAGGTTTCATCCCAGTCCACTGACCATTGTAACAATAACGCAAAGAAGCTTTGCATGCATATATAAGATTGTTGTGCATTATTAACCGCACGTTCTCAGACTAATTCTCACTCACATGGCTTTAGATGTTATCGGATCGGTTCTAAAGTTGTGTGATTTTTTTTGTTGTTGTGTTGTTTGTTTCCTTCTGTTTAGTTTTAAGGTTTCCCTATCAAGATCCAGCAGCATCGTTAGTGGTTATATGGAAAACGCCAGTGGCACACATACACTCTACCACGAAACGACGACGATGAAGACTACAACGGACGACCCTCTGATGACTTCCACGACACACTGGTATTACCTCATAAAGTTGGCTAAATTGCGAATTTAAATTTAGTGCAAACAGTAAATTTTGGCAAAATCAGGTCAACACGGTCTGTGCTTTGCGCACTCTGATTCTGATTCTGAACACCTGAGATGGAAAAAAGTCATCTTGCGGTGAGGCTTAATGAAGAAGATGAATAGAATGTTGAGTAGGAAAGAAGTTTATTTTTAAGTACAATTTTTTATTTATTTTTCTTACCCTTGACAAGGATGGCAGCTTTCGAGCCCTTTACTAGATTGTTTCAGGATGAGTAAATATTCTTTATATGACATTGTAGAACAGCCTTTTTTTTATACCATGAAGAAGTCTTGAGTTTCAACTATGTGAACGAACACCTCACGCCAATTCGCATAAAGGCTTAGTTCGCCAACATCAGCCTTATATGAGCGCAAGCCCCCATAGGGGAGAAAGATGACAACACCAAGTACGAGTTCTACGAGTTCCTGATGGATAAGACATATGAGCAATGCCCTAGCTATATGACATTAAAATTGTCTTGGGTGCTTTTAATGCCAAACTAGGAATAGGAGACGTCTTTGGTGGCACAATCGGAAGATACAGCCTGCATGACACCACCTCCGATAACGGACTCAGATCAATCGACTTTGCTGCGGGGTGAAACGTTGTGGTAGCTAGTACGCAGTTCGCGCATCTCGATAAAGATAAGGGGACATGGCGAATTCCTGGTCAATCAATCACCAACTAGATTGACCATATAGCGATCGACAAGGGCACTCCTCCAGTATCAAGGATGTCCGAACGTTCCGAGGAGCCAAAGTTGACTCGGACCACTACCTCGTTGTAGCCAAGGTAATGCTACGGATATCCAGACCAAAGCCAAAACAGGGAAATACGGTGAGGAAGTTCGTCGTCGGATGGCTGCAGTCGCAAGAAATCGCCAGGTCCTTTTGCGATCGAATCTCTCACGCCCTCTTAAATAGTCCTTTGCCGCCAACTGCAAATATCGAGAACCAGTGGAAAAACTGCCAGGAAGCCATCAGAAATGCCGCCTCTAACGTGCTGGCCCTCGCACGACCATCACAGCGAAACCCCTGGTTCAACAAAGAATGCCGGCTAGTACATGCAGCCAAACATCAGGCATACAAAGTGGCGCTGCATAGAAGGACCAGAGCTGCTCGCGAGCTCTACGAGCAGAAGAGGAGAGAGGAACACAAGCTTCAAAGAAGGAAAAAGAAAGAGCATGAGAAGCGTACGATCGAGGAAATAGAGGGATGCCATTGCAGGAATGAAGTTCGGAAGTTTTACCAAAAGGTAAAGAGAACCTCTCAGGGTTACAAAGCCCAGACCGAAGCCTGCAAGGATGATCAGGGGAACATTATAGTAGAATCGCAGTCGATGCTGAGGATATGGAAAAATCATTTCTGCAAATTGTATAACGGCGATGACACACCAAATTCCACTTAAATGCAGATTGCTTCATTCAATCTGGACGACTAAGGCCAACAATTCCGTCCACCCGATTTCGACGAAGTAAAGATAGCTATATCTAAACTTAAGTCCAATAAAGCTGCTGGAGCTGATGGCCTTGCGACTGAGCTATTCAAAGCGGCTGTCGATGAATTGGTTAGGAGTATGCACCAGCTCATCTGTAAAATATGGCCAGAGGAAAGCATGCCCGATGAATGGAACCTCAGCATTGTTTGCCCGATCCTCAAGAAAGGCGATCCTCTGGACTGCACCAACTACAGAGGCTCCAGTCTTCTTAATATCGCCTACAAGATCTTTTCTGCCGTACTTTGTGAACGCCTGAAGCCATTCGTCAACAACCTCATAGGCCCATATCAGTGTTGCCTTAGGCCAGGGAAGTCCACCATAGACCAAATAGTCGCAATACGGCAGATTTTGGAAAAATCCCAGAAGTTTCAAATCGATACCCACCACCTATTCAACGATTTCAAGGCCGCGGTTGACAGCATTTATAGATACGAGCTATATAAAGCAATGTCTAGGTTTGTTCATCCCTGCAAAACTAGTCCGTTTGTGCAGGAAAACGATGGATAATGCACGCTGCTCCATGAAGGTCGGCAAAGACCTCACCGACAACTTTTATGTCAAAAAAGGCTTTAGGCAAGTGACGCGCTGTCAAGCGACTTCTTCAACATCGTTCTTGGAAGAATAGTACAAAACACTCGCGTCAACACTAGAGGCACAATCTTTCAAAAGTCCGTCCAATTACTCGGTCACGCTGATGACATTGACAAAATCGGACGAACAAAGCGTGATGTCAGTGGTGCTTTTGTGAGTATTGAGAAGGAAACCAACAAGAAAAGATACCCAACACCGACGACGTCTCGGGCAAAACATCACTATAGACAGCTTTAATTTTGAAGTGGTCAGAGACTTTGTCTACCTAGGATCCGCTATAAGCTCAGCGAACGATACCAGTCTTGAGATCAAACGAAAGATTACTCTTGCCAATCGCTGTTTCTTTGGGCTAAGAATGCAATTGAGAAGCAAAGCCCTCTCTCGAGCAACTAAACTGTTCCTGTATAGGACGCTTATCATCCCGGTCCTGATGTATGGTGCAGAGGCATAGAAACTGTAACGGTGGATGAGAACGCATTACTGGCTGAACAGAATGCAAGACGCAACTGGAATAGATGTCAAAAAAGCTGCAGTAGATGTCAAAAATGCTGCAGTTAAAGTTAAAATTTGTTCAACTCTTGCAGCTCCGGCTGCAGCATTTTCGACATCTATTCCAGCTCCGTTTTGCATTCTGTTCAGCCAGTTAGGCTGTCTTGAGCGAAAAATTCTCTTGTTGATATTTGGTCCCGTCTGCATAGATGGGGAGGAGAAGAAGATACAACAACGAACTGTACGGGCTGTACAGCGAAACCAACCTAGCCACAAAGAAAGGGTTTTTTCCTGGGCCCAGTCAACCGCAATTAAATTTAAATTTGATAAAACAAAGATTTCAAGATATTTTATTTTAGTTTTCCTTGCTGCTCACATTTGTTTCGATTTTTGATTGAAGATTTATTCTTGAGCAAGAAATAAATAAAATGGAGATCAAAGTTGGAAATTATAGAAAAACAATGTCCAACAACGAATCGATTGAAAAACTTCGTGGTGGAGAGAACTTTCACACGTGGAAATTTGCCATGCAGAACATTCTCGAATATAACGATTTGGAAGGAACGATCTCAGATCCAGTAACGGAAGAGGATGCTACTAAACTGCGTTAGGCTAAGGCAAAGATAGTTTTATCTGTTGATGAATTGCTCTACGTCCACATTCAAAACGAAACTACTGCGTTTGAAATTTGGAAGAAGCTTGCAGAGTCTATATGAGGGCAAAGGACTGACCAGGAAGATTTCACTGTTGCGAAAACTTACAACAGAACGTTTGGAGAGCTGTGAAGAGCTGGTCTTAGTGACGATTTCAAACCATTTATCATGGGAATTGAAAGTAGTGGTACGAATATGACCGGAGAGGCGATTAAACCAAATCTATTAGACTGTGCTTACAACAAAATAAAGAGTGAAAATGCATTTTTGGAGCAGCAAAAGGAAATCCTCTAAAAGTTTTGTTTCAAAAGGAAATTGTAGGTGCTATGAATGTGGAAAGAAAGGCACATTTAAAAAGAACTGTCCAAACAAAAAGAAGTTGCATGAAGTGAAGAAAAATGAAACAAAAAATGCATTTTGTGCAGTGCTATGATGCCGAACGAAAAAAGAAAACGACTGGTAAATTGACAGTGGTGCTTCGAGACACATGACGCCCTTTGAAGACTGGATGAGTGCAATAAGAAAATCGGCCACTGGAGATATTGTGACTGCTAATAATCAAAAAATGCAAGTTACTGGAATGGGAAACGTTTCTTGGAAATTTGATCATCAAGAAATCAATGATGTCTTGCATGTGCCTGAACTTTCAGCAATCTTACTTTCTGTTGTACAAATAACCAAACACGGAAACAAACTGGTTTTCGATAAGGACGGTTGTAGCGTATTCAGCGATAGTGGTGAACTTCTGGTCAAAGCTGAATCTTCAGGTGGTATGTACCGAATCAGAGGACAAGAGTCATGTATGCTTGCAAGTGCATCATCCAAGTTGATGACATGTCATAGATGATTGGGTCACATTAACTATGCTGATTTATGCAGAATGAAGAATGGAGCTGTGAAAAGCGTGGACTTTGGCGAAACATCAATTTTTTTGAAGAAGTGTGAAACATGTCTCAAAAGGGTAAGCAAACTCGTGTACCATTCAAACACACAGGCACACGCGCAAAGAGCATGTTTGATCTCATACATTCTAATCTTGTGGTCCTATGGAAAATAAGTCAATCGGAGGAGCAAAGTATTTTTTAACCTTTATTGATGATTTTTCGAGAAAGGTTTTAATTTATTTTTTGGAGTCAAAAACAGAAGTTTAGCCCTGTTCAAAGAATTCAAACAGATTGTGGAAACCCAAATAGAAAAATAAAGGTGATTCGGACAGACAACGGAACCGAATATGTTGGTCAAAACTTTGAATCCTTTTGCAAAAGCTCTGGTATCATTCATCAAACCACCAATACTTATACCCAAGAGCAGAATGGAGTTGCTGAACATTTCAATCGAAACATTGTGGAACGTGCCAGATGTATGATTTTTGATGCTGAGCTGGACAAATCATATTGGTCAGAGGCTGTCAATACTGCAACGTGTATGATAAATATGTCAGTAAATTCTTCTTCCACTAACAAAACTCCACAAGAAATCTGGACCGGCACAAAAATTGACTTGAGTGGTATGAGGATCTTTGGATGTGCTTGTTGACAATTGGCAAAAACTCAATCGTTTGACTACTTCAAATTACATGAGTTAGATCATGAAATCCTTCTTCATCCAGGCTCACAGTACACATGTGTACTGTGATCCAGGCTATTCTTCTCCCGTGACCTGCTGGGCGGGAAGAGATTTAGGTGCAATGAGGAAGTCATCGATAGAACAAACGCCTATTCTGAGGGCTGCAGGAAATCCTTTTATCACTTTCTAATACATTCACCCCTATTACCGACGTCGTAAACGACAGCAAAATATACGACACGACACAATCTGCATTCCATTTGTCGTTTTCAACTTTTTTCACTCGGTTCGTTGTCGTGAGTAAACGTCAAACGTCGTTGAAAGTTCTCAATCTGCATTCTGTAAGACAAAAAGAAGCGACGTCAACAACAAAAAAACGACCGTATCTGTCGATCAAAAATTTGTCCACGACAGAGAGATGGAAGGCAGCAAAATGGTAAATATTCATGTTATATAATTTAATTTATAAAATGTATTGTTATTAAATTCATCATAAACAAAACAATAGAATATTTGCTTAAATTGGCAACTAAAATTATCAAACAAAAATTAGTGCCAGACGCTTGTTGAGCTGAAGGAAAGGAACGAGCAGCTTGCAAGGGGTTTTCTGGTTTACAGAACAAAATTGATATAAAAAAGGGAATGGAATCAGATTACCTTACTGCTTGAATGTGTTAAGGGTACAAAAGTTTCATTTAAATCAAATGGTTCTAAGTTATGCCTTATCTTTGTGATTTCTTTTTATACATAATTAATTGTAAATATTCAAAACTCCGCATTTCTACTTCTTCATCCTCGTCACTATCACTATTTGTGTTATAAAACATTTCAAATTAATCACTTGAATTACTTAATTGCAATTTATTTATTTGCCCTCCAAAAGTACTTGAGAGTGCTAGGACGCCATATGGCCCTAGGCTCAATGATAGGAAAATCCCTATGCACACCTCCGTGTGGTGGAGGGTGGGTAACGCTAACGTGCAGGGGGACCGAATGGATGCCGGGATAAGCAGACAACCCAGCTTTGCTGGTCAGGGCACAAACTTGTCCTTGGGATGGTTAAAAGCCCCCTTAAGACGGATGAACTGCAGGTGGCGGTCAACGGCATGATAGTCTGGTGGCGGAGGAGCGTTTTTTTTTTGTTAAAAGGCCAACGGCAGCAGCAGGTAGCGTCTGTAACCCATATTGGGCGGCTACAAAAGGCGTCTGTTTTCCCATAGTGGGCGGCCTCGAGCAGTTATGTGTTTCACCATACAAAAGGCGGTTGTGCCTGTCAAATCTGAGCTTATGTATGTTATTAATCGTATCTCGGAAAACACCATGGTGGAAGGATATATGCTATTACATGAAATAAGACAACAATTGGAAATGAGTCCCCAAGAGGTAACCATTTTATGGAGAATCCTTCTGCAGCTTCGGCTGCTGTAAACCGCACATCGGATTTGGGGGTGCGGCATCTTTCGTGTACCAGCGTCAATCAAGACGCCATAACAATAAATTAATCGTTAACAAATAGAAGAAGTCTTTTAAGAAGAGCACATGATACTTTTGGCTACCGCATACGTACGAAAATCGGAGCATGGAACGTTCGATCCTTGTACGGCGAAGGTAGATACGAGCAGGTTGAGCGTGAAATGCTTCACCTTAAGATCAGTATCCTGGGCATCAGTGAAACTAGGTGGAGAGGAAGAGCCGAATACAGAGCTGACTCTGGGCAAACGAGAATGCTGTATTCCGGGGAGGATGAAAGAGAGGGTGGCCAAAGGCTGCATGGTGTCGGAATTATGTTGAACGAAGAAGCAAGGCGTAGTCTTATATCCTGGGTGCCCATTTCTGCAAGAATAATGACAGCAAGGTTCCGTTCAAAAATTCGCAACGTCACAATAATTCAGTGCTACGCCCTCACAAATGAAGCGACCGAGGAAGACAAAACCGCTTTCTACACTCATCTTAACTCAGTTTACAGTGGTGTTCCAAGAGCCGACATCATAATTTTCATGGGAGATCTCAATGCCCAAGTCGGATCAGACAACTACGGTCTGGAACGCGTCATGGGGAAAAATGGCTTGGGGTCACGAAATGAAAATGGCGATTTGCTGGTCGATTTTTGTAACGCTAATCGTCTTGTACTGGGTGGAACTGTGTTTAAACATAAGACTTGCAACAAAATCACCTGGGTACATCCGGATGGTCAAACTGAAAACCAAATTGACCACATCATGATTCAGCAGCGATGGAGGAAGTCAATGTGCGATGTTCGGAGCATAAGAAATGCCGACATTGGAAGCGACCATCATTTGGTTCTCATGAGTCTCAAGCTACGAACGGCAGCTGTACAACGTCAATCACAGGGTGCAGCAAGGAATTCGAAGTTCAATACAAATGCTTTAAGTGATCCCAACATATGTCGTAACTATGTCACCAACCTTAACGACAGAGCTTCGTCATTAAATGGAATACAACATTCAACAATTGATGAGATGTGGGGTGATATAAAAAGTGTTTTTATGGATGCTGGATCCGAAACTGTACCCAAGCAGTCGAGAGTTAGAGACTCTTGGATATCCCAAGACACCTGGGATAAAATCGAGCTTCGCAAATCGTTGAAGATGCAAATAAATGCCGAAGCAGATGCTCAACGAAAGGCTGAATTGCGAAGAGAGTATCGCTTAGCACATAAGATGGTCTATCGCTGTGTGAGACGAGACAAGAGGGTGAGGTTAGACGGTCTCGCAGAAAATGCGGAAAACGCTGCAAGAAGAGGAGACATGAGGGAATTGTACCAAATATCCAAGGAAGTTGTCGGGAAGAAAACCAACACCAATCATCCTGTAATGGATGTGGATGGTACACTTTTGGTATCAATCGAGGATCAGCTGCGCAGGTGGAAGGAGCACTTTTGTGCCTTGCTTAATGAGGATTCTGTCGAGCAGAGTGCTGAAGTGCCCCAGCTTAACGAGATGCGTAGATCATATAGGGGTATTGACATCGAACCCCCTACAGTACTGGAAATTCAATCGTCGATAAATCTTCTCAAAAACAACAAAGCAGCTGGACTTGACGGTATACCAGCCGAGTTCCTGAAAGCTGACCCTGTCAGAACGGCTAGTATTCTACAACCGTTGATACAAGCTGTGTGGGAAAATGAAATCTATCCCAGCGACTGGAAGGATGGTGTAATTGTTAAGTTGCCAAAGAAAGATGATCTTAAGAATTGCAACAATTGGCGAGGTATTACAGTTTTTTCCGTTTTTCCAAAATTAATGGCAACCATCATTCTGGGGCGGTTAAAGGTTAGAATCGAGTCTACACTCAAGAGGCATCAAGCTGGTTTCCGGAGTGGGCGGTCTTGTGTCGACCATATCAACACTCTGCGTATCGTTCTTGAGCAGTCTGCGGAGTTTCAATCACCGCTTTACCTCATGTTCGTGGATTTTGAGAAGGCCTTCGACCGATTTTGAGAAAGTTCTTCGACCGAGTCAACCGTGAATGTATATGGAGATCACTTCTTGGTAGAGGAATTCCCCCAAAAATTGTTGCCATTATAAGAGAGTCCTATAACAACGCAAGATGCTTTGTTTTACACAATGGGCAGAGACAGGGAGATGTTCTATCGCCAATTCTCTTTCTACTGGCGATTGACGATGTTTTGACGGCCAGCGTTGGAACAGCAGAGAGGCAGGGCATTCAATGGAGACCGTTTGAAGGGCTTAGCCACTTAGACTATGCCGATGATATATGTCTCTTGGCAAATAAAATCAGCGGGCTGAACGGGATGTGTCAAGCTCTGAAGGTAAAAGAAGAGGCGAGTGGTCTTAAAATAAATAGCAAAAAGACAAAAATAATGCTCACAGGCCGCTCCACACATCAGCGTATTTTAATACAGGAGACGCCAGTTGAAGAGGTTGAACAATTTAACTACCTTGGAAGTATTGTTTCAGCAAATGGTGGTACTGATCTGGACGTTCAAAGTAGAATAAATAAAGCTCGCGCAGCCTTCGGTTCTCTCTCCCAAATTTGGAAATCATGTCAAATCTCCTTGCGCACAAAGTTGAGATTCTTCGAATCCAATGTCAAATCCGTGCTGTTATATGCTTGCGAAACCTGGAAAGTCACGACTACCATCTCAAAGAAATTGCAGGCTTTTGTGAACTGTTGTCTACGCCATATTCTAAAAATTCGCTGGCCACAAATTATATCAAACGAGGAATTGTGGCGCAGGACAAGCCAGGAGCGGCTGGACGTTGACATAAGAAAGCGTAAATGGCAATGGATTGGTCACACGATGAGGAAACCAAACGATGAAATTGCAAAGCAGTCATTTGAATGGAATCCTCAGGGTGCACGGCGGGTTGGAAGACAAAGAACAACATGGAAATCAACAGTTCTAGCAGAAGCAGACTCCCAGAGAAAGACGTGGCCACAGTTAAAATATCTATCTGCAGACCGAGAAGGATGGAAACGATTTGTTGGCGCCCTATGCCCCAACCGGGGTTACAGGACTTGATGATGATGAATTTATTAAAACAAAACCGCACTTGTTGTTTTTTAAGCGTTGTCTAATGATTTTTTTTTTAATTCCACTTGAGTTTGACGGATAGAGAAAACGAGAGTTGTCGAAAAAAACGAGACGACATCGGTAATAGGCATGATTTACAAGTACCAAGGATGTTGCTGAAGTAGTTTTGAAATGAGATCCTTTTCTGCAATGCCTGCTGATGTTATGAAGTGATAGTTCTCATGGTCCACTACATCATGTCAATTGCAGATACTCGACTATGAATAGTTCTCTTTTATTAAATACGATTTCCGCTATATTGGAGTACTTAGATAAAATTTAAAGGAGTTTTTTTTTACCACCTATCTATCGAGCAGTTTTGACCATTCAATGGCCTTAACATTATTTAAGCGTTATTGTACTATCTTAAGTCTATAAATACGGTGAAACGGCAAAGTAAATTGAGCCCAAACCATCTGTCAGTTGCTTTGCTATTAGAAGAAACAATTTTGCCAAATTTCTATAAACAGACGACCTTTACATCTGCATACATGCAAATTATTACCAAAACTTTGCTAACACCTATACATTTTTGTGTATTTTTATTTCGAACATATATAATTGAATTCTTATAGCTTGACCATGAGGTTGGGAACTGAATTTCATGCAATAACAAAAAAATTGCAAACAAACTTTCTTAATTACTTCAGGGAATTTCCCGAAAGTTAAAACAAAGCCACAAATCAAATGAAAATCTTAAAGTTGACATATCACTTTCCTTCTATTAAATTATAGCCATTTCCTTTTTCCAAGCAACACACATCATTGTTTAATAAATTTTAAACAAATTTAATTTTGTTCATTTATCATCCATAGCTCATCGCTTGGGTGAAATTCCATTAGTTACTGACAAAACGCCTTGAACAGGGCACAAATCAATTATACGAATAACTTCTTCTGTTGCATGTGAAGAAACGCCTAAGAGGCGTCATTCAATCGCAGCCATAAATTTCATCACAATCCGTTCACAATATTATACTTCCTACACCGTGTGACCTCTGCTCCAATGCGATGGATTCTAAATAGCGTCGTCAACGGGCGGGTGTTGCCGCTCTCAGCCTCACCTGTCTTCCCTGCACTTGGTTGCAAACAACCAGCACCAGCGTCACCAACCTCTAATGTTGCGCCTTCAAGCTTGTGCGAATTTGTAAGCCATTAGTTTAACTGGCAGCGATATTCCGCTTTGTTTTTGGCCCAGACTCATAGAACTGGAGTGTTCTTCTATCGGTTTTGCGGTATCCTTGACTGGGATTCCATTCCGGAGCTGTGATTATGACGATGGTGGGCGCACAAATGTGTGTTTATGTTTATGACAGAACACAATAACGATGTGGACGCAGTGTTAGACACAAATGTGGGACATTTCCGAGCTGCAATACTATCCGACCGATTAAGAGTGTCCAGAGTTTATTTCTGTACCAAGACTGAGGACTGGGTTGGGATAATCCTTTATCGGGAATTAAGTGCAAGTCACACTTGGACATTAGGCCACAACGTCAACGATTGATGGTGATATACCAATAGGGTCAAGCCCGCTGATTGGCAGTCATTTAGGGCAGGGCAGGGCTGGATTTTATGAGTCGGAAAGTATAATAATGCCTTGAAAAATTAGTCGCTTTGACCATTTGATCCTGCCGCCTACAGGCTTGATGGTGGTGTAATCGGTGCACCATTTACTTGGACACATAAATTCTGTGTCACCTAACGAGCCTGCTGCCTGGCATGTATCCCTGTCTGGATGTAGCGCTAGCGGTGGCATGCCAATGAATATTTCCAGAGCAGTCCGTGGAATGCGCAAATTTGTTTAGTTTTTTGTGGAGGCCAGTGTCATGGGACAGGATTGCATGTTCAGCGTGTTTAGCTTTTGTGGGGTTTGAAAAAGAATATGCTTCAATAGGAGCGATTATAAACAGCTACAACAATGCGTGCATGGTGCCCGCTTTAATCGGTAAACGAGTATGTTCGTGCATCGGCGATTTTGGAATTTATTCGGACGACATTCGGACCGCCTACACCACCGGTCCACCGGGGCGCTGTCACTGCTGAAGAAACTTAAGAATATTGGTTTTGTTTCTGGTGGAACTATTGGAGCATGAAGACCGTATGCTTAAATGGGACAAGATTCAAATGAATGTTATTTGGGTATAATTATACTGATGTCTTGGTTTCCATTTTTATTGCATGTCAAGAATTTGTTCGGAATTGAATTTCACTCAAGATGCAAAAATGATAAGAAATTGGGTTAACATTTCTTTAAAAGCTGGTTTCATTTAGAGATTTCTCGATTATGCATCAGAGTTTATTGTTAGTCAAAGGTGATTAGAAAACGGAGCATTTCCCCCACACATAGGTTTAGTTTAACTTCTACAGTTTAAAAGGAGAATAATAAATTAAAAGATTTTAAAAAGATGCTAAAAGATTTTCTTTATTTTTAAACGAATCTGTATGGTGATGGCATTCCTTCTGACCTGATGGAGTGACGGGCGTTGCATACACGAAGTGCTTGATTTGATGTTTATCTATTTTTAATTTATATCTACTGCTGATAAATTGTGTGGATGGGCAGATATCAATCACTTGGCTGGAAAAAGTTTGATTTTTTATATGAAAATGAAATATGTTTTGCTGATACCTACTTTTACTCTATAAGACTCACCCTTGAATCCAATTTCGTTCAGGGGGAAATTTTCGTGTAACCTTGCCAGCTGTGCCACTGGGAAATTGACTGGCGTTGATTAAAATATTTTGTGCAAACAGAACGATATTTGACGATAGCAATATACTCGTCAAAAAATGACGATCACCTAATAATCAAATGGACGTTGACTTGATGTTTTTGAAACGTGTGTCAAGTTAGCATAACATTTTTGAGATTGACCAATGGGACCATGTCGGGAATTTGCAGTTTTTTTTTGCATTTTTTATGCATTTCTATTCCGGATATTACAGTTCACCAAATAGTGGGTGTAACCGACTGTACTGCTAACTTCACTGTGAAGTTAGCATAAAAGTAGTTTTCTCAGCAACGGTGATACTTGCAGTTAGGTTTCAAATTTGCAGTTTAATTTGCAGTTCAAGAAAAATAATGTCCAAATTTTAAAAAAAATTTGAAAAAAAAAAATTGAATAAATTAATTTTTCACTGTAAACGTCACTGTGAAGTTATTGTAATTGATGTTTACTAAAAAAGAAAGAATAAATTGTATTTTTTTTTTTTTTTTAAATATATTTTTTTAATTTAACAATTATAATTAATAGTTACTATTTATTTTTTATAAATTAAAGGAACGCCTGGCAACTCTCCGATTTTGCTGTCTTGATTGATTTATCTGAAATGATATTAAGATACGGAGCTGTGTATTGTTGTCACATTTTCATTTAAATTTAAAAAAAATATAGAAATGCCTTTCCTATTGTGCATTCACAATTAATCAGGTGGCCGTCATCAACGGTCTTACACCATTTTTATCTGGTGGCTGTTCTTTTAAAACAGTCTTACACCATTTTTACAGGCGGCCGCACTACAACGGACTTACACCATTTGTCGCTGTTCAATTACAATCTTACACCATTCTAACAGGTGGCCGTCTACAACGGACTAACACCATTTTAACAGGCGGCCGTGCTAAAACGGACTTACACCATTTGTCGCTGTTAAACAACAGTCTTACACCTTCAGGCGGCCGTCTACAACGGACTTACACCATTTGTCGCTAATAATAGACTTACACCATTTATGTATTTTAATACTTAACACAAATAACACTAAGCATCTAAATTAACATCAAAAACTCGCACACTGATTTGAAAAGACGGATATCTTCTTAAAATGAAACCTAATCTCAATAAAAAGTAGGACTTACATATCCTTGAATAATTTTTGTATATTTTTTTTTTAAGAGAAACAATGGAAGTTAATATTCAAAATGCAAGACGTTACGTTATATAAAAAAAATAAATGAACAACAATTCTGTAAGTTAAACTCACCTTATTAAATGGTAGATAATATACCAATGTTGTTTGAGTTTCTGTTAATTTTAAGTTTAATTTACACTTTTCACAACACAACACTATTTTCTTTATTATACGTCCTGAATTTTCACAACTGACTGATAAGAATATTTCCTCCTACTTTATTATTTTTCAATTTTTTTTTGTATACAGTATATTTTTTTTTATTTACCTGTTCTCTTATATAACAGTGCAAAGTGAATTTTTCGATTTGTCTGCCAAATTTGGACTTCAAAATTTGAACTGCATTTTTTCGTGAAATAAATGAAAAACTGCAAAATTTGGACCCTAACTGCAATTTTCTACCTAGCACAGTTGCTGGGAAAAGGGTATGCACTGCTAACTTTACACTGACGTTAACAGTGCAAAGTTAATATTTTTAATTTTTTGTCAAATTTGGATTTCAAAATTTGAAATTAGTTTTTTCTTGAAGTAAATGAAAAACTGCAAATTTGGACCCTAACTGCAATTTTCTAGATGGCTCAGTTCCTGAGAAAAGGATATGTACTGCAAACTTCACACTGACGTTAAGAGTGCAATGTGAATTTTTCGAATTTTTTGTCAAATTTGAACTTCAAAATTTTAAATTAGTTTTTTCTTGAATTACATGAAAAACTGCAAATTTGGACTCGCATTGCAATTTTCCAGCTGGATCTGTTGTCGAGAAAAGGGTATGTACTGCTAACTTCACAGTGACGTTAACAGGGAAAAATTAATTTATTCGATTTTTTTTTTCAAATTTGGACTTCAAAATTTGGACATTAATTTTTCTTGAACTGCAAATTAAACTGCAAATTTGAAGCCTAACTGCAAATTTCTAAGTATCACCGTTGCTGAGAAAAGGACTTTTATGCTTACTTCACAGTATGAAATTTTTTTTATGTAAGGATTTAAAAATTTGGTTTTTTCCTTTTCTTGAACTGCAAATTAAACTGCAAATTCAGAGCCTTATTTCATAATTCCTAGCTAGCCCGGTTGCTGAGAAAAGGATAGGCACTGCTAACTTCACAGTGAAGTTAGCAGTACAGTCGGTTACACCCACTATTTGGTGAACTGCAAAATCCGGAATAGAAATGCATACAAAATGCAAAAAACTGCAAATTCCTGCCATGGTCCCGTTGGTCTAGCTCAAAAATGTTATGCTAACTTCACACACGTGTTTTTACCTCACCTCTTGTTCATCTAAGTAACTAAAATTTCTTGACGCAACATGTAAAGAAATGCAAAAAATGATGCAAAAATTCATTTGTTGTGAGTTTTTCACTTATGGTTCGAAAACTATTAGTCATTGGAGAGTTTCATAAAGGCACAGTGGAAAGCATTCAAAATTTCAAACAAATCTGTGTTAAAGATTTTTTTTCTGCGATTACCCATTTGGGATCAAGTTAAAAATTGACGTATTTTTACTGTTTCTGAAAATCCACTCAAAATGTATGTTATTACTCTGTGTGAAAAAAATTGAATTTTTGTCTTTAACATGAATCATAATTAATTGCTTTAGCACGTCACGTTTTTGAGATATTCGAGCCTTAAGATTTGAAAGAAAATGGTTTTTATGCATATTTTAGTTAATTTTTTTTATTCAAGTTAATTTGTATGGCCATTCTTAAAATGAATTGATTCATATTACAGAAAAAAAAATCAAATTTTGTCACACAACCATACAATCCCATATGTTTTATTTTTTGCCACTCACAGCTTCATATTTTAGAAAACTCTATCGACTAACGAAATTTTGAGACCATTAATGAAAAATCAACATTTCATTTTCGGCAGAGTCTAAGGTAGATACATAATAAGAGCCAATTATTGACAGTTTTCAATCTCCAATTAATTTACTAAACTATGAGTGTGGGGCAGTGTAAGAAAATGTTCCCTTACGCCAGTGTTACCAGATGAACAAAAATTGCCCCCCCCAGAAAAATTTAGAAACCCCCCAGATTTCCACATTTTGACAAAAAAAGCCCCTAGATTTTTTTTCCAACTTCCAAATTTTTTTTTTCAATACACATATGTAAGTTCTTCGATCCAGAATTTAAGAAATATCTCAATCACAAATGAGGCTGTGAGAGGAACAGTGGTGTAACACACTTTTCTTAGCATATTTTTCATTCTCAATCGATTACAGTATTAGATGTGATATTCAAGAAGGATAAGTCACATTTTTGGAAAGCTTACATATATAAGAATTTAGTATTTTCGCTTTGATTACTTTTGAAGATTAAATGCGGAACTACGAGATAAAATTATTATTTTTCCAAAATATGTGTTACACCACTTTTGCGCACACGACCTCAAATATTATCAGCATAACAAAAATCTTAATATCAGCTATTTCAATTCCTACACGACGTTATTTTTAAAAAGAAGGAAACTCAGCATTTATACAATTTCCAAATTTTTAACTTTAAAAATAATACCCCCAGATTTCCCCCAGACATTTTGTCACCCCAGATTTCCCCCCAACGATGAAAAAAAAACCCTAAATCTGGGGGGAAAACCCCCAAACTGGCAACCCTGCCTTACGCTTAACATATATTTTCAAAAAATTCAAATTTGATGTCATATTTGTTCATCTTAATGACATTGAGGGTATTCATGCAATATCGTAAGTTTACAAATTGTGTAAAATGATAAGTTTACGCAAACGTTTGCATGAACAACTTTTTTATTCATTTGGTTTAATGCTGCGTAATTGAATTTGATATTCGATAAACGTCAAATATTAAATGTCAAAAACGTGACAGATTAGACGTGTTTAGATTTCGAAGTTATTAATGGAGAACCTCTCCGGAACCATCGCAAAATCGTATTCTCGGAACGATAAATAAATGTAAAGGTAGAACTATAACAGTAGCAAGCTCTTGGAAGCTAAAGTCAAAAACCAACGAAAAGTGTCTTTCCAAACAATCAAAAGGAGAAGAGATCTATATTCCACTTAAGTTAAATGAATCATCTCTCTTTTTTTTCGTTCCTACTTCACCAAATGTCAGTTTTACTTCTGTAGGGTGCGCTCTGAACCACTCTTCTCTTCCAAAAGCAAAAGTTAGCGAAATCTGACGAAACAAAAAGCAATTATGGGAGTGCCATATGGTTTCCATGTTATCGCTTTTTTCGATGTGACCACATCAGTGAGCTATCGACTATTATATTTCAATCACGACAGTACAAACGACAGCTTCCATCTATTAAGGATCTCCCAAGCCAATGTGAATCATTCGATGACGGCGATGATAAAAAAATGAACAATAACTTTGTTGTCAATGAAAATAACACGTTACTGGTGTAGTTTCGTCGTCTTTAACGAATGATTCGCGTTGGTTTCGGAGAGCCGAGAAATAGCTTTCGTAGTCGTTGAGTAAATGTAAACGTCCTAATTATTTTTTTTTGTATGCACTACGTTTTTATTCAAAACTTTTATCGCTTACCAATCGTGATACGAAAGTTACAGAACATGGTTAGAGTTTCTTTTTAGTTATCTGAGATATCATATCATTTTTCTGAACACGCCTAGTTCTAAAATTCACAATGACGTTTTAATTATCTTATCCAAATAAATTTGTTTAATTTTACGCAGCAAAATCCATGGTTAGTTTTAACCAAATTGTGTAAACCATTTCCCATACAAAGTTTGACAGTTCATAAACCAAATGATAAACTTAACCAAATCGTGAACTTATCTAGTGTTTTACGCAGTTGCATGTATATGTACACATAAATGAATAAAGAGACAGTTTTAGGTTTTTGAGTATCTAACAACCTTTATACAACAATTTATCTCAAAATATATGTATAACAAAATTATGTCCTTGTAAAAATTATTTTGATAAATTTTACAAAGAATGGGTGGATATTGCTATTCAACTTGCAGCGATTTGCCTATTTTGTAGTTCCCAGCAATAGTACGCATACGCCACAGTGAATCATTTAACAAACAGTAATTTAGCATTTTTACTTGCGATATAGGTACTATAAGGCAAGTTTTGGATTCATGGAAAAAAAAATTTTGAGATAACAATCAAACATGCCATTACGATTATAGAGAACACCAAAAAAGTAGGTGGCACAATTCTGTCTGTCTGTCTGTCTGTCTATTCGACTACAGCCTCGGCTCGATCGATTTTCTTCAAACTTGGTACATAGAGCTTTTAAGTGAGTATGCCCACACGTTTTTTTCATTTTTTCTTAGAACAAAAAATAACGGTACCTGCCACACAATTTTTTTATTAACAATTTTAGATAATACTATTTTTCTAAAAACGGCCTCACAATTTTTCTTAAGAAAATTCAATAAATTACTTTTAGTAAAGGCTTCCTTTGGGTGGAAAATTTTTTTTTCAAAAAATGCTTATTAATGGTACCTCCCAAAAAACAATTTTACAAATTTTCGATTTTCTTCAAAACGGTATGTATGATGACTCTGTACCAAAATTTTGAAGAAAATGTCTTTTGGATTTTTAAAAAATGTTTCAATTTTTTTTTTTGAAGATCAATAATTTCGAAAACAACATAATTTTGAAACTGGATACATAAGAGTTTTTTAGTACTCTAAAATATTTTCAGAAAAAATTTAGCAGTTATAAAAAAATAACGGTACCTTCCATACAAAAGTTAAAAAACCGCTTTCTTTCTCAAAAACGACTTCTACGATTTTGATTAAACTTTTTTAATATACTAAAATTAGTACGATCTACTACAAAAAATTATAAAATTTTGCACATAGCAACTATAAACAATACCTCCCATAGAACGTTTTTTGATTTTGAATATTCTCAATATCGGCCGAACGGACTTAGATATATTTTTTTGTATACAAATTTCAGATAAGATTAAATAATATTTTGGATTTTTGAAAAAAAGAGTTTCAGTTTTGTTTTTTTTTTTTTTAAATTCGATAACTCAAAAACGGGTTGACAATTTTTTTTTCAAATCTTGTTTTTATCTGTACATATAATTATATACTTTAAATTTGCATTCCAAAATTTGTCCTTAAAAATGTTTTAAGAAGTTTATATATGTATAAGAAATTATTTTTCTTAAAAACCGCTCCGACGATTTTTAATTTTTTTTCCATACAGTCATATTCAATCAGGAATTAAGATGGCATTCTTTTTTTCACCTCAATTTTATTTATTTATATTAGAAGTATTTAATGTTTCTCTACATTTATCTCTCATAATTTCCATGTTTTTGTATACAATTTTCTTATGCCTCCCGTGTCTGGAGCATAAGAGCAAGTACGTGCGACCCAGTCGTGCATTTTAGTTTTTATATAGAGGCTTCTAAAAAATATGCTTTTCAAAAAACTATTTTTTGGACTTTTATAAAACTAACAAAACTAAATTTTTTTGAAATTCGGTATTGTTTTTTTTTTTTAACACTTTAAAGAACAAAATTTACAATTATGATAAAATAACGGTACCTTCCATACAAATGTTTAAAAACCTTTAAGGAAAACATTTTTTTTTAAACCGATCCCAAGATTTTTATATTTTTTTTTCTGTTTGCTTAAATAAGTGCGATATACTACAAAAAATTATAAAAATCGTTTCCTGGATGTCGAGAAAGCATTCGACAGCGTATGGATAAAAGCCCTTATTCACAAACTACATCTATTAAATTTACCTCTGCCACTAATCAAAATTCTTTTTTCTTTTCTTTCTTTCAGAAAATTTTTCGTTCAACTGGACGACTGTAAATCAAGCATAAAGACCATCAGAGCCGGAGTCGCTCAAGGATCGAAACTTGGCCCCTTTCTTTACAACTTGATGACATCTGACCAACCTGTCGCAACTGAATGTTAGAACCTCCTGTATGCTGATGACTCGCTCACCTACGCCAGTTCAACGTCACCGTTACTCGCCGTGCGGAAAGTAGAGGTTCACATCAACAGACTCTTTGATTTCTACAGGAAATGGGGCATCCGGATCAACACTTCTAAATCGGAACTTGACTGCTTCAGGAGACCCTCAACAGGCAGAGGCAGTTGCACTGCAGCGAAGTGCAGAAACATTGTTCTGAAACTCCCAGATGGATCCACCAAAGCTGCCAAACGGAACGTGAAGTATCTGGGAATCCACTTGAATGAGTTGCTTAGGTTCAACCCGCACTCAACAAGTGTGCTTAAAAGAGCCAGCTGGGTCTACCATCGTTTACATCCCCTGATGAGAAAAAGAACCGGACTAAGTCAACACACGAAAATACTGATGAACAAGCAACTCCTGCGGCCAGTCATAGCCTACCTATTGCTTCCCAGTCTGGTTCTCAATTTCGAAGACAGCCATGAAGGAACTTCAAGTGTTCGAAAGAAAAATACTTAGAATTTGCACCGGACTACACTTCGACCGCCAGCGACGGAAACACTACAGAATGAGCACCTCTACACAGAAGCGAACATAATCCCTCTGGACAGGTACCTAGTGCTCTCTACAAAGAAGCTAATAGAAAACATCCACAGTCATCCAAATCAGGTGATGAGAAGTATGTCCACCGAGCAACGACAACCCGATCCGAGGTACCTCAGCGTGATGGAAATCCTGGACGACAACATTATCCCCATAGACAACGAGGAAGCAGTTTCCTTCTACGCCGACACAGGGTCAGGCTACTACCGCGGCTAAATGCCAATCCTTCTAACAATCCACTCCAAAATCACCACTAGACAACCGGGATGGAACACCCCGAGAATGAGAAAGTCAACCGACGCTTAAATAAATTTTGACATGTATTTTATATAATTATAAAATTTTAAACCTAAGACATATAATAAAGTTAGGCCCCCTATGTGCCAACAAATGTAAATTTTTCAATGTATCTTATTAGTTGTAAGCCAAATTGTATATATGTATTATGTTCAATAAAACAAATTGAATTGAATTGAATTGAAAATTATAAGGCTTGTTTCACACATATGCGGTTTCATTCGGTTCGGTCTGTATTCGGTTCGTATTCGGTTTCAGTTTTTTATTTTCACACATATACGGTTCCTATTAGGTTTTTATTCAAATATCAATTTTAAATTCCAAAAATGTCAACATACTTCAGCACTAGTTGTCAATTCCAAATAAAAACGAACAAAAAAAACCTTATAGAACCGAATATGTGTGAACGCTACGATAAGCTTGTGTGCCCTTGAAACCGAATGAAACCGATTCGTGTCGAGGGGACGTTCGGTGCTATTCGGTTTCTAATAGGTTTTTATTCCTGCCGTTTTCATCGGTTCATACTTATCAGGTCCGACCGAAAACGAACCGAATACAGACCGAACCGAATGAAACCGTATACGTGTGAAACAAGCCTAAAAATCGTAATTATTTATTTTTTTTAATTTCTCACCTTCGGCCGAACGAATCTAGATTATTTTCTTATATACAAATTTCAAACAATAATTCAATAATTTTGGAAAATGTTACGGTAATCGATTTGTCATGACAAAATATCGATACCTCATTTATTTATTTTTTTTTTTTGCTTGCGATATGCATAGGTGCTATAGGGCAAGTTTTGGAGGCTTTGAAACTTTGGAACCTCATATTAGGGAAATTTGATAGAAAAATGCCATCTTATTGATCAGTAAGAAAAGGTCAACTGGTCCCAGAAATTGGTCAGCCCTAGATAACTTGTAATCAAGGCTTAAACTTTCTCAAAGTCGCTCAAGTCCACGTGCGATTTTTGGCACCTAATTTATGGCAAATTTCCCATAAATGAGGTGCGAAAAATCACGCTTGACCTTGAGCGACCGTGAGAAAGTTTAAGTCTTGATTACAAGTAATCTAGGTCTGACCAATTTCTGGGACCAGTTGACCTTTACTGACCAATTAGATGACATTTTTTTTTATCAACTTTCCCTCATATGAGGTGCCAAAGGTCCAGAGCCCAAAACTTGTTTCTTACCTCTGACCCTGATAAATACAAGATTAGTGTATTATCACCTCTATGCACATTAGACCATTGCGTCATTTATGGCTGGCAAAACCACTGTGTAAGCTTTTCCATCGGTCCTACTCTAATGGTCTCTTTCCGAGCGGATGGAAAACAGTATTTGTCCAGCATGTCCCTGAAAAAGGCGAATCTTCTTCTCCCTCTAACTACCGTCCAATTGCACTTTTACGTCCCTTCATCCAAGGTCATGGAAACGCTGTTAAATTATCAGCTTTAGCAATATCTCAAAGAACGAAAGCTTCTTAATGACCGGCAGTACCGGTTTCGTAGCAATAGGTCCACTGGTGATCTGATGGTATATGTATCTCACCAAGTATTGTAAGAGATATCCTTTTTTTTTATTTTTTATTAAATTTCAAAAAAAAATTGTCAAATTTGCAAACCTACCCGCACAAAGCTGATTCAAGAATATGTCAGCTTAATTATATGTAAAAATCAGCTTTGTGCGGGTAGGTTTGCAATTTTGACAGTTTTTGAAATTTAATAAAAAATAAGAAAAAGGATATTTCTTATAATACCAACTTTAGAAACTTGAGGCCCGTCTGGCAGGACCTACTTTCGACCGTCCATCCGGTCTTATATATTTTTTTTCATATTCAAGAATATGTCAGCTTTCATATATGTTAAAATCAGCTTTGTGTGGGTAGGTTTGCAATTCTGACAGTTTTTTGAAATTTAAGAAAAAATCAAGGAAGGAAATTTTTATAATACCAATTTTTAAGTCTTACGGTCGTCTGGCAGGAGCTTTTGACCGTCCAACTCGTCAATTATGTTTTTTTATATACAAGATGGCATAAGATTACATGTGTGCGAAAACTTTAGGTAGGTTTTTGTTTCAGTTTTGTCAATTTTATAAAATTTTGAAAAAAATATGTGGCAACCCTGCTTCTACAGTAAGAAAACCATATCACAATTTGTGGACTTGATTTAATATGTATAAGGATTAGGTATACGCAGTTAACGTGTTACATTTAAAACATTATTCTCTGACAAATCAATGACATTTTTTAATACCAACTTTAAAAACACGTCTGGCAAGCAATTTTCGTCCAACAAAACTGGTCTGGCATCTCTTTTTTCATGTACAAAAAGACATAAGTTATTATAAATTCAAAAATCAGCATTCTAAAAGTAGATATGTTGCATTTGGAAGTTATTTTACATTTTGAAAAAAAAAAATAGGTGGCAACCCTAGAATTGCGAAAATTTTCTCAGATCTTTATTTTTTGACTAATCTGTTCACGAATAAGGAATACACTAAGTTTTAGCCTTGTACCTTTCAAGTTTCTCAAGTTATCCAATATCTTTTATTAATCTTTAAGAGCTTTAGGCTCGTCTGGCAAGCACTTTCGACCGCCAAACCCGTCTGGCATAATTTTTTTCATGCATAAGAATGTATAAACTAAATTATAAATAAGTTTCAGCCTTGTGCGAGTAGGTTAATTTTGACCCTTTTTTTGCATTTTGAAAAAATCAGATGGCAACCTTTCGACCGTGGCAACCCTGCCAGACCGTGGTTTTCATACTTAACTAGTCCCAAATCAAGCATACACAAAGTTGTAGCCTTATGTCTAGTAGGTTAGTCAAAGTGGGTCCACTATTTTCGCTGGGTCCCTTACAACCCCCTTGCATTATTAAAAGTGTCGTATAACCTATGCTACGACATCATCGAATGCTAAATAGACCAAATTTGTTAAGAATCACTTTGAACATCCAGGAGTGATTGAAGAACAAACGTCTTAGCAAATATACTGTCAACGTCGCACCTCTATAACGATGTAAGATTTAAATTTATTTGTATTTAAAAAAAAACGAACACCGTGAACACACGTGAACACGTGTGACGAGTAAGATCACAAAGTTGCTCAATCAAAACAAAATTTCTAAACATTATTCCCACCTGGACAAGCCCTTTTACACTTTTATTTTTGCTGCCAATCACGCCCTTATTTGGTATTGAAATTAACACCAGCAACTAGCTCTCTTACTCATGCCACATGTTTAAAAAAGGGCAACCCGTTGTTCTTTTAATTGCACGTTTCATCATAATGCCCACATTTGGATGTAATAAACCATGAATATCCGTATAACCTTGTCCTTGCTCATTTAGTCTTGCGCATTAAAGCCACAACATGGGGATTACATAAGCCTCACAAGATATAGCTGCAGGGCTCGCGAGAAGTAAACACAGCAAATCCATTAGCACTAATTTGAGTCCAGTAGCGCATTCTGGGAGGTACCTACTTTTATGCGGTTGGCCTGCGGATGATGGTATATCCTGCTCCTGCCGCATGGTCACTGCGTTTGAAGAATTTCCTATATAGCTACTTGGCTTTGGCGACAGAACTCCAATACTTTGCAAATCACTTTGTTAATGATCTACCGGTTCGTAAAGGTCCTCTGAGGGTGGCTCCGCAGATAAATAGTATTTTTGTTGCTTTCGGGCTGGCCAAAAACATCGAACGTGATCTAAGTGGGAGAATCTGTAGTTTTTTATCTGCGAGACTTCTCTTAATTGGACACACAACCGAAACACGTGAAACCAGGAAAGCTAAGCTTCGATATTACGGCCGCAGTATATACCTATTCAGCGTAGGCAAAACAACAGCAGCTGATCAAATTAAAGGGACTCTCGGATTAGGGCTATTGACTATGGCGAAGTCCTGAAAACATAGACACCGATACATTGTGAGTGCGCGCTTCTACCAGATTATAAGTAGTACCTATATTGTGTGCACACGACTTTGTTCTGATGGCGATGATGGTCAGTGGCCTTAACATTGTAGCCATCGGCTTCGGCAACAGCAGCAGCGGGAGGAACATTACTGATTTAAATTTTAATCACACGCCTAGATGACAAAAGAAGCAGAACCTGTGCGCGGAACCCTTTTGTGGGCGTCACAACATAGAACAAAAAATCCTCCGCCTCACTCAGCACAGATCTGGCTTTGCAACAGTATACAGATGCAAATCGTGATTGAATTTGAATCTGGCGCAGACTGAATGAAAAATGTGTTGTTTGTCGTCGTGGGCATGGGCATCATCTCATTGCTGATTTGATCTGGATAGTGTTGTCCTAATTTTTCGCTCTGGCAGCTTTTGGAATAGGTTTGTATGTATCTCGGGATATACCGATACCTTTACTGATGAACACAGAATAGAAAAAAACAACTATGTGCTGAGGCTGTCAAAACTTTTGTTTAGAATTCAAAATTCAGAACAAGACTTATAAGCGAGACACTGACAACTACTACAAGATACCCAGATGCTTGAAGAGATTAGAAATAATGTTTTTGAAGAACAATAATGGTGCATTCAGTGTTGCCAACTGAGGTTAAAAGAAATAACTTAAATTTTTGGAATTTATGTGTCTTTTGTTCGTAGTACCTCGTGGCATAATGGTTAGTGCGCTCGATGTCACGCTGAAGGTATGGGTTCAATTCCCAGCCGCTGCCACCTGAAGTACTGCCTCTTGCGAGGAAATGACAAATCCTCTAAGAGTATCCTTGTCATGAATAAGTGTTTCGATCGGACTCGGCAAAAAATTATAGGTCCCCTCCATTCCTGCTAACAACATGCACAAAGGAATGGTTAAGTGTTGTAAGTCACTAGGCCCTGGTTCTCAACGAGCTCTTGCTCCACCAAATTCATTTATTTAGTATCTTTTCTTCGTAATTTTTAATTGAAACTGTCAAATGAATTGAAGTGAAACTATACATCATTAGTCGCACAAAATAACTGTCAAGTTCTTCTTTTGGTAGGTAGGCAATGTAATGTATGTAGTTAGAAATGGCGCCCAATCGGTGACCCAAATAGTGTTGTAGTTTGCTGTAGTTATTCTTTGATAACTTGTTTCATGTGTGGATGAGGTGAGCTAGAGACTGATTTTTGGTTGTGCCCTTTATTAGAGGATCATCATCCGCTTTTAAAATACGTCAGCAGTTTACCAAACTAAGCTATTCGCTGATTGGTTCAAATAAAAACTCAATGTCTGCTGTAGTCATCCAGTTACATGTTTGGATGTGAAATTCCAGTGAATCCTCATAAGCTCACTCTGCATGGCGTGAGGTCTCCAATGGAGGCCACCATGTAACCAGAAACATTCCTTAATTAATCAGACTTGGTTGTGGATGATGAATGGGGTAGAACGGTTCTTTTAACTTCTTCTCCTGCAATTGGATTAAGTGGAAAAAAATTAAATTTATAATCACTTATAACTGAAAATTCAAATGTTGACTACCCAGTTCCCACGTTCTGTAACTCTCGCATCTTAAAAATCAGTCGAGAAACGTTGAAAAATGGAACAAAACTCATGCATTTTGTTTCAATTTTCATCGTTTCTCGACCAGTTTTTTCGATGTGAGAGTTACAGAACGTAGGCACAGTTTGGCTAGTTCATTTCCGTCAATGCCCTATTAACTCGGAACCCATATAAAGAGTAACACTGAGGTTGATGTTTAAGATTGCAAGCTCATCCCAACTGGGCTATGATTCGAGCTCAGGCCTCTTCGTTGGGATGATATGGTTGGGATTGTTATTTGGGAAGGATGACAAATATAGATAAAGTAGGTTGGTAAGCTGTAGCTGAGTTGGAAAGCTGGAGAGACGTAAGGAGATGGATGGGTTGGGTGGTTATTGTAGGGGTTGTGTATGATGGGTTTTATTGCTGGATTTGCCACTTCTAGGTTTTCTTGAGTTGGACCTCGGGTGCATTTTGTATAATCGTTGGGGTCAAAGAAGAAATTGCTTATTTGTTGAAAGGGTGGTCGTTAAAAAAAAAACTATTATCTCAGATGGGTCTAAATCTGCTCTAAATGAATGGTTGAAAACTCAGAAAAAAATTCATATAACGACCACCCAAATGTACATATGTTGGATTTTATAAGACCTTATCATTATCGTATCAGTTTTATAAAAAAGTTGGTTATCTGCCTCAAACAAAAGAGTCTCCGATGAAAGAACATCAATACCACATGCAGGTAGCTTCCCTGAAATCATTATACATATCTTCCTCTTAAGGATTTTACATTCACGTGGTCAGTCGGCTGCCCGTACGCACACCGCACCAGTGTAAGGACCAAAAATCACCCGCTTAATTTTTCTCTCAAAACAAAACAGCGTAAAGTGTTCTCTCTCGCGTCTTATACAGGGACACTTTAGTTGCTCGAGAGAGGACTTTACTTCTCAATTATTTTGTTAGCCCAAAGAAACAGCGATTGGCAGGAGTAATTCCTCGTTTGATTTCAGCACTGGTACGTTTTCTGAGTTGATAGTGGATCCTTGGTAAACAAAATCTCTAACCACCTCAAAATAATAGCTTTCTATAGTGACGTTCTGTCTGAGACGTCAGTGTTTGGGGTCCTTTCTTGTGGATAGCATAGTATTGATCTTGCCTCCATTCAACGTTAAACCCATCTTCATGGCTTTCTCCTCAATACTCACGAAAGTCCCACTGACATCACGCTTTGTTCGTCCAATTTAGTCCATATGGTCAGCCTTGGCGAGTAATTGGATGGACTTTTGAACCATTGTGTCTTTAGTATAGATGCGACAATTTTGCACTATTCCTTCAAGAACGATATTGAAGAAGTTGCATGACAGGACGTATCGGCTTTCCTAAAACCTTTTTTGACATCACAGAATCTGTGATGTCTTTATCGACCTTGATGGAGCAGTGTGCGTTCTCCATGGTCATACTGCACAAACGGACGAGTTTGCTGTCGTAAGTGGCCTTTAAATTGATGGTAAGGTGGTAGGTATCGATTTGAAACTCCTGGCCTAAGGCCAAATTGATATGGCCCTATCAGTTTCTTGAGGAATGACTTCGGGTTTTCAAAAAGTACGCCGAAAAAGATCTAGTATGCGATGTTAAAGAGACTCTGCCTCTAAAGTTGGTACAGTCCAGAGGATCACCTCATTTTTCAATATCCTCAGCACCAACTGCAATTATACCGCTATGTTCCCCTGATCGTCCTTGCAGGCTTCTGTTTGGACCTTGTTGGGTTCTTTCCAAGAAAGAACCTCCCTTTCTTGGGAGGTTCTTTCAACTTTCTGAACTTCATTCCTGCAATGGTATCCCTCTATCTCCTCAATCTTGCGCTTCTCATGCTCTTTCTTCTTCCTTCTTAGAAGCTTGTACTCCTTTCTCCCCTTCTGATCTTAGAGCTCGCGAGCAGCCCCGGTCCTTCTATCCAGCGCCGCCGCTTTATATGCCTGTTGTTTGGCTGCTTGTATTTGTCATGTCAGCATTCTTCGTTGAACCAGGGGTACCGCTGTGGTGGTCGTGCAAGGCCCAGCACGTCAGAGGTGGCATCACTGATGACTTCCTGGCAGTTTTCCCACTGGTTCTCGATACTTGAAGTTGGTGGCGTTGGACTGACGATTTCTTGCAACTGTTTTGCCTTTTCTGGATATCCGTAGCATTATCTTGGCTACAACTAGTTAGTGGTCCGAGCCAACGTTGGCTCCTCGGAACATTCGGACATTCTTGATACTGGAGGAGTACCTTGCGTCCATCGCAATGTGGTCAATTTAGGTTGGTGGTTGGTTGACCAAGAATTCGCCATGTCCCCTTATGTATATCGAGATGCGGGAACTGCGTAATACCTACAACAACGTTTCGCCCCGCAGAAAAGTCGATTAGCCTGAGTCCGTTATCGGAGGTGGTGTCGTGCACCCTGTATCTTCCGATTGTGCCACCAAAGACATCTTCTCTTTCTAGTTTTTTCAAATCACCCAAAAAAATTTGAATGTCATAGCTAGGGCATTGCTCATATGTCTTGTCCAGGAGCTCGTAGAACTCGTCAGCTTTCTCCTCTGTGGGGGCATGCGCGCATATGAGGCTGATGTTGGCAAACTTAGCCTTGATCCGAATTGGCGTGAGGCGTTCGTTCACAAAGTTGAAACTCAAGACTTCTTGCCTAAGTCTACCTCTAACAACAAATCCACATCCAAAAAGACGCTGCCCTTGTGGTCGATAACAGTCACCGTAGTAGATATCGCAGTATTTCAGTTTTCTTTTGCCCGGCGCATCCCATCGCACTTCTTGGATGATGGTGATGTCTGCTTTGTAGCAATCTAGGGCCTCCGCTAAATGTTCGGCTGCTCGTGGTAGAGAGACAGAACATTCTACGTGCAGATCCGAAGTTCGTTGTCCTTATTTCGTTTACTAGGTTCGTCAACAGTAAATCCGTCCGTATCCGAGGCTTGTTGTTGCTTCGCAACTAAATAGCTTTACGTGGCCGGAAAGTCACCCCGACGGCACGACCCCCAACCTGGAACTCCAAGGGCGGGGAGCCGGATTAACCGCTCCTTATAGGCCGGAGATCCGAATATGTCGTAGTAGCCCTTATAAGGTGTTCACAAAGTAGTTCAGCCTAAGTGGATCTGTAGACGCCACTGTTTATCCCATCTTGAGAATTCTTCCGCTGCCGCCTGTAAAAAGGAGAAGTGCCTTAGTGGGAACACTCCTCCTCCCCTCTCTGGTTTGATGACGCCAAAAACCATCCACAGGTATTGGAACCTCATCTTCAGTTAAAGGTGTTAGGCACCCGATGTTCACCACTTGGAGGTTAGAGGATAGGAGTAGATAGACAGAGGTTTGCTTTGAAAAGAAGCTTGTGGACGCTTGTGTCCTCTTGAATGCACCGTGTCTACCCTTTGAACATCACAACTGCACTTCTTCGATGGTGGTAACTGGTTATGGTGAATCAATATTCGACTGCACGTGGTCTAAGGGGAGCCAGAACATTCTACGTGCATATTCCGAAATTTGTTGTTCTTATTTCGTTTGCTAGGTTTGTCGACCGAGGTTTATTGTTGCTTTGCAACTTAATAGCTTAACGTGGAAAGAAGCCACGCCGACAGCACCACCCACAATCTGGAGGGCCTGATAGCCTTAGTATGATTCTAAGAGCGGGAGCCGGATTAAATGTTCCTTATAGACCTTAGCTCCGAATATGTTGTATTAGGCCGAAAAAGGTGATCGCACTAAGAAGTTCAAGCTCACTGGAAGTGTAGACACCACCGTTGATTTCATCTAGGGAATTCTTCGCTGCCACCTTGATGAAAGGAGAAGTGCCTTAGTGGGAACACTCTTCAAAGCTAGCTACTGGGCCCTATGATTTGTGGTCTTGGAGTTAACCAATGAAAAACTGGGCTGATGCTATTTACTACCATCAGATCTAAGATTCATACACCCCTTCACTCCGACCCGACTTAACGGCCAACTTCTCTCACTCTTAAATAATGCAAATTATCTAAGTGTCATCTCTGACCCTAAGTTAAACGGGAAATAAGCTTGAAAAAAGTGGGGCCTTCAAACTAAGATGATCTTATGGACGTACACAGCCATAAAAGGTACGAGCAATTCTCACACATACGTTAATATTGTCTGGGAAGAAAAGCATAAAACACAGATAAAATTAAGAAGCTTCCAAGAACAGCTAGCTTTGGCACCATAGGTGCTTTTTGATCTTGCCCTACAGATGCATTTTTTGCACCTTTTACCACTTGATCTAGACATTAAATTTTTGTATTGCGTTAAGAATTAAAGGATTTAAATATTGGATTGCCAAACCATAATGGTCACATCACAGCAATATCAATAGTTTGATCCGCATTTCAATTTTTTCTACTCCAACTGACTACTATTGTATTCCTTCTATGAGCCTCTGTAGGGATGATGACACTGTGATGATAGATAGAGTATGGTATTGGTTCAGGAATATTTTTTTAGTCTCTTATAACATCTCTAGGATTTTTCAGCTACCCAATTTTGCTAATGTATTTCAATCTGAATTTTTGGCAACCAGGGAGGCAGGCAGGGTACTTAAACAAGACCCAAACCAAAATTGTAATACAGCCATCCTCACAAACAGTCAGGGAAGCAGCTGTTAAAGCCAATTATTCGGCTACATCATTCTCTTAATTTGTCCCGCAATGTCAAGATGAGTTAGCAAACCTAAATATCGACCTCAAGCTCATCACTATCTGGGGTCCAGGACAGAATAAAGTAGCATTGAGTGCAATGAATGGGTGGATGAATTGGCCAGGCAAGGATCGGCCCTTCACATTTCACTATACGGAAAGACTCAACATTCTCCTTGGAGTTGTGAAGGGCTATTTCAAAGAAAGATTTAGAACTCCTATAATTATTGATCCGACACATTTTTGATCTGATATTTAGACACAGGCATTACCAGGGTCGTTGTCCTGGATACTGATCAGTGGGAAAGCATGCGGCAAAGCTAAGTATTCCTTAAAAGAGGTTCCCAATATCGTAGCTGTGGTTCCCTGCAGGAAAAGAAAATGTCATCTATTTCCCTTTGAAATGTCTTGCCCTGGCGAGAATGAGAGCACAATCGCTTGGCGTGGCATTTTTTGATGAACGTAACCAACTTTCTAAACTGAAGATCAAAGATTTGACCTCATTGCTCACCGAAATGAAAGATTAACATCTGTTGATTCTGCCTCGCATGTCCTCTACTTAACTCTTAGGACCATGAGCAATTGAACTACGGGTTTGTTTAGGGTCTTATTGTGCTCAGTGACCGTAGGATCACACGGCTTGATTGATTGCGCTTTGGTGGCAATATTGTAGCTGTTTATCTTAGCATAAAGTGGATAGCCAACAAATCGAGTGAGTGTCTCATGATCCGCCTAGGTAAAGGTCCGTCTCTTACTTCCAAAAATGATTTGTTAAGATCCTGGAAGCTGTCAAAATTCACGTAGGTACATAAATACGATGATTTAACTAAAAGTGTTTGACTATGTTAGTAAGAATCTACAAAAAAAAAATGTGAAAAAAATATGACCAACTGTGGCAATCTTGAAACTTCCCTATTCCAATATAACACACAAAGCAACACTATTGTTTTGTCGTTTTGGTTTCTTCTAGTTGTTGCGCGACGCTTATCTCGATATGGAATCCGCAATCCAAATGGATGAACTTTGTGTTGTTCTTTTTAAAGAATTTCGCACAGCACAAAGTGCTGCCCTGAGGCTGCTATATTTAGGTATATTGCTGTTGCTGATGCTGATGCTGCTTCAACTATAGCTGGATGCTCAAAATGCACGACATAAACGGTAACTATTGTAATTCAGTTTGGGTTGGCTTATAAGCTGTATTATGGTGCGCGATGTGCCATAGAGTCATCCTATTGTCTGGAAATGCCTTCCTGATTGCCGCTTGTCCAACCAGCTGTTAAATAAACAATGAAGTTGTGTGTTTGTCCGCGCGTACATCGTACACACATACATTCCTATTTATTTATATTTTAAACGTTATATTGTGCATTCTATGTGACAGGTATAACAGAAATGTCACAGTGAGGCACTTTAAACATTGTTTTTTTTTTAACAGTTAACGTTCTTTGCTTTGAATATGAAAATAATAATGTCTACAATGTAGTTGATCTTAGATTTATTTTAAATATACGGATTTGTGTTGGTTATAAATAATTGTGATTAAACTGTAAGTAGGACATCATAATCTTGGCAATTATAATTAATTTATTCTTAAACTAATTAATATGCAAATGGTTTAATTGCAAACAAGACACAATAATGAAGAAACATATTAAAAGCGGCAAAAGTTTTGGTTTAATTATTTTATTCATTTGATATTTTGATAAAAATCCTGTTGTTTTAGAAAATAATTAATGAGAATGAATAATGCAATATCTTCAATGAATGAGTAGCTTGTTAACCGAAAAATGGCAATAGTGCTCAAACCAAGTTGCTTAAGCGAATAGTTTTTGAGAAATTAATTTTAAATAAAGTCAACATTTTTGAAAAAATTGAGATTTTTTTTTCTAAGTCGATATTTTTCAAAATTTTACGTTATTAAGTGCTGTTTTTGTGTTCAATATTTCATAAATTTTTAGTTCATTATCGAAAATCAAATGCAAAAATCTGTCTTAGTTTTACAATTTTTTTTTAAATTAAAAAAAAATAAATTTCTCAACAACTATTCGCTTAAACTACTTGGTTTGAAAACCAAATGCCAGAATGGAGTATTAGCCTTTTAAAAAAGTATATCATTTGCATTTAAAGACAATGTTTCAGAAACTGCCCCGCTTGCCTCAGGGAATGGAGATACAACTTTCCCCCTTTACAATTTTGTTCTTAGAATATATCCAATCATGCCCTTAAGTCCTAAAAACGAATCAGGGTCCACTCTGTATAATTATTTATCTCAGAGAACTAAAAAACTGCATCCTTGCTCTGTATCTGTAACTATCGCATCGAGATTAGTTGGTGATAAACGTTATTAGACGATTCAATATACGACTGAAAGCGACATTTAGTGGGACAAATTCCAACAAAAGGTGGTGATGGTTTTTGACTCTACTAGGCGTTTCCTGCATGAGAAAAAAGTTTACTAAAATCAGACCTTCGGAATTCACTTTTTTTCAAAATGGCGGCCGATTAACTTGAAAATCAGACAAAATTCTGTAACTTAGGTCATTTTTGCACTACAGCATATTATATTTGTATCTAATCTAGATTTAAGGTTTCGAGGAGTTCATTTAAACCAATATATTTTGTCTATGGGGCTGAAAAGTGGCATATTTTTGAACATATCCTATTTCATGTGGAATTATTGGTTTAAGAAAAAAGTGTTTTAGAAAAGCAAAAACGGAAAAAAATAGCAAACCAAACAGATGTACTAAGTGTAAAACTTCAATACGCTTACGTCGCACGCACAGTGGGGCAGAAATGGCTGCATGAAACTTGGTGAAAACATTTCATGTATTATGAGAATGAAAAATCAAAAGAGTCTATAAAAATATTTCACATGGAAGGGTGTTTTTTTTAATGGGAGAGGGGGGAAAGAAATTGTGGTGTATCAAACAGAAAAAATAACTTTGGTGCAACCTAAGCATATGACATTTGTTTTAAGGTTGTTTTGAATGCTGAATTGAATGACATAAAAACGAGGTTGTACCTCCGTGAAAAAATTTATTGTCATTTTTGTGTAACGATGACTATATTAACAGTATAAAAGTTAAATATTACCGAAAGCCAGTTGAAAATAATGGTCCGTCGATAAAACTTGGCATCAATGGTTCATTTGTCATGAAAATTAATAATAAGAAAAGTCTATAAAAATATTTATTGTTAAAGGGTGTTTTCTTGGCGAGTTGGGGTAGTGGTGGGATTATTACCATAGAACATGCGACGAAAATGGTACCGCCTGAGATTTTGCTAAAATGTGCTATGGACTAACAGAATGAAGAATCAAAAGAGTTAATAGAAATATTTTGCTGGAAAAGGTGTGTTTTTTGAAGATGGGAAATGTGGTTATTTTTCAAAAAAATGTCAAGAAACTTAATAAAAGAGTTTCATTTACTACGAGAATGAAGAATCAAAGGAGTTTACAAAAATATAAAGGGAGAAAGGGTCCCAACTAACAATTTTGCCCCTATAATCATCCAAAGAAGCTTCCCATAATCATCGCTTGCAATCATATAAGCATTATATAATAGTCCATAGAATTGAAAGGGCACCCTTTTTATTTTTTTAAGCTCCTATTGGACCTTTATGGACTAAATTCAGCTGCCCCGAAAAACACTTACTGGACTCAATTTAGAGGTCTTATAGAAGAAGGTGGAAAAATAAAAAAAAATATTTCACAATTGATTTATATTTATTTATTTTTATTTATTTATATTTTTATTTTATTTTATTTTATTTTATTTTATTTTATTAATTTGCTGATATTTTATTTGAAAGTTTTTATCTGAAATACAATCGTAGAATTTATTAGGTATTATTTAAGTTATACAAATTCAAGGTTCCTGTGAGATTCGAACCATGGTCCTCTCGCACTGGTTTGTGTTTTTACTAGTACACAGCCCAGGATTTACCCTTAGGCCATCCAGGCCCAGGCCTGGGGCATCACGACAAAAGGGGCCACAAAAGTTACATACTACTAACACAATGAAGCAACTGAATCTTTATTGCTCATACGAGCAAAATGGATTATAGATCTTCACAAATCTTCAAATTCGGCAAACGGCAACGCTCAAGTATTTTTATATAAGATGGCCAGCCTATTGAACGCTTCTTTACGTTTTTGGAGAAGCATTCTCATACTGGATCCGGTATTGCTAATCAAGCATTAAAGTATTTGAGTGAACATAACATATCAGTTTTAAAATGCAGAGGGCAAACATACGACAATGCTCCAAATATGTCCAGTCAGCATAAAGGGATGCAACAGCTAATTCTCCTGACAAATCCATATGCAGTCTATGTACTGCATCACACTCTTTAAATCTTGTTGGTCGCTGTGCTGTGGATTGCTGTCTTATCGCAGTTGATTTTTTTTCTGTCGTACAATCGCTATACAATTTTTTTCTGCATCAACTAAATAAATAAATTGGGTGGCGCAACAGCTCGTGGAGAACCAGGGCCTAGTGACTTACAACTCTCAACCATTCCTGTGTGCGTGTTGTTGGCAGGAATGGAGGGGACCTAAAGTTTTTTGCCGAGTCCGAACGGCTAAATGAGGAGCACTTTTTCGTGACAAGTATTACTCTTGGAGGATTTGTCAGTTCCTCGCAAGAGGCAGGGAATCGAACCCAGACCTTCGGCATGACAGTTCTACGCACTAACCATCAAGCCACGAGGTACTACCTTTCTGCATCAACTAGTAGATGGCAAACGTTAAAATCTGCTCTTCAAAATGATAATGTGATAAAATTACTCTCAGATAAACGATGGGAAGCTCATGCTGCAGCTACTTTTGCGATCATTAAATCATAAATAAATAATGTATTAGATACTTTAAACGACATTTCTGAAGATAATACACTAAAAGGAGATGCTAGGAGGGAAGCTGGTGATCTACTAAACAAAATGAATAAACAAGAATTTACCTTAATGCTTGTGATTTGGAACGATATTTTACAAAGTTTTCAAAAAGTCAGTAAAGTTTTGCAAAGCAAAGACGTAACACTACTGACGTGCGCGAATTTGTATAGATCATTGTCCGATCAACTGGACAAAATGCGTGATCATTTCGACACTATTGAAATGCCCTCTAAAGAACTTCTACCTGATGGCAGCTACATGATTACACGAAAACGAATTCGAAAAAAAATGGCGAACGATGGTAATGCTCCCGATGTAGATTTAAGCCCGAAGGATAAGTTTCGAATAAACGCTTTTTATATTATTATCGATTAGTTAAGATAAAGATGGATTCCAGAGGCAAAATATATAAGGAAATTTCTGAACGATTAGATTTTCTTTGCACAAGCAATGAAAAAGTCAACGTTATAACCTGTGCCCAGCGTTTGGTGTCAAATTATCCGGAAGATGAAAATTCAGAACTTGCTGACGAGTTAATACAATTCTATCATTATGTGGTGCATAAAAATTGCAATCATTTTAAATTTTTCAATCAAGCTAATTTATATAAGATTATGTGGAAAGATAAAATTAAATCAGCGTTTCCGAACGTTCACACGGCATTACGTTTATTTTTAAGTCTGATGGTGACAAATTATTCTGCGGAAAGATCATTTAGTCAATTAAAACGCTTAAAAAGTCTTTGTCGAACAATGATAACGCAGGAAAGACTTGATGCAATATCTCTGCTCTGTATTGAGAGTGATTTGCTTCATGAAATAGATTTCGATGAACTTATAAAAGACTTCGCTGCTAAAAAAACAAGAAAACAATATTGCAAAAAATAAGTAAGAAAATCTATAAAAAAAAGTCGTATAGATATGTACATATTCTTGTAACTACCATTATAAATAAAATAATTTTTTTTTTATAGAATTTGTTGTAATTTGTTTTCTTAAGTATTTAATTTTGTATGTAGTAAACCATACAATAAAAGAGAGTATATGCAAAGGGGGCACCATTTTCTCTTCAGGCCTAGGGCCCAAAAAAGCTAAATCCGGCGCTGCTAGTACAGCAGAAATGGTTTGTGGCTGAACTTAACAAGTAACAGAAACTAACATAGAGATTGTATAATAATTTTACAGGATTACTATAGAACAATAGCTCCGTCGTCATTTCATAAAAGCAATATAGAGAGATTAAAGAAACATTGGTATATCGCTTCTATCAACCTGATATAAATTGCACTAGAAAATATTTATGGAAGCAGTAATGCTCCAATAAGGTATTTACTTCAGGTCAGAGGGTAATAGACGCGCTATAGAAACAAATAACACTATAATGTCTGAAATGCGAAGCAATTTTGTTAGTTGGGGTGTTTTTGTGGGTTTGGGTAAAGGCTGTTATTTGTTTTGGAAACAATTTTTTCACCCATTTAAAACACCCTTCTACCATATAAAAATATCTTTTTATAGACTATTTTAATTCTTCATTCTGGTATCCAAAATACCCCCAACCCTCACCCCAACCTTCAAAAAAACACCCTTTAAACGCAGATATTTTTATAGACTCTTCTTACTATTGCTTTTCATGACAAATGAACCACTGATGCCAAGTTGCATCGACGAACCATTATTTTCAACTGGTTTCCGGTAATATTTTACTTTTTACTGAAAATATAGACATCTTCACATAAAAATTACAATAACTTTTTTCACAGAGGCCGTACCGACTTGGTTTTAGTGTCATTTGATTCAGAATTCAAAACTACCTTAAAAAATGTGTCATATGCTTGGGTTGCACCAAAGTTAAATTTTCTGTTTGATACACCACAATTTCCCCACTTTGGTACATGATTTTCAGGGTGGTTTGTTTTTAGTCACTAAAAAAGTCTCAATATCTTCATTTTTTTTTCTATGGTCTTAAATTTACCTTTAAAAAGGTATTGCAGAGTTCCTGCCTTTTGCAGAAGAAAAATTGCATGTTGAACGCTTTAATATGATGAAAAGTGTTAATATTTTGCTTGCTTACTAACACAAAAAAATGAAAATAAAATACTCCAGGCAAGCATTTTCTACTTTTAACTTTGATTCCAAATAAAACTATGAAAAACACTTTTAATTGAATGCTTGCCTAATCGAAAAGTACCGTTATATAAAAAATTTCGTGACATTCTGACGTTCTATTCAATTTTTTTCCAGTTTGCGTCATAATCGAGTTAAAACCAATTATATTATCAAAAACATACCTAATGGAACAAATTTTGTGCAAAACTTTTTTTAACAATAGATTTTTACGTAATAATATAAGCCACTTTTATCGATTAGTTTACCACAGAACACAATTTTTATAATACTCTCTAATTTGATGCCGAACAGTAAAGTGATAGAACAATAGAATGAATAAAAAAAACTCCTAAATCATGTGACACATGTTATCAGTTAATCATAACAGTTATTTTCACTGAGATTTAGTACATACAACAAAAAAAAACGACTCCTCTCCACTTCAGCCAATGCAAGACCCCATAGTGCGACGGCTTTATGTTTATACTGTTATACCCAAAATAAAAAAGTAAGCAACAAGTCTCTAGTTTTTAACAGACCTCGCACTGTTTAAATTATTCAGTTACAGAAATCCTTATTCATAAGAAATTCCCCATCCATTTTAGTTATGCAACGCTTGTGTCAAATAAAGTACCAAAAAGTGGAAATTTATTACTTTTTAATTCCACATCTCATAAAAAAACATCAGCTGTTCGGGAAAAATCAATAAAAGAACAGCATTATTCTTTTACTAGCCTTTACCCGCGGCTTCGCTCGCGCTCATGGTTATTTTGCCAATATAAAGAAATCATTAACGAAAAAATTATTAATTTATTATTTCAGGTTATTGGTTAATACAGATGAAGATAAAATTATTACAAAATGAAAAATATTTACTGCAGATCATAGGTTCTTCCTCGCTTCGAACAAAATATCCCACTATTAGCTCCCACTATAGCTGGTAGCTGGTAGCAAATTTTTTGGGTGAACGCATAACCAAAATATGAGTTTGAGAATCTGTAGGTGCATGCACCTTAATATTGAATTCAAAAGTCTGGAAAGATTTTTTCGACACCCGTGTTGGAGACGGGGTGTTGAAAATATGTAGCTGTTTTCCAATTTTGGGGACAGGGTTACAACCACATCAATCCATTTTCAAAGAACAGGAAATGATCCTCTGTCATTTTCCCTAAGTCCATAGACTTTAATTTTGACTTTCTGAACTTGAGATATAATAGTGGGGCTGTTAGTGAGGCCAACCTTTCATTTTGACCTGACGGGTTGAGCTTTAGTATACAAATGGTCCATGTCCTAGCTTTACTTTTAAGAAGTGTTGCCAAGGTTGCAACACTGTCAGAAGGACAGGAGAAGGGTTGCCACAGTTCCGAAATGTGGCTTATTGATCGAAAACTAAGGGTCACACGATGACCCGAGAACTCCCGTTGGATTCAGCACCCTTGAAAACATAGGACCACATTATTGTTTTTCTCCCACACCTCCTCTTGCACGAAGGGGGTGGAAAAAAGTCGTTTTGCAAACGAAATTTGAAAAGCCAAGAAAAGTTAGAAAATTATTTTTTTAAATAAAATTTAAAGATGGTGTCGACGCAGAATTTCACAATCTACTACATTACATCCAGAGTTGATTGAAAACCTACTTTGGTTTTTTAAAAAAGCCACTTTCAAAGTGCTGGGGAGGGACAATATGAAAGATTAACAAACTTAAATATTTATCTTGGAATAATATAAGCATATGACACATGTTTTAAGGGTACTTTTAAATGCCCAATCTAACTAAATCAGAATGAGCCCGATGCAACTTCCTTCAAAAAAGTTATAGCCTTCTTCATAAATGATGACCGAATTATTGGTGAAACAAGTAAAATATTACCAAATTTCAACAGCATTGACACGAAACTTTGTTCACATATTTCGTTTGTCATAACCAACAAGAATGAAAGGAGTCTACAAAAATATTTGTAGCGAAATGAATTAGAAAAAATTTGAACTACTACCATGAAACCCCTCCCAAAACTGGCACATTGATGAAAGTTGGTGAAAATGTTTGATTAATCATCGGAACCAAGAAGCAAAAAAGACCGTTCAAATATCCATAGTCTGAGGGTCTTCTTTGAGAGGAAATGTCGTACCTATTCTAGTCAAAAAATAGAATCATTTTCATACATTGTTAAAAGTGAGATAACTTTTTCATGGGAGCTGGTGTTTCTTTCAATGAATTAGAAAAAATTTGAACTACTACCATGAAACCCCTCCCAAAACTGGCACATTGATGAAAGTTGGTGAAAATGTTTGATTAATCATCGGAACCAAGAAGCAAAAAAGACCGTTCAAATATCCATAGTCTGAGGGTCTTCTTTGAGAGGAAATGTCGTACCTATTCTAGTCAAAAAATAGAATCATTTTCATACATTGTTAAAAGTGAGATAACTTTTTCATGGGAGCTGGTGTTTCTTTCAATGAATTAGAAAAAATTTGAACTACTACCATGAAACCCCTCCCAAAACTGGCACATTGATGAAAGTTGGTGAAAATGTTTGATTAATCATCGGAACCAAGAAGCAAAAAAGACCGTTCAAATATCCATAGTCTGAGGGTCTTCTTTGAGAGGAAATGTCGTACCTATTCTAGTCAAAAAATAGAATCATTTTCATACATTGTTAAAAGTGAGATAACTTTTTCATGGGAGCTTGTATCTACTTTATTTTAATATTATTGGATTCAGCATTAAAAAATACCTTAAAATCATGCACCATATTGCATTTATGTATCTTGGTTTCAAAAACATAAAAATGCTCGGCCAAAACTCTGCTTCTCATTCCCCATCGAAAAACACCCTCAGACAGTTTATATTTGTTTGGTCTTTTTTGTTTCTTGATCTTGATGAAAAGTCAAATGTTTTAACCAATTTTCATTAATGTTCCAGTTTCGGGAGGGGATTCATGGTAGTAGTTAAAAATTTTTCAATTTCAACGAAACAAACACCCTTTCACTATAAATATTTTTGTAGACTCTTTTAATTCTTGTTGCTTATGACAAATGAAATATGTGGACCAAGTTTCGTGTCAATGCTGTTGAAATTTTGTAATATTTTACGTTTTTCACTAATAATTCGGTCATCATTTATGAAGAAGGCTATAACTTTTTTGAAGGTAGTTGCATCGAGTTCCTTCTAATTTAGTAAGATTGGGCATTAAAAAGTACCCTTAAAACAGGTGTCATATGCTTATTTTATTCCAAGATAAATATTAAAGTTTGTTTATCTTTCATATCCCCCCTCCCCAGCACTTTGAAAGTGGCTTTTATAAAAAACCAAAGTAGGTTTTCAATCAACTCTGGATGTAATGTAGTAGATTGTGAAATTCTGCATCGACACCATCTTTAAATTTTATTAAAAAAAATATTTTTCTTGGCTTTTCAAATTTCGTTTGCAAAACGACTTTTTTTCCACCCCCTTCATGCAAGGGGAAGGGTGGGAGAAAAATAATAATGTGGTCCTATGTTTTCAAGGGTGCTGAATCCATCGGGAGTTGTCGGGTCATCGTGCAACCCTTAGTTTTCAATCTATAAGCAATATTTCGAAATTGTGGGAACCCTTCTCCTGTCCTTCTGACAGTGTTGCCACCTTGGCAACACTTCTTAAAAGTAAAGTCAGGACATGAACTATTAGTGTACTAAAGCTCAACCCGTCAGGTCGAAATGAAAGGAATGCCCTCATATCGTGCACTAACGTCCCTACTATAACCATTTTAGGTGTACTATATCGAGAAATATTTGAAGATTAAAAAAAAAAAAAATAATAATAATAAGGCCGATAAGTTTTGCTTTATAGGCTCTTATCTTGAGTTTATTACTCGGATCATAAAATTAAAGTTTGGGGACTTAGGAAAAATTACAGAACACAATATCCCCTTTTGAATAAATGAATTGAAGTGGTTGTATCCCTGACACACAAATTTAAAAAGTACTATTTTTAACCCCTCGTCCCGAACACGGGTATCAAAAAAATCCTTGCAGACTTTTGAATTCGATATCAATATGTATGAAACTACAAAGCCTTAAATGAACTCATATTTTGGCTATGCGTTCACCCACGGAATTTTCTGCCGGCTCTTAGACCAATGTGAGGATGATGCTGTATACTACTTACATGATGTATGTCCTTCCATTTGGCGTTAACATACATATTCTGGGCACTGGGCATATAGGTACACGCGAATCAAAATCAAAACTTTCTTTGAGAAAGTGTCTCAGCAGCTCTCAAGACAGCCTCTTAATTCGACATGAATGGATTTCTTTTTGATCGACCAAATTGCACTGCCTGGGCTTGCGATGATCTCCTGTTTAATTTAAAGCAGAGCTTGTGAAGCAGATGGTATAATAAAACTTCAACATAATAAAAAAAAACAAACTATCGCTCAAACGAAATATCAAAATTTATTGATTTTTTTTTTCAAACTTAATTGATTTACTTGTGTTCACATATAAAATGAAGTTGTTTTGGTACCAAATATTTTTTTCTTTTTTTGTCCATTATGGTAAAAAAAAGTATCCTATTGACGCTTCCAGAGTCCCATCTATCTCTATATCCAAATTTGTCATAATTGATTCAGCAGTTTAGGCGTGAAAGCGTCACAAACAAACAAACAAACTCACATTCATATTTATAATATTAGTAGGATTGATTTTTCACGAGTTCGATTCTTTTTAATTTCTGCGTTTATAATTCTAATTATTTAGATTTCTGTCGTTTTTAGTATAAATAAGAAATAAAAGTGTCGTATATGATATTTCCCTACTGAGTGAATTATTATTGACAGAAGAAAACAACCACCATTTTTCCTGGCGCGCCGGCCGCCCGCTTTGCTTCAGTTTTAATATCTAAATATTTGACTTTTGTGTGTGTTAGTGACATTTCGATACAAAAATATCCTTATTTTGCCACTATTCAACCTCCAAACGCGTTTAGCTTATAAAAAGTCTATTTTACGTTGCATAAGTTTTATGAATAAGGCTTACGCGTTCAGAGGCATTATAAGGCTTGTTTCACACATATACGGTTTCATTCGGTTCGGTCTGTATTCGGTTCGTTTTCGGTCGGACCTGATAAGTGTGAACCGATGAAAACGGCAGGAATAAAAACCTAATAGAAACCGAATAGCACCGAACGTCCCCTCGACACGAATCGGTTTCATTCGGTTTCAAGGGCACACAAACTTATCGTAGCGTTCACACATATGCGGTTCTATAAGGTTTTTTTTTGTTCGTTTTTATTTGGAATTGACAACTAGTGCTGAAGAATCTTATAGGAACCGTATATGTGTGAAAATAAAAAACTAAAACCGAAAACGAACCGAATACAGACCGAACCGAATGAAACCGAATATGTGTGAAACAAGCCTAAGGAGTGTATAGCGCTATGCACTCACTATAATACGCTTATGAATAAGGCTGTATGAATACAGGAGTTTTATTTGTAGTACTTACAGTCATTAAAGCTTTTCGCTTCGGAAGAAATTGCGGAAAGCAGGAAACTGTAAAAAGTCGTTATCGATATCAGCGCCGCAAACAATTTTACAGGGGGTCAAAGGCCTCCCAAACTGTTTTTAAGGAATATTTCCCGAACGGTGACTTTTTCAAACAAAAATGTTAGGGACTAGTTTGTAGCTTTGAAAATTTACTACAAATAATGGTAAGTAGCTTCTTTTCATAAGAGTAACCGTTTTGAAGATAATTTAATTAGTAGAATTTCGGATTTTATGTTTCTGTATTAAGTGTACTCTCTTACTTATTTTTCTTTTCTCAACCCACCCTAAATGCTCTAGTTTTTTGTCACAATTTATGTGAATCGCCCTTTATAAATGATATGCCAAGTTTCGTGACCTTAGAACCCGTATGATTAATGTAGTAGAGCCTGAATCGATGGGGAATTTTCTCAAACCCTTTAATTAAATTCCTGTATGTATTTTTTAATACTGTTTTCTATTTTTCCTGGGGGATATCACGCAAGAAAAACTCACCTTGTACTCAACCTCAAAAGTGGTGCAAAAGAGTACATTTTATATACAAAATATAAAATCCGTAGCTCTACCGATTGAATTATCTATGAAACGGTTACTCATATAGAAAAATGTTACTTAACATTTTTTGTAGGAAATTTTGTAAGCTACAAGCTAATTTTTTAATTTTATTCCTTAAGAATTACCATTCGGGAGATATTCCTTGCAAACCGCTTGGGTTAAAGTTAATATAAAGTTGTTACTGGCGCTCATATCGATGGATATGGCCTTAAGTCTCTTTTTTTGAAGGTTCTGATTAACGCATAGACCAGATGAATTTGTCGAAAAAATCAAAGGAGGAGCACTGTCGTTATTCATAAGCATATTTTGAAGAAAGCATATTTTTCAGCAGCATCATTAAGGAAGACCCACATTGTGTTTACCTATTTCCAGAGAACCGGATGTCAAAGCAAATCAACCATAAAGAAAAATATAACATTGCCGATATTGAGCAACAAGAATATTGTCACCTCTTAAGAGACTTGCTTTATTTATGTTCATTGTACATATGTACATAATATTAGTATGTTAGGGTGGTCATTTTATGTTTTTTTTTTAGTTTTTATATTTGGATGGGCCTTAATCGGCTCCAAATGAAGAAAAAAAATTTCTCTGATATAACCCCCGACCTTAGTATTTTTTTCTTGTCTATTTCCAACCTACATGCTCTGAATATTTTTGACAGATTTTACGCGAATTTCTAAAAAAAGGAGAAATTTAATTTACCCCTACTATAGACTATAGAGGATGAAAATAAAAATCTGAAAAAATTAGGGAATTTGTTTTTCTTCATTTAGAGCTGACTTAACCCCATCCAAATATAAAAAATAAAAAAAAACCATCATAACGACCACCCTAATGTGCATATTTTTGCATTAATGTATACAAACAAATATTGTGTCAGCGCATTGATAATGTCGATATTTTTTCGTACATCTCCGTGGTATAATGGCTTGTGCAGTTGACTGTTATGCCAAAGGTCTAGGTTCGATTCCCTAAAAACAAAGAAAAGTATCTGCTGTCATGAATGAGTTCCTATGCTTCTCATCGGACTCGGACTGGTTCTCCATGAATTGTCCTGCCACCAAATTCTAATATTTTTATTTATTTATTTTTTGTCAATCAATTTCTTCAAATCAATTACCCAACCCTTTTTTTTAAATATTAATTTTATGGATATTAGCGTAACTTATTAGTCAAACCCCTGGGTTAACCATCGCAATAAATTCACAACTTCATCATAAAATAACATTTATAACATTATCTAACCTTTTTTAAGTAGGCACCATATAAACGTTAGTCCTATCTAACTTCCATTTTTCTTCATCCAGATGACATAAATCAGCAATTTTGCAACAAAGTTAAAAAATGGATGTTCACTTACAATGCGGGTGCTTCTTCGTACATTATGCCCTGCCATACTGCCATATATAAATTATATCTACGACGGAGTCGTACGAACTTGCTCTACAACAACTGCAATAATTTTGCTGCTAATTTTGTCTCTCGAATTAAAATATCAAAGAACACAGGTTGCTTAGTAGGAAATTTGATGAAAGAATATCGTCGGCTTTGTTTCAAAATGAACATTTCACATAGGTACAAAACATTTAGACATTTGGGCTTTTTTAAACTCCAATTACGATACCAATACTCATCCTTAAAAGTGTCAGAAAAGAACACATTAAAATAAGAATGAAAGGATATTAAATGCACACGGGTAGATCAATGAAAGCGAATCCAATCAACTCAACTATACTCACATATGAGTAATCTCCACACCTGAGTTGAAATTTGTTGTTTACAACAACTGATGTGAAATGCAATTTGTATTGAAGTGATGCTTGAGGAACCGCACGCCATATGCCTTGTCCATCACAGAAGACATTTTTGTTTGCGGTTGAAAAGGCTCCAAACGCCAAAAGGCACTTAAATTACATAATTTTGACATGCAGACGGAAGAGGTTTTTCTTGTCCTTATGGTCGGCGGGCCATAAAGTGCACATAGTAAAACTTAGACATTCCATTTGCAAAAAAGAGTAGGGTTCTCTGCTTAGCACACGCAGAAACTGGGCGCACTTCACTTAGACTAATCATATAAGAAACGGTCATTGGTGGTTATAGTTCTGGACTGGGATGACGATGCGATGGCGGTTGGCCAGCTGGCGGGTGGTGGCGGTGAATGCCAAACCAAACACATCGTCTGAAGGCTCTAAACATGGAACACACTAATAAATGGTGGCTGTAAATTATTTCCTAGGAGCTAAAGGTGAAATGATGTATAATAATATAGATGTCATTGTTGGACCTTTATGTATGGTCACTTATTTTTTCTGGAATTTATTGCAGCGTTTTGTGGTGGTCTTATAGATATATGCAAGCAATTGGACATCCAAATCATGACTCATTTTTTATGTTAAGAGGTTATTGAAAATAATATAATAGACGTTATACAAACAAAGGGTGTATTTAAGAATCCCCGAATTATGCATATCTTAACTTAACGTCAATGAGGGGCTGAAGAACCCTTCAAAATAATTCATTGTGTATGTAATAAGACAAAACCCTCTCACTCTTTTAAACCGGACAAAAATTTACGGAAGCAAAATCTCAGATAAAACCAGCTCATCTGTAAAATATGGTCGGAGGAAAGCATGCCCGATGAATGGAACCTCAGCATTGTTTGCCCGATCCTCAAGAAAGGCGATCCTCTGGACTGCACCAACTACAGAGGCATCAGCCTTCTTAATATCGCCTACAAGATCTTCTCTGCCGTACTTTGTGAACGCCTGAAGCCATTCGTCAACAACCTGATAGGTCCATATCAGTGTGGCTTTAGGCCAGGGAAGTCCACCATCGACCAAATATTCGCACTACGGCAGATCTTGGAGAAAACCCAGAAGTTTCAAATCGATACCCGACACCTTTTCATCGATTTTAAGGCCGCGTATGACAGCAGCTATAGAGATGAGCTATATAGAGCAATGTCTAGTTTTGGCATCCCTGCCAAACTCGTCCGTTTGTGCAGGATGACGATGGAGAATGCACGCTGCTCCATCAAGGTCGGCAAAGACCTCACCGACGCCTTTGATGTCAAAAAAGGTTTTAAGCAAGGCGACGTGCTGTCATGCGACTTCTTCAACATCGTTCTTGAAAGAATAGTGCAAAACTCTCACGTCAACACTAGAGGCACAATCTTTCAGAATTCCGTCCAATTACTCGCTAACGCTGACGACATTGACATAATCGGACGAACAAAGCGTGATGTCAGTGGTGCTTTTGTGAGTATTGAGAAGGAAGCCAAGAAGATGGGTTTAACGGTGAATGAAAGCAAAACGAAATATAAGCTGTCAACAAGAAACGGCACCCAACACCGACGTCTAGGACAGAACGTCACTATAGACAGCTATAATTTTGAGGTGGTCAGAGACTTTGTCTACCTTGGATCCGCTATAAACTCAGCGAACGATACCAGTGCTGAGATCAAACGAAGAATTACTCTTGCCAATCGCTGTTTCTTCGGGCTAAGAAGGCAATTGAGAAGCAAAGCCCTCTCTCGGGCAACAAAACTGTCCCTGTATAAGACGCTTATCATCCCAGTCCTGATGTATAGTGCAGATGCATGGACACAGCTAACGGTGGATGAGAACGCGTTAGGCTGTTTTGAGAGGAAAATTCTCCGGGTGATTTTTGGTCCCGTCTGCATAGATGGTGAATGGAGAAGAAAATACAACCACGAACAGTATGGGCTGTATAGCGATACCGACCTAGCCACAAAAGTGAAAAGCCAACGAATGAGATGGCTGGGTTACCTAGAGCGAATGGACACCAATGCTCGGGCCCGGAAAGTCTTTGAATCCAACCCCGTGGGACAACGCAGTAGAGGTGGACAGCGTAAAAGGTGGCGCACGCAAGTGGAAGAGGACCTCAACCAACTTGGCGTGCGAAACTGGAGACAGCTAGCTAGAAACCGAGCCGGCTGGAATTAGCTTGTTGGTTGAGGCCCTGGTCCACCCCGGACTGTAGCGCCACCTTAAGTAAGTAAGTAAGTAATGAGAGTTGTAGATACTTTTTCAAAACTAAAGTACGACCGGAGTTTGTCGTAAGAATATTTTTTTAATACTTAAAAGAAAATTGAAAACTTTAAAAAAATTAAGACACAAAGTATCGGATCATTTCGTTTATCACTCAGAAAACAAGTTCTTTTCTGTCAAGTCATAACCTGTCAAATTCATCAAAAGATGGCTAAGATGTCGAAGGATTATAAACTCTAAAAAATTACGAACATTAGAAAATTCTCCGTAAACTGATGAGCATCAACATCGTTTCTTTTCAACCAATTCCCTTCGGGTTAGCTGCCAGTTATAGGTATCATTGAAACTCATCATTGAAAATGTTAATGATAGATTTTGAGATGTTTAGAAAGTAAAATCAATTAATATTTTGATGGACAAATAAAGCTCAAGACTTAATAAATATTTCTAGTCAAAAAATTTTCAAATATGCCCAACTTTCTTCAAAAAATGGCTTTTAATTTTTGTAAGGATCATTGGTAAGATAGTTCAATCATTGAAGTAAGAAAAGTGTTTTTATGTTGAAAGTTAGGCCTTTTTGAAATTTTTTTTGGCTAGAAATATCAATAAAGTCTTTATCTTTATTTGTTCATCAAAATAATAAATGATTTTACTTCCTAAACGTCTCAAAATCAATCATTAAAATTTTCAATGATGAATTTCAATGATAGCTATAACTGGCAACTTACAAAAAAACAGGGCTTTTATCAATCACGTATGAGAACTTCCTGACTATCAGTCAGCCTGACAAAAAGTGAGACAACTTATAGCAAAAATTGACGTTTGCATAAAATTTTTCGATAGCAAAATGAGCCAGGCTATTTGCATACGATTTTTGGATATACTCCAACATTAAGTAAAAATCGCAAGAATAATTGCATCTTTTAAAAGCATACTTGACCATCGAGAAGAGCTGAGCTACTTTTATGCAGCACTGAACGCTGCCATCGGGCATTCCAATAATCTTTCCAGTCAACTGGAAAATTGGTTGGTTGGTGGGTGGACAAAATCAAAACGTCACCTATTTGTCGACGTTTTGAAAATAACAAAGAAAAACAAATTAAACAAATGAATAAAACAAAACAAAAGTGTAAGGAAATATAATCATCATATAATAAAAGGGCAAACACGAATCTTATAGTGTTGTGAATTTTAAAGTGAAAATGTAAAACTAAGTGTCGTGAACAAATAGGTACTCGGTCTCGCTCTGGCTCTCACTCGCACTTATTGTGCAATCTTCTTTTATTGCAGTAAAAAACCTTTTCAACGATATATAATTTGTATGCCTTTGGCTTTTGTAGACCGCGTAAGTTGTACCACAAAATTTGTGTTTGCGTTTTATAATAAGATATACACTGTGAAATTCTACAAAAAGATGGCTGCAATGTTAGTGGATTATAAATCTCAAAAAATATGAAAATATAGTGATTTTATTTATTGCTCCGGAAAAGGACAATTGTATAGCTTTTGGGTGGAACTCTGTGAGCGTTAGAGAAGAATAATGTGTTCTCTATTTGTAAACCATAAACTGTCAAATTGTACCAAAAAATGGCTGCGATGATTGATTGATTCCAAAACCTAAACGAAAATTAACAAAAATTGAGAGTTTTGTATGCTCCCGAAAGGACCAAATTTTAGGGCTTTCGGGTAATACCTGGAACAAAATATTCAATATACTCAATACTCATAGAAAAACGTATTTTCTTGATGCTTTAGCTTGACAAAGCCATAAACTGTCTAATTCCACTCAAGTATGGCTAATATGTCTACGGATTAAAAAACTGCAACTGCAACTGCAACTAGAACTGGAACTGGAACTGGAACTGCAACTGCAACTGCAACTGCAACTACAACTGCAACTGCAACTGCAACTGCAACTGCAACTGCAACTGCAACTGCAACTGCAACTGCAACTGCAACTGCAACTGCAACTGCAACTGCAACTGCAACTGCAACTGCAACTGCAACTGCAACTGCAACTGCAACTGCAACTGCAACTGCAACTGCAACTGCAACTGCAACTGCAACTGCAACTGCAACTGCAACTGCAACTGCAACTGCAACTGCAACTGCAACTGCAACTGCAACTGCAACTGCAACTGCAACTGCAACTGCAACTTTTTGTTAAACCTATAAGAGCTGACTTTTTATGTCTGTGAATTGGCCTTCCAAATGTCATTTTTTTAAATGACCAAAATGAGGTGCCAAAAGCTTCTTTTTTATCTTGAAACGAACTTTTAAAATTCATAGAAAAAAATGTATGGCTGACTAATTACTGTAAATAGTCGGCCTTTTATGACGATCCAGAGCTATTTAAAACGGCATACTCTTTTTGCAAATTTCGCACAAAGGAGGTGTCAAAAAGCGCGCGTGACCTAACGTTACCTTGAAGAACTCTAAACTTTGATCAAAAGTTATCTAGGGCTGACCAATTTCTAGGACTTTTGAGCTTTCCTGACCAATTACTGGCCAAAAAGATGGCATTTTTGTCTCCCAGTTTCCCATATATGAGGTGACAAAGGTCCAGAGCCAAGAAATTATTGTTTCAAATCGAATCAAAAGCCATTGCTTAGCGTTTAAATTTTCTTACAGTTGTTAAACCATGAAAGACCATTTAGTTGACGTAACTATTTTTGTTTTTTTACAAGGTCTAGCCTAGAGCTATTTTTTCAGTTCCATGGTCCACAGTTAAATTCCAAAAAATAACAGCAAACAAATTCAACATCATGATGAGGAAGACATGTACAAAAAATGTTATTTTATTATAGAACTCCGCGCATTAATTTCGTGCAAGAATCTTTTAAAATATGCATTCATAAAATAAACTCATTCATAGTTAGCTATAGTTGGGATAGATATTCATTTGTTTAATTTCCTCTGCCTAATGCCCTGCCATCTCACACGAATTGCAAACCAATTTCTCCAATTTCAATTCATACATAACCTGACCTTCGTGGCATTTTCTCACATTTTCCCTGCTCTAATGTCTACAGGTATTTTGAAAATTAATTCCCGCAAAGCGACACACAGACCGGCCAACCAACCGATCATGAGCGCTGGTATACTGGTGCTATAACAGGTAGAGATAGAGCTGATTGAACTTGTTGGCGAGGAATTCAATTTGCAAAAAGTAAACATCCGTTGGCTGGCTAAGGCAATGGCTCTCGAGAGGCATCCAACCGAAAAATTCATTCCGAAGACGACAACGATGTGATACTTTCACAGATCTCGATCTCTGAACCCTTTCCAACAAGCCAAAGCCATACATAAATATAGATATACTCAACTCACATACAATATTATATGCGACGATATAAAATAGCTAAGAGCCACCTTCTTCAAACACCACACCGTATAATATAGCCTACACTGGAATCTCTAAGTTCCTATCCTCATAAAGTAACGATCGCAGATCGAAAACCAGCTAACATTTGTTAACATAGCAATTATTTAGGTTGCTCGTGTCAGGGCCAATCGATTCGATGCACAATTGAGACCGATTTGCTGAGCACCAACTTCATCTTATATAGAAGCTCTCTGTGTTTAATGGCCTTGCATTGAGTTTTCCTTACCTATTATACTCAAGGCACCATACTTTTAAGATATGAAATTTATTTTAACTTTCGCCTACTTAAATGCACAGTTAGAGTCTTATGTCCACGACCATATTGTGCACCGGTATCACATTTTTAGGGGGCGTCTAAGTGGATTAATTTTTGCATAAGAAGCGAATAAATAAATTTTGTCCAGGAATTATCTCTGTGTTAAATCCACAGAAGAGAGTTTGAAGATTGGTTGATTTTTAACTTGAGAAAGAGGTACCAGTACCTTCGATAGGGAAAGATTTGGATCCGCAAACAAATCTAACTCAAGATTTTAATCATACCTGACATTTGATATAGATCCTGAACAAAGTTGGACTTTAAATTGTGTCTGCATGTCTATACAACCTTAGTATGTATGTCTGTAGAGATAAACCTACCCCAACCCACAGCTAAAGTCACTCTTCAACTGATTCAAATTTTGAATATGGAAGCTTTTTAGAAGCTTTATAGAAGCATTTAAGAAGCTTATTTGGATATAAATCTTTAAAAGTTCATGAATCTATGTTTTTTCTTTTGTACTAAACTGATTTCAATCAAATTTTGAATATAGAAGCTTTTTAGAAGCTTTTTAGAAGCATTTAAGAAGCTTATTTCGATAGAAATCTTAAAATATATGTTTTTACCTTTATTAGAACAAAAAATTGCTTTTTTAGGAGTCCCTGAAATCAATTTGTATCATTTTAAATTACTTTAAGTAAAAAGTTGGCCTCTCTCCTCTTCTTCTTCTATATGAACCGCTATATGAACAAGAATCAAAACGCCTCATTGTGTAAGATGGCTGATCTCTGATGGCAAATATAATACAACAATTTTCAGCTTAACAACAGTGGTAAATGTTTTCAGAACCATACAGACTGCGAGACAACAACTGATTACGTGTCAGTGTTTCTATTATTACCTAACAAAATGCGAACAATTAAATACAGCGGCTTAGCGTCAGGCTGCAGTGATGCTATAGCACGTTGCCATTTTTTTTGCTGTGAAAAGCAAAACATTAATAAATGCCGCATATGAATCACGTGCACGCGGTCGCCCATAAGTCTACTTCAGAAATGATGAAAGCGGCAAGATGACGACGATGACAAGAATAACAGTGCAGTGGGATGGCGAATTTTATCCCTTTGGTGAGTTGGTTTGGAGTCTTGGAGGTTTATACTCAACGCCTCCTTAAATTCATGGTTGCCATCTGAAGAAAAATATTAGTTTTTCAGTTTAAATATTTTGCGAATATGAACCGTCAATAATAGTTAATTTTGACAGATATGAGGTTTCAGCCTCAAGTTAGTGGGTCAACTTTATATACTTGCTTATCCGGCTCACAATCACAGCCTGAGACACGGCAAGCTTCCATTCGCTTCGATCCTGAGCATGCTGCTTCAAGTCCTCTAAACAAAGATATCTGGCATCCACGATGGCTCAGTCCCTAAAGCGGAGGTTGGTCTTCTTCGTTCTCTCGAACCTGGGGCTGGGATTCAAAGACTCTCTTGGCTGGGAGCATTATTGTCCATTCACTCGATATGGCCGAGCCAATGTAGTTGACGTGGTTTGATTTTGTGGACTACATCCACGTCTTGATACAGCACAAAGGGATCATGGAGAAGGAGAAGATACTCCTCCATTCGCAGCCCTCGCCTACAGGATCAAATATTCGTCGATAAATGTTTCTTTCGAAAAAGCACTCGTTCTGTTTATCGCTCAATACTTGGCACCATAAGGCAGGACTGGCATTATAAGGGTTTTATATGTAGAGCGTAGATACACTTCGTCCTTCATGTGAGGAGCTTTGAACCCATCTGTTCCACCAAACTCAGTTGGATTTCCACTAAGATGTCGTTTGTGGGATTCATGTTTACTCCAAGTTAGATTTACTCCTTAAATACTTCTATTGGGGGCGGCTAATGACATCAATAGCATTGGCATACTCTAGAAGTTGGACGGATCTTTTGAAAATAGTGCCTTCAGTGTAAACACCTGCCCTGCGGACTTTTTGTTCTAGAACGAGTTTTAAGTTGAAGAGTTTGAGTTTGAAGAAATCTAATGATAGCGCATCTCTTTCCGTCCGAAACCCTGTCCATGTTTGGAATAGTTCAGGAGAGCTTTTCTCTAATTGAACATTGCATTACGTATTTTCAAATGTCACGAAACATATCTGGATCAGTTTTCCCAAGTTCAGCCATTGCCATATAGAGCTCCTGACGATGAATGCAATGCGGCTTCAAAGTCGATGAACATGAGTCTTGACTTGAAATTCCAGGATTTGTGGCTAGGATCTCGTAAGCGATGCGACGTTTGTCAGGAATATGCCACGATAGTTCTTGCAAGACCTAGGATCTCCGTTTTTATATATGGGACTTACTAATAGACCAGTCATCGGGCATGCTTCCGTCCACCTAAATTTGGTTGGTGAGTTGATGCACTTTCCCCTGTGCTACGGTTACTAGGTTACCTTGGCTGTTTTGGAGAGGCTGCGTTCCGGTTTTGAAGCTAGCAGCCAGTTGCATGACTTTATTTTTATAAAGTTTCCGGGTATTGTTTTGATCGCGAGACTCGAATTACTTGAAGGTGGATGCTGTGTACGCCCTCTTCTTTCTAGCAGGGTCGTTTCTCTCCTCCTTGCTTGATAATCCTCTCCTGCTGCTCTTATTTGCCACTGCAGCATATTCGCATGTGCATAATCCCACAGTTTTTTTAGCTGTACGCAACGCATTCATCATCATATCACGGGTTCTTTTTCGGGGGTAGCTCGCAGCTTATTGAGGTTTCGGCTGCCTCTTTAATGAAATTGTGATACTGGGACCACTGATTGTTGATGTTGGCGTTTGTGGCGCAGGTGAATGCAAAGCGGAGAGCTTCTCGCTCAGATGCTCATTGCAGGTTCTAGCGACTCCAGGTATGCTAAGGCGCAACGTTGAATTTCTTCTTTAGGTTGGTTCGTGGTTTCTGTTCAATTTTTAAAAATTGTACGAGAGATACTTTCAAAATGTATTTATTAAATGTTATAGTCATACAACCCGTCTAATATACCTACATAGATTTTGTTTTGTTCATTTCTTTCAAATTCCCTTTCCGTAAAGTTACGATATATCGTTACTTTATTATAAATAATTTATTTTAACCTATGTAAATATTTATATAGTATTTAGTCTAAAAAGGGAACTTCTTTTTGCTTGATGAATAAATAAATAAATAGAGTGGAGCCCTTAACCTTGCCGCAACCAAGAAATAATCAGAGTCAACATTTGCTCTTTGAAAAGCACGCACGAAGTCTAAGATATTCGAGAAGTGTCTTCCTTCGATTTGCACATGGCTGATTTGGTTGGCGTATCGACCATTTGGAGAGCGCCAGGTTGCTTTTTGGAGTCTTAGCTGTGGAAACCTAGTGCTTCTTACGAACTTCTGGAAGTCAAATCCTGTTATCATTATTCGTCTCATCGTGGAAACTGTGTCTGCCAACTAGTTCGACCAAGGTGTCATTCTCTCCAATTTAAGCATTGAGGTCGCCTAGCAAGATTTTTGCATCGTACTCCGGGAAAGTTTCGTAAGTTCTGTCCAGGAGGTCATAAAACCCATCCCTTAAAGATCTTTCAACTCCATTTAGTGGAAATATGATTGCATACGGTGCAGGGAAATAACTTCACTAGGGAAATGACTTCACATGGGACCACACTTCACCACTAAAGGGAAATAATTTCACTTTTTTGAAGTGAAGTTATTTCCCACTGACGCTGAGAGATAATATCACTTTTTTGTGGAAATGAATTTCACTTTAATGTGCGTTTCTTTAAATCCAGATTCTTGAAATGCATACACACACCCAGCCTCGCACCTACCCCAAATCATATAGAGTGCACAAGCAGGGGGGCTGGGGTTAGCTCGCCGTAATGCTTTGCCTTACATAAATACAGTGCTAGTACCTAGCATTACGGCGAATAAATAGTGATGAACAGTATGGGGGGGGGCAGCTGGGTGAATGCAGTTTCTTTTGCATTTAAAGAATTTGGATTTAAAGAAACTCAATTTTACATTTTTGTGTAATTTTAATCACAACAAAAACATAAATGTTAAAAAAGAGCCAAGTTCTTATATGTATGTACAAGAAACCTGTGCGTAAAAAGTCAGCCAAAAAAAGTAATGAGATCTAAATTATATGCTAAGTTTTAAGTTCATTAAGTTTATTATCAAATATCTTAAGTAGAGTAATATCGAAACAATTCCAAATTATGACAGAAATTCGGTATTTAATGATTACTGATTTAAGTTTGATGGGTTCACTGGTCAAGTTTTCACAAATTTTTAATTTGTGATTAAGTATTTAAGAGAAAACTTGGTGAAAATCCAGCCCTATCACTCTACAAAGTTTCATAATTCTACGACAACCGAAAGTGCTCCATATAAGAAATAGCAATTCTGATAAAGTGGGTGGATGGCACGCCCCCTGAATGGAGAATTCCAAATTTTCGATTTTTTCTTTCTAAGTACTTCAAGCCCTACCGACCTACCAATTTTCATCGTTCTACAACAATCGGAAGTGCTCCATATAATTTATAAGAATATTTAAGAGAGTGGGTGGATGCCACGCCCCCTGAACATAAAATTGCAAATTTTTGATTTTTTCCTTTGTATGCACCACAAGACCTACCGTTGTGCGAAATTGCAAGTTTCTACGATGTCGGGAAGTGCTACATAATTTTGATGATCGGTAAGTGAGTCAGTCAGTGAGTCAGTGAGTCAGTGGGTCAGTGAGTCAGTGAGTCAGTCAGTTACGGTTCTTGCGATTTTCGAAGTCCTATATCTCGGTAATTATTAATGCTAAAGAGTTGAAATTTGGTGTTTGATCAGCTCAGCATATACTGCGAATTTGAAGTTTCTGACTTTATTGGTACTGAAGTTAGAGGGGGGTTGAAAATCGCCTGAGTTTGTTCCTGTAAAAAGGGTGTAGTGCCGCGAACTTGGCTGGGCACTACCGTGCCCTTTGATCATATCATATAGGTGAGAAATAACTTCACACAATGTTCAGATGAAATTATTACCTACCTTCAGTGGGAAATAACTTCACCAAAAAAGAGTGAAATTATTACCCACTAGAGGTGAAGTTAATTCCCATGTGAATTTATTTCCCGTGAAGTTATTTCCCTGCATCTTTCATACGAATTACAGTCAGGTGATCACTTATTGGTTTAAAATCGATAAATTTGCTTCTTAACCGATTTCCCACGACGAATTTGCATCCTAATATGTGTAGTCTTTCACGTTCCAAGTGCATACTTTCAAGTCGTTATCCGTTGACGTGCTGGGTCCTGTTGCTTTGTGAAAGTTATCATTATCCGAGGCTCTTTGTGTCTCTCGCATAACTGAAATTTCTTTACGTGGCAGGGAAGTTAACCTGACGTGATGACACAACCCCGAAACCCGGAGGTCCCTGGTCCTTGTTAAGCCTTAGGAGAGCAAGTCGGATATTCCGATACCAGTCTACGATAATATGAGCAGTACCTCCTACTAGAGCTAGGTCAATTAAGGATTTTCGTGAACAAAAAGTGGTCTTATATACCAGAATCTATATTTTACGTCAGTCTTCCACGCCAACAAACATTGGTTACATATTGGAACTGTTCAATTCCTATTGGATTTGAGGAATTTGAATTATAAGGAGTGAAAGAAGAAGAAGAACTTCAAACGTCTAAAAAAAACGGTATTAATATCTTTAAGTTTGGTGCAAATTAAACAAAATGGTAACCATGATTTGATTCCTAGAGCTTGCAGGCACAACAATAAAATCGCAATATCAAATCTCTGCGACGATCTCACGGTCGTCGCGTCGAAACTCCCTCTCTCCAGTTGCATTGTGCTTCTGAAGAATAAAACAAGAAGACAAATAAATAAAAGACCATGCCGTTGTCTTCGTCACCTCCGCCCGCCATCATCATCAGTTGGAGCACGCGGACAAACGTGTGAATCGTCTCCTTGTTTATGATTAGATAACAATACATATACCTATACCATTGCTGCCACTGTGAAAGCGTGCTCCTTTGATTCCTTTTTTTCTTTCTTTCATTTTCATTTAAGATCTCATTGCACAGAAGGCACCGGCTTTGGCAAAATAATAAAACGCCGATTATAACTTTCATTGTTAACACAAACATGTCCGCTATAGTTCGCATCCTATTGTTAAAAGAGAGAAAAATTAATTCTAAGCAGCGTTTTTAGTGGAAAATAATCATAGCTTGGGATCTTTAGGTTGTTACGGGGGCTCATCTCTTCAATGATAAATTGAGGGAATCATTTTAATAGCGGTTTATTTTTAGTTAAAGACTGTTGTAAGTTTTAAGAACTAGGAAACAGTAAACAAAATGTGGTGAGAAAAGAAAACAAAGACTACTTTTCAAGCACGTTCTGTTCCTTTCTTGTCGGGGTTGTGATATTCCATCCCTTACCATTTAATATGCGTTCATACAAGTTGGGATTATTTTTTGCGAAAAGTATAAATCATTTTCCAATTTTTTTTTTCTATAGCGATATATGTATACAAGCACAGGTAAGGCATGAATAAGGAATGGTGAAGTTATTTCCTACTGAAGCTGAGAGATAATTTCACTTTTTTGTGGAAATGAATTTCACTTAAATGTGCGTTTCTTTAAATCCTGATTCTTTAAATGCAAAAGAAACTTTACCTACACCCTGCCTCGTACCTACCCATATGCATATATGTATACCTCACTGTTTATACAACGTAATGCTTTGCCTTACATTAATGCAGTGCTACCACCTAGCATTACGGCGAGAAACAGTGAGATATTCAATCCCCCTGCTTGGTCACACTATAGGGTAGGTACGAGGCTGGGTGTAGGTAAAGTTTCTTTTGCATTTAAAGAATCTGGATTTAAAGAAACGCAATTTTACATTTGTGTAATTTTTATCATATCTTAGGTGGGAAATAACGTCAAACAATTTTCAGATGAAATTATTTCCCACCTTCAGTTCAGATAATAACTTCACAAAAAAAAGGTGAAATTAGTTCTAGCTAGTGGTGAAGTAAATTTCTATATGAAGGTAGTTCCCGTGAAGTTAATTCCCCGGACCCACATCACCGAGCCCATTTTTCGTATGCTTGGTTTTCGGAATCAACTCCAAAGATTTGGATGAATTTTTCAGTCTGCGCCCTGAAGGAAGTTCATCCACTACAATTCCAGCGATTTTTGTGACAATTTTAGAATTTAATCGAAGTAAAGCCGAAAATACAAAATTCGACCTTATTTTCTTTTCAATGCGGAAATAACCCCAAATTTTCCATTTGGCTTTATTTCGCTTCAGACAACGAAACTTAACCAATTTGTTTCATTTGGTTTTATTTTGCTTTCATATTTTTTTTTTGTAGGCTGATAGCTGTTGGCTTAGGAAAATGTAGATTTTTTCACCTGTCGTCAGGCGTATCCTTAATTGAGCATCGGTATTGAGTGAGTATGAGTAGGACAGAGGAGCAAAAGAGGGATTTAAAATCCTTTGAATCCACTAACATAAGATTAACATAACATAAGATCCTGTCTGGCGGTGCAGAGATAGTTAGTTTCATTTGATGTGAAATAAGTCTACTTATGTCACACGCAAGTTTCACTTTCTTATGAGTATTTAGTACACATTTTGAAATATGAAGAGAGAATATCGCGTGGTTTTTCTTTGATTTTAAGAGAGGCTTGCAAACTGAATTTTGCAGTAAGGTATTTTTTTAGTACATTAAACTCTGCTTTGCTGCAGGTCTTAATACGGTGCTAAGTAGCAATTAGTTTCCCAGGCAGCAGTAAGTAACACACAGCGACCTGGCAATCTCCAGATGGTTGAACCGTCAACCAAATCGACCACGTGCTAATTTACGCAAGGCAAGCATCGAACATCTTGGATGTGCGAACTTTCCGAGGTGCAAACGTGGACTCTGACCACTTTCTTGTTGTGCTTGTGACAAAGTTCAGAGCCCGACTGTCCAACGAAAAGAAAACGAAGACCGCCCTAGGGAAATATTCAACATGGCATGTCTTAGGAAATCTGAGAAAGCCAGTAAATACATGGCCGTACCCCCAGCCTCAAGCGTCAACAACCAGTGGAACCAGGATCTCGACATCATTAAGGAGACCTCCAAGACCACCATAGGCTATCAACCACCCAGAAAAAAGAACCCACGGTATGATGATGAATGCGCGGTATTGAAGCAGAAGACGGAAAATGCACGAATGAAAATTCTGCAACAGAAAACATGAGCAGCAATAGAGGAGAACTATGAAAGGAAAACGAATGATAAAAACCCTGCACAGAAAGAAAAGAGCATCCGCAGCCTCTCAGATCAAGTATCTCAAGGAGTCTAGAACCACCACGAACACCTGCTGTTTCTACAAAACAGCCAAGCAACTGGCATCAAGTCATAGGACTGGCACGCAAGCTCTTCGAAACAGCGAAGGGAACTTAGTCACCGAAGTACAGGAAATTGTAGACGTGTTTGAGCAGCATTTCCAGCAACTGCTTAATGGGCATTATGAAGAGGAAGCGACAAGGGAACAAGGAAGCATGAGGCCAGTCAATGAAGATCCAGTCCCAGTGCCCAGTACTGAAGAGGTTAAGAAAGCAATCCGCAAGCTACGAAACTCTTCAAGTATGGAGAAGAAATCCTGGTAGGGTTCATGCACCAGCTCATCAAACAAGTTTGGGAGAAGGAAAAAATGCCCCACGATTGGTCAAATAGATCCATACAAGAAATACGGAGGCATATTCCTGCTTAATGTTGCCTACAAGATCCTATACAACGTTCTATATGAGCGTCTAAGACCTTTCTGCAACACTATGATCGGCTCGTCCCAGTGAGGCTTCAGGCCAGGCAGATCAACGATAGACCAAATCATCTTATTGAGGAAAATTCTGGAAATGACCAATGAATTTCAAGTCGAGACCCACCATTTATTCATCGACTTCAAAGCCGCATATGATGGCATAAGTCGCCAAGAGCTTCTATTGGCGATGTCAGAACTCGGGATCTCGAAAAAACTGATCCAGCTATGCAGCATGACGTTACAAATTACACGGTGCAACGTGCAAATGAGTAACAGCTCATCCCATCTATTCAAGACGTGTACAGGGTTCAGACAAGGAGATGCACTGCCATGTGATTTCTTCAACCTAGTTCTGGAGCAGATAGCGCGATCGAGTGGTGTTAAAATGGAAGGGACTATCTTCAACAGGTCTTCTCAGCTGCTTGGCTATGCCAACGACAACGAAATCATCGGCTGCTCGAAGTGAGCTGTACTTGAAGCATTCACAGCTATTGATGAACAGGCGAATCGCGTTGGTCTTGAATTGAATGAGGACAAAACAAAGTATATGATATCAACAAACAAATTCTCATCTGTTCATCGCTTAGGACAAAACGTCACTGTTGGTAGCAGTCTTTTCAAGGTAGTCAAGGAGTTCACCTGCCTCGGAACAAACATCAATTCCACGAAAGACACATTAGTGGAAATCCGACGAAGAATTACCCTAGCGAACTGTTGCTACTTCGGTTTAGCCAAACAAATGGGTTCAGAACTACTTTCTCGAAAGACAAAGTGCATGCAAAACGATAATTTTACCAGTTCTTCTCTACGGCGGCGTGGCGCCGAGTGCTGGACGATAAGTAAAAAAAGGGAATTGATACTGGGCACTTTCGAGAGAAAAATTCTTCGGCGGATATTTGGGCCTATGCGAAGAGGGCGATTGGAGCAGAAGATTCAATCGTGAACTGTACGAGCTGTACCAAGATGTGGATGTAGTCCAAAGAGCCAAAACACGTCAACTACACTGACTCGGCCACATCGAGCGAATGGACAACAACGCTCCAGCCAAGAAAATCTACGAATCCCAGCCCCCAGGTTCGAGACGACCAGGAAGACCGAACCTCCACTATAGGGACCAGGTCACAGACGCAAGAGCACGTGCAGTGGGAGTGTGCGAGGGACCGCAACCGATGGAAGACCGCAATATCTCAAGCAGAGACCCTTCATGGATCGGGATCCGGATAAGTAAGTAGTAATAAATATAACTCTGCACAGATAAGATGGAATAATTTCCTTCAACTATTGTATTGTTGTTGAAAAGATACTAAAATGTTCTGAATATACGCAAAATTAATAGTGATAAAATGTTTTTAGCACAACAGAAAATGCATAGTGTACAGTTTCTATGCTAAAAAAGATCAACATTTTCAAAGCATTTAACTTAGAAATACTTCAACAAAAATAAGTACATAGGTAGTTACTTTTTGTCTCATGGTATTTCAATGATGGATCACCTTTAAGGACTAACCTTTACCTTGACCCACTCCATATGTTCGTATACCTAAATCTATCTCAGCAACCGGTCAAATATCATTTTTATCCACTTTTCCCAAATCTCACAGCAAACAATTCCTCGTGATACAATGAAATGCAAAACTATGTTAAATCCGCCATATTTGGTGACCAGTTTCGGTCTCACCTTTACCAAAGCCTCGTAGAATGTTCCTTTTTGTGTCCCGAAGGAAACAATCAGTTCCTACATCTAGAATGCACATGTGCCGATGGCTTTTTCAAATGATTTATTCCACGGATGAACTTATAACCAAAATTGACTACAATGTATTTTCTCCTTATGAGAGCCCCATAGACACTAGATACTAGACAGGCTATACAATTATATTTGCCTTATAGAAAAAAAAGGATCTGATGCATTCATAAGGAAATATATGGGGGGAGAGGAGACGTGTCCTGTTGTAACACTTCTGTTAACATTGTTCAGATACATCTCTAAGATATGAACTTTTCTTGTTTGCCTGGTAACCAAGCAAGCTTGCTCTTGCACTCAGGTACCAAACACTTGTAATATCTACCCGTACCCTTACTTAACCGAAAAAAAATGGAAGAAAAAAAAAGATTTATGTTTCCTTGTTGAATCTTGGTGTATTGCATTCTGTATTCAACACTGTTGCACGATGTTCTTGTATCTGGATGTTCGATATAATGTAAATCACTTGAAATTAATTTAGACTGTTTTCCTCTGTTAAGGAGCAAGGGATTGGATTATTGGCAAATAAATTCTAAAATTTTCAAACATGTATTGAATGAAAATGAGGTCAAGACCACGGTACCACCGAACCAACCATAGCTATGTAGATATCATTACCTTGTTCACATATTGAGACATCAAAATATAAGTAGTACAACATGGTAATAGCTATATACGATTATTTATTGGCTTGAGATTAATGGTGTAAAGACAAGGAACATTAATTTGAGATGTTGTGTTTGGATGTTTAACATAAAGTTTGCCAGAAGATCTACAAAAAAAATTTCAAAGACTCCAGGTTTATGTAGGGTAACTTCTTCTTTTTCTCTGATTTTATTACTCTAAGGTCTTATGTGTTAACTTATGTTGTATTAGCATGACTGGCAGAACTGTAATAATATAGTCGTTTAGTGCCATAACCTTGTTAATTGACTCTAGAAAAGGGTGCAAAATGGCAAAATTATGGTTATTTGTCAGCTCTGTAAGCCCTTCTTTAGAGATTAGAGAAACGTAATGACAAACTTTAAGAGTCTATAAATTGTAATTATTTCCCTCAGAGCACTCGTCGTGTAAAATGTTCTCAGATAAATCAGTTTTTTATTCTAATTTTTGTATTGTGCGTGTATACTTAAGGGGTTTTGACTGCCCCTAAAATGAAAGATGAGAAATAGGGAAATAAGAAAGGTTTCAAAATGAGATACTGATGTGCATTGGTTGAGAAGCTCTGAATATTAAAATGTGGACAAAAAAGATCTGGTACTGGTACAACATTTCACATTCGTTTAGTGCAGTTCATGAAAGAATTAAAGTACTTTACAGTAAATTTATTTGTATTCCTACAAGCGTGAGAACCTATTACTATTGGAGGAACGTAGCTGGCTATTTGAATAGAAAACAATTTATATAACCTGCATCGTGCCTGATCGGGACACTATTGATTGCTCAAAGCTTGGTCGGGCCAGTCACAATCAGTCACGGTGAAGTACTTGTTTTCGTTCCTCGTGGTTGTCTCCAACCAACTATCTGCGTATCCCTTTATACGTAAGTCTGAAAGATGTGCGTGAAGTTAGCACCGCCATTTTCGATTTTCAAAAAAAAAAAGATGTGCTGTATTGTGCTCAACTTGTGCTGCCTTGTGCCGTAAATATTCGGAATATGGCAGTACAAATAGCGCAGAAAACAGCACAATTTTAATTTTTTACAAAATTGCAAAATTAAAAAATTTTCATCCGTAAAATTTGCAAATTTGCAAATTTCTTAAAAATATTTACGGCACAAGGCAGCACAAGTTGAGCACAATACAGCACAACTTTTTTTTTGAAAATCGAAAATGGCGGTGCTAACTTCACGCTACCGCCCTTCGCAAAGTTTAGTTTTGGCCATAATAAATGCAATTATGCGAATTTTTGTGTTTTTTCTTTTTGGTTCTTAGTATCATTTTTTGAGCCCAATGCAGAACAACTTTTTTTTTTTACGAAATTTTGAGATTTCGCAAAAATTTCATTCGTAAAATTTGCAAACTTGCGAATTTTTCAAAAATATTTACGACACAAGCCAGCACAAGTTGAGCACAATATAGCACAACTTTTTTTTTTTGAAAATTGAAAATGGCGGTGCTAACTTCACGCACATGCCTGAAAGGCCTATTGCTCTTTAGGATAGGTTAAGGAAGTTAGCATTCTTCGTAACTGAAATCAATTCCGCTAAGGACACTGATACTACGCTTCGGATAAGAAATGATAACACGTTGACCAAGATTGGTATCTGGAATTAAAAGACGCTTCTTGACAGCGGAAGTGCAGGTCCTTAAGATGCCAGATTACTCCAATTAGAGAAAAAATTCATGCGGTATAAGATGGACATTTGAGGGATTAAAGAAGTTAGATGGTTGGACTCGGGGAAGTCTTAGCCTCCAACTCTTATCACTAATTAGGAAAACAGTTTTCCAACGCCAGATTCACGAAAACTTCCAAGAGATTAATTTTCTGAAAAATTTTAGATAACAGGATCCTGAAAGCTATGATACAATCACACACTATTACGCCCCAAATGAGCTCTCTTCTGTCGAGGAGAAGGAGGTCTTTCATAAACAGCGTGCTGCTTATGATAGTATACCACGTGGAGACTTGAATGTCAAGTTTGGCAATGACAATTATGGGCTCAGGCATGTTATGTGAAAGCATGGTGTTGGTGACCATAACGACAATAGCGAACGGTTTGTCGATTTCTGTAATGCCAACCACCTTGTAGTAAGAGAAACCATGTTTGAGCACAAGACGTGCCACAACAAAATTAGTTGGGTGTCGAAGGACACACATCCAACTTTCAACTGAATTGATGACTTCGCGATCAGTCGGTGATTTAGAAGCAGTCTCTAGGAAGTTTGAAACAGAAGAGGTGCGCACATGGGAATGGCCTGCGGACGACCACCTTTCACATGGATTGGGAGCAATCAGTAGCATGGAACCCACCTCCATCGAAAACCATTGGTGTGATGTGAAAAATCTTTTTATATCCGGTGCTGAAATTATGGCCGGTCAGTCGCAAGGAAGAAGGAGTGTCTGGCTTTCCGAAAAGAATTTGGGTTTGACTCGAAGAACGAAAACAGCTCAAAGCTTTCATTACAGTTACTCCAGCAGCAGGGAGAAACGAGCTAGAGTCTGTGTAGGACCACCTTCAGAATTACCAAAGAGCTTACAGGGTTCAAAAGCTCTTATTAATAACTGGTAAAAGACTGATCACTGCTAGTTTCGGATGAGGACCAGCTCCCCAGTGAAGGCAACCCAACACCCAATGACCCCTCAACAAATTCTCGAATATGCACTGTATACCCCAGTAGAGAAGAAATTTTAACCGCAAACAATTCACTGAAGAAGAAGCGGCATTCTCGCAGAAATTTTACGAGCAGTGCCTATACAACATGGAGCTCCTGTACCCATTTATTGAGAGAGCTTGGGAAACAGAGAGTTTTCCTAAGAAATGGAAAAAAGATTGTCAAGCTTCCAAAGAAAGGAATAGGGTTCGAACTTCAGTAGCAAACTTTCGGAGCAGATTTGTAAAAAAAGTGGAGTAAATCAAAAATTTCCGGAGCAGATTTTAAAATGAAGGGAAAAACTCAAGTTTTCAAGAATTAAAAAGAAAAAAAATCACATAAGCCCCAAAAAACGAAGAACAAAGATAGAAAAAGAAATGATTCCGTTCAGCATAGACTTTCAGATGCAAACATTCAGATTTCAGAGTCGGAGTTGGTTGGAGAATTGAATAGCAAAATGTTGTCATTTATATCAAATAGTTTGGCAAAAGAATTTTTTGGTGTGGACAAAAATGAGTAGATCTCAAAAAAGCGAAGTGGTAGAGTATATTTTTTTCTTCCTCAAAATTGGAGTTAATTTGCTCCGATTGGAGTAAGGTTCAAACGCTCAAGGCGACCTTAAGCATTTTAAAAACTGGAAAGAAATTTGCGTGCCCTGCCTGTGGTAGCCAAAGTAATAGCAAAAATTGTACTGAAACTAATAAAAACCACCTCGAAGCCACGTTTGACGCCAAACAAGCAGGTTTCCGCATGCAGCTTGCATGCAAATGGAGGAATTCAGTGGAATCTGCAATCACTACGCAGACGACGACGTATGCTTAAAATCTCATAGGATCATGGATCTCCATCAAATGACAATAAGGGCGGAGAGAGAAGCTGAAATCGTGCTTAAGATCACTACGGCAAAAACCAAAAGGGTCTTCCTTGGAACTTCCTCATCTATACCCAAGCAAATATTTCTGCACAACCAGTAGAGCGATGGTAGAGAGCTTTCAATATTTTGGGATTATATTTTCTACTGATAGCGGGACTGAACTGGATATAATCAGCTGAATCGAGAAAGCAAAGGTTGCGTTTGGAATGCTGTCTTAAATATGAAGAATGTTACTCTAAGCCTTAAGGCCAAGCTACGACTGTCACGCTCCAATGTTGAATCCGCACTTCTTTACGGGAAATAAATAAATTTGTAAATTTGGTGGTGCAACAGCTTGTGGAGAACCAGGGCCTAGTGACTGACTTACAACTCTCCATGCCTGTGCCTCTATTGTTGGCAGTAATGGATAAATGGAGGGGACCAACAACATTTTCCCGAGAGTTCTGGAGGTTTTGTCAGTTCCTCGCAAGAAGTACCTCGGAAAAAAACATTTCTGTTATTTTTTAAATGGCAGTGGCTGGGAATTGAACCCAGACCTTCGGCATGACTAACGCATTAACCATTATGCCACGGGGTACTATCTTCTTTACGAGTGCATCACTTGGAAAGTAACACCCTCTGTCACAAGAAAGCTGCAAGCGTTCGAGAATAAAATGTCTGCGGAACATTTTGAGGATTTTTTTTACCTAACCGTATCTCCAATGATTAACTTCATGATTGGACTGGTAAGGACACCATCGACTCTTTAATACGACGAAAACGTAAGTGGCAGTAGATTGGACATACGCTAAAAAAGGTCACGAGTGCATTGCGATATTGCAGAGTGCCGGACATTGACCTAGGAAGTGAAGGGTGTCCTCTTCTAATTCTACGTCACCGCAACCTCTGCATAGGTCTTCAGTACTTAGTCTCATCTTCCTCTTAAAGTTCCCTAAGAGATTATGTCCATTGATAATTCCTATTAAAATGACTCAGGGATCTCTTTTTCAGGTTTTTGATAAAATGCGGTTTTTCTTATTGTAGCTAGGCCACAAATTCTTTGTAGTGGTACAAGTTGCGAGTGAGTTCCATCTGTCATTGGTAAGTTCCACTATCTTCTTACCAATTGTCTATTTAATGGCACAGGATGAAATTTTAACACCGGAGTCCGGTAGGCTTTGATTTTACGATGAACCATGTCCTTGCCAGTTCACCTGCTGTTTCCTTTCCTAGAATTCGACAGTCACTAGGAACCCAGCAGAGTCTGATTGTGCGCGACAGTATGAAACCAGCTTGGATTTTATTTCTGTTGCATAGATAGCTTTGATCGCTGCCTGGCTGTCAATGTAAAAGGTGATATCAGCATTGTATATCTACTCCATAGTATTCTCATGAAACACGATTTTGTAGGTAGACGTTTGGTCGATAGGTTCGCAGTGATCGCCTTACCGAGATCCCTTAACAAAAATTAGTATTACATTTGGACGCATAGATGGCCACGAGCTTTTTTTCTTCATGAGAATACTATAGAATTTATATACAATGATATCAGCCCGTTGTATCGCCAGCGTTGAGATCTATTCGGCAGCCTTAGTCACTGTTAGAACCTCCGCTTGGAAGACACTGCTATAGTCAGGGAGTCTATAAGAGTTGGCTAATTTGAGGGATTCTGAGAAGAAGCCCGCACCTACTCCCGTATCCATCTTCGATCCGTCGGTGTACATTTCTACCATCGGTGTATCCGATTGTTGTAAACCAGTCTCCCATTCTTGTCTTTTGGGGATGGAGACAGTAAACGGTTTTTCAACATTTGTACGGGGTGTTGTGTAGTCTGTGCATACATAGCCCTCCGTAAATTTGTTTTGTGCATAGCCTACGGAGTTCCTTTTCCAGCTATCGGTCTGGCTCAGTCTTAGAGCACCATATGCTGCAGTTTCTTGTACGAATATATCTAGGGGTCTTAGATTGAGTATGGTTTCCATTACGCGCTGTGGGAGCATACCTCATTGCCCCTGTGATTCCTATGCACGCTAGTCTTTGAACTTTATTAAGCGTCTTATAATAACATTCTTTTATCTATCGTACTCCACCAAACCAGGCTACCATATGTGAGGATCGGTCTTATAATGGCCGTGTTCATCGACATTATGATTTTTGGGTTTGTACCCCGGGTCTTACCAAAGAGGTAAAAAGCAATCATGGCCTTCTTGGCTCTTTCTTTGATGTTCATACCCCAGTTTAGCTTTTTGTCAAGAATTATGCCCAAATATTTGGCATGATCTGATAGTCTTAGTCAGGTTCCTTCTATTGATGGTGGCAAACATTCTGGTATTTTCCTTTTTTTTAGTAAAAAGAACCAGTTCTGTTTTTTGTGGGTTAACTGAAAGTCCACATCGATCGCCCAGGTACAGACTTTTGACAAAGCGTAATTAATCTGTTCACTGGTTGTGGAAATAAATTTTCCGGTTGCTAGCAGCACCAGGTTGTCTGGGTAGGCTACTACTTTGACACCGCTATTGGTTCAGTTCAATCAGTATTTCGTTCATAACTAGTATCCACAACAGTGGTGAGAGAACACCTTTTTGGGAAGTCCCCCTAGATGTGGATACTTATACTTTGATCCATGCGTCCCCTAGTTTTGAGTTAATCCATCTGTGTTTTAACATACAGATAATCCAGTTTACGAGGGAACTATCCACTTGAATGTCTACAAGTGCTCTTTTTACCGCATCATTTTGTACATTATTGAAGGCGCCTTCAATGTCCAGAAGAGCTGCCAATGTGTACTCTTTGTCCTTGATACTATGCTTTCTAAGTTGTGAAGGGCTGTTACACCACCTATTCCTTTCGTGTAAGAATGTTGGGCAGGTGACAACACATTCGGTTTTATACTTCTTTATATGTGTATGTCTATTAGCCGTTCGAAGGTTTTTTAAACAAGCGATGTAAGGCTAATGGGTCTATAATCTTAAGCTTCCGTATGGCTTGGCTTCCCAGCTTTCGGCATGAAGACTACTTTTACTTCACGCCACGCCAAAGGAATATATCCTCACTTAAGGCTGCTTGCAAAGAAGCTCTTGAGATGTTGGGTAACGTGTTTAGTGTTCTTCTGTAGCATCATGGGGAAGATGCCATCTGTCCAATTTATTTTATCCTCCGTTATAATATCTGATGACACCGTGTGCTCTGTTTGTACTGCATCCTCCATGTTGTAAACGTCAAAGTTACATCCAAGAAAATGATAAGGAGCTCCAGTGATTCCCCACATGATTCAGTCTTTTCTAAGTCTCGCTGATTCATTAGTTGCAGAAGATTAAGCACGAGCTGCGTTTCTCCCGTTGAGTTTCGGCTTTGAATTTACTTCGACTATTTTTATACGCTTCCCAATCCAATTCACTTCTAGTTCGTTTAGGCTGTATTGAAAAGTCTGTTAGTGACAGTGATGGGCATAATCGAATGATTTCAATAATCGAGATGTTAGTATTCGAGTGATCATAATAATCGAAAGATCATTCGAGATATTATGTATGAGAGTCGAGAACCAAGAAATAAGAACGAAAGAAAAGGAACGAAAACCTACATATTCGAGAACTCAATACGTTCATTGTCTATTTATGATTGTATTCAATTTGTGTACACATACATAAACAGTAAGCGTCCTGAGCACCGAGTTCTCAATTAATTGTGTTTATTTTTTTATTATTTCTCCCACCGCATTAGCTCGAGTGATTAAATACACCATACACTCACACAAACTACATAACAATCAACTTTTTGGGTCGATAATGTGTGTTTCTCTTTTTCTTGCTTGTCTTCCGTTCTCATTTCTGTTCTTGAATCTCGAGTTCTCACGACACTTACTACAATAGTAAGCAGGTAGGTAGGAAAATCATTCGAATGCAAAATCATTCGAATGATTCATTCATTCATCATTCGAAGTGTATTCAAGCTGCTGTCGGCTCTCGACTCGAGCTCCCATTGCGTTGAGTCGCGTGGTTAGGTTAGGTTAGGTTGGAAGGGGTGATAATACGGCAAGCCGCACAATCTCACTCGGATCTCGTAGGATCCATTGCGCTCCCCGGGGTATAGGTGGTTAGTGAGGAGGGATAGGGAGGGAGTTAATAGGAAGTTTTAGGTGTTAGGGGCCTCCTTGAACCATCCTGAGCTCTGAATGAATTTCAGAATGTTCTTTAGTGGCAAGACAGAGATGTCGCCCAGTTCGTCGAAGAAATATTCTCCAAGGGCCTCTTTTCTGGTTCTAGCTAGGCTGGGGCATTCGCAAAGGAAGTGAGGGGAGCCCTCCTCTGCCTCTTCATCATGACACCCTCTACATAAGTCCGATGAGCTGATGCCCATTCTGTTCAAGTGGGTTCCCATTGAGTTGTGGCCCGTAAGGACACCAACCATGAGAGATAATTGAGGCCTGCTTAGCTTGAGTAAGTAATCAGTTTTTTTCTTTGAAATATTTGGCCATAGATTCCTAGAAACCCGACAAGTGTCGATGGATGACCATCTGACATTTGCAGCCTCTAAGAAACTCTGGTGTATTCTACTTTTTTCTTGCTCCAGTGGCATGAGCACAGAGGCTTCGATTTGGCTCGGATCAAGAGATGAACCGCTTTTGGCCAGTTCATCCGCCATTTCGTTCCCGTGAATATCCCTATGTCCTGGAACCCATCTTAGGGTTACTGTGTTCGTTGCATTGAGTAGGTACTCTTAGCTCGTTCCGGCAACGGTCGACCAGTTTGGACTTTGTGGTGATTGAGCAAATGGCTTTAATTGCCGCCTGGCTGTCTATGAAAATATCAATATTGTTGTTTACTAATTCACATGAGGCAAGATGTTTCGCCGCTTCGCAAACTGCCAGTACTTCCGCTTGGAATACACTGCAAAAGTTTGGAAGCCTCAACGATCTATTTATGGATGGGTTATCTGAGTAGATGCCTGACCCAACCCCCTCCGAGGTTTTGGAACCGTCAGTAAAGACCGAAACATGATTTTCATTTATGACCCTGTTTTCATTCCAGAGTTCCCTGGTTGGAATATCTGTTATGGTTACTGGGTTGAAATCTATGTGCGGTGAAACGTAGTCTGTTTGAATGTCTATGTCTGTAAAATTCATTATAGTTCTGTGACCGTAGAGGCCCTTTTTCCAATTTTTACATTGGTGAAGTCTTAAAGCACTTTTGGCCGCCAACTCTTTCGTGAACAGATCGAGTGGGGCAAGTGAAAGGAAAGTTTCAAGGGCAGCCGTTGGTGTGGTCCTGATAGCACTGGTTGTACCAATACACGCTAGTCTTTGAATTTTAGTCATGGTTTTTAGATTGGTTTCCTTATCTAAGGCTGGCCACCAGACCATGCATGCGTACGTTAGAATTGGCCTTATAATGGCTGTGTACATCCAATGAATGGTTCTGGGGCTGGGACCCCATCTTTTACCAAAAATTCTGCTGCAAGTGTAGAAAGCTATTGAGGCTTTTCTTTCTCTTTTTTTAATATTTTCTTTCCAGTTTAGTTTACGATCGAGAACAACGCCAAGATATTTGGCAGTACCCGAAACCTGTAACGGTATTCCGTTAATGGTTGGCGGGTTTATGTTTGGAATATTAATCGCGTGGTTGAATACACGTACATAAACAATCAACGGTCTCGAGTTCTCTATTATGTGCGTATCCTTTCTCTTACTTGTCTTTAATTCTCATTTCTGTTCTTGATTCTCGAGTTCTAGTTTAGTATTGATGAAAAATCATTCGAATGATTTAAGTGAAGAATCGAGATATCTCGAGATATTGCCTGAATCGATCATAATCGATTATATCATTCGAATGCGCCCATCACTAAGTGATGTGCTTTTTGCTTTCCAGCCAAGGTTACGCTCGCCGGTCTCGCCAGGGTCGTTCTGAAGAAAAACACGAAACTTCAGAAGAAAAGGTCTTAGGACCTTATCACAAAATCTTTATTGAAACAACTATTTTATATATGTATAATAAATTATATTAAGTTTATTATTATCTGGTTGACGGTGGTATTCTGGTGTTGGTACACTGGTGTTGGTTGTTCTGCTTTCAAGTTCGGGTGTTCTTGTATCGGGAAAAACTGCCTTCGGTTACTTGAGACTGCGTCTGGAACGGTTGCAGGTGATATACGTTAATCAGCAGGTACAACGCCCCTGGTGGCACTAATCAGCAGGAACTACGCCCCTGGTGGCACTTATTCAGCAAGTAAAACGCCCTGGGTGGCACTAATCAGCAAGTACAACGACCTTGGTGGCACTGATCAGCAAGTACAACGCCCTTGGTGGCACTAATCAGCAAGTACAACGCCCTTGGTGGCACTAATCAGCAATTACAACGCCCTTGGTGGCACTAGTCAGCAAGTACAACGCCCTTGGCGGCACTAATCAGCAAGTATAACGCCCTTGGTGGCACTAGTCAGCAAGTACAACGCCCTTGGTGGCACTAATCAGCAAGTATAATGCCCTTGGTGGCACTAATCGGCAAGTACAACGCCCTTCGTGGCACTAGTCAGCAAGTACAATGCCCTTGGTGGCACTAATCAGCAAGTATAATGCCCTTGGTGGCGCTTCTCAGCAACGAAACCCCTTACCACTGGTGGGGGGAAGTTCCGTGAAACCAAAAAGCTTAATTGACCGAAACGACTTGACTCGTCTGCGGCCGGAGCGTAACTGCTCAGGTTAACTAAATGCCGTCTGACGTTGAGTATGGTCGAAAGGGTGCCTTTCATCCATTCGAGCAGGTCCACTTGTTATATTTCCGGTAACGACTGAGTGGGAACTGTACGAAGATAAATGACAAATAATTATTGTGTCTATTTTCCCTATTTTCACATGCTTGTGGTGAATGTGAATCGTATTTTGATGCAATACAATTCTCGCTGAAAATTAACTGGTGCTGAATATTATCTGGTGCTGAATATACTGGTGCTGAATATTATCTGGTGCTGAATATTAGCCAATTAATAATGCCAAGTTCGTGTGTCCACCAAAGTTGTTTCTTATTACCATTCCTCATCTGTTTAAGGAGTTTAGCGATGCAATGGAACCCCTGAGGCAGCAAGGCAGACGAGTGGGCCGACCTAGAAGTACTTGGCAAAGAACGTTCGAAATGGAATCAGCACAACTGGGGAATAGTTGGAGATTTCCGATTATGGTCTCCTAGAAACGGTATGAATGATTTTAATATTTGTTCTACAGAAGTTAAAAAAAAAATTATAGTTTGTATTTAAAACCCAAAACTGGTTTTTGAAAACCCCACGGTCTATTTGTTTGAAAATTGGTTCATATAAGGACTTTTTTAAAATTTCATACTACTTTAAGAAAATATTTAACTTTAATGAAAAAATAACAGTACCTACCTTTTATTTCCTCAAAACTGGTTTTAATTTTTTTTTAGTTTTAGCCCAGAGAATTCAGACGGTTTCTGCTAAATACATCTAAATTAATGGCCAATTTCACGAAAGGCTTTTAATTATTCAAAAAGCCGTTTAGTCTTTAAATGACGTTTTTTGGTTTCACCAAATGCTTTTAAATTGAAGTAGAATTTAAATACCCTTGTTAACGAAAAGCTCGTTTTTGTCTCAATAAATTTTTAAATTCTTTTTTGTATAGCCATTCCAGTCAACAACAGCTGATATTTAGCTGTCAAAATAATTGTCCCATCATCCGTAATGCTTATTCACTTCTTCTCATACAATTCGCATGTGTGAGGGATACAACATCTTTTTTTGGATCCAAGGATGTGAGACAAACTTGGTGAAATTGGAATATTTTAAATGTCTGAAAAAACTTAGAAGGAGCTTAGATAAAAGCAATTTTAGTGTTTGTTTATGAAACTGCCCATAAGTTTTGTTTTTTGAGGGAACACTTAAATAAACAATTAATATATAAATGTTAATCCAATTATTCATAAACGTGGGTAACAGCAGCAAGTTTACAGCTCAGTCTTTTTATTTGGTTCCAATTTTCTATAATTATAATGTAATTTTGAACAAAAAAATCGGGTATATCATCGACTATTCACCTTTAAAATTACAACAACAATAGCTTAGCAACATTTTTGGGCAGCAGAAAGTTCCTTACCCTATTGAAAACATCTCTTTTTTTGTCCCAGGATAAACTAAAAAGTAAAATAATCAAGCAAACAACCTTTAAGTGAAGACGATATCTCTGCCTCATAATTCCAAACCATCTAATCGGAGTTCACCTTCGTTCATATATTATTCTCATTGTTATGTAGGTAGGTACTTTGGCATTTAACATCCCGAATACGCCTCCCATATGAGTGAGCATGAACTCAACTCCCTGATGAAGCTAAACACACATAACAAAACGACATTGTTCCTGGCATTGGCATTGGCATCCTGTGCGCTGCTGTCTGAATTCCAATTTTCCTCCATAATTTCTCGTCTTTATTGTTCTGTGCTGCTGGCTCTGGCTTGGCTTATGGTTGTGCTCATCTTCGTTTTCTTTGTATTCATTCACGAATTGGTTTGAGTCATAAATCACATATCCAAAGACACGCAACAGCCCCGACCATAAGTCTCTATTATGAACTCTCTGATTGAACTGTCTTGGAGCCAAAAAAGAGCTGAAGCACATAAACTACATGGTACATGGAATTCTGCCTGCTGCTGCTGGTTAAATCGCATAAGGCAAACAACGAACAGAAAATTCCCACAGCATCAACCTTTGTCCTATATTTTATGACTTCATCTGGAACACACTAGAGCTGCTCTAGCCGGCCGCATACCAACTTTATTCCTTGAATCTCATGAGAAGTTATGGGCTTGCTCTGACTGCAGCAGCATCTTTGTCAGGAATAGAGCGCCCGAGGTCCATGGAACCCAATATTGTTCTATAGTGGGGCTAGAACGATGGAAGAAGCTTCCCGAATTCACTTGCTATGCCATTGATGGAACTCTGGCTGCAGCAGGATGAAGTCATGCTTTGCATGCATCTCACGCTTCTTCTCCTTTCTTGTGGCATATTGCTCATTTTTGGAGTTTGACAAAACACTGGAGGAAGAAGAAGAAGATGAGACTTTGGCTAGGCGAGTTCCTTATGCCCATGCGCACGTTGATTCTCGTTGACTCGTCTCGACTCAACATCGTCATCGTCTCCGTCTCTGTCTGAAGGCATTTTCACGAATAAATCACCTCTGGCCTTTGGCCCAAGTTCGATCTGTGTTCGATTGGTGGTGGTTGTAGTGGGGGTGGTGGTACAGCAGCAGTCAGCCAGTATTACATCCCAATTCACTCGAGAACCAGGCAACCTGAGATCCATGCCCAAAAACCTATCGGAAGTGTGCATCTCTTGGAATGCTTTTTTTCTTCTTCTCTCCTTGTATCGGGCTGTGTATTGAGAGGCAACTCCAGAATTGTGCCAGTGATGTGGAATATTTTTGTAATAATAATAATTGTACATGGCATATCGGATGGCATTGTAGATTGTGTTGCTGCTGCTGCCGATGTTGTTGTCCATATTGCACCTGGATTGGATGTATAATTCAGCATTTTTTCGGTGTATAATTTTCCATTATATGATGGGGATGGCTATATAAAGTGAAGCATTGCTTCTTCAGGTAAAAGTTCAAAGTTTTTCAGGTGAAGATCAAAGTTAGGTGGATCTTCTTCGTGAAATGAAGCATTTCGTTTTTCTGACCTAGTTGCAATTAGGAGTGATAAGAACTGAAGTAACTTTCTAGTGCTAATACTAGTAATTGAACTGTAACCCTTGGGTCGTGTTCAATTATTACCAGTTATTCAGATTTAACAGTTCGAAGTATTTAAATATCTTTTCAGCGTCATTAAGGAGCTTATAAAGGGTGTCCTTTTGAAAGAACGAAATCAAATGTTTAAAAAACAAAACTTTAGCTCAGTTTATTTTTGTACTAATATGATTTGTGGTAACAAGGCGTAAGGCATGTTTGTTTTAAGTTAAAACCTTTTTGATGACGGAGTTAATCTGTGTCGGGTTAACTTCGGTTCCATTTAAAATTTTTTAGTTACAACAGAGACACAAGTGGCAATTGGATTTTCAGTTAGGACAGTAACACCAATTGAAACGGCAATTAGACGCCCAACGTCAAAGGATATCGAAACCAGAGAATGTATTAGGAAGGTTCGAAAAATTAACCTTCAGGATACATAATTAAAACGATGAACCAGGTCTCCAATGCCTGAAATAAATTCGTATCTCAGTTAATCACATTAAAGTCTAAACTTTTTTTTAAAAGGGGCCAAAATTGGAAAAAGTAAAAATTATTTTCACCACTAAAGATGCCGGATCTGCACGTGGAATGTTCTGTCTCTCTATAGACCAAGTGCAGCCGAACATTTAGCGGAGGCCCTAGACTGCTACAAAGGACAAAGCAGACATCACCGCCATCCAAGAAGTGCGATGGGATGGGCCGGGCAAGAGAAAATTGAAAGACTGTGATATCTACTATGGTGACTGTTACCGACCACAAGGGCAGCGTCTCTTTGGATGTGGATTCGTCGTTAGAGGCAGACTAAGGCAAGAAGTCTTGAGTTTCAACTATGTGAACGAGTGCCTCACGACAATTCGCATCAAGGCTAAATTCGCCAACATCAGCCTGATATGCGCGCATGCCCCCACAAGGAGAAAGATGACGATACCAATGATGAGTTCTACGAGCTCCTGGACAAGACATATGAGCAATGCCCTAGCTATGACATTAAAACTGTCTTGGGTGATTTTAATACCAAGCTAGGAAAAGAATAATGGACTCAGGCTAATCGACTTTGCTGGGGGCGAAATGTTGTGGTAGCTAGTACGCAGTTCCCGCATCTCGATATACACAAGGGAACATGGCGAATTCTTGGTCAATCAACCGCTTACCAGATTGAGCACATTGCGATCGACGCAAGGCACTCCTCCAGTATCAAGGATGTCCAAACGTTCCGAGGAGCTAACGTTGACTCGGACCACTACATTGTTGTAGCCAAAGGCAATGCTACGGATATCCAGACCAAAGCCAAAACAGAGAAATACTGTAAGGAATTTTAACATCGGACGGCAACAGTAGCAAGAACTCACCAGGTCCTTTTCCGATCGAGTCTCTCGCACCCTCTTTACTAGTCCAATTCCACCAATGGCAAGCATCGAGAACCAGTGGATGAATTGCCAGGAAGCCATCAGAGATGCCGCCTCTGATGTGCTGGGCTTTGCTCGACCACCACAGCGAAACCCCTGTTTCGACGAAGAATGCCGACAAGTATATGCAGCCAAACAACAGGCATAAGAAACGGCGCTGCATAGAAGGACCAGAGCTGCTCGCGAGCTCTACGAGCAGAAGAGGAGAGGGGAACACAAGCTTCTAAGAAGGAAAAAGAAAGAGCATGAGAAGTGTGCGATCGAGGAAATAGAGGAATGCCATTGCAGGAATGAAGTTCGGAAGTTTTAGCAAAAGGTAAAGAGAACCTCCCAGGGTTACAAGGCCTGGACCGAAGCCTGCAAGAACGATCAGGGGAACATCGTGGTAGAATCGCAGTGCGTGCTGAGGATATGGAAAAATCATTTCTGCAAATTGTATAACGGCGATGATGAACCGAATTCCGCTACCATGCAGATTGCACCATTCAACCTTGACGACGGACGTAGGCCAACAATTCCGTCCACCCGATCTTGACGAAGTGAGGATAGCCATTATGTAAACTTAAGTCCAATAAAGCTGCTGGAGCTGATGGCCTTGCGGCTGAGCTATTCAAAGCGGCTGGCGATGAATTGGTTAGGAGTATGCACCAGCTCATCTGTAAAATATGGTCGGAGGAAAGCATGCCCGATGAATGGAACCTCAGCATTGTTTGCCCGATCCTCAAGAAAGGCGATCCTCTGGACTACACCAACTACAGAGGCATCAGTCTCCTTAATATCGCCTAAAAGATCTTCTTTGCAATACTTTGTGAACGCCTGAAGCCTTTCGTCAACAACTCGATAGGTCCATATCAGTGTGGCTTTAGGCCAGGGAAGTCCACCATCCACCAAATATTCACACTACGGCAAATCTTGGAAAAAACCCAGGAGTTTAAAATCGATACCCACCACCTTTTTATCGATTTCAAGGCCGCGTAAGACAACATTTATAGAGACGAGCTATATAGAGCAATGTCTAGTTTTGGCATCCCTGCCAAATTCGTCCGTTTGTGCAGGATGACGATGGAGAATGCACGCTTCTCCATCAAGATTGGCAAAGACCTTACCAACACCTTTGATGTCAAAAATGGTTTTAGGCAAGGCGACGCGCTGTCATGCGACTTCTTCAACATCGTTCTTGAAAGAATAGTGCAAAACTCTCACGTCAACACTAGAGGCACAATCTTTCAAAAGTCCGTCCAATTACTCGCTTACGCTGACGACATTGACATAATCGGACGAACATAGCGGGATGTCAGTGGTGCTTTTGTGAGTATTGAGAAGGAAGCCAAGAAGATGGGTCTAACGGAACGGTGAATGAAAGAAAAACGAAATATTTGCTGTCAACAACAAAGGGTACCCAACACTGACGGACGTCTCAGACAGAACGTCACTATAGACAGCTATAATTTTGAGGTGGTCAGAGACTTTGTCTACCTAGAATCCGCTATAAACTCAGCGAACGATACCAGTTTTGAGATCAAACGAAGGATTACTCTTGCCAATCGCTGTTTCTTCGGGCTAAGAAGGCAATTGAGAAGCAAAGCCCTCTCTCGAGCAACTAAACTGTCCCTGTATAAGTCGCTTATCATCCCAGTCCTGATGTATGGTGCAGAGGCATGGACACTGTAACGGTGGATGAGAACGCGTTAGGCTGTGTGATTTTCGGTCCCGTCTGCATAGATGGGGAATGGAGAAGAAGATACAACCACGAATTGTATGGGCTGTACAGTGACACCGACCTAGCCTCAAAAGTGAAAAGCCAACGACTAAGATGGCTGGGTCACCTAGAGCGAATGGACACCAATGCTCCGGCCCGGAAAGTCTTTGAATCCAACCCCGTGGGACAACGCAGTAGAGGTGAACAGCGTAAAAGGTGGCGCACGCAAGTGGAAGAGGACCTCAACCAACTTGGCGTGCGAAACTGGAGACAGCTAGCTAGAAACCGAGCCGGCTGGAAGAAGCTTGTTGGTTGAGGCCCTGGTCCACCCCGGACTGTAGCGCCACCTTAAGAAAGTAAGTAAGTTAGTAGGCCTGTGTGCAAATAAACCTACGAAAGTTTTGTTTTGAATGTCAAATGATGCTGCATCGTGGCATCAAATACAAAAATCTATCTATCTTCTCTGCCTTTGGCGGGGTGGGGGGCTAAAAATGGCAAATGCTTATTTCCATATCCACTTTATTTAGTTTAAAATTAAAATTTAAAATTGAAAATTATGCTGTTATTTTCTTTAAGCGTTATAAAACCTAATCTTGGAGACTATAAAGGGCCCTGGAGACGCTCGAACATGGTGCGAATGAACATAGTTCGACTAAACTCCGCAGACACTGAATCCAAGCTGAAACCAAACTACACGAACTTCATTGTTCTTGCGACTAATATGTCATTCACAATATTCACTGTCACATTTATTTTATTTTTATTCAGGTTATTTGACATTTTTCTTTTATCTTTTAATATTGAGCTCAAAATTTAACCAAAATGTTCGAGTAAACATACGAAACCGGTCCGCAAACAGTCGAATCTGGTACGACAAACGATTAGCCCCGCCCTCGAACATCGAAAAATATCAAACTCCTTTTGATTTTGGTGAGACCAAATTTTTGTTTAGTGACACCAAATAATTGGTACTCGAACCAGCCCGCAGACAAGTGAAATCAACTCGAACATAGTACTCGAACCATGTTCACTCGCACCATGTTCGAGCGTCTCCAGGGCCCTTAAAGCAATAAATTAACAAAAAAAGCTGTTAGCCCCTCACCAAAGGCTGAGAAAAAATTGTGAAACTTTTTGTTAGTGATGCCACGGCCTATAAACTCTCATAGCTCACACTCATTATTTTGGCTTCTTATGTCAAACCGCAAAATTAGCTTTTGGGAATTGACCTAATATAATCTCATGACTTTGTTTTGTAAAATCATGAAAAAAATCAAGATAATTTGATTTTTGAATCAGCAGCACTGATGCAGCCATTATTTAGCTGTTACTTAAAGCATTTTGAAAACAAAATAATTTTCACAAGCACGACCTTGGACCGTCCCTTATAAATAATTTGTTTTGGCAGGACTTCCACCAGGAATATTTAATATATCGGGTATTTTGTTTTTTAAATAGTTTAACTAATATAGAAATATTCCATCATGGCTGCCAGGTATACGACATTTTATCAAAGCTGAAATTTTGTCTGTGAATGGACGAATGAACGAATGGATAATACCAACTTTGCACCCGGGTACGTTTCGGAGGTACTAAGTGCTAAAGCCTAGTACACTGCTGATGAGAAACGAAAAATCCCATTCAAAAATGACAACGAAATCATATACGAAAAATGTAGTTCTACTTTTCCTTTTCGTTGTGCAGTTCGACGAACGACGCGACGGCGACGTGTGAAATTGATGAATGTGAATTCGATTCGGCACTTATGCTCCACCCTACTGTGACATAAATCTCGAAAAAAAAACATTTCGGGACTTATGTCCCACGTATAATTTTTTTTATTCTTTCATATCGTCGCCGTGCGTCGGTTCAAAGGTAAAACTCACTAAATAACATTTTAACATTTTTGAAGGAAATTAGACTGAAACATAGTTTTTGAAGCTGAAAATTCAATTTCCGAAAATTTTTAAATAAAGTTCCAGGGTATACCTTTCAATATCCTTATACAAAACGTGCAAAATTAAGCTTTTTGCATTCAAAAAATGCATTTCATTATCATTTTCTTGAACTTTTTTTTTGCACTTAGTGAGTTTTGGTATGAATGCAACCCCCCTCCTTGGGCACACTATAGTATTTGGGGTGGGTGTGATGTTGGGTGAATGCAAAGTCTCTTTTGAATTTGGATTTAGAGAAACTCTGAATTAATCCTATTTGCCTATCTACAAAATTGTTTTTGTTTCATTCGGGACCTACGTCCCATTTTCGACTAAAAGATTCAGGACTTATGTCTCTGTAGGATGGGGCATAAGCCCCGAATCGAATTCGGGACTTATGCCCCAGTATAGTGGGACATAAGTCCCGAAAAAGAAATTCGGGACTTATGTCGCTGCGCCGATATTCTACCTATCTTTATATTTTTTATAATCTCAACAGAATAAGAGCCATCCCTATTCTGAAAGTCGTATTTTGTCTCGAACTCGTAGTCGAACTCGAACTCGTCTCGTATCGAAATAGTTATTCTTCAAGTCGTATACGTTGGATATGAGAAACTTTAAAAAACAACGTCTATCGTTGCTTATAGAAAACTGTCAAATAATTAAACTATCGTCACATATAGGTATATGTACATATGTAAATAAAATCATTTGTGCTGTTTCATAAATTTGCCTAAAAAGCAGCCATCATGTAGCTTATTGTACTTAGTTTGGACAACATTGAGGCCCTAGAAGTTTCCCAAAATGATACCGTTGCTTTCATCAAGAATCAACTGACCAAATTGAAAGGCATCACAGAGGAGTTCGTCAACAACTGTGTAAAAGAAACGCTTTGGAGAATGATGCCTGTGTTAGCAGCTTCTCATCCTTCGAATTGGATAATCATGTACATCTTTACGAAGGGAAAGTGCATGGTTCTTCAGCTCGTGCCGGTAAAATCCTTAATATACGACTTGCAGAATATGGGTGATTATATATGGGTCAATATTTCAAAACATTAATATTTTTCACTCCAAAGTGGACCCTCGCTCAAAAGAACCTATTTTGGTAGACGAACAATTATATCCCTTAATAACTCTTTAATAACCACTTTAAAAGAAGGAGTCATAACATTTGATCAAATCTAACGGTTTTTTAAGCCAGGGAAATGATACTTTTGTCAGGGGAATGACAAAAATTTATATTTACTTCGTTGATTAGATGGATATTTAATTTTGCGAATGGTTTCAGGAGTGTAAAGAAAAAAGAGAACAAATACTAACATGAAAAATAGCATCCACGACTTTGTTGCACGAACTTGCTCTCGTGATTCAAGGATTTTGCGTGACTTAACATTTTATAGTAATAATCGTATTTTTTTATGATATTTTGACCGGCATAATGTGAAAAAATTCAAAACTACTAAAAAAACTGTAAATATGTTTTAATGGTACATTATTGATTCTTCTAGAGTTACCAAAACGCAATCAATCATTATAATGAAAGCTTGAAATTCAGGGGAATGACACAAAAAATGATGTTAGGGGAATGACTCCGAAGGGTGTTTTACGAGAATTAAATGGAGGTTATTAGAAAATTAGATGTTTTATATTATTTTTCACGTAGGCCCTTGTAAAAGACACCGACGAGAAAATCTTTTTAATTTTTATATCATACGGTTTAGTAAAAAACACGCGTTAGAGGAATGACAGTTTCGCTTGACGAAAAACAAAATCATTGCCTTAACTTGAAATAAAAAGCCAAACAAGTTTTTTTTAAACCCTTACTTCAATTTTCATAAAGAGCAATTCCGTACCATTAAACAACAAAAAAAAAACAGTTTTCTATATTGAGCCTATATATATTTTTTTTTGAATTTCCATTGGTTGGGTAGAAATGATCAATTTATGGGGGACACTTACTTAATAGCTCCTATTTAAAAAAATAAAGCAACTAAAAATCACTTAACTATTTTTTAGTTAGGATGCATATATTATTAAAAAGACTGCATCATTAGATTTTTTGTATCGTTTTTAGTTTCGTTGCTAAAATTCAGACAGTGTGGTAAGTAGGCCTGGGGACACGTCAGGGGAATGACATTTTGGGTGTTTAAATGAAGATAGCGGGTATGATAACTTTTTAAATTTTTTTTTTCTAGAGCGAATATTAGAACCTGTTTGTTTCAAGCCATTCAACTAACAAACTTATAATAAAATTTTGTACTTCGGTTCAAAAATGAAGGAGACTGAAATATTAATATTTTGAAATATTGACCCATATGTAGATTTGATATCTAGATTAATACCGAATGCTTCTGAGAATGACCGTATATTTTTTTAATGATGTTTAAATGTAGTCAAGGAATGGTTTGTCAGTATACTTGCAAGTTTTTAGAAATGAATGATTGTGGATTGCTGAAATTTGCAAAATTCTGTCGACAAACGATTTACACTAACACCTTCAGCCGTTCCAATTAAAATGGGTCGCCCTTGTAACTTTTATATTCAAAAAATACTTGTCCTTAACGATATTTGTTGGTCAACTGAGGAAGGAGATCCCTCCCCTTCTGCTTACAGCAAAGTTTGCTTATAGATTCAAGTTCGATGCTGCCAGAAAGTGTAATCACTACTCCTACATATTTGAGAGCGCAAATGATATTATGAGGGAATGAGAAGATAAGTCTCATTCACACTCGCACACAGCTTCGAAGAACTATAAAACGAAATCGATATGTACAAACTCGTTCGATTGTTCCGAAGTTGTGTTCTTCAACGCTGGCAATTCCACTAAGTTTAGTTTTTCCATCTGCCCTTCTACTGGTCTTTTATTATAGCCTTTATATTTTATCACACCCAAGTTCCAATTATGGAATCAGCATTGTCACCCAAAAAAATTTTGTTTACATATTTTCTAAAATACATTTACTAAAGCCTCCCAAGTTGTGATCTTAGGTCGTTCAGGCCCATTTGCTGATACGGAACATAAATCTATTGCATAGCTAAGTTCCACATAAATTCTATGTGATACTTAAATTTATGTAAGTTGCTCGAAAAAATTTATGTTCAACATAGTAAGGGACTGCTTTTGAATTCTAACTAACTTCAAGTCGGTTTCCGCAAATGTCAAAATATTATTAGTTTCGGTTTATTTTTTGTGCTTAAACGCATTTTACGCTATTTTATTTTAAGCAAAGTCCGGGAATAATTAAAAAAAAAAACAGATAAACAAATTGTTGGCAAAGTGAAAACAAAAACAATGGTGCAAATAGGAACTCCGGATCGAATAGAAAAACAATTTAACAACCAAAAATCAGCAGCATACGAAAATTAATGTTTAACATAAATATCTTAGGTGGTACTTTTTCTTCCACCTAAGTTATGTTCAACTTAAGGAATTTTATGTTTGAGTTTACGTTTTGTGCAAAGCAATAAGTGCCACTTAAGGGTTTATGTGGAACATACATAAGTATTTATGATCCGTATCACCAAATGGGCCTTAAGTTTTAAAGCTTTAGCCGCAGAAAAATAGATCAAAATATAAATTCCTAGGAGATAAAAACACGGATCTCAATTAGTTTTATTACTATTTTATTACTTCTAAATAATCTAGGGATTTGTAATGTTTGTGACTTGATGCGTACGGCTCAGCTTCATCAATCAGACTGTGTCCTTGCTCCTTCAAGGGCATCGCAATTCGTTTTCTGCATTATTGTTGATTGGTCAGTTGCAGGTAGCTTCTATCAACTCTCGAAGGGTTAGTCGTGGCACTCGTTAACCTTCGGATGACAACAGGGGTGTTCCATCACCCCAGACAATTTTCTTTTAGTTGTAATTTGGGTTTTGCTTGGTTTTCCTTTCTACCGTTCTAGGTATTTGTCGTTTAATATGTCAGTAGTACCTCGTGGCTTGATGGTTAGTGCGTAGGACTGTCATGCCGAAGGTGTGGGTTCGATTCCCAGCCGTGCCACCTAAAAACAGAAATTATTCGAGGTACTGCCTCTTGCGAGGAACTGACAAATCCTCCAAGAGTATTCTTGTCATGAAAAAGTGCTTCTCATTTAGCCGTTTGGACTCGGCAAAAAACTGTAGGTCCCCTCCATTCCTGCCAACAAACACGCACACAGGAATGGTTGTGAGTTGTAAGTCACTAGGCCCTGGTTCTCCATGAGCTGTTGCGCCACCCAATTTTTTTTTTTTTTTTTTATGTCAGATGTCAGTAGTTGATGATAAGAAGTCCAAGCAGTGGCCTGTGATGGTTTTTGAATACGGTGGAATACAGTATGCACTGGGGTGACACATCACCCCATGTTGTCATTCATGTATGCGAAAATTTTAATGAAGTTGCCCTCTAGAGTCATTTGAAGGAGAGCTTAGCCCCCCCTAAATTACAGAAGCAGTAAAGATATGTAATTTGTCCAGAATATCGAGGCAAACAAATCAAGTTTTCATGCTTGAATAGCAATTGTGCTGCATTTCCTGAAAATATAAGAGAGACTTGCATCAACTGGCCTTTAGCCCTTTTAACTACACAGCAATTTTTTTTTTTTTTTTTTTTTGTATTTCCTATTTTCTGTTTTTCTTTATGTCAATGAAGTATTACAATTCCATAAATAGTTTTTACTATCCGTACAAATACTGTTTTTGCATTAAATTTTAGCTGGGGTGTTCCATCACCCCTGTTGTGGTGTATGTAATTTTAAAAGTGTTGTCATCGGAAGGTTAATTGGTTCGTAGCGGGCGGCTTCTATCGACTCTCGAACAAGTACTTATGTATTCCGCAGAGGCTGCAGAGTTTCCAGAACCGTCCGCCACAGTGGCCCCGCAGAAGGCTTAACACGCCCTAACGATAGCGTTCAGGGGCTCGGACTAGTCGACCTCTAAGGGTGTGGTACGGCTGAGTTGTTGCTTGTGGTGGCGGTTCTTGAATAACCGATGTGGATGAAGAAGACGGTAGAGGGCTGTTGTCTTGATTGGATTCGAGGTATGCTGGCTTAAGGCGGTCTACTGAGATCTTGATGGATTTATTTCGAATTGAAAGGGTGAACAACTTCTCATAGCGCTGCAATACTTTAAAGGGTCCTTCATATGGTGGAATTATGGATGCTTTGACTGTGTCATTGCGGACGAAAACGTGAGTTGATGTCTTTAGATCTTTGTGCACAAAGGGTTGTTGTCTTGTGTGCCAAGCTGTCTGTTGAGGTTTAGCCTGGCGCATCGTGTTTTGGAGGTCTTTGATGAACTCGCATTGCGAGCGATCATCGAGCGTTGGTACCAGTAGATCAGCTGGAGGTCTGAGCGATGTACCATACACTAATTCTGCCGGCGTTGCATTGATATCCTCTTTTAGGGTTGCACGAAGACCTAGAAGTATGAGTGGGAGGCGTTTTACCCATTGTGTGAAGTCGTTGCAATTTATTGCCGCTTTTAACGTTTGGCTTGCGGGTGATATGAGGTCGTCATTGTGTGGTTCGTCCCCATACATGTACATAGCTTTGCAAAAACCAATGACGTAAACTGTCTTCCTTGGTCAGAGGTGATCTGCAGAGGTGGACCAAATCGGGAAATCCAGCCTGTGATGAGTGCACTGGCGCAGCTGATAGCTGACATGTCTGTCATTGGATACGCTTCCGGCCACCTAGTGTAGCAGTCGATGACTGTTAGGAGGTAGCGATATCCATCTGAAGGCGGGAACGGTCCGATGATGTCGATATTTATGTAGGTAAAGCGCTTGTCGGGCATCGGGAAGTGCTGCAGTTGCGATGAATTTTTGTTTTTTGACAGGGAATGCATGTCTTCGCAAAGTAAGCACAATGCTGCTGAGTTTTTGGCCAGATGAAGCTTTCAGTCATGAGTCGCACTGTCGCGCGTCAACCTGGATGTGAAAGGTTGTGTGTTGCGTCAAAGAATGTTTTCCGAAGGTCTTTGGTGATGAATGGTCGGACCCTATTGTGTGATACATCACAATAAATTGGTTGGGCTAAGTGAGGGAAAGAAAACAGAGTTAGTTGCATCGAATGTACAAGTTTACCTTTAAGTAAGTCTTTAAGATCGGTGTCATTTTCCTGCGACTTGGCAAGTTTTGAGTAAAGATCGTCTTTGCTCTAAACCATGTCGATTCGCGATAGTAGATCGGCTGCGTGGTTGTCTTCCCCCTTAATGTATCGGATATCAGTCGTGAATTCGCTTATGAGTGACAGGTAGTTAGTTTGTAGCGGTGATGATTTTTCGGGTCGTTGTCGGAAGGCGAAAATTAGGGGCTTGTGATCCGTTTGTATGTGGAATTTGCGACCTTCTAACAAATCACGAAAATGGTTTATGGCTAAGTACATGGCCGTTAGTTCTCTATCGTATGTCGAATAACCTTGTTGCATTTTGGAGAATTTTTTTCGAAAAAAATAACCAAGTGGTTCGGGAACATCATCGACCAATTGATGCAGAGCAGCTAGCAGCACCTGCTGCAATGTTTGACGCATCTGTTACTAAGCTCAGTTCAGCATCTGGTACTGGGTGTGACAATCGCACTGCTTGAGCGAGAAGTTGGCGGCGGTTGTTGAAAGCTTCATTCGTGGACTCAGTCCAGTTCAATGGGGACTTATCGTTTTTACGGTTTCCCGGAGCCATTGCTAAAAGGGGAGTCTGCACCTCGGCCGCATGGGGCATGAACTTTCTGTAAAAGTTTACCGTCGCGACGAACCCTCTTAGCTGTTTCACGGTTTCTGTGCGTGTAACTCGTAAAATAGCGTCGACACGCGAGGGAAGCGGTGAGATTGCTTGTTTCGTGATTAGGTGTCCGAGAAACTCCAGCTCTGATTGTCCGAAGACGCATTTGGCCATGTTTATTACCATGTTGTGGTTAGCCAGTCTTTTCAGCACTTCACTCAGGTGGCGGCGATGCTCGTTGATGTCAGATGAGGCAATGCATATATAATCCATGTACGGGAAAGCGTATTCAACCCCTCGTAGTACCTCATGAACCAGCCGCTGAAGGGTTTGAGCCGCATTCCGTAACCCAAAAGTCATATGGGTGAACTCATACAACAAAGGCGTGATGATGGCAGTTTTTGGGATGTCTATTGGTATAATAGGTACCTGGTGGAAAGCTTTTTGTAAATCTATTTTCGAGAAAATGGTCTTACCTCGCAGAATGTTTGCAAAATCGTGGAGATACGGGAGTGGATAGCGGTCGGGTATTGTGATTGAGTTGAGACTCCTGTAATCTCCACATGGCCTCCATGAACCATCAGCTTTACGTACCATGTGAAGTGGGCTGGACCAATTAGATTTTGAGGGTCTGCATATCCCAGCGCGCATTAGCAGCTCAAACTCCTCCTTTGCTGCCGTCAATTTGTCTGGTGGTAAGCGACGTGCTCGGGCTGAGCATGGTGGGCCATTCGTTTCGATGAAGTGCAACGCCTCAGAGTTGATGGATGCTCCCGGGGGTGCGAGACGAGTGACGTTTGGGAAGGTCATTATGATGTCGGCGAATGGCGAGCTCCGATCTATGAGCTGAGGTGAACTTTGATGGCTGGTTATAGCGAATATAGAGGTTTTGAAAACGTATTGGTGCGTGAGTCTATAAGGCGGGACCTTTTCACGTCTACCATTAGGTCATGGTGCTGAAGAAAATCGGCGCCAATGATTGGAGGTGACGTCGGCGACGATAAAGGTCCACACGAATGGACGGTTGAGGCCAAGATCAAGCTCGTGAGTAACCTCTCCGTAAACCTTGATGGGCAAATTGTTCACTGCGAACAATTGCATTGCAGTTGGTCGTAGCTTTTTATGTGATGTGGATGGTGGTGAGCACGAGACTTCCGCCCCGGTGTCAATGAGAAACGACAAGTTTGTATTTTTTTCACGAAGACAGAGACGACTAATCGAGTGCTTGTGGCTTGGGGTGGCATCCGAGGGCATTTCGTGGCGTCACAACTGTTGTTGCAAACTCGATGACAATGAGCGGCCAATTCGGCAAGGTGGGCAACAGTTGGTTGCTTTTTTTCCAAATTTCCGATGGAACCAGCAGTCGTCGAACTGTTCGACTGACGGTGCTCGCCTACGCTGACTAGTAACTTGAGGCTGGACCGCTCGTGGTGGCGTGCGATCGCGCCATCGCTCGCACAGTGCGTCGACCAGTGGACAAAAATCAAAAAATCAAAATATGCAATTATGTTCTATTATACTTTGATACGGGTCAAGCATATGTTAAATAACTGTCATTTATTGTTTTTTTGTTGTTTGCTTTTTTTAGATGATAGATAAGCGGAATTGTTTAAACCATTTAAGGTTATTATAGTCAGAGCCTTGTTGTGAAACGCGATTTTGTGTGAAGTGATTTAGCTGGTGAAAGAAAAGTAATTGAAGAAAATTTTTTTCGGCAGTGATTATTAATTATGGATTCATTTAGAGCTGTTATGACTAATTTTATTTGGTTTTTGAAATAAGTTGTAACTTAAGTGAATTATTGAAAAAAATCATATTTTAAAGGCATTTTTTTCACTTTGGTTAAACTTTTAAAAAAAGTTTAGCAAAGTGTAGCTGAATTTTTAGTGTCATTACATTGTCTTATAATTTTGCTTTGCGAAAATGCAAAGTTTTCATGCTACTTTTTGCTAACCTTCAAAATATTCAACTTTTTGTAGGACAAGGTCAAACCTTTAAAATCAACAAGTTGTTGAAAAATGGATTTCTTTTGATAAAAAATCATGAATTGAAGATCATTTAACATTTATTTTCAATGAATTGAAGAAAAATAAATGTCCTTTTAAAATTAAAAATGATTTAAAGTCCAAAATTAAGTTTGTTGACTCAAACCTTGAATGGCGATGGAAACAATGGTTAGGAACCATGCTCTTTTCAAGAAGCGCCATGAGGCTTGGCTTACAAATGGTTTTACACTTCCTGATAGCATTTCAACCTATCTGCAAAATGTATCGCCTTTTGATGAACCAGGAACTAGTCGGGGAAGACCCCAAACAACATTTTCAGGAGCGTTTAAAAACACGAAAATCGAAGACTTGCGAATCTTTTAGCCTCCAATTCAACTGAAGAGCTGAGGTTTGCATCCAACGAAGATATTTTGACAGTCCTGCTTCTCAGATCTGATCCTTTGATTTCAAATTTAAGAAAAAAAAAAAAGATTTAAAATTATCGAAGGAAGATCAAGAAGAAATTACTCAATATACATATAAAAAATACTGAACGTGTTGATAAGTCTTTGGCTGCGCTTACTTTTTCTACCATTGAAGATTTTGAGAATAGGACTTCTATTTTTGGTTTTGTAAAGAAGAATTGTTCATTTTTGTGCACAAATTTCTATTTTTTTCCTTAAAATAAATATGATTTAAACATTTAAGTCCTTTGGTCTTGTTTATTTGTGTTTTCAGAGTTTATTTAAAAAAATGTTATTTTAAAATCATGTATTTGTGAAGTATTTTTCACGATTTAAAGGAGGCATGGCAGGTGGCGAATAGCGTTAACAATATCTTGTGTTTTTCAACTCACTATCTAATTAAAATTTCCAAAATAATTTTCAAATCTTACAAGCGGTTTATTAGAAGTAAACAATATAAAAAGTGGGCGGATAGGGTCCACACTATTTTCTATTTTTGAACTCACCTCGAAAGTCAAATTCCCTAAATTTTATTCAAATCGTGCAAACCATTCTTAAAATATAAACCATATTCAAAAGTGGGCGTGGCAGGGGGTGTGCAAATTTCGTTAGATTTTATAAAATTTCTTTTTCATTACATTAAGAACAAATTTTTTTTGCAAAGTCAACCTAGTTTTGGAAAATTGATTTTTGTCCACCATCTCCATACAATCGACGCACTGTGCGTCGTGGCGATCATTGGCCCTGTGACAATAGTTTGGAAAATTCTCGGAAAATATGGGCGACTTCCGACGAAGAGGACGGTGCATCATCACGCAAGAGCGTGAGGTTCACGCGGTGCTGGTGATGGTGACGAGGCGCTAAGTGCGATGGCATTTAGCTGTCGTAATTCGACATTTTACATAACCGTGTCAGCCACTCGAGTTTTTTCGTCCGCGGTCCCTTGTTGCACAACTACCTACGACTGCATGAACTGATTGTGGAAGGCGTGAACGTGAAGCCCATAAGTCGAGTAAGGCCTGGTTCACACGAGATTGTACCGCACGATTTTTTGCAGTATAAATCCGTGCGAATGAGCAGTGGCGTATATATTTTGCATAGAGCCTTTCACACGATGTTTGTACGGCAAGAAAACGTACTCAGCTTAGTACGTTTATCGAATACTCAACGGACTTATCAAAAAAAAACGAATGAACTGCGACGTATAGTCTTCCAGTGGCGTATAGTTTTATATAGCCTCGTTCACATGGTTAAAATCCACGTTGGGTATTTGTTCGTTGGCATAGAATGAGCTTCAGTGGAGAGAAAAGCCGATGTACACAAAAAAAAATTAATCGACCGATATGGTTGGTTTAAAAAAATTATAACTCCGGTGATACTCATTAGATCTTATAGGTTAAGGTCTTAAAATAAAGAAGGGGAATAAGGCAATAAATATGCGTTTTTAGTTTTTCAAAATTATAAAAATTTTCATCAACATTTGAATTTAGAATAAAATAAATGGAATTGAATTGGGCTTTATTCACCCTTTTAGTATGAAAATGTTTGCCCCTACTCAATGATTTTTTCACACAATATAGCCCGTTATGTCAGCTTTCTTTAATGACCTTAACCTTTAAGATCTAATCACTAGAACGGGAGCTATAATTTTTTAAAGCCATCCATATCAAATTTTAATAAAAAAAATTCCATGTAGATAACGGGATCTTCTCGCTGGTGGATGGTCGTGGAGAATGGTCCAAGCAGGTAATTTCAATGCAATTGTTTTGATTTTTCGATCAATTTAAAATCAAGTTTGTATTGCTTATATACCACGTAGGATAATGAATGAGGTATCAAAATAACCGTAATTTTATTTATATGCAATATTTAAAAACAGCAATAAAATTCATCAATGCACTAAAGAGATATGAGTCCATATGTGAAAACGCTCAAATATTGCCGTTATCTCCGTCCAACGGTATTCTAAGACTCTTATTTTTTAAATTTATATTTAAATCAATAATTTCTATCATCCGTCCAAATTTCAGCTTTCCAGCCCTTTCCCTTACAAAGATAAAAATAAAATACATCACAAATTCAAACTTTTCCATTCATTTTCATTATACTGCAGCTACTCGAGTTTTAAACGAATAAATATAAATATCGTGTGAACACCCGATTTTTATTCGGTAAAAACCGAATGCGATAAAAAACGTGCGGTACAATCTCGTGTGAACCAGGCCTAAGACGGCTTCGCTTAGTGGGCCTTTAGCGGTTTGAACCATCTCGTAGAAGAGCTGACTCGGTTTTTTGTCACCGAGTGGCATGTCGTGGAGTACTCGACGTAGCCGTTTTTGCTGGCTGTCCGGGAAATGGGTGGTGAGCTGCGTGCGGATGTATTTGTACTTTTCAGTACTTGGGGCAGCGTCAATTAAAGGTCGGAGCTCAGTAAGACGTGAGAGCGGTAGTTGTGCACAAACCGTTTCAAAGTCGACATCTGATTCAACAAACGGCGGCGTTTGAAGTCGAGCATAGTAATTTGCGGCTACTTCCAAAGGTTGGTTGCTGGCGTCTTCGAACCGCTCACCATCGTTGTGCTGCGAGACATCATCGGGCTGGTTGTTGCCCTCTTTAGATTCTGCGGGAGTAGAAGGCATCACGTCGGGGTCACCACTTTAGCCGCAGAAAAATACATCCAAATATAAATTCCTAGGAGATAAAAACACGGATCTCAATTAGTTTTATTACTATTTTATTACTTCTAAATAATCTAGGGATTTGTAATGTTTGTGACTTGATGCGTACGGCTCAGCTTCATCAATCAGACTGTGTCTTTGCTCCTTCGTTTTCTGCATTATTGTTGATTGGTCAGTTGCAGGTGGCTTCTATCAACTCTCGAAGGGTTAGTCATGGCATTCGCTAATTGGTTCGTACCGGGCGGCTTCTATCGACTCTCGAACCAGTACTTATGTATTCCGCAGAGGCTGCAGAGTTGCCAGAACCGTCCGCCACAAAGCCACAACCGTCATCATAGAAGTCGAAGATGACGCAACGCTGATTGTTATTAGTTATAGAATGCACAACACATTCAGTGCCAGACACACTGATATTAACCACGATCAATTTCAGAAGCTTAGTTCTGTCCAACCTATGTATTCATCTGACGCTAGAAACTTCCTGGTGAAATGGTTGGATGAAAATTTTGACTACCAATCACTCTTGGGAGGTCTCCCAACCAAGGGCAACATTTCAAAGAACCTTATTCTGCCTGGTTTCTTCGAACTTCATCAACATCGTTCCTGAGTTGCAGAATTACCTACTTTTGCTGCAGATGCGGACAATGAGCCAGTGGAATTTCACATAAAATGTTAGTAGCCAATCTTAACAACAGTAGGTACCACAAAACGAGGAGTACATCAAATAGAACCGACTGAAATCAAATGATCCCAAAATAAGAAGAATCGAGAAGACAATAGTGAAAACCACTGAAGAAATGGAAATCACAATAAACAATGCACTGGAGAAGCAGAAAAGATCAATAAGTGACAAGTGACAGATACCATCATCGTCCCATATCTCTTCTAAACAACTCAAGCAAAGTCCTTGAAGGACTTATTCTTCGGAGGCTGAAGGCATTCTGCACCACCAACAATATCATTCCCGATGTGCAGTTTGGATTTCGGGAGAAAAACTCAATTTTGCATCCAATCTAGAGGTTCCAAAATGACGTTATCAACACTCAACAATTGCCAGGGTTGTGTTGGATACTTCCTGGATATAGAGAAATCATTCGATATCATCAACAGGGTACAGGGGTTCATTCATAAGCGGAAATCGGAAATTATTTTAAATATGACAACAGGCTCTGCAATAATTATAGGTCTTTATGGCCTTATCTGATATGCTGCCCGCTGCCCTTATAGTTCTGCAACCTGAAAACGCAAATTTATTTTGTTTATTATTGAATGCTCTAATTAAAAGATGTATCTACTCGGAAAAAGCTTTAAATTCAAAGTCAATTGAACTTTTAGAAGAAATACATGGCGTCAAGTCGTATATTTGACTCTCTTTATAGAAATAGATAAAATTCAAATAAGTCTTCGCAGTGCATGAAGCTCGATCTAATTTATGCAAACCGCTTAGTAGCTTAAGGAATGTGTTTAACTTTATTTTTAAGGCCATCTCAATTCTTATGTGCAGACTTGCTAATATCATTATTGTTCCTGAACCATCAAGTGCACCTAAATCAACACTTCTTTAAGACTAAAAAGTTAATTTACATGTCTGGATTTTATCCATAAAGCCATAAAACACCTCTTAACTACTTTTCGCCATCTTCTGCACGTACAGCTACTCAATGCTCCATATCACTGGGTTAGGATCTTTCGCCCACAAACGTCAAGCGGCACGCCATCCATCGCCACTAAAAAGAGATGCTATATGACAACAAACAAAGTCACCGGCAGTAAACTCGTCACTTAATTTGCTATCAAGTCAGTTAGCTACCGGGTAAGGTAAGTGCTATGTTATGATACTTTCTCTGACATCACACAGAAACCGAACCGAACCGAACCGTACGCCCTTAGTGTGTCAACGTGTACAAATTGAAACCACCTCATAATTCATTTAAATGTGCATTCCACCTTATGTGTCACCTTCGCCTCCATAACCTGCATCTTGCTCCATTGCCGCAATTGCGGTGCGGCGACGTAATCCATTATACGGAAGACATCAATATGGAGCCCTGGAGCAGAGCAAGCGCACGAGCTGCGTCACCATCGACCGATGCGACGAGGGAGGGACGACCGCACCAATTCCGCACTGCACGCTGGGAACTTCGCACGAGTTAGGTAGATCTAGGACAGCGATACGTCCATTCGCTTGCAGTAAATTGTGCGAAGTATCTTTTCCATAAATTTCGATCACAATCGATTCTGTAATCCAAGACTGTAGGTGTTCGGAGGTGAGTGCTGAGTCGTTGTATATCTTCGTCTTTGAGCCCGTTGTTGCGTCTGGTCCGTCGGTCGATTGGTTGTTTTATATATGCGGTGCTGGTGGATTATCCATCTGCAACAATTGGCCAAAACAAGTGGTTTGTCGATGGTGTGACGTTATGTGGGTAATTCTTTTTTTTTTGTCTTAAGTCAGCAGGAGGTTTTGCCTATGTGGAGCAAAGATGTGACTGATATTCGAACTGGTTGTGTAGGTTTGGAGAAAGAATTCTCCAAACTTTGTTGCCGATTATTTTTTTTAGATTGGTGTTTTGACGTTCCTGATGTGTTCCTTGGTATTCATGAGGCGAAACTTTTTTATTGTCTCTTTATTACTTTGTTTACTGCTGATTGGTTTTGTGTGGTCTGTATTCTTTGAGAATGAATGAAAAGAGTATTTCATCTAATAGATTGTCTTGACAAAGTGAGAGTTGTTTTATCGATTAACCTGGGAATATTTTAAAAAGTTATATTATTCACTTGCAGAGTTATATTGACACTGATTACAGTTCTGACGGAAAGTATTAAGAAATTCAAAGTAGAAAAGGTTTAAAAGCACTGTTTACACTTTTGCTCTAGGTTTAAGAAATTACTGATGGTTTTTGTTAAAACAAAAATGGCAGCTGGACATGATGGAATACGAGCTGAATTCCTGAAAACCGATCCCGAAACAGCGGCTAGTATTCTACATCCATTGAGGCATCAAGCTGGCTTCCGCAGTGGTCAATCGTGTGTTGACCATTTAAACACCCTGCGTATCGTCCTTGAACAGTCGATGGAATTTCAAGCACCGCTTTACCTCATGTTTGTAGACTTTGAGAAGGCCTTCATTCGAGTTAACCGAGAATGTATATGGAGATCATTATGCTTGGTAGAGGAAGTCCCCAAAAATTGTTACCATTATAAGGGAGTCCTACAACAACGCAAGGTGTTTTGTTTTATACAATGGGCAGCTATCCGACTCCTTCGTATACCAACAGGGTGTGAGATAAGGGGAAGTTCTATGGCCAATTCTCTTCCTGCGTGCAATGGACGACGCCCAGTTTTGGTACAGCTGAGCCACAGGGCATTCAATGGAGACCGTTCGAAAGGCTCAATCATTTAGACTATGCCGATGATATAAATGTCTACTGGCAAAGAATATCAGTGAGCTGAACGGGATGTGCCAATCACTGCAAGTGAAGGTAGAGTTGAGTGGTCTAATAATAAACAGCAAAAAGAAAAATATAATGCTCACGGGCATTTTTTTCACGATGGCATATTATTCTACAAGAAACGCCAGAGGAAGAAGTCGAACAGTTTAACAACCTTGGCAGTATTGCTTCTGCAAACGGTGGTACGGTTCTGGACGTAAATCGTAGATAACATAAAGCTCGTGCTGCCTTCGGTACTCAGTCACCAATTTGGAAATCCAGTCAAACCTCCTTACGCACTAAGTTGAGATTCTTTGAATCCAACGTCAAATCCGTGCTGTTATAGGCTTGTGAAACCTGGAAAGTCACGTCTACCAATTTGAGGAAATTGCAGGCTTTTGTGAATCGCTGTCTTCACCTCATCCTAAAGATTCGCTGGCCACAAATTATATCAAAACCAGAAATTGTGGCGCAGGACAAGTCAAGAGCGGCTGGACGTTGATATAAAAAAGGGTAAATGGTGTTGTATTGGTCACACACTGATTGCAAAGCAGTCCTTTTAATGGAATCCTCAGGGTTCACGGTGGGTTGAAAGACCAAGAACAACATGGAAATCAAGTGTCTCAGCGGAAGCAGAATTCCAAAGAAAGACGTGGCCACAGCTAAAATACATTGCAGATGACCGTGAAGGATGGAGACGTTTTGTTGACGCCCAATGCCCCAGCCGGGGTTGCAGGACACAATGATAATTGATGAAAAAGTCTATTCTAACTGGGCTATGCAGGAGTTTTTCATCGAGGAGGACGTCGAAATATGAATACTAGATATAGATTTATTTTCTTGAAGGTAGGCAAAATAACATACAAACTGCCCCCTCCCCTCCTCAACGACATCATGGACTCACACGTGCATTGTGTATTCTTACTTTCACCCAAACTTGGTTTATGAGTTGATACATGCACCCTTTCAACAACATCCTCACCAGTGTTTGAAGCGCTGATAAACCATCAGATTCTGCAGCTTTGTTGTTCATAAGCTTCTATATAGCTAAGTTGACCTCTTCTATACTCGGTTTTAGAATTGGATCTTAATGAACTGGAGCTGGGTTCTCTTCTTGTCCTCTATTTTCACACTATTAAGCAGCTGCTGGCAATGCTGCTTGAACAGAACCACAATTCCCATTGCTTCGGTGACTAGGTCACCTTCGCTGTTTTGAAGAACCTGCATTCCTTTTTTAAAGCCAGTTGTACACTTAACTTACATATTTACTTGAGGTGGTGCTACAGTCCGGGGTGGACTATGGCCTCAAACAACAAAATTCTTCCAGCCGGCTCGGTCTATAGCTAGCAGTCTCTAGTTTCGCACTCCAGGTTGGTTGAAGTCCTCTTCCTACTGCGTGGCCGTCCCACGGGGTTGGATTCAAAGACTTTTCGGGTCGGAGCATCGATGTCCATCTATTCTAGGTGACCCAGGCACTTCAGTCGTTGGCTTTTCACTTTCGTGGCTATGTCGGTGTCGATGTACAGCCCGCACAGGTCATTGCTATATCTTCTTCAATCCCCATATATGTATGCAGATGGGACCAAAAATCAACCGTAGCATTTTCCTCTCAAAACAGGGTAAAGAGTTCTCATCCACCGTTAATAGTGTCCATGCCTCTTCATGATACATCAGGACCGGGATGATAAACGTCTTATATTTACATCAGGGGCACTTTAGTTGCTCGAGAGAGGGATTTGCTTTATATTCTCTTCTTAGCCCAAAGAAACAGAGATTGACAAGTTTAGATCTTTGTTTGATCTCATTCTCAGCACTGGTACCGTTTGCTGAGTGGATAGCGGAGCCTATGTAGACAAAGTCTCTGACCAAGCCAAATTATAGCTGTCTAATAGTATTGGTCTGTCCTTTCTTGTTGACACTTGGTCTTGTCTTCATTCACCGTTAAACCCATTTTCTTGGCTTCCTCCTCAGAGCTCACGAAAGCATCTCTGACATCACGCTTTGTTCGTCCGATCATGTCAATATCGTCGGCGTAATCGAGTAACTGCACCGAATTTTGAAAGGTTTTGCTTCTAGTGTAGGCGTGAGAGTTTTTCACAATTCTTTCAAGAACAATATTGAAGAAGTCGTATGACATCGCGTCGCCTTGTCTAAAACCTTTTCTGACATCAAAGGTGGGGATCAGTGCAGGTCGTTGCTGATTTTGATGAAGCAGTGCGCATTCTTCATCGTCATCCTGCACAAATGGACGAGTTTGGCAGGGATGCCAAAACTAGACATTACTCTATATAGCTCGTCTCTGTATAGATGCTGTCATCCGCGCAGCTTTGAAATCGATGAAAAGATGGTGGGTATCGATTTGAAGCCCCTGGGATCTGCCCTAGTGCGAATATTTGGTTGATAGTGGCCTTTCCTGGCCAAAGGCCACACTGATATGGACCTATCAGGTTGTTGACGATTGGCTTCAGGCGTTCACAAAGTACGGTAGAGAAGATCTTGTAGGCGATATTAAGAAGACTGATGCCTCTGTAGTTGGTGCAGTCCAGAGGATAACCTTTCTTGAGGATCGGGGAAACAATGCTGATGTTCCATTCATCGGGCATGCTTTCCTCCGACCATATTTTGCAGATGAGCTGGTGCATACTCCTAACCAATTCATAGCCAACTGCTTTGAATAGCTCAGCTGAAAGGCCATCGGCTCCAGCAGCTTTATTGGACTTAAGTTTAGATATGACTATCCTCACTTCGTCAAGATCGGGTGGACGGAATTGTTGGCCTACGTCATCCTGCATGGTAGCGGAATCGGGTCGTCATCGCCGTTATACAATTTGCAGAAATGATTTTTCCGTGTCCTCAGCACCGACTGCGATTTCACCACGATGTTCCCCTGATCGTCCTTGCAGGCTTTGGTTCGGGCCTTGTAACCCTTGGAGGTTCCTTTTACTTTCTGGTAAAACTTCCGAACATCATTCCTGAAATGGCATCCCTCTATTTCCTCGATTGCACGCTTCTCATGCTTTTTCCTTTTTTTCCTTCTAAAAGCTTCTGTTCCTCTCTTCTCTTCTGCTCGTTGAGCTTTCGAGCAGCTCTGGTCCTTCTATGCAGCGCCACTTTGTATGCCTTTTGTTTGGCTGCATGTACCTGCCGGCATTCTTCGTCGAACCTGGGGTTTCGTTGTGGTGGTCATGCGAGTCTCAGCACGTCAGAGGCGGCATCTCTGATGGCTTCCTGGCAATTCTTCCACTCGTTTTCGATACTTTCAGTTGGTGGCATAGGACTATTTAAGAGGGCGCGAGAGACTCGATTGGAAAAGGACCTGGCGATTTCTAGTGATCGTAGCCGCCTGACGTCAAACTTTCTCACAGTATTTCCCTGTTTTGGCTTTGGTCTGGATAACCTTAGCATTACCTTGGCTACAACGAGGTAGTGGTCGGAGTCAACGTTGGCTCCTCAGAACGTTCGGACATCCGCCACTTTGTATGCCTTTTGTTTGGCTGCATGTACCTGCCGGCATTCTTCGTCGAACCTGGGGTTTCGTTGTGGTGGTCATGCGAGTCTCAGCACGTCAGAGGCGGCATCTCTGATGGCTTCCTGGCAATTCTTCCACTCGTTTTCGATACTTTCAGTTGGTGGCATAGGACTATTTAAGAGGGCGCGAGAGACTCGATTGGAAAAGGACCTGGCGATTTCTAGTGATCGTAGCCGCCTGACGTCAAACTTTCTCACAGTATTTCCCTGTTTTGGCTTTGGTCTGGATAACCTTAGCATTACCTTGGCTACAACGAGGTAGTGGTCGGAGTCAACGTTGGCTCCTCAGAACGTTCGGACATCCGGAGGAGTACCTTGCGTCGATTGCAAAGTGGTCAATCTGGTTGGCGGTTGATTGACCAGGGATTCGCCATGGCCCTTTATGAAAATCGAGATGCGGGAACTGCGTACTAGCTATCACAACGTTTCGCCCCGCCGCAAAGTCGATTAGCCTGAGTCCGTTATCGGAGGTGGTGTCGAGCAGGCTGTATCTTCCGATTGTGTCACCAAAGACGTCTTCTCTTGATAGCTTTTCGTTGAAAAATTCATGTAAGTTGAACTGAACTTAATACAAATTGCGTCTGACAAAGCCCTCAATATGTCACGGATGAGTTCAAGTGATTAAGCCGAACGAAACGCCAATTTATAGGACTAAAGGCCATAAAAAGCTATTTTGAATCAATAATTCAACAAGTCCAATCCTTAATGCTAAGTCTTCTACTTGGCTGATTTATTTCAATAGCATATAGAATTTTGTATTATAAAACCTTCTTATACATAAGTATTTAGACCCATTTGTTGATACGAAACTTAAATATTTAAGTAGAACGCTAGCGCTTATTTGACAGTTTACACAGAGGAAAACGTAGAACGTTAAAGCTTCAGCAAACGGGTCTAAGAGATATTTTTGACATTACATATTTGACCTAGAATAATTTGCTTAACAGGCTTCAGATAAGATTGATTCCAACTTTTCTTAGTTGTTTTTATGACGTTTAGAAGGTGCGTACTAAATTTCATTTTCATTGGAACTAGTTAGATGGGCAATAGCTATTTGTAGTGAAATTAGACTGGCGCCCAACTATAAGAGTAAAGGTATTTTTAAATTTTTTCCAAACACAAGTTCCAGGCCATTATACTATCTAAACACAATCTTGATATGAAAGCAATAATATATGGTTTAACATTGTTTTCGTTTAATCTAAAATATATATTCTCAACAGCATTTTGCCAATTGACATTATAATCGCACACTTTCATTCAATGGTAAAATTACAAAATGAAAAAAAAAAAAAATAGATAATAAAACCTAGAACACACCATCATCACACAAAAATCCATGTCATGAATGCCGGGGCTGCGATAATGATGGCATATCCCCATATCCATATCCGAAACCAAATCCAAAATCGAAAACTCGATCCTCTTCTTTCTTTCTAGTATAGCTCTCGCTCATATTGGTCAAATTCGTGACTTGAAATCCAAATGGCAGCCTCCAGAGACCTTGAAAATTCAACATCAACTTAATCCAATATATGGAGATATCCGGAGTGCACTCCACCAGCTATAGCTAGCTAATCGGTGCCAAAAACCATATGAAAAGCTTTTCACTTATTATAACCACTGTCACTATCACGATTGCGCGCGCGCGAGATTCGCCATTATATCCATCGTCTTCGCGTCTTTGTTACGGCAGCGGCAACGGTCGGTGTTGGTGCTGCCGGTGTGGTAGAGATGGGACCATACACGCACATGCTCTGCTGGGGCTGCTGGCGCGTCCAACATTCAATTGACATTATAAATAATTCATCAGACGTAAGACCGATGGTCTTCTTCAGCACTGTGATGCGCAATTGTGGTACTGTATGGTAGCAGGGTCACATCGCTTACCATTTTTGCGTTCGGTTCGGTGGAGCATGATGCATGAGCATTTGAGCAAGCCATTCAAAAAGTTGCCCCATGGAAGGAAAGTGGAAGTTAGCCATCCCGGAGGTAACTAACTTTCTTCACTATAGAGCGATCTCAATTATCCCTAATCCATAGAATATGGGAAATGATCATTGCGCCTTCATGGTTGCTTGCGCTTCACCACCACTCGTTCCTATCTCGACATCACAGTTATCCACCGTCGTCGATCGTCACAGCACAGAATTTGAATTTGTTTATCTCAACTTGAGAACCGGACCGAATAATTATTATTGCTGCTGCTGGATGCTGCTGCATACTGCTGATGCCATATACTGTATTATTGCGAATGCTGCGATGGCTGTGACATAGGAAGATTCCTCTTCCCAGAAATTTTATGACCCACTTTCGATTGGAGTTCTTGGCTTTGAATCGCCAAATTGTAACAAAAACCATTCAGTTCGATGCAGTGCCAGTGACTGTCTTAAATGGCGGGCGATGTTTCAGGTCCGCATTTGAGTGATATCTGCCGTAGGCGTTACGGTAATTTGTGACTTATTTTTTGAGTCAAATATTTCCTTAACGAGTAGAGTAGTAAATTTGGTACCCAGAGCTTTTGTATGTAGGTAGCTTTCTTGGGGAAAAGATTAGTTATGTCTCTTTTATTTTTGAATTTTCAAATCTTTACGAAAACGACTCGAACGATTTTGATAAAACTTTGTACCAGTGATGTCCTTGCTGAGAGATTGTAATAAAATGCGTTTTCAAATTTTGGCGAAAAATGGACGGAACAGAGATTGGATTTTGAATTTTGGATTTCTTCCAGCGATCTAGCGTGCATATTTCAATAGCTGTGTGTGAATAAAAGGGGCCCTGACTACCCTTTAGTGGTTAATCCAGTGCAAGCGCTACAGAATTGGTCTCTCTGTACAGCAATAATTATTATTTTCTTTTCAGACAAATCCGACCCTGTAAAGTGTGGTCCTAGCGTTGTTCGTCGATGTCGTCTGTATCGCGATTTAAGTTTCTAACAGGTATTTATTCCAGCGCCTTCAGCTGTCTCATGGTTTTTGCGTTCTCCTTGCCTTCTGGCATCAGCAGTCCTCAAGTTCGATAATGATTATTGGCATTTGGCTTCGCAGATACCACTGTTGGTAGGTTGGCTGGTTGAAACCAGCATATTGCGCTTAGTGCTGAAGATAGAGAATGCTCTTCTTCCTCTTGGCCATTTGGCGGATGCGCGCGCCGTGCTCGACTGGGTCATTTAATTCACGATTATCGTCGCGATGCATTTTTATGTATTTATTTTTTTTTGTCTTTGAATATTGTGGGGTAGGTAGGCACCAATAGTCATTCAGCACCAATATTGGGCTTTTGATGATGATAATTCAGGACACGATCCTTATATTTTTTGTTTTGTTTTAGTTTTGGTGTTGTTGTTGTTGTTATTGCTGATTTGGTTGCTTCAATTTAGCTCAGCTTGTTTTTTTTTATATATTAGCATTAGCATACCTAGTCGAGTTTGATAGTGCAATATATTTTTTTTTTTTGGTTCAACTGGACGAACGTGAGAACCATGAATCTAACAAAAACAAAAATCATCGGTTTTTTTTGTATTGTTGTTGGTGGTGGTGATGGTGGATGGAATAAGTTATAGACAACATCTTAGACACGACCATGGCCAGAAATGACAAGCAATTACCAGAATTTCCAGATATCAATGAGCGATATTTTTGTTGTTGTTTAGTTTTAGTTATTTTTTTTTAATGTGACCAACTTAAATGCGTGACAGAAGACAGTGTCGAAGACGACGACGACGGTAATGTTTTGGATTTTGGATTGTTTTTCTATATCTGAAAGTTGTGTTGATTTGCATAGTAAAAAATAAATAGATGGGAACGCATTTTGTTCCGCTTCACATAAATAACTATAACGGTATAAGTAGTTTTCTGTTTGTATAAACTAACCTATACTTGAAATCATGATGCAAAGATCTTATTTTCATTTCAAGCATTATGTGGGGAAAACGGCTATTGTATGTGGGTGGACTTAAAATGTTTTAACTAATACAAGCTACTTTTACTTTACTTCCTTTGAACTATCCGGAGAGGTATTTGAAATATTGTGATATTAAAGTAAACACTTCTTAGGCCGTGTGCCAATTGCGTTAAAATCCTGGTTAAATTTGATCCCATGGCTAAATTTTGACATTACCGAGGTGAATATAGACTTCAAAATTTAACCTGCTCAGGAGCTCGTTAAAATTTTAGTCGGTGGTTAATTTTTGACATGTCTATGGGCGCGTTCGGCTGCGTATCTTAAGCGATCCGGATTTGTTTGTGTTGTTGTAAACCCTTATAAAAAAACTGCTGAGGGAGATGAATGTAGATAAATATTTTATTTTGCTATCAAGAAGTCATGAATCCTATCGGGAAAGATGAAAAATGGAAAAAAAAACTAAAATTAAATGAAAGGATTAAAAAATATAGACAAAGACCTTATAATAAATTTAAGTATGTACTCAAGAAGAAGTTTGAATAACTTGAGATAAATCCTTGATAATGTAAAAGAGTCAATAAAATTTATTGAAATTTATTTATTATTCATTTTGCAAACTGATATGTTTGCGAACTATCATTACTGAGAAAAATGCAACAACAAAACTAATGGGAAGTGAATGTAAAAAAAAAATCCCATTTAATCCAATTGACACAGCAAAAACCTTAAATTTTACTCACCCCTATAAAAAGGGATAACATTTAACTGGGATCAAATTTAACCAGAATTTTAACGCAATTGGCACACGGCCTTAGAAGAGGTTTGTTATTTCTATGTGATAGTATTCAAAGATCACGAAAAAAATGCAAGAGATAAAATTTTTCCAGGAGGTTAGGAGATGAAAAAAAGAAATTAAACAGGGTACAGCCTGTTTTGGAAATTTTCGTGAGATCAATACTACGGCCTCTTTACTATTTAATTCTGTTTATATTGTTCATACATTATTCATATTACGACGAGGTATTCCGGAAACTGTCAAATAGAAGAAAAAGTAGGTACTTTTTGAAGGTGATATAATGTTAAGGATAGAAAACGGGCCCTGTTCATGCTTAGCGTAAAAGGATGGATTACATCACCGCATATCAAAGGTTAACAATCAGACTAGGTAGAGAAACTTATTGAAGGAGACCATCAGGAACGGTCCCAAATAAAAGTTAATCGATGATGATCTTTCTTTTGCAGGAAATCGATACATCTTTGATAGTGTTCTTACTCAATAAATTGTCGATGCTACTAAATGCTGCCATTTTTGAGATTAGTTTTAGGTACCAAAGCAAGCCTCATAACCCTTTGGTTTTTAAATAAAAATGTGTATTAAGAATGTTTCAACTGTCTAGGAGCTAGTAGTACCTATACTCCTTGGTGAACTGGAATCGTTAAAAATTATTGAAAGTGCATAGCTCCACGAGCATTGTGCAACCCCATTTTTACATGTGTGGGATATTCATGTGTGTAAAGTTAGCACCGCCATTTTTTATTTTCGAAAAAAAGTGTGCTGTATTGTGCTCAACTTGTGCTGCCTTGTGCCGTAATTGTTTTTAAAAAAATTTTTAAATATAAAATAATATGGTTGTAGACACACAGTCGGTGATGAAATTGTGAAAATAATAACAATTGGAAAAAGGGAAAACCCAAGTCACTTAGTTGAATTTCAGAGTCCAGTAGATGTTGCAGAAATCCTAAGAAGAACTGGAAAACTAGCGAATACAAATTTCGGCATTAAAAGGGATTTGACAGCATCGGAGCGAAAACTCCAAAACTTTCTTTTAAAAGTGCGAAGAGATTTAAAAAGAGTTCACCGAACAAAAGAAGTTAAATTTAAAGGAAGCCACATCGAAATTGAAGGAAAAGTTTTCAAGTTAACAGATGGGGAGCTTAAATGCGGAAAAGAGATTGGGAGACTTTGTCTGGAACAAATTTATAATCAAAATCTTGAGAGCTTAGAGCTAAACTACCATCAATTTTAGCAACCAGAAGTCTGTCGCGATCGAAGTTTGATTAGAATTAAGCATAATGATGTAGAAAATAAAAATGAAATAAAAATTTTATCATATAATGTGCAAGGTTTAGGAAATAAAATTTTGTACCCAAATTTTTTTAAATACATTTGCAGTTTTGAAATTTTTCTTTTATACGAAACCTTTTTAATGGGAGAATTTGAAAGGTTTTCAAGATTTTTTAAGGGCTTTGAATTGTTATGGCTGCCAGCAGTAAAAACATCGAGATTCGGAAGAGCTAGTGGAGGAGCAGTTTACGGATTCAAAGCAAACCTAAAATACCTGAAAGCTAAATTTGTGAGAATGTCGGAAATGGACTTTATAGTTATTAACACGGATAAGGAAGAAATTCATATACTACCGCTATATTTGAATTGTAACAAATGGGAAGAAGATTACCAGCAGTTTAATACATGTTTAGAAGAAGGTAATGTTTCGAACTATGTTGCTATCGGAGATTTTAACGCCAGGATAGGAGAGAACCAAACAATTCCCAATGAAATCGCAGCACTAAATAGCCAACTGACAGAAGAAAGAAGATCAAAGGACAAGGTTACAAACAGCAAAGGGCGAAGGCTGCTAGATGCATGTGAAGACTTTGGAATGGTTATCCTCAATGGACGTACCCAGGACGATTACGATGGAAATTTCACTTGTTTGCACACAAATGGTTCGTCAACTATTGACCTTTGTATCGCTTCCTTCACTTCACAGTACATTCAAGGCTTCAAAGTGGATGACCAGATAAACTCTGATCATATGCCGCTCGTATTAACGTTGGAACTAGAAAAACATCACGAACAAGTTACGGAGTTGAAGCTACTACCAAAACTAATTTGGAGAGATCAGCTTATAAATACCTACCAACGAAATCTTAGTGAATTCATCACTGCACACCAAGATCGAGAAGAGTGGAGTGGGGAAAACATCATTGATGCCATTAAATCCTCAGTAGGGAATACGCAACATGATGAAAGAATAGTTGGAAAGGAGAAATGGTATGATCAGTCATGTGAACGGGCACGAAAGCAATCCTTCCTCTGGTTGAAAAAATTTAGAAAAAATGGATCAGAAATCACCAAAGAAATTTACCACCGCTGTAATAGAAAGTATAGGCAGCTCTGTAAAAACAAAAAGAAAGAGTATTATGAATCTATCGGCGCAAAAATTAAGGAAGTGAATAGTTCCAAGGAATGGTGGACCCTAGCAAAGGAACTCAAATCATCGAACTTTGTGAAAGGGATCAACTTAAGCAGTAGAGACTTTAAAGATTATTTTCGCAAATTGCTAAATCCACAGATGTCACCTGTGGAAATCGATTTGGTACCTCAGAGCCTCTCAATTGCTATTCTGGATGAGAGTATCACAGTCGCAGAAATCAGTGTTTTTTTAAAAAACACAATAAGAAACAAAGCTCCAGGATTCGATAGAGTACCATATGAATTCTTTGCTAATGCTCCACTGTCAGCAATTGACATAATTGCAAATATGTTTAACCGGATGCTTGAATCTGGCAAAGTGGAACCAGCATTCAAAAAAAACATTATCTTCCCAATTCATAAGAAAGGAGACCAAAACTTAGTTCAAAACTATAGGGGAATATCTTTCATGGATAGTATTGCAAAGGTTTTTGCAGGAGTTTTGTTGGCTACAACGGTGGGAAAAGGAATACAACATTCTGAATGAGTTTCAAGCCGGATTTCGAGAAGGCTACAGCACAGTTGACAATTTATTCAATCTAGTTAACATAATCAAACTAAAAATGGACGAAAACAAAAAAGTCTACTGTTTCTTTATTGACTTTAAGGCGGCGTTTGACTACATAGACCGGAGAGCTCTTCTTTTCAAACTGCAATATCTAGGTATATCGGAAAAACTAATCCGGATAATAAGAGACCTTTATAGCAACACGGAAGCCGCAGTTTTGGGATGGAGAGCATTTGTCAGACTGGTTCGGTACAAAGATGGGAGTAAAACAAGGCTGCCTACTCAGCCCACTGTTTTTTGCGCTCTACATTAATGACATCCATGATTTCGTCGGAGGGGGCATCTTGCTGAATGGAATGCGGATACGATTATTAATGTATGCCGACGACATTGTGCTGATTGCAGAGTCCCCAAACGTCCTCCAGGAAATGATTAATAAAACGGTTGAGTACTGCCAACGCTGGAACCTCCTTATAAACCTGGAAAAGTCGAAGATAGTGGTGTTTAGAAGAAGAGGTGGAAGATGAAGTCGACATGAAAATTGGAACCTCAACGGAGAAACCATCGAAGTTGTTAATAAATATAAATATCTTGGTATTTGGCTTACTTCCGGGTTAAGTTTGACGGAGCACTTCAAAGAAAGATCGAAGCAAGCTAGGCAGAGCTTAAACTTTACTTGGAACCGGTTTATACTGAACAAAGACATTAAATTTTCTTCAAAAATCGAGATATTTAACGCTGTAACCAGATCTATTTTGGGATATAATATATAACGTTGGGTCTGCCAAAAGTAACACCAAATTACATGCTTACTATTGAATGCCACATGAAACCTATTTTGGAATATACTATGAAATGTCATTTGAGCTACATAGGGAGAGTTCTCAGTGCATATGGAAATAATAGGTTGCCAAAGTTTTTAGCTAAGCTTGTAATTCAAAAGAAAATTTTCTGGTTTGAAAGCTGGGAAAACTTCCTAAGTCGGGAAAATATAAGGCAGTTGGATGAGCTAGTAGCTAATAAACATTTGTTTTCCCTGGTGGTAGATGGTGTGTCAAGAAATATAATCGAAAAAGATATGGAAGAGGCAATACAAAGGGCACAGCAAACAAGAACGCATAGTCTTTACCATATTCTGGATTATAATGAGGGGTGTAGCTATGTGACCGATGACTGGGCTGTAGGAAAAATGCGCTGGATCTTCAAAGCAAGAGCAGGACTTATAATGCTAAACGGTACAAGTAGGACATCTGGTGAAAACGTTAACTGTTCTCTATGTAACATGAACGAAGAAGAGTCGCTTTTCCATTTCCTGGGCGTGTGTCCTATCTTAAGAAGCCTGCGGCGGTCAACTTTAGGGAATGCTTCACTGGATGCAGCTAGTGTCATCGAGTTCTTAAATGGTGAAAGAGACTGGAATGCACTTGTCAAATATTTAAAAATTGCACTAAATTATCGAAAAGAACTTGTTGAGGAGTTCAATAACTAATTTACTATAGTAGTCTAGAGTGTCAAATCAAAAAGTAAATCAATTGCGACAGACGACGAAAGTCATTGTTAATATTTTGTTTAATGAAAAATTAATCACTTTGCTTTTGTTTTGTAATTTTATTACCAAAACTTTTATTTAATTTAAAACTGAAATTATTAAATTACTTAAATCAATTGTAAATGTATCATACGAAATGAAAACTTGAAATAAACAACATTACTACTACTACTACTACTACTACTACTACACAGTCGGTGATGCTGAGGATCTGAAGACAACACTTTTCTAGACTGCTAAACGACGAAGATGGCCAAAATTCCGCTGTTACACATAGCAATCCTAAACCTGGACAACGATGGACAAAATTCCCGTTCACCCAACTTAGATGAAGTGCGGTTAGCGATAGCCAAACTTTAAGAGTACAAGGCTGCTGGTGTGCAGGTGGCCTGCCAGTCGAGCTATTCAAAGCAGGGGGAGATGACTTGGTAGGGAGCAGGTATACACCAACTTATCCAAAATTTTGTCAGATGAAAATATGCCCGATGAATAGAACCTCGGTATAGTGTGCTCCATCCACAAGAAAGGAGATGCTCTGACTTTTGCCAACTACAGAGGTATAAGTCTCCTCAACATCTCATACAAAATCCTGTCATTTAACTGTGTGATCGATTAAAACCGTTTGTCAATGATCTGATCGGTCCCTATATCAGCGTGGTCTTAGGCCCAACAAATCAATTATTATTATTATTAATTATTAATTATTATTATTAAGCGACATTCTCAAAGTCTTAAATTAAAATTTTTAAAAACCTCTTGATCAATTATTTATGTGTGTATTTTTTAGTAATAAACTAGTTTTTAAGGGGATTTTGAGTTGAAAATTCCGTTTCAAAACTTTTTATTCCTTTAAGTACACAAATAAATAACTGAACAGGAGTTTTTTTTTCGATGCCTCTAAAATTTTTGAAATGTCGCTTAATAAATTCTTACGGGAAGGTATCGATATGTTAGCGTTGACAGAGACGACCTAAACAGAGCCTGTCAAAGACGGTTGAGAATCTGCTTCTGGGTGCTTTGAAAGAAAATTTTTTCCGGTGATCTTCGGTCCAGTCTGTATCGATAAAGTATGGAGGAGAAGATTTAACAACGAGCCTTACGGGTTTTACAGCGGCTTCGACCTGCTCAAAAAGCTGAAAATACAACGGCTTAGGTGGCTGGGACACCGACGCACGCAACAGCCCGACTAGTCTTCGAATTTACCACTGATCACTGATGGCCTATGCAACAGAGGAAGACCCCACCTTAGGTGGCGCACTTAAGTGAAGAACGACCTCAACCAACTTGGAGTGCGTAACTGGGAGGCAGCTAGCTAGGGCCCGAGTAGACTAGAGGGGCTTGTTGGTTGAAGCCATAAAGGCCACCCAGGACTGTGAGCGCCATCAAAAGTAAAGTAAGTAAATATATATAAAATCTCGCAAATAAGTAATTCTGCTTTTCATAATCTTGCAATTAAAAATTCCCGCCTTAAACAATCTCGCTTAACATCTCGTAAGAAATCGCAATGAGCAATCAAATTAATATATTCCTTAATTTTATGAAATTAAAAGTCTGGTCAGGAGACCGTATCCCATGCGTTTTTTGGCGTGGACCATCTTTATGTTGGAAATAAGTTTTTGAGATGATAAGGATAAAATTTAGCTCAGAAGTCAGTTGTGTAAACCTGTCGCTTCGTCGCCATTTTGAAAAATGGTGCAAAATCTCTACTCTGGTCTGGAAACCCAAATCCTGGCACTTTTTGTTGGGGAAAGGGGGCGATATTATTTTTACATTTTAAATTTATTTTTGACATGCCACGGATGAAATTTAGCCTTATAATAATTTTTTTAATCCTGTCAATTGGACGCCATTTTGAAAATTGGCGCCCAATCTGGACCAAATGATAAAATAAAGAGAAACTCGTTAATAACTTGGAAAGTTTTCATAGCTTAAGTAACAACTGATGTTTTAAAAGATAGGGTGTTGAGTAGACGCACCTTCGGGTAAAATATCTGTGTTGCCACTTTTCGGGAACATATTTTACTTAAATTCAACGGGTGAAACCTCCACTTTTTTGATCATTTTTGACATTTTAAACATGAAAAAAGTTTCGAAAACGCCTCTAGATGCCAAACGCGTGTTGGGAAATAAAAATTGGAAGTCCCAACCTTTAACATATACAAAAAGTATGTTCCCAAAAAGTGGCATTACTGACATTTGACCCAAAGCTGCGTCTGTTAAAACTTATCTTTTAAGACATGAACCGTTATTTTTCCAAGATACTTTTGACGTCCAGAGGTGTTTCCACAAATTTTTTCACGTTAAAAACAAATTGAGAAGTTCCACATTTTGACTTAAAAAAAGTATGTTCTCGAAAATTGGCAACAATGACATTTTACCCGAAAGTGGGTCTACTCAGCGTCTAGCTTTAGAGACATATCTCATAATATTTCCTCCACACGTTTGGTATTTGGACATGTTATTGTATGTTGAAAGCATTAAAAACTACCAAAATAATCGAGATTCCACCCTTTTGACATAAAAACTAAATTGTTCCTGAAAAGTGGAAGCACTAAGATTTTACCCGTAAGTGAGACTGCTCAACACGCATCCTTAAAGGCATGCCTTTTCCTGACACGCGCTTAGCATCTGGAGGCGTTTCCACTACTTTTTTCAAGTTCAAAATATTAAAAATTACCAAAAAAGTGGAGGTTTCAACATAAAAATTTCATTAAACTTTGTCCCACGGATTTCTTATCCTTATCAATCCTGACAGATTGAAATAGGCAAAAATATCGTTAACTTTGAAAACTATCGAAGTCTCAGATCTAGCAGTGTGAAGTATTAAGTCTCATAGAAATAAAATCGTTTCTATATCTCAGGTCCGTTTGTTATTTCATTTGTGAAGAAGGCAGAGGGTCTCCACGAACTCTCGAGTAAATCCACGTTTAGCATCGTTGGGTCTCCTACTAAAAGGACTCAGTTTACTTTCATGAAATAATGTCCATATATGTATCTATCCCATGTAAGTAAACAATTTATGTCCCAAATAATTATGACAAACTATAGAAAATTTTAACCCAAAAAGTTAAAAACTATCAACTAAATAAATGTATGCGCGATCATGACTCTGCATAGTTGCTTACTTACAATTACACCTGAATTATGCAACGTATTAAAAGAAACAGTTTAAATGCCATCAAGTCGTTAATTATAATTTGCTGATAAACACCACATTGATCCCTACACATTCAAGTTCAACAACTTCGAGTTCTAAACTCAACTCTTTCGTTTAACTATACAACATTAAACTAACAATATAAACATGTTCTAGACACGGAAGTTGTTGTTGTACCTATATTATAATTTTACACTTAAAAACGACAATTTTGCCTTCTATAAATACAAGAAATCCTTCACTTAAATAAACTCTCATCAAAACCAAACCAACAATTATATCCTCTAACCGGATCAAGGGACGAAGTACGAGTATAAACGTACTCGCCGTACTTATCATCATCACATCTCAAACACAGCATTGCATTTTCCTTGCAGAGATTTTTCTCACAAGATTTTCACAAAAATACAAACATAAATATAACTTAATTAGAAATTAAATGGGCGTATCATCATCAGGAGAAAAAAAAAAAACGCACGAAACCTTAAAAAAAAAAAAATAAATTCACTACAAAAGTAACACTTCCTGGTCATTAACTCAAGGTCATTGCTAAGACAGATTGCATGCGAAAACTCGATTGCATCTTCATAATCGACGCCGTTGGTGTACAAAGACTTGTTGTTACAAGTGTGTGGGCATAGTAAGAAAAAAAAAAAAAAAAAAAATAAGAAAAAAAAACACTCGATTACTTGAGCCATTTTAAAATCTGGAAAAACCTGACAATCGATGTCAACACACCCTCTCTTAACAGCCAGTGCTAGCGTTGCATCTGCTGCAGAAGAAGACACAGCAGCAGCAATATATCGGTCAATCAACAATCACTCGCGTTGATGAAGAATGACTGAGTGAGTGGTCATGACATATCCTCATCCAACATCTCGGATGCCAATGTGTCGGATTGTGTTGGACGTTTTTGTGTTTCACCAGCAATTAACTGTGGCAATGGGTTTGGTTTGGTGGATGGACAAGCTGATGTATTGTAACCACACCATCTCCTAGCACTTAACTGTGAGATTACGTCGATGGGAGATAGCATTACTCAACTCCATATAGCCAACACGTTATCTTATCCGAAGCGCACTATACCTACCCTAAAGCTAAATGGACACTTGATAGTCGATCGAGGCGCGCGTTTATATGAACTACGCAAAGTGCTGCCATGCATGGTAAATTTTATCTAAAATCAGTATACAGAATTGAGTTTAGGGAGCTTCTACAAGGTGGTTCAAACCATAAGAATCCGGCCCTATAGAGCAAAATAGGGCACTTGTACCCTTGGAACTGGGCAATACCACCCAACTTATGTCATAACTTTTTAATATCGACTCTTGACAAAAACTTATATTTTTTCTGTGGAAGTTCATGATTGGCCCTACCCTGAATAAATTCCCACGGTTTGCCGCCCCCCAGGAAAAAATCCTGCAGATACTTATGAGCCAGGGTATTCCATTCAGCAATTTACCTTTTGATTTCTTATATAAAATGCACTTCGATTGGCAACACTGACAACACCTCCTGTCTGGCAAAAAAAAACGCAATGGCTATAAGAGTGGTGTGTGTACCAATATTAAGTGATCTCAGCGCGCCCCTCGATTGCGAAACAATTTTACAGAAATTATAATTAAAATATACCGGTGCGAATGAATAACCGACTATGCCATAGCTTCTGGTCAGCACACTGAATCCATCGATATGATGGCTGCTACTTGGCGCGCAGAATGTATATATTTTCTCCTTGGCATTCAAATCAATCGACAAGAAGCGGTAATCGGCGTAAATTGACAAGCTACAAGCACAAGTACAAGCTCAGTGTGAAACTATATACATCTACTCCAACCAAGTGCAAGCAATATATTTCATTTCAATTTCCATACCAATATCGAGCGAAGTTATGTTCGTGGATATTCTCAGACTTTGATGAAGACCACACCTAATTGCTGGGTGATGGCAGGGTTGAATTTGCTGGTAAGGCGCCTATATGTAAATGAGGGCCTTTTTTTGTGTAAATATTATTTAGATAAGTTCGAATTAAGGCATAGTGGTTATTGCATCGAAACTTTCAACATCAACCACTAAAAACGACATCCAAAAATGTCTGTTTTGAAAAGCGAAAGAAAAGTTAAGGTAAAGTTCAGCTAAATTTATTTTGAACTCATATCAAAAGAAAACAATTCAGAGGCAAATTTTTTGACTCAAGTTCAGTTTAAATTAAATAAAAAATGTGCTATGGTGTGTAAAAAATCGGGCCCTTAAAACAACTGTGGTGCTCAATCACTCTATAAGACTAACATGTAGTAAGTCCGCCTCTGGGTGCAATTGCTCTTTTGCGCGGTATGGTGAATGACCGACAGGCAGGCTATTTTCGCTATTTTGTTGCTTCTTGATATTCACACCTTGAGAAAAATACTTTAAAACCGCAGAACACACCGGTGCGTGGTACTATAAGAACGGTTCGGCCAAGCGTGTTTTTGTACGTACATATTTTGAAGCTGAATATGCAAAAGTGCGTCTTTCCGCTGTATTCAACACTTTTGCTAGTCAAGGAATTTCTATTAGATCCGCTTAGTAGAATTTTAAGTGAGTAAGGTAACTATTCGAGATTGAAATACAACGCGAACGCCAGTAAAAATGATGATTGGTGGCTTATTAATGGATAGGTTGGATTGCGAATTTGCCTGGAATGCACTACTTTTAACTTGTTTTTTTTTTTTTTGTGAAGAGATTATTAAGAGATGTAAGTTATACAGCTTTAGAAGTGGAGAAAAATGAAGGATGTAGCAAGACATTTTAACGTGATTTAGAATGAACACAATGTTATGAAAGGATGATAAAGGCTTTTTTGATTTTTGGGGAATATTGTAAGAAAACAATGATTTTATTTTGTTTTAATTCTTACATTGATTAGATTCTAAATGGTTATTAATGGTACCTGCTAAAGAACCATTTTTTTCTATTTCGATCTTATTGCAAGGGAGTATGATTGATTCAAAAAAATTTTATTTGCTATATTTTACTTGATATTTAGGTATTACATAAATAGCAAGTTATGCATTCCTAAGAAAAATCGAACTCGAGATTTTCATCAGACTTGTCATTATGATGATAGGGAAGACGAAAAAAGTGGGTCTCACAATTCTGTCTGCCTATCTGCCTGCCTGTCAGCTGAGCTACAGCCTAGAAGGCTGAATCGATTTTTTTAGAACTTGGTACATAGCGTTCTTTGGCCATTCCCCACATATTTTTTCATTTTTTTCTTAGACCCAAAAATAACAGTACCTGCCATACAATTTTCAGCAATTTTACATAATCGTATTTTTCTAAAAAACGGCTACACAACTTTTCTTAAAAAAAAATTAGTAAATTACTTTTAGTAAAGGCTTTCTTTGGGTGGAAAACCATTTTTCAAAAAATGGTTATTAATGCTACCTCTCAAGGAACATTTTTTTTTAATTTTCGATTTTCTTCAAAACGGTACGTCTGATTTAAATGATTTTTTTTATAGAAGCATCCAAAAAATAAAAATAGTTTTGTGTACCAAAATTAAAAAAACATTTTTTTTTGATTTTTAAAAAAGGTTTAAAACTTTTTTTTTTTGAAAATTGGGTTTCTCAAAAATAGATTGAACAATTTTTCTAAATTTTAAGTTGGGTTTGTGCGTAAATGGAAGTTCACACAAGTGCAGTATGCTGCAAGTTATACATCAATTTATATTGAATAATTTTGAATGAACAACAACAACTTGTGTGTGCTACCACCAAGTATATAGGCTGGAGTTATAGGTATTTCATGAGTGCCAACTCGATCATCAGACTCCTTTAATGGTGCTTAGTCTGGTTATGCTCGTATAAATTGAAAAGGTCTTTGCCGTCATATGAATGAATCGCAAGGTTCATGGTTCGCTCCCATATGACGGCAAAGAGTTTTTCAATTAATACGAGCATAACCAGACTAAGCACCACTAAAGGAGTCTGATGATCGAGGTGGCACTCGTGAAATAGCTATAACTCCAGTCTATAAACTTGGTGGTAACACATACAAGTTGTTGTTGTTCATTCAAAATTATTTTCTAAATTTTGTTTTTGAATGCGTATAAACATATACTTTAGATTTGCATACCAAAAGGAGAATGGGCAAATTGGTCTACCTATTCAACAGAGATGTGTCATACATCAATGAAAAGGTCAATGAGAGTACTTCATTTTCTTATATAGCAACTAAGCTCCAAACCATGGGGTTCAAAAGATATTCGGCTGTCTAAAACAGGGTAACGGAGAAGACAAAATTGCACTTTCTCATCCAAATTTCAACGACTCACAGGCACATTTTTTTTAAAGTCTGAATTTCTTTGATTCCCTTGCTTAAAATGCATCAAGGTAACTAAAAAAAAATATATGTTAAATTTCATTGAAATCGGTTGACGTTTACACGTGCTAGCGAGCACTTGAAGTTTTTCATATAAAAAACATGGTGTTTTGACAGTCTTTTACTCAAATTTTTTGATATGTTAATATTATGCAAAACTTTTGAAAATATTTTTTTTTGATACTCCTAACAGTAATTAATTTATGTGCCAAGTTTAAAGATTTTCCATCAACTTTTACAATTTTGCTGATATTTTGAGTAAAAACTGTGAAAACCCTATTTGTTTTGAATGAAAATTTTCAAGTGCTCGCTAGCACATGTTAACGTTAACCGATTTCAATGAAATTTTACACACAGTTTTCAATTGCCTGAATCACTTTTATCATTGATGAGAATAATTTAAAAATACGAATTTCAATATAACTGAAAATAAAAGAAATCTTTAATCGTACGTGTCTTCTCCGTTACCATTAGCTGTCTTCTCCGTTACCATCTTTCATATTTTTTTCTGTTAGTAAAATGAAACTTGGCATTAAACCAAGGATGGTTTTTGATAAATGTTGGTTTTATGAAAGTGTGCAAAAAAAAATCAACTTCATATCTTAATGGACGGCGCAGAATTTTAAACTTCAAGGCAATGGTCGGAAATCTCTAAATCGTACGTGTCTTCTCCGTTACCGTCTATTTTTTTTGAATAAACTTACTAAATTTCATAATTTTTTGGTGAAACTTCTGTGTCGTGTACTTTGTGATGAATTCTTAAGAACCACCAATTTCTTAACAAGAAAAACCTTACTACAAGTGTCCGATTGTCTTCTCCGTTACTTTGGAATGGCCGAGTAATTGTAATGACCTTTTCATCGATGTATGATACATCTCTGTTGAGTAGGTAGACCAGATCCCATACATTTTGCCCATTCTCCTTTGTCCTTAAAAATGTTTTAAGAATTTTATACATATAGACCAGGAAAAATAGCACAAATCGTATGGGGAACCTTGAAAAAATTAATTCATGAAATATTAAAATTGGAATCGACGCAGAATTGCAACCTCTATAACATATCCAAAGTCCCCCAAAATCCCCGGATTGGCTTTTTGTGTAGATGCATTTGAAGACATGCAGACGTGGAGAATTTGAAGGTTTATTAAACTAAAATATTTGTTTTGGTACAACCTTATCATATGATACAATCATGATTTAAGGGCAGTTTTTGACGCTGAATCTAATGAAACCAAATTCAAAATGATACAACTACCCAACAAAAAGTTATAGTCCTTTTTATTTAATGATGACTTTTTTTCAGGTACAACAGGTAAAATATTACCGAAAACCCTTTGAAAATTAAGGTATGTTAATGAAACTTGGAATAAATGCACCATTTGTCATACGTACAAGGAATCATGAAAGTCCCTAAAAATATCCATGGCGGAAGGGTGTTTTTTTTAAGGGGGAGGGGCACACACGAAAAAAACTCTTAGACTCATGAAACTCGCCAAAAATATTAAATTTGTCATGGCAACCAAGAATCAAAACAGTCCAAATAAAAATATTTGTTATGGGGGTTTTTATTAAAGAGAGGGAAAATCTGGGAAGAAGTTGGAAGATTTGAGCCAAAATCCCGCTCCGGTCTAATTGAGGTATATACACAAAGTGTGGCATATGATTTAAAGGTATTTTTTAACGCTGAATCTAATAAAAGCAAAACTAAAATGATACAAGCTCCCTTAACAAAGTTATGGTCCTTTTCAAGCAAAAATCAATTTTTGAAATCGTATTTTCCGTAGAACAGGTCAAAATGTAACCGTCTCAAAAACACTATTAGACCAAAGATATTTGAACGGACTATTTATATTCTTGGTTGCCTTGACAAATTTAATATTTTTGGCGAGTTTCATGAGTGTAAGAGTTTTTTCGTGGGTGTTATGGTCAACATTCTACACTTGCCGCTCCCCCTTAAAAAAAACACCCTTTCACCATGGATATTTTTAGGGACTGTCTTGATTCTTAGTTCGTATAACAAATGGAACATTTATTCCCAGTCAGTTAACATACCTTTATTTACAAAGGGTTTTCGGTAATATTTTACCTGTTGTACCTGAAAAAAAGTCGTCATTAAATAAAAAGGACTATAACTTTTTTTTGGGTAGTTGTATCATTTTGAATTTGGTTTCATTAGATTCAGCGTCAAAAACTGCCCTTAAATCATGTATCATATGATAAGGTTGTACCAAAACAAATATTTTAGTTTGATAAACCTCCAAACTCTCCACGTCCGCACGTCTTCAAATGCATCTACACAAAAAGCCAATGCGGGGATTTTGGGGGACTTTGGATATGTTATAGAGGTTGCAATTCTGCGTCGATTCCAATTTAAATATTTCATGAATTAATTTTTTCAACCTCGGAACCTATTTTTCCTGGCCTAATATATAAAAACTATTTAAAAAAAAAAAATTATTTTATAAAAAACCGCTCCAATGATTTTAAACTTTTTTTTTCATGCTATCATATTCAATCAAGAATTAATTTGGCATTCTTTTTTCAAATCAAACGGTCTAAGGAGTTGCTTAAGCTAGTTTAAATATCGTATTTCAAGCTTCTAAACATTATCCTCATAATTTCCCTGTTTTTATGTATGGACATCTTGAACATAAGAGCAAGTATGTGCAACCCAGTCGTGCATTTTATTTACTTCTCGTCCAGCACTCGGCACCGTAGAATAGAACTGGTAAAATTAGCATTTCGTATAGCGTGCATTTTGTTTTTCGAGAAAGGAGTTTTGAACCCATTTGTTTGGCCAAACCGAAGTGGCAGCCGTTTGCTTAGGTAATTCTTCGTCGAATTTCCAATAAGGTGTCGTTCGTGGAATTGATGGTTTGTTCCGAGTTAGGTGAATTCCTTGGCTCTTGAAATTACTGCTACCAACAGTGACGTTTTGTCTTAAGTAATTTACAGATGAGGCTTGGTTGGTTGATAGCATATAGAGGGTGTTTCTTTTTTAGACGTGTGGTTTTCAATCTGGATACATTTTGTTTCAACAACAAGAAAAATTTCACGTGGTTATTTATTTTCCATGTGACGATGCTGTTTAGAAAGGAATGTTATGATAATGAGCATATCATAAACACATACATATATGTATTTTATTTAATGGTTTGTGCATCTGTTGCCGCCCTCAACAGAATATATTTTTTTCGGGGGGAAGCAACTGCCTCTTGCAAAGAAATGGCAATTTATGCCGTGAGAGCCATAGTGGCCTAGCTGCAATTTTATCGAAAATGAGCTTGTTACGAAATTTGAATCTGTATTTATTAAATAATATTCCTGCATTTAAATTTTTTGAATTGATGGCTCCGTGCGATGGGGGCCAGGGGGAACAAATGAACAAAACAAAATTTTAATTCTGATTGTGTCCTCGATTAATCGAATTCCGGGTAATCGAGACTCAACTGTATTTTTTTTTATTTTGTCAGAACCAAATTTCATGATTGATTGATTTTTTTTCAAACTCAATTGTTTTTTTTACATAAAACAGGTACCCAGAGTGTACTTCTGCACCTTTTTGGAAAAACCCAAGACCGAATTTACCCAAAATGACAATAACACTCCCAATACCAAAGATTTCTGAAAAGAATCATCCGAATAGCTGAAGCAATTCTTGAAAATACATTGTGGTGGTCAAAGAGCCGTGGCATCGATGCCTTGTTGGGGGCATGTAGTTTGCAAAGATCCAAACAGTATGTCGACAATGTTTTGAGCAAAGCTTTCACCAACTCTAAGACTATATAATTAACTGTCTGACATTTTTAGAATCGATTATTTCTACTTGTTTATAATCAGTTCCTTATTAATTTTTTATTTCGACACAATTTTCCCTTAATTTCATTGTTTTTCTAATATTTCAAAGAAACCGTTAACATTGTTGCAATTTAAAGTAGCCTAGATTACTCCCTGAGTTGTCCACTACATGTATGAAAAGTCCCGTCATAGCCTGTTCTGCCGTTTTGAATGTTACCGCGGACAAACAGACAGACAGACAAAAATTTTTTAAATGATGCAGTTATATTTCTTAGCAATTAAACAACCGCCTAAGCTCAAAAACTTGAAATTATTTCAATATTAACGACAGACACTTCAATTTTATTTATATGTATAGATGTATAGATTGCGAACAAAATCAAAGCTATGTTTCTTTGTTTTAGAACGACAAGTATTTGAAATTTTTAAAACTTCAAGTATTTGAATATAATTTATTCCTTATTTTTGCTCTACTGAAAATAATGAAAAATGCAGTTAGGCCCACGGTTGCCACTTCAAAATAAAATTCGTGTCCAAAATTGAGAATACAAATGACAAATCGTTGCTAAAAATGACAAAAATAATTTAAGTCTAAAATCGTTTTATTAAACGCATAATTATTAATTCATCACATTTTTATACTCACATGTTATTTTTTAATAATAAATAAATAACAAAAACATTTAAAAACAGGTACAAAAAAACTCACAAAGTATCTACCTAATAAACTTAATTGATAGTGTCTCACACTTTATTATTCACATTAAAAAAATCTATAAAAATAACGAACTATCACTATCGACAAAATTACCCCTTTTTGTGTCATAGAACTCAAGCTATACCTTTCCGTAGGTTTGATATTTTGGGGTGAAAAAATAACCTCAAACATAGTGAAAATAAATTTTTTCATCTTTGGCAAACCACACTTTCGCTTCCGTAAAAAAAACAACATCTGACCACAGTGGATTACTTAAATTTAAATCACATAAGTTGAGAAAATTGAAATTTTGAGAATCATGGCTATTGAATTTTTCGATTTGTGATATGGGAACCAAAAATCCAAATAATTCACACAAATATCTTTGTTTCAAGGATTTTTATTAAAGAGAAGGAAAATCAGGGAAGGAAACTTTGTCCCGAAATTTCGATTGGGTGTTATTGAAGTATGTACACAAAGTATGATACATATGATTAAGGGAATTTTTAACGCTAAGCTTAATAAAAGCAAAACTAAGATGATACAATTTTTGAAATCTGGCTTATTTTATATTTATATAAGGCTCTTATCCTTGAAATTTTTGATAAGAAAAACCGAGTTATAAATTCTTAAAGCCAACAAGACTTATAATTTCAAATTGGAGGATTGGAATTGATTAAGAATAAAATAATGGGAACTCCCAAAACTTTTTAATTTTTCAATTAATTTTTAAAAGGGATATGATTAAATATAACTGTTTTTCATGCATTACATAAAAGAGCTTCACTCAAAAAAGCTTACGTTCTAACTAAAATTGATACAAAAATTTAATACTTTTTTTGAGAATTACCGAATGATATTATAAAAATTGCCAGCAACCTCAGCATTTTTCTTGTTTATATTCAAAAATGAGATCTAAAATGATGGAAAACACACCTTAAATCATGCAAAAAAAAAATGTCAAAAATGATCATTAATAGGAGGAGAAAAAATACTATTTTTGGAGCTTATTTGTTGGGGAAAAGTAAATGAAGTAATCTTTAATTGTATCATCACTACGACCAACGAAGCTGATGAGAAATATCTAAACCTACATCTAAAGTTCAATTGATCTAAAATTTAACAAAAAACTGTAACAAAATGAAAAAATAATCTTCTCTGGGTACTGCCAATTCGTGATTGTGAGCCTATCATCCATGCATTTTGAATCTATGTTTTTCAGAACTCTGGCGGAGTCCGCAACATTTTTTCGTAATTTTTTTTTTTTTATTTTTTTGTTATTTTATTTATTTACTAGTGTTTAATATTCCATGATTTTGAATCAAATCTAAATTGTATTTTTATGCTCATTATTGCTCATGAACTAGTCAGAACTGCTCATGCTAGTGAAGTGAGTAATAATTATTTTACGTTTGCTCTGACTCAGCTCATGAGCAACAAGTGAGTACTCATGAGTAAGCATATCAAAAATTCTTCTTTCATAATCACTCTCCCCTACGTTCCCCCACAAAAAAACGGCTCTCATATTAGTCATTTGATGGATTCGGCAGAAAACGTCAGGTCCCTATGATACCTGCCAAGTAACAGCAGACTTACAATAATGGTGGAAAGTTCTAAATCACTTGGTTCTGGTTCTCCAAATTCCAAAAAAAATTTATGAAATGTAGAAAATTGACCTACCCACTAAAGCTGAAGCCACGTAGACAAAAAGAATTTCGAGACCCACTTTATTCGCCTTCCCTATAATCCTAATGTCAAGTTTGATCACAATCTTTAGTTTAATTTCTGTCCAATACAGAATATACTACAGGTACATACTATAATACAAACATAGCGCCTACCTTTTATATCTGAAGTCAAAATTTGTTCACTTTAAATATCTTTAAGTACCTCCATTGAAAATATTATGCTGCTGACAGAATTTCATATTTGAACTTTCAGAAAGAAAATATCAAATTCCTTCTTACCATAAATGGAATGACCAAATTATAAATGAGTGCTTCATGTCTGGGGTATAGGTATGCCAACTCTAAAAAGAAAGTAGCAACATTCTAAACATCATATCCACCTACAAAATGCCTATTTGCATGAATTTCACTGATAACATCATGGTTTCATTACAACACGCTCCAAAACCTCCACAAACAGCTACCGTCATTGTTGTTCACCATATCACTTCCAAATGTATGCAACGACCTCACGTTCACGCTCCTTAATGCCAGATCCTGTCGACGTAGTCATTATAATAATATGAGCACCATCCACCATATAAACCGAACGTTTTCAACGCACACACTATTTGCACAGCAAAAAAAATAAACCAACCGTAACTATATGCATAGGTAGCAATAAATTCGACCAATTTTCTAACAAATGGAACACATTTCGGACATATCTCACCCGCAGCCGCTTCAGAATATCCGCATCTATCTCACTCTGCTAGCTGAACAAGAACAAGCTTAAATGCTACTTGCTTCAATCCCAAGGAGGTCTTCCTCTGCATGGTAATAATATTAATAATTCCCCCAGCTCTGCAAACAATCATCATGATATACGAGCAATGATGCCCGAAAATGGTTCGAATAGCTCTCTTGGAAAAAGAGTGCCCCAAAGATGATGCCCACCAGGAGCCTCAGACCGCCACTTGTGGCACACGTTTGGCTCTAACCAAAAAATCGACAAACTATTAGCCAAACAAGATTGCATCCGATGTATGCTAACAATGCGTTTGAAATGTGCTCCCAAAAGTGGATACAATGCAACACCACCAACAGCAGCCCAGCAATATGGCTATGCGGTAGACCAACTGTTGCGCAAACACTCTTTATGCGGGGCTTCCTTCACTTTCAGATCAGAGATTGCAAAGTGGACAATGATCTTGGAAGCGAGAAGTTGTCCTCGCTGGCTGCAGCAGATCTACTATATCCTATCCATAATGAACAAAGAGAAAATGTCCCAATCCCAAGTCCCAATGGCCATGTAGCCATGGAGGAGACAATTCTTCCGTGTTCAGACGCGAACAAATGTCGGGCAGAGTAAAAGAGGTGCGTGCTGGTATGTTTGGACTGTGGCGAGTGTGCTGACCATTTGCAAGCGCAAAAAGATGATTATTATTATTGTCGTCATTAAGGAAGAAACAAACACGAGGAGCTTTGTTCGCAGTTGGCGGCTGTCAAGGAACTCACTGGAATTCCACAGCAAACAACACTCCAACGATATGGTTCGCCTTTTTGTTTGTGTGGGCCAAGCAGAGATTTTTCAAAGTTATAAGGATGTGCAACTCTCCATAAGGAACTGGAGATGTGGACAAAAAAAAAAGTAGGAGCATAGCTATGAGCGAAAAAATGATTCTGTGTTGACAGAAAAAACTCTTCTTAATGAAGCTTAATTATGGACATACGGGAGGCGATCATAAGAAACACCTATCTCTTTGACTAATTGGATAATAATTGCATCTACCATTAACTGATGAATAATCTACGACTTACCTCTCCAGATGGGGAGGGGGTGGGGTGGTTAAAATCAGAATTCAAGGGAGTACAAAGGATATCATCTTGTAACTATTCCTGCTAACAACCCGCACATCGGTATGGTTGAGAGTTGTAAGTCTTTAGGCTCTGGTTCTTCACGAGCTGTTGCGCCACCAAATTTTTAATTTTATCGTCTTGGATCTTTGAACCCTAACTATCAAAAATCCTCAGGAGAAAATGTTGTTTTTTACCATTTTGCTGAATCAAAACCTTAAAACAGGCTACTGGTGGCAAGCCATGATTTATCAAATAAAGACAAACGTATTCTAGTGCAGTATTGGGTGTAGGGGGCGGGGCTTTTTGATTTAGTTCCCAATTGGAGCACGGTCAGTTAGTTTTGTTAATTCAGGGTTATATATTTCGCTCATCCGAGAACGTATTTAATTGTCTGTATTTTGCCCTCCAAAAGTACTTGAGACTGCTAGGACGCCATATGGCCCTAGGCTCAATGATAGGAAAATCCCTATGCACACCTCCGCGTGGTAGAGGGCGGGTAACGCTAACGTGCAGGGGGACCGAATGGATGCCGGGATAAGCAGACAACCCAGCTATGCTGGTCAGGGCACAAACTTGTCCTCGGGATGGTTAAAAGCCCCCTTAAGGCGGATGAACTGCAGGTGGCGGTCAACGGCATGATAGTCTGGTGGCGGAGGAGCTTTTTTTGGTAAAAGGCCAACGGCAGCAGCAGGTAGCGTCTGTAACCCATATTGGGCGGCTACAAAAGGCGTCTGTTTTCCCATAGTGGGCGGCCTCGAGCAGTTATGTGTTTGACCATACAAAAGGCGGGTGTGCCTGTCAAATCTGAGCTTATGTATGTTATTAATCATATCTCGGAAAACACCATGGTGGAAGGATATATGCAAATACATGAATTATGACAACAAATGGAAATGAGTCCCCAAGAGGTAATCTTTTTATAGAAAATCCTTCTGTAGCTTCGGCTGCAGTAAACCGCACATCGGATTTGGGAGTGCGGCATCCTTCATGTACGAGCGTCAATCAAGACGCCATAATAATAAATGAATCGTTGACAAATAGAAGAAGTCTTTCAAGAAGCGCAAATGTTACTTTTGGCTACCGCATACGTACGAAAATCGGAGCATGGAACGTTCGATCCTTGTACAGCGATGGTAGATACGAGCAGGTTGAGCGTGAAATGCTTCGCCTAAAGATCAGTATCCTGGGCATAAGCGAAACTAAGTGGAGAGGAAGAGCTGAATACAGATCAGACACTGGACAGACGAGAATGCTGTATTCCGGGGAAGATGAAAGAGAGGGTGGCCAAAGACTGCATGGTGTCGGAATTATGTTGAACGAAGAAGCGAGGCGTTGTTTGATCTCATGGGCGCCCATTTCTGCGAGATTAATGACAGCAAGGTTTCGTTCAAAAATTCGTAACGTCACAATTATTCAGTGCTACGCCCCCACAAATGAAGCGACCGAGGAAGACAAAACCGCGTTCTACACTCATCTTAACTCGGTTTACAGTAGTGTTCCGAGAGCCGACATCATAGTCGTTATGGGAGACCTTAATGCCCAAGTCGGTTCAGACAATTACGGACTGGAACGCGTGATGGGAAGAAATGGCGTGGGGTCACGGAATGAAAATGGTGACTTGCTTGTCGACTTTTGTAACGCGAATCGTCTTGTCATAGGTGGGACTGTATTTAAGCATAAGACGTGCAACAAAATTACCTGGGTGCATCCGGATGGTCAAACCGAAAACCAAATTGATCATATCATGATTCAGCAGCGATGGAGGAAGTCCATGTGTGATGTCCGGAGTTTAAGAAATGCCGATGTGGGAAGCGACCACCATTTGGTTCTGATGAGTCTCAAACTACGAACCGCTGCCGTACAAAAACCAGCGCAGGATGCAGCAAGGAGCACAAAATTCATTACTAATGCTTTAAATGACCCCAACATATGTCGAAACTATGTCACCACCCTTAACGACAGAGCCTCGTCATTAAATGGAATCCAGAATTCAACAATTGATGAGATGTGGGGTGAAATTAAAAGTGTTTTTATGGAGGCTGGATCCGAAACTGTACCCAAGCGAACGAGACGTAGAGACTCTTGGATATCCCAAGACACCTGGGATAAGATCGAACTTCGCAAATCGTTGAAAATCCAAATAAATGCCGAAGCTGATGTTCAACGAAAGGCTGACTTGCGAAGAGAGTACCGCATTGCACATAAGATGGTCTACCGCTGTGTTAGACGTGACAAGAGGGTGAAGTTGGATGGACTCGCAAATAATGCGGAAAGCGCTGCCAGAAGAGGAGATATCCGGGAATTGTACCAAATAGCCAAAGATGTTATCGGGAAAAAAAGCAACACCAATCATCCTGTAATGGATGTGGATGGCACACTTTTGGTATCAATTGAGGATCAGCTTCGTAGATGGAAGGACCATTTTTGTGCCCTGCTAAATGAGGATTCAGTTGAGCAGAGTGCTGAAGTGCCCCAACTAAACGAGATGCGCAGGTCCTATAGGGGTATTGACATCGAACCCCCGTCAGAATCGGAAATTCGTACATCAATAAATCTCCTCAAAAACAACAAGGCAGCTGGACTGGACGGAATACCAGCTGAATTCCTGAAAGCCGATCCCGTAGCAGCGGCTAGTATTTTACATCCGCTGATACAAAGCATTTGGGAAAACGAAAGCTATCCCAGGGACTGGAAGGATGGTGTGATTGTTAAGTTGCCAAAGAAAGGTGACTTAAAGAATTGCAACAATTGGCGTGGTATCACCGTTTTGTCCGTTTCCCAAAACGAATGGCAACCATTATTCTCGAGCGAATAAAGGATAGAATCGAGTCTACACTCAAGAGGCATCAAGCTGGCTTCCGCAGTGGTCGATCGTGTGTCGACCATATCAACACCCTGCGTATCGTCCTCGAGCAGTCGATGGAATATCAATCACCGCTTTACCTCATGTTCGTGGATTTTGAAAAGGCCTTTGATCGAGTTAACCGAGAATGTATATGGAGATCGTTGCTTGGTAGAGGAATTCCACCAAAAATTGTTGCCATTATTAAAGAGTCCTACAACAACGCGAGGTGTTTTGTTTTGCACAATGGGCAGCTATCCGACTCCTTCGTAGTGCAACAGGGTGTGAGACAAGGGGATGTTCTATCGCCAATTCTCTTCCTGCTGGCGATGGACGACGTATTGACGGCCAGTGTTGGTACAGCTGAGCGACAGGGCATTCAGTGGAGACCGTTCGAAAGGCTCAGTCATTTAGACTATGCCGATGACATATGTCTACTGGCAAATAACATCAGTGGGCTGAACGGGATGTGCCAAACACTGCAAGTGAAGGGAGAGTCGAGTGGTCTAAGAATTAACAGCAAAAAGACAAAAATAATGCTCACAGGCCGCTCCACACAGCAGCGTATTATTTTACAGGAGACGCCAGTTGAAGTAGTGGAAAAATTTAACTACCTTGGCAGTATTGTTTCTGCTAACGGTGGTACGGATCTGGACGTTAAAAGTAGAATAAATAAAGCTCGTGCTGCCTTCGGTACTCTGTCCCCAATTTGGAAATCCAGTCAAATCTCCTTACGCACTAAGTTGAGATTCTTCGAATCCAATGTCAAATCCGTGCTGTTATATGCTTGTGAAACCTGGAAAGTCACGTCTACCATTTCGAAGAAATTGCAGGCTTTTGTGAATCGCTGTCTTCGCCACATCCTAAAGATTCGCTGGCCACAAATAATATCAAATGAGGAATTGTGGCGCAGGACAAGTCAAGAGCGGCTGGACGTCGACATAAGAAAGCGTAAATGGCGTTGGATTGGTCACACACTGAGGAAACCAAACGATGAAATTGCAAAGCAGTCCTTTGAATGGAATCCTCAGGGTGCACGGCGGGTTGGAAGACCAAGAACAACATGGAAATCAACTGTCTTAGCGGAAGCAGAATCCCAGAGAAAGACGTGGCCACAGCTTAAGTACCTTGCAGCAGACCGTGAAGGATGGAGACGTTTTGTTGACGCCCTATGCCCCAGCCGGGGTTACAGGACACGATGATGATGATGTCGGCAGAGGTCACGGCTGTCGGCGAGGGCTTGGCTTCGCAAGAGGCTAAGTCGCCAATGACAAAAAATGTATACAAGGAACCGACCAAACCCGTCTTAACTAGACAACCAAATGCGCTCAACCTTGCAACATCTCTTCTTCCTGCTCTAGATAGCTTGGCTATTGACAGTAGGGAGACCTTGAACAGACCTCCCTCTATAGGAAGTCAAACCGAGGATGAGCTGTTGCAAGATTCGAGTCAAGAAGAGACAACGCTGAAGCCTACTGCACCCCTCAAAGTTTCGAGGCAACGCAGTAACTACAGATCCTCTAAAAGATTCGTGATTGCTACCGAGAAAAAGGATCCAAACACTCTCAGTGCGAGAGACAAGGCCCTTTTGAAAAAGCATAGAAAGTTGGTAAAGAACTATGAACGTCAGTTGGCAACGACCGCCACTACACCACTGTTTCCTCCCAACCACAATTGAACGCTAAAAAGCCAGACAGCGGAAAAGTAATTGCTGCCATATCTAGGTCTATCCCTAAAAAGATAAACCGCGAACAGGTTAGCAACAACTCTACTGCTCGTACTGGCTCAAATTCGAATCTGGCGACCTCCAGTAAGAAACAGCAGACCAACGCTACATCAAACCTGAAAAGGAAAAGGAATGAGATAGCACAGGTAGGCAACTCTTCTGGAACGAAGCCAGGTTCAACTAAGAGAGCAAGATCGGAGGAGGCAACCAAGACTGATGGTTCTAAAAAGCTTAAAACCAATAGTTTTGACACCACCCCGATCGATCTGCAGGTGGCCATAATAAGTTGAGACGACCCTGATGGAAAAATCACGGCAAAAAATTGGTTACTTGTGGAGAATGAAATCCTCAAAGCTATGATGGCGACATCAGAGAATGATAGTTCTGACGACTACACCTTTGATGGGGCTGGATGGCGGAAAGGAGTAAAAGTGGTTTGCTGTGGGGACCAGAAATCCCGTGAGTTTCTCACTCAAACAATCGCCAATATTGGCGAACTGTGGGAGGGGGCTTCTCTCGGAGTTCTTCCCATCACATCTATTCCGCTTCGACAGCAGGTTAATATATGGATTCCTCCTTCTGCAACGCACGAGGACTCATCCATAATTAAACTGCTGGTGAAACAGAATTAGGAGTTCTCCATACTCGAATGGAAGCACCTGCATTCCAGGAAAAGTTTCAGCGGGGAAGGGAAGGACCTCTTGTTCATAATTGACAAGACATCTGACCTTCTCCTCAAAGAGAAAGGGGACGTGTTGAGATACGGTCTCTGAACCGTAAGATTAAGGAGGCATGATGGCAAAGGGGAGTCAAAAGCTGCTGGTGGTGCAAATTAATTTGCATCACGCAATAGCAGCAACGCACGACCTGATGCTCTTCATGTCTCAAGAGGCCGTGGATGTGGCCTTAATCCAAGAACCTTGGATTCGTAAGAATCAGGTACAAGGATTGAGGTCAAAAAACTATAACCTGTTCCACTCCACGTCTGAAGGTGAAATAAGAAGTTGTATTCTAGTGAAAAAATCAATTAATGCTTTCTTTTTATCCAGGTACAGCAACAGAGATAACGTGGCAATCAGCGTTGAGACCAAGGAAGGCAACTTCGTCTTGGCATCAACGTACATGCCGTACAAGGGAAAACCCACCATCAAAAACGGTCCGCGACTTTGTGGGTTACACCACAGCACGAGGGACACCTTTGGTGATGGGCTGTGATGCCAACGCACACCACACTCAATGGGGCGGTAAGGACATCAAAAAAAGGAGTGAGTCAATTTTTGAATACATTCTCTGTTCAAACCTTATGTTATGTAATAAGGGTAATCAACCAACATTTCGGAACAAAAACAGGGAATAAATTCTTGATCTCACTCTCATGAGTAATAATGATAAGATTTCTGTAGGAAACTGGAGAGTCTCACCTGAAGAATCCTTTTCGGAACACTTGAGGATACTCTTTACTTTAGACAGGAATCAAAATGATACTAAACCTTTTAGGAACCCAACTAGAACAAATTGGACAGAGTACACAAAATGGTTGAACGAGCGTATAAACCCACCTGAGGAAGAAACGCTTTCGATCACCTCAACCATTGACACTGTTGTTCAAAACCTAACTAGTGAAATGAGAACGGCCTTTGAAAAACACTGCCCTATATCTCGTAACATTAAACCCACTAACCCACCATGGTGGAACAGTGAACTTCAGAAACGAAGAACAGGGGTCAGAAAACTTTTCAATAAAGCCAAACTGAGCAAATTAGAAGTAGATTGGAATTCATATAGAGCCGAACTTAGCTCATACACCAAAGAGTTAAGAAGGGCCAAAAAGGATTCATGGGCTAGACACTGTGAATCCATTGAGAACACAAGTGAAGCGGCGAGACTTCGAAAGGTCCTTGCCCATAACCCCACGACTCCGGGATATATTAAGCATCCCGATGGATCGTGGTCGAACTCGAGCCAAGAAACAATTGAACTCTTTATGGAAACACATTTTCCTGACTGTAAGAGCCCTGAGGACTCAGGCTAAAAACAACCAGACTCCTTAGAAGCTCTACAATCAGCACCAGAATTGGATCAAGTTATCACAGAGCAGAAGATTATGTGGGCAATAAACTCGTTCAAACCTTTTAAATCAGCTGGACCAGACGGGATTATTCCGGCATTTCTTCAGCATGCTCTACAGATAATCACCCCATGGCTTAGGGTAATCTTCAAAAGTTGTGTTAAACTTAGATACGTCCCTATCAGCTGGAGAGAGGTTAAAGTTTTCTTTATTCCAAAAGCTGGAAAACCGACACACTCGACCGCAAAAGATTACAGACCAATAAGTCTCTCTTCGTTCCTCCTCAAGACACTGGAGAGAATTATTGATCTGCATGTTAGAGACCTTCTCAACCCAAACATTTTGTGCACCTACCAACACGCTTACCTTAAAGGTAAGTCAGTGGAGACTGCGTTGCATGAAGTCGTTTCACAAATTGAGAAAAGTCTCGAGCACAAAGAACACACCCTGGCAGCATTTTTGGACATTGAGGGAGCGTTTAACAACGTAAAAACGGAGTCCATTAAATCTGCTCTGGTAGAGGTCGGAGTTGAGCCTGCCATTGTTTTTTTTTTTTTTTTTACACTTCAGAATTCTGTATTGTAATGAGCTTAAAGCAAGCTGCATTCTACAATCAGAGGCTCATCATGAGTGCATGTGTTAGTGGTTAGTAGATTAAGCAGAGCTAACACAAGCACATAAATAAATAAAAATATACAAAATTAAACAAATTACAAAATTAGACACATAATATAAAACATATACATAAATAAGTTAAGGTATAATCAAGACATAGGAATTCACGAGAGTGGAACACTGGTTCGCAGCAGTGTTTTCAACCCTACTTTACTTATGTTAAAATCAACTGAGGCAGCGTTCAAATTAAAAAGTTTGCACATACGATTAAGAGGTTCGTGAATACCATAATTGGTTCTATGAAAAGGAACGTGAAACAGTTCAAATCTTCGAAGGTGGTGGGATCCCCCACGGTAGTTTATACCTATACACTATACAGGCTAATAAGTCAGGAGCATCAATTTCGCCACTGATAAGTTGGTGAAAAAATATTAAATCATTATTAACACGCCTTTGACATAAAGTTTGAAGTTGCAGAAGCATGATTCTATGTACATAAGGTGGCAGGTTATACGGATCAGCCCAAGGAAGACCTTTCAAGGCAAAACGAATGAAGTTATGTTGTATTGATTCAATACGGCTTTTATGAATTTCGTAAAAGGGAGTCCATACTTGGGAGGCGTACTCAAGATGGGGTCTTACATAGCAATTGTATAAAGAGAGAGTAACATACGGGTCTTTAAATTCCTTTGCCCAGCGTTTTATAAATCCAAGCATGGAACTCGCCTTATTTACAATATAATTAATATGTACTATGAAATCTAGATCAGAACTAAAGTGAACACCCAGGTCTTTGAAACTAAAAACACGACAGAGTGTGTGCTGTGAAATGGAATAGTCAAAAGCACTCACTACTCGTTTTTTTGAGAAAGTTATAGTTTGACATTTTACTGGGTTAAGAGAAAGACCATTTTTCCCACACCAAACGCTAAAATTGTTAATATCAGCCTGCAGGAGAATATGGTCATGATTTGATTGTATTGTTTTAAAAATTTTCATATCGTCAGCATATATAAGAATATTACTACATCGGATACATGAAGTAACATCATTTATAGCGAGAATGAACAAAAACGGGCCCAGATGGCTTCCCTGAGGTACACCCGAGTGAGCACTAAATGGGTTTGAAAGACAATTTCTGAATTTTACCTGGTAAGATCTTTTTTCAAGGTATGACTTAATCCATGATGTAACAAAAGTTGGAAAACCAAAGGCTTTAAGTTTGTATACAATAATTTCATGACTAAGTTGTAGACTGGATTTATACCATGCTCAATGGTAGAATCATAAACTCCCGGCTGGGAGATTCTTTCGTTGAGAAAACTGTTACAAGAGGCACACCACAAGGAGGGGTAATTTCACCTCTCCTTTGGATCTTAGTTGTTAATAAAATTCTTACAAGATTTAGTAATCAGGGCATTAAAATTGTGGCATATGTGGACGACATAGTACTTTGATATCGGGTAAGTATCTTACCACCATCAAAGATATTATGGAATCCGCACTTAAAGAACTATCTTCGTGGGCAGCACAAAACGGTCTCGGGGTTAACCCTACAAAAACTGAACTAGTTCTGTTCACGAATAAAAAGAAATTAGGGGATTTTACTCCTCCTATGCTTAATGATATTCCTCTGAAACTCTCCAAAGAAGCTAAATATCTTGGAGTAATCCTTGATTCCAAGCTAACATGGAAAAGAAACACAGAGGAAAGAATGAAAAGGGCACTATGCGCTTTCTACACATGCAAAAAAACCTTCGGTACACGTTGGGGTATGCGACCGCAGGTTATCCAGTGGATGTACACGGCGATTGTTCGCCCCATACTTACCTATGGTTTTATCGTGTGGTGGAAGGCTGTTGAAAAAGTTAGCTATCTCAAAAACCTCAACAAGGTACAGAGACTAGCCTGTATAGGAATAACGGGGGCACAGAGGTCTACGCCACAAGCACGGTTGGAAATTATTTTAAATCTTCCAGCCCTAGATGAGCACATTAGATGCACAGCAGCCAAAAGCGCACTTCGACTCAAAGAACTGGGCTCTTGGAAGCACAGCACCTATGGTCATGGGTCTATCTTACAAAGGTATGACACAGTGGTCGGACTTGATGTGACGACTGATTACATACCACCGAAAATAGATTTTAACAAACACTTCTCTATTTCAATACCCGAAAGACATGGTTGGGAACCCAACTCACTTATTAGTGAACAGGGTATCCCCTTCTATACTGACGGGTCAAAAATGGAAGAAGGAACAGGAGCTGGGGTGTTCTGTGAAGCCCTTAATATTAGAGAATCATATAAACTCCCAGATGAATGTAGCGTCTTTCAGGCTGAGATTTATGCTATTGAAAAAGCGGCAGAAATGGTGCACAAGAAAAAACTGAGCTCGTTGGAGATCACATTTTTCGTGGACAGCCAAGCCGCTATCAAAGCGATAGCCAGTGAGACTATAAGATCCAAAACAGTGACAAAATGCCGAGGCATACTGAATACAATTTGCAACACTAACCGAGTCAAACTCTGCTGGGTTCCTGGACATAGCAATATAGAAGGGAATGATATAGCAGATGAACTGGCAAGGAAGGGGTCATTATCAGTAAGAAACAGTAGTAACCAATTAGATATGGGACTAGACATCCCGATCGGTGTGGTTAAAACGAAAATATACCTAATAACGAAAGAGCAAATCAATAAATCCTGGATTACCAGGAACGATTGCGTTATCTCTAGAAGTCTATGGCCTAGAATTAATGAAAAGGAAACTCAGTATATTCTATCGCTGAGTAAAAAGAACATTAGAATCTTGATAGGTGTACTAACGGGTCATTGCGCCATTGGCACAATGGCCACCCGACTGGGTGTATTCGCACCTGACTTCTGTAGGAGCTGTCAGGATGTAGAAGAAATAGAAACCATTAAACACCTGCTCTGCGATTGTCCAAACCTCCAAACAAATCGCCTCCGTTACTTCGGAAACAGGTTTGTTGGAGAAATGGACGATCTAGCGCAGGTCACAATGGCAAATATGAGGAAATTAATAGAGAGCACAGGCTGGTTTGCAAATGAGCCAGTCTACTTGAATAATTAGTTTAGGAGTATCTCTGCTTTCTTTTCGTAAGGGGATCACAATGGACCAATAGGCCCCCGTGTACGCAACAGCCTTTGCGCTGTGCACGCCCCTCCTAACCTAACCTAACCTAACCTAAGCTTGTGCTGCCTTCGGTACTCTGTCCCCAATCTGGAAATCAAGTCAAATCTCCTTACGCACTAAGTTGAGATTCTTCGAATCCAATGTAAAATCCGTGCTGTTATATGCTTGTGAAACCTGGAAAGTCACGTCTATCATTTCAAAGAAATTGCAGGCTTTTGTGAATCGCTGTCTTCGCCACATCCTAAAGATTCGCTGGCCACAAATAATATCAAATGAGGAATTGTGGCGCAGGACAAGTCAAGAGCGGCTGGACGTCGACATAAGAAAGCGTAAATGGCGTTGGATTGGTCACACACTGAGGAAACCAAACGATGAAATTGCAAAGCAGTCCTTTGAATGGAATCCTCACGGTGCACGGCGGGTTGGAAGACCAAGAAGAACATGGAAATCGACTGTCTTAGCGGAAGCAGAATCCCAGAGATAGACGTGGCTACAGCTTAAGTACCTTGCAGCAGACCGTGAAGGATGGAGACGTTTTGTTGACGCCCTATGCCCCAGCCGGGGTTACAGGACACGATGATGATGAAGGGTGTTGAAGATGTGATAAACTTTTCGAGCATTGATTTGATAACTTCGAAATCTTTATATAGACTTTGTTTGAGCAGATATTCGTAGAACAATAATCAATGTAAAGCGTTCTCTGCTTTGTTCACATTGCTATTCGAATTGTTTATATAGCAGCTCCAACGTAAACGTATCCAAAGTCCTTACTTTAACTCGTTACACGTTTTTTTATTTAAAGAAAAAGGCCGAAGATCTATAGTCTTTTAAGACTGAATTGCGCAAAAAAGATTAGGAAACATTTTCAGAACACAAATTGGCAACCATATGACAATATGACGTAGGCAAAGTAATTTCCACTCCTCTTGAGTTATTATCGGTTTCTCGTGAAAAAAGTTTGTCGAAGCTTTAATCAAATCTAATATTGGGTTGATAGATCAATCTAAAAAAATTTCATTTCATCATGACGTCCATTGGTCTGTGCATTTGCGCAATGGAAGTCATACCTTTGAGCCTCTGATGTTAGTTGATTTAAAGTGTTCAACGCATGGGTCATAACTGTAACCCGCGAAATCGGTGCAAAAGGCCAAATTACCATAGAAGATGGTCACGACTAAAGGCTAGAAAAATAACTGGTGCTATATTTATTTTAACCACCAACCACATTTTACCTGAAGTAAGGCTGACTTCTTTAGCTGGGTGCCTTTGCCTCTCTCCATAATTTTGCAGTAAAATCAAGGAACTTCAACTTCATAAATTCTTCCATTCTCCACCTCTATATAAACTTTAAATAATTAACGTTTAAAAACGTTTTTTTTACTAGCTATACACAAATATCTCAATTTAAAAAAAAATCATAAACTCTGCGAGTCCGATTTACTCAAATGACATAACTGTTTCTCTGACTTGTTGATGGGGTATTTAAATAACACTACTTTACCCCAGGGACCTATATATAAATTGATATGCAGACCAAACTAACTTTATAACTGTTGTCTTTAGGGCAAAGTTTTAATTAAATCTGCCCACCATCCATGGCTGCCAATATACCAAAACAATCAATCAGACCATCAAAAATCCAACACGCTACAAGAAACTATAGGAAATTAATTTTTACTCCCCGCGCGTAAAATATCAATTTGTCATAATACACCTTAACGATTTTCATTTGTAAGAAAAACTTGAAAAAAAAAAAAAATAAAAACAAACAAACCACAACTTCAACCACCTCTAATTACCACAACGGAACTGCTGTATCTGCAACCAGTCTCAGTCTCCATCGCAGTCGCAGCTAATTAAACCGAAACCCTCTTCCACTAACAAAAGAGTATCTTTTACCTAACATTTGTTTATCTTTGCTACAAAAAAAGCAAGTTGCGCAGCTCAAATGCGAACGCAGCAGAGAAGCTTACTCGAGCATAAATTGTCTGTAGAGTCCGCGATATGCATACTATATGATGCAAGTCCAGTCCGTTTGCACAGTCTACATATAATATGAGGCGGGCGGAGGAGGCGACAAGTACGGACTCTCATTAAATGCATACATCCTCTTGTATGCGCACAAGCTAACGTCGAATTGTATAGATATACTCTGTGACATGTCCCAGATAACCAAAACGCGGAGAACTTTTAGTCCAGATGATCGGGCAAACGACAGCAAACGAACGCGTGCGCTCGCTTTCCACTGATGCCATTGCTGCCGCAGTGGGATGGCAATTGACAGCCGCCTCAGCGATTCGATGCGCCTGACCAAGAGACCGTTTGTCAATTCATTAGGAGCACTATACTTCACTGTTCACTCGTGAATGACCCACTGAACTGGTGCTGACGCCAACCTATCAGAGTATGGAGCGGTGCGGTGGTGGAGCACAGTGGTACCGAATGTCTTTTTTCTTGTTTAAATCATAACTTTAGAGAACTTCAGGTTATTTTTTGTAAATTTTTCTACAAAGTGGGGGAACACACCCTTAACTTCAATTAACTTTGACAACTGTGCGGGCGTGTCAGTAGGTAAATATTATATAAAATACATACCTCCAAAAAGTGGGCATGGCAAAATCTTTTCGTTTGGGTAATTTAAGTAGATGATTCTCCTTTTTAAGGTTTCTAAGATCATAACTTTAGTTTTCTCCGTATTTGATAAGCATTTTCTCGTTGCTTTAAGCTCGCTTTTCTATTCATCTTGAGCCACTGTGCGGCTGCGGCGAATTGGCATTGACTTTTGGATGGATTCTAGGCTTAAGGCGCGTGGGAACTCGTGACCACACGATATCCTCGATGAGAGCTGTCGATGAGCAGCGTGTGCGCTGACACGTTAGGAAAGGAAGCCGAAGTCGATGCATTCCGGGACAGTTTTATTTGTGTTGTCCGCGGTCCTGTTTGTTCCGCACGTGTATGTGTATACTTTTTAGCATAAAAGCCTGGGATGAATTTCCCGAATAATAATGAATGGAACGTGCCGGCTGGATCACAGAAATGATGTGATTCGAGGGCTTTATTCGACAGACGGAAGGTGACACTAGCCATACAAGAATATTGGTGATATGCTGTAGGTACCAGGCCGATACCGAATTTACAGCTAATTCACTCTTCTTTGACCAAATACAGAGCGCCAGATATATTCTGGAAATTTTTTAATTTACCTTGGTGCTTCGATGGCTTCGGCGGCGGTGAGCTCTGTATATGGCTCTCACTCATTCACTCAGCACATTTCATCATCATCATTAGAATGATCAGCGGTAGTAGATGTGCCGAAGATCACAACTACCGTAGCTGGTCAGATTTCCACGGTTCTGGTCTTCCTGGGTCGCGATGCAGCCGTATAAAACAATCACACACCATGGCTAAGAGAACCGTAAATAACCACGGCTAACCGCGACTTTGTCAGTCATTGGCCGCTGTTTTCTATTTTCTGGGTTCTGCTGCTGGTTGTGCAGATAAATCACATCTCAGATGAAAAAAAAAATAAAAATAAAAATAAAAATAAAAAATGTAATACTTAAGAATTTGCATTCGCAATTGTTTTGTGTATGAGTATCATAGGCTTCTATGGCCAAAGTATATGTTTGTAGGTAGGTGATGTCTTTGGAGGCATACGAAAGCGTGTGAGCGAGCGAATTTAAATGTTAATTTGTTGTCTAGATTCATTTCTTGTAATTTGCCTTCTGCTACATTGTTTGTTTTATAAGATTGCTTTTCATTGTAGAACTAGGAAGTGTAAGACCGGAAGAGCTACATAGGCACAGAGAATGTTGCAAGTATCTACATCTGGCTGGCTATGTATAACCAGCTAAAGTTAGCTGGTTAGCTGGAGGGCTACCGCCATTCAAAGATGGGAGAATGATACAGTTAATTAACTTGATTGGCAATAGGGGAATTGCTGTTAAGGTTTTTGTGAATGTTTTAAAAATTCTTGGATACCTACCTATACTCAATCATATAAGGTTCTAGGAAACTAAAAGGAATGAAGATTTTCTGTCCATGCGGGTTGCCCTTAGGCTGTTCTGAATTAAGACAACTTAGCAGATTTGTGAGGTGATTTATATTGGATGCAAATTCAAAGTCGTATTTCTGTTTTTTGGAAAATTCTTTTGGATACAAATGTAAAAAAAAACCAGAAGATGTATAACAATCTGAAATATTTGTGATGCTTTTTTGTAGACGCTGACGTGAGCAAGTCCGAGCTAAGTTGTCAAGCAATAATGTTCATGTCTATTACCTACCTCAACTTTTCTTTCAAAAAATTAAATTTTATTAAAGACTACCTTTGAATAGGAAACCATTTTTCAAAAAATGGTTACTAATGGTACCTCCCAAAGAATCATTTTTTCATATTCGATATTCTTCAAAAAGTAGAACTTCTGATTTCAATATTTTTTTTATCCAGAAGCTTCTAAAAAATTTAAAAAGTTTTTTAACCATAATTTTCAAAAAATATTTTTTGAATTTACAACAAAAAAATTCTAAATTTTTTTAGTCTTGAAAACTACATAGTCGATTTTCTTAAAACTCAGTAACTAAGGGTATTTTTAACACTCTCTAGAACAGCCGTTCCAATCTTTCTTAGTCACGGAGCACTTTTCAGGCGAAAAATTCTTAGCGGAGCACTTCCTTGCGTGTATGCAATTTCACAGTTGTATGTAGAAAATGAAACAGCAAAGTTTTTTTTCTAGTGAGAGCAGTGTGCCAATTTTGTTTTGCGTAAGGTTGCGTTTAAACCTTCGGTTTTATCATCCGTTTTCCGCTGAAAAACAGGAACAACGAAGAAACTCAAAGCCGTTTTGAATTTTCGATGAATTTTGCTCAATGTTCGTTGTTTGTGGAATAATGTTCAGCGAATGAAGAACGAAGGTCTAAATGCAGCTTTACGCTGGTTTATCTGGACTAGTTTGTGACAACTGCAACTGAATATTTGGCTCTGCATCGAGAAGGGATCTACATAATGTTTTGTTTTGGTTCCAACAAAGGCAGGAATTTCTGATTCGCATATGTAGTGTAGATATGTTGTTGCAAACGGCATTAGAATTCAAATTACAGAATTCGGAGAAAGATTTCTCCGTTCCAAAATGTTCCTTTATTAGAATCTGATGTCAAATCAATAAAACATTCAAACCTTCAATGGTGTAAGAGAAGCTGACTTTTCAAAACCAGTTGAAAATCGGTTTGAAATCTAGTTTTCCTTAATATATTTGAGTGGTATTCTTCCGGAAAACAGCAGTGGAAGGTGTCGAAAAAACTTAGGAAGTGAATATGAAATTCATTTAAAATACTGTAGGGAATTTCCAGATCTTACTCTTTAAACCATTGGGAAGCTGTATTTCTCGATTAAGCCCAAAAATCAATTTTCTTTTGAATTTCTTCTACTTTATCACTGGCATCGAAAACAGTTACTATCTCTCCCTGAAGTGATACACTCAAATCATTTTTTTTTTAATGTCAGCTAGATACACCAATTTCAATGGCCAAAGCTCATTACTCAACCTGTCCCAAAACCCCAAAACAAAGCAGTCGTCAATTATGAAATTTCTAATTTCAGCTCACATTTCGAAAAGCCATGCCAAGGTTTTGCTTTGCCACGGGAAGGCCACCTTATTTCTGCATGAAGAAGTAAAGACGTATGCAGACTAACTATGCCCATTAGACCGATACTTACCTACGGTAATTTAGTTTGGTGGAACGCGACTGAGAAAGCAACAAACCTGAAAACCTTGACAAAAGTTCAAAGATTAGCATGCGTAGGTATTACGGGGGCGTTGAAAACCACTCCCACAGCGGGACTGGAAGCGATACTCAACTTGAGACCCCTAGATCTATTCGTGCAAGAATCTGCAGCATACAGTGCCCTGCGCCTAAGCCAGACTAAATGCTGGAAGCAAAGCACATCAGGCCATACTCAGATTCTGCAGAGATATGTGGGAAATAATGTTTGCACAGACTACACAACACCCTATTTAAATTTCAACAGACCCTTCACTACCTCTTTTCCTAATAGAGAGGAGTGGGAAAACAACCAACCTTTCAGTAATGCATCTACGATAACTGTCTTCACCGATGGTTCAAAGATGGACACTGGAGTTGGTGCAGGAATTTTCTCGGAAACTCTGGGACTAGCTAGCTCCTTCAGACTTCCGGACTTTTGCAGCGTCTTCCAAGCCGAGGTCTTGGCAGTGACAAAAGCAGCTACGCAAATATCAATGATGGCGATACCACGAGCTGATATCACCCTCTTTATTGATAGCCAAGCAGCAATAAAAGCAATTTCTGCCACCGAGATACATTCGAAGCTTGTGACTTGCTGTCGCGAAGAGCTTAGGGTTCTTGGCATGCAGCATAACATTAGACTCTGCTGGGTTCCCGGTCACAGTGATGTACAGGGAAACGAGAGAGCTGATGAGCTGGCGAGAACGGGTTCGTCGCTTGATTCAAGTCAAGCCGAACAAAATATCAAAGTACCAACCTGTAGCATCAAACAGGAAATTGGTAACAAAATATTAGAAAAAACCAATGAAAGATGGAATCTGCTTGAAACATGCGCCACAACTAGAAAGTTATGGCCAAATTTCAATAAGCAGAGAACAGACAAAATTATGCAAATGAACAAGAAACATCTCCGTTCCCTTGTCAGCATAATCACCGGACACAACCTACTGAGATACCATAAACAGAAAATGAGGCTCAGTACTGATGACCTTTGCAGAAGATGCAGTGACGAAGAAGCACATGAGGATACCTCACACTTCCTTTGTCGCTGCCCAGCACTCTGTCATTTAAGAAAGAAACACCTAGGAAATTATTTCTATAATGACCTAGAAGAACTTTCTGGAACTTCGGCTAATAGCCTTCTGAATTTCATCAACGCCTCTAAATGGCTTGACTGCTAACAGAACACATAGGTTTTTACATTAAGTGGAATACAATTTCCTAGGGTATCACAACGGATCTACATAGATCTAAGTGTGACGGTAACGAGATCAACTGTCAGCCCTTCTACCTAACCTAACCTAACTATGCCCATGTAAGCGTACAGTTCTTTAAAAAGCATGTTCACGTTTAGACCTCAGCAATCTCAGTCTCGTGAACAGGATTCCTCAGCAAATCTTTCTCAGTTTTGCTTTCGAATCACTAAGGAACAAAATTATTGGATCCGTTCGCACACTTTTTGACAAAGCAAAATTTGCTGAGGTTTCTGAGATCTCATTTCATTTCTTAACATGCTTAATAGCTCAAATTGTTGAGTAAGCAAAATTAAATAGAGAAATGGAATTTTGATGTATTTTTCGATCTTTTCGAGGAGCATATGGTTATTCTTGGTGCACCGCGGAGCACACTTTGGAAACCCAGCTCTAGAATATTTTTTTTTTATCAAAAAAAAAAGAAACTTTTATGATAAAGTAATGGTACTTTCCACACACATGTTAAAAAACCATTAGGGAAAATATTTTTCTAAACGGCTCCTAGGATCTTTATAAATTAAAAAATAAAATAAAATAAAATAAAATAAAATAAAATAAAATAAAATAAAATAAAATAAAACACAAAATAAATTCGATCAGATTAGAATATTTTAAAATAAATTAGATTAGATTAAATTAAAAATTAAATGAATTAATAAATTAATGAAATAAAATTAGTAAAAAAGAGGAATCTGGCTTCACTAAAAAGTTTAACAAGGCAATGTTCCTAATACTTAAGGTATGGTTTTTATTATTTTTTGATGTTTTTAGTCAATTGCTTAGAAAATAGCCCCTCCCAGCTAAACGTGAGAAAAACACAATATAGCTTATGGTCAAGTTATGATTTGGAATGAAATTAAAAATAACATTCTTTTGTTTTAATGGAGCGAATAAATTAAGTTAATATAAAGAAGTTTAAGTGAGATTTTGGTCAAACTTATGCGAGCTATCCTGTGTCTATATATATGAATGCTTTTGATTAGAATCTGATGTAATCATTAAACTATATGCATATATATATATGCTCTTTTATTTGCAGTGCCTGTATTATAATATTGAGTACATACGCATACGCCACAGTGAACCATTAAAATTAAAGCCCAATAGCTGGTTTTTACTCATATGTCCTTCGTATTTGATAGTTCTTGTAACCAGTAAAGATAAGTGTATAATAGATATATATTGGATAAAGAAATAATGAACGTTGAAGTTACATTTGCAGTCACAATTAATTTAAATTAAAAAATGTATTCTGGAAAAAATTTATTTTTATTGAATGTAGCATGCACCAGCGTGACAGGGCATCGAGTCCTTAAATTTACGTATTTATTGAAAAAGGCATATTATTTCTTTTATTGTATACTACATATTAATATTATTTTTCTTAGACGATATTACGTTAGCGTTGTTCCAATTTTTTCCAATTTAGAGATTCGAATACTACTCGATTGATTGAATTTAATTTTGAACAAAAAAGTTTGACGAGTTAAATTGTCAAATAAAGCTTAGTTTCCAAGTTTTACCTAAAATAATTGAAGAATGGCCAGTGTAACCATTCTCTCTGAAATTCATAGGTGAATTTAGCACCTTTTTTGTTTTTAAGTGTGCTTATACCTCAAACAAACATATTCACTAATAAAAACCCTTGAACTTATGTGTTCCTCAATACCCCTCATTTCCAGTATTAGTATTAATCCTAACAGTATATTATATTAAGTTTAAGCTATTCTTGGAATTTTGATGTTCATCGCTATCTACTTAAAACTTGGAAGCATTTGATTTATGCATGTCTTTACATAATCAGTACTTCGCAGTATAAAGGAGAATGGGCAAATTGGCCCATATGCTCAACACAGTTGTGTCATATATTTTTGAAAAGGTTATTGTTAGGACATCATTATATTATATAGCCGTTAAGCTCTAAACCATGGGGTTCGTGAGATATTCGACTTCAAAGCACCGAAAAGAACAATAATGCAGCTCCGCATTTAGACATTGTCTTCCTGCTCAACATCAATGTGTCGTGCATCGTTGGAAAGGTTATAGCATGTAATTTATTTTATTATATAACTGATAAGCTGTAGACCATGGGGTTTAAGAGATATTTGGCATCAAAAAAGGCGAATAAAACAATAATGCAATTCTGCATTGGGCGCTGGTCAGCAAACTCAACAGCAATGTGTCATACTTCATTGAAAATGCTATTGCGAATTCTTTATTTTCTGTCAAGGATGTTAAGGTGAAAGTAGTATCGTTCAAGAGTTATTTGACAAAAACACATTATAAAAAATAATGCAATCCTGCATTGGAAGCCAGTCTACCAAGTCAACAGTGATCTGTCCATTAAATTGTAAACCAAGAGGTTCGAGAGATATTTGGCATCAAAGGAGGCGAACCGAAAAACAATGCAGTTCTGCATTGGGTGCTGGTCTACCAACTCAACACAAATATGTCATACATCTTTGAAAAGGCTATTGTGAGTACATTATTTTATTATATGGTCGTTAATAAGCTCTTAACCATGGAGTTCGCGAGATATTTGGCTTCAAAGCACCGAAAAGAACAATAATGCAGCTCCGCATTTGGACATTATCTTCCTGCTTAACACCAATAATGTGTCGTACATCGTTGCAAAGGTTATAGCATGTACTTCATTTTCGTATGTAACCGTTAAGCTGTAGACCATGGGGTTCGAGAGATATTTGGCAAAAACGCATTATAGAACAATAATGCAATTCCGCATTTGGAGCTGGTCTACCAAGTAAACAGTAATGTCAATGTGTCATACATCGTTGAAATGGTTATTGGATGTACTTCATTTTGTTATGTAGTCGTTAAGCTGCAGACCATGGGGTTCGATAGATATTTGGCATACAAAAAAGGCAAATAGAAAAAAAAATGCAATACTGCATTGGGTGCTGTCCTACTTATTCAACACAAATGTGTCATTCATGGTTGAAAAGGTTATTATGAGAACTTCATTTTATTATAAAGCCGTTCAGCTCTAAACCATATAGGTTTCGGGAGTTATTGAGCTTACTCTGAAGCTATTCTAGTTAAAAATTGACCCAGTGTGTGATGATCCGGGGTGGGCCTCCCTCTTAAAACTAATACCATCCATACTAAGCTAAATAACTTTCAGAACCCATGGTTTAGAGTTTAAAAGCTATATAATTAAATAAAGTTATCATAATAACCTTTTCAACCATGTATGACACATTCGTGTTGAGTAAGTAGGACAGCACCCAATGCAGAATTGCATTTTTTTCTATTTGCCTTTTTTGTATGCCAAATATCTCTCGAACCCCATGGTCTACAGCTTAACGACTATATAACAAAATGAAGTACATTCAATAACCATTTCAACGATGTATGACACATTACTGTTTACTTGGTAGACCAGCTCCAAATGCGGAATTGCATTATTGTTCTATAATGCGTTTTTGCCAAATATCTCTCGAACCTCATGGTCTACATCTTAACGGTCACAAAGAAGAATAAAGTACATGCTATAACCTTTTCAACGATGTACGATACATTGATGTTGAGTACGAAGACAATGACAAAATGTGGAGTTGCAGTATTGTTCTTTTCGGTGCTTTGAAGCCGAACATCTCGCGAACCCCATGGTTTATAGCTTAACGGCCATATAATGAAATGATGTACTTACAGTAACCTTTTCATCGATGTATGACACATTCGTGTTAAGAAATGGACCAGCTCCCATACATTTTTGCTCATTCTTCTTTGCGCCATCTATTAAAAAATGTGTTGTTTAGGTGCCTAATCATTTGTCACTTCATAAATAATACATTCTGTAAGTTTCCCTTTAATCAGATAGTTTTTTAGTTAAAGGTATATTTGTGTCTTTGATGCTCATGGCCATCTATAGAAAAACGTGAAAACTTTTGTTCAATGTGCCTCTTCAGTTAAAATATAATATATTAAGGTTATTCACCAACGGCAAAAAGTCACCATAAACATTATAAAGTTGTAAACTGCGAAAATCTGTCTTCTTTTCCATACAAATTGTGACAAATTTATGAAGTTTACAACTTTACTATGTTTACGTTGGCCTTACGCTGTTGTATGAATACCATTATTGTGAAAACTCAATCGAATTGTAAGAGTTTAAGTATTAAGACCACCATAAAATATTTATTAGGAGGCATCTATAGGAAAATTTGAAATAAAATACAATAGTAAATATTATTATTTCAATAAATTTCCACTATACCTCCACTCTTTGAACATGACTTCAAAAGCCCAGTGGGGGATTTCAAAGGAGTTCGAATATTCCACCTGGATGGAGAATTCAGGGTTGCCAATCTAAACGTCTACCGATTTAATTTTATTGAATTTTTTGTAACATTTTTATTTTCATCTTACATTATGTAGGTACTAACCTAAGTCAAGTTTAATTAGTCCAAACTGATTCAACCTTCTCGTAAAGAAGCATTATTCTGAGACCAATATACAAAATTATTTTAATGAAATATTATTGTAAGGTATTCACAGTATTTGATTGCTTGAAGATGGGTTCAGTAGATTTGTCTCTATATCTATAAGTACTTGCTCTTAATTTTTGACACTGAAAAATTCTTGATTCTAATCCAATTTTCTATCAAATAATTGGGGAGTGGCATCGCATATCATTCTTTGCTCTAAGCAAAATATACCCTAGCAACGCCTCTAGTTTAATCGTTTATAATTTAGAAACTTGCCTGAAAATCTTTTCAAACTGAAAGGCTCTGTCTATATTTGTGTAATCAAAGATTTGTGCAGGTAAAATAATTGTATTTTCAGTTTTTGAAAAAAAAAAACTGAAAAACCCAAAATCACCGAAATAAAAATAAAAAATTGGTTTCATTATTAATAAAAAAATAAGAAATACTCCTAGGTACCTACATAGTTAGTAAATCAAAGGCTGTAAAGATGATTACTTTTGAACTTAGTTCCCATCACCACCATGTGGTCCAGATAAACATCAAAATTTAAACAAAAGACATTGAACTTGTAGAAATTTTGTATCTAAACCATTTAACTTACCCATATATTATGTGCCCTACCCAATATCGCACAGCAATATACGAATATGTGTAATGGTCAAAAAGATTTTCGCATGGCCTTTGGCCCATAGAAGATGTCTTCAATTAAATCATTAATCTTCCATAAATAAAAACTCCATTTATTTACAAAATAATCATCGCCAAGTTCACTGACACAATCAGTTCGCTTACGCCCTCACAATTTCTCACGAAAAATCTCTAAGCATCTTGAACAAAAAAAGTACAAAAATAAAAGATGTAAAACAAACCGACAATCTCTATATCTAATTAAAACATTCTCAGTTCTCACGCAGTGTGGTCTTGATTCTGAAATATTCTGACACCCATGCACACACCTACTTCTTGCGTAACCTAATAATTATGAACTGTTTTTAATTTAATTCATTTTTGATGTGCAGCACCATGTATTTTCGACCCATCACTGTCTCTTGGCATACAAAAAAAATAAGTTCTTGACTTCTATTTTTATGGCAGAAACTGTTAACCATCTTCTTTATCGTTGGTTGCGCTCCAAAAACTAAAAAGTGTAACCCTTCCGGTTTGGCGTTGCATTAATCGCAGCAAAACGGATGATTACCGATAGACACAGCCCAACAAACACACCACACATACACACAGGTGTCAAAATAAACGTCAACCGCCTATCAATTACACCTGCTTGGCCAATGGCCATGGCTATGGCAGTGTGGTCAATAACTCGATCGCGTATCGAAGAGCACAATCAAAACAAAGTAGTTCATTATGTGAATTGTGTCAGGCGATTACCATAAATGTGCTGTGAACATAACACACCGCCGCACCTCGCCTAGCAAAGCCATGCCATATCGCCAATGGACAGCAGCGACAACAGCGCTAACAACAACATCATCATCATCATCTGCGGAATGGTTCTGAGAATGCGGGGGCGTTTTCCAGTTGCAGTGGAATTTCGCTTAATGTCGCCTTGTGAACTGTCAATACGACTCGGCTGCGACTGCGACTGTGGAAATGACAGCTCGACTTTGGCATATCTACCTGTCGCGTAGTGTGGTGGCTTGGCTATGTGCAGCTCTATCGAGGTAAATTGGACGTGACCATCGCATTAACCGTGTTACGGAGACATTTTTCGTTGCTTGTCCGTTCTTCTATATGGACTCGGTCCGATCTTGTTCGGATGTCGTACTCCTAAATGACCAGACTACTTCGCGCAGTCGATTCGTAAAATTGTGTTCGTTTTGTTTTTTGTTCGACTTCGACTTTGTATTTTGAGCCTAAGTTCCGTGGTGGGTATGTGTTTGTTGTTTTCCTTATTTCGCCAAAAGAGGGCGCAAGGGGGAGAATATTTTCCACCTCCACCGCTGCCGCCGACGACATCGACAACTACGACTGATACTAACGTCACTAAAACGGAATCCATTGTGCTGCACCGACCGATCGATTCGATGCCATGGCGCGCATTGCGGATTAAAGAAGAAGCTATATGACGCTTTAGTGGTGATGGAAAAACAACTTTCTTTTTATTGCAGTAAGAAGATGGAACGGGCTTTTTTGTGAGTTTTTTTTTTGTTGTCCGTCCAGAGTAAGCCAGCCATTTATGGGCATTTTTCTTTTTTGCAATTTTTATTTTTATTCCTGACCGAGCCGCGCCGGTCGCGTCGAGAGTTGACAGGTTGGTTCTCTTTAAGAAGCAAAAGAATGAAGAAGTTGATATTCTTTAACCTTATGCAGTGGATTAGACGAGATTATTATAATTTTTTTTTTCGTTGGTTTGTTTTATTACTCTATATGTTTAATTTTTTTTTTTATAATTGGTTAAACAACTTTCTCCTATTGAATGGTATTTTTTATTGTTGTTGTTGTTTTTTATTAATGTTTCTTTTAATGTACATAAATATAAAGCATCGCGTTTCGGGTGACATTAATGAGTTGTGGTTATTATAATCGGGTATAATGTGTGTAAAATGAAAATGTAATTTCTACATAATGTAAACTAATGAGTGTTTTTAATGAGAGTAAAGGCACAATTGGAGTAGGTTTTATAGTTTCTTGTTTGTTCGTAACATTTTTTTTTTTTTATTGTAACCTTGAATATTTCTGCAGAGATTCGTTACACTTTCAAATGAAAATGATTTATTACTCAAATGAAAGAAAAATTTTTATGAATAAATTGCAGTAGATAAACACACTTCAAGGTTGAAATATCTGTTTAGAAATGATTATTCCTCAAGGAACTTAGGTATAACCTGGGGGGATTATTTCCTATATTTTTACTGTATAACTGACTGAAAATATGCTGCTATGTGAAAAGAAATTGAATAATGTATAGTGAAACCGCGAAAATATGTATGCTGGTTAAGATTTTTCCGACAGATAGTAGTATCTTAACCATTAAATGGCATAGGAATAGACTACGATTATTTCAAGTTAATTGGAGTCGTCTAAGATATAAAACGGCGTTAGGAAATAACGCCCAAGGAAAAAGCGCCCAAATCGATTTGGAAATAACGCCCAAAAAAACACTGAACAAATTGTTGTTGCAAATTTTTTCTCATTTTGGGTGATATTTCCTAATTTTGCTTTCTTTCATAAAATGAAACAATGCCCAAATTGATAAATTAAAATAGCAAAATGGGAAATAAAGCCCAAAATAGGAAACAATGCCAAAAACAACTGCAATATAAGGAAATATCGCCCAAATGCAATCGGGGCGATTCTTTAAATGCAAAAGAAACTTTGCATACATTCAACCTCGCACCCACCCCAAATCCTATAACGAGCGCAAGCAGGGGGGTTGCAGGGGGGCAGCATGCCCCCCATACATACCTCACTGTTTATTCGTGAATTTGTATCTACATTTCACAAGCCTAATAAATCCTCTCCTTTATTTGGTTTGTGAAAATTAAAAATTTTCGAATAAACAGTGGGTGAAATGTAAATACAAATTCACGAATAAACAGTGAGGTATGTATGGGGGGGCATGCTGCCCCCCTGCAACCCCCCTGCTTGGGCTCGTTATAGGATTTGGGGTGGGTGCGAGGTTGGGTGTATGCCAAGTTTGTTTTTGCATTTATATCCAACAATAATTGTAACTGTATCATTTTGAGATCTTAAACAAATTTTATTACCATCACAAACATTTCTAAAAACTTTGCCAATTCATTGAAATTAAGTTTGGAAATACCACCCAAAATTGAGGAAATATCGCCAAAATTCTACAAAAACAATTTACATGCAAAATATTTGGGCGATATTTCCATTTTATTTTTTGGGTTCAAAGTTGTTTTGGGCAATATTTCCAATTTCTTCTTTGCTTTTGGGTGATAAAAATTTTTTTGGGCGATGTTTCCAAATCGATTTGGGCACTATTTCCTTGGGCGTTATTTCCTAACGCCATATAAAACTATATGGATGCTTTTGGTTTGGCCACAATCAAAAAATTTATTAAAATAGCATTAATTGATTTTTTTTTAATTTTTTAGATTAAACGATTTTTATTAATATGAATTTTGAAAAGTTCACAAATATTATTACACAAATCAATATGACATGGCTTTGCCGTCTGCCTGATTGACAAAGGTTATTAAAAACAACAGAATTATAGATAATATTAATAAAAGTTTTTTTTACAATTAGATCTAAATTTTTCGAAAAGATTTATTTATTTTCAATTATTTTTACTCGTTTTTACTAAAAGTTTCCTGATAGTATTTGTTGTTTGTACGCAAGAGCAATTTCGCAAAATTGAAATATTTTTGGTACATCCACCGCATTCAAAAGCTCGATAATTTGTTCATTTGATAGGTAATCATTTCCTAGGATATTTCTTCTTGTCTCCCTCAGAATTGGACATCTTCCAACAAAATGGAAGGTGTCTTCCTATTCCTTCAAATTGCATATGCCACATATTATTGGTAGATCTGGTCTATGTGGTATGTAGTACAGGCGAAGCAGTTCTCCTCTCAAACGGAATATGGTGGAAATTTCTTCAATACTACATGAATCTCGGAAATAGTTATTAAGCAGAAGATTGTGTTCAAGTTGGCTGTAGATCTCCCTATGTAATGATCCCGATGCTTCTTCTAAGAACCTCATTCTAAACTGATCATCCATCCGTTCTATTAACTCATACATTATTGGTTTCCAGCTTCCAACCTCCTCTCAATTCAGGTTCGGACTTATACCGCTTTCACGAGCTAGATTCAACTATTCACTAAACCATCCCGTTTGGCTTCGGATTGCTTGAAGGGCTATTTTCTTCGGTAGCCGATGATTGGGCATTTTTAAAATCCTTATTATATAGTTAATGTGCAGTTTCAAGTTTTGATGAAAAGAGGTGACAGACCAGTTTCTAACATTATCATATAGTTGGGTGAGTTCGGTGGTAGGCGAAAGCATCTTTTTACGTAGAACCTCAGAAGTTTTTCTACAGTGTCATATCTTCTGACTCCCCATACCTGCGCAGCATAGAATAAAATAGACTCTGATACAGCCTCGAAAACTCTAAACTTACTGCTATGAGCGATATATTTATTGTTAAAACAATTTCTCCAAGCCACATTGATTGCGATCTTTGATTTTTGCAGCTTTTCCTGAGATGCTTTTCCTATTCAGATTCTTAGTTATACATATATACACCCAAATATTTGTATTCTTTTACAACTTCTACACTTTCTTGGTTGAAGTACCATTTTTCATTTGTGGATGGTCTGCCTCCACCATTTTTGAACACCATTACTTTTTATTTGCTTATGTTGACAGTCAGATTCCATTGTGAGTAGAAGATTCAGGTGAGTAGGCCATAATAACTATGTCATCCACAAACAAAAGAGCTTTAATTAAAATTCCTGTATACTCGATAAATAAATAAATAAATTGGGTGGCGCAACAGCTCATGGAGAACCAGGGCCTAGTGACTTACAACTCACACCCATTCCTGTGTGCGTGTTTGTTGGCAGGAATGGAGGGGACCTACAGTTTTTTGCCAAGTCCGAACGGCTAAATGAGAAGCACTTTTTCATGACAAGTATACTCTTGGAGGATTTGTCAGTTCCTCGCAAGAGGCAGTACCTCGAATAAAACATTTCTGTTTTTAGGTGGCACGGCTGGGAATCGAACCCACACCTTCGGCATGACAGTCCTACGCACTAACCATCAAGCCACGAGGTACTACGTTCTTGGTGTTAGGGATGTTAAAAAAAGAACTGTCAAAACTAGAGTGTACTGCTGTGAGAACATCTCTTCCAGTCTGTTCCATCAAGTTCGGTTAACATTAAAATCCGATGTAAAAAACTTATTATTATTAAAATTACTATTTAAATTAGTCTATAAAACTATATGCATGTCTTTGGCTTGGCCACAATCAAAAAATTTATTAAAATAGCACTTATTGATAGGCAGCATTTTTTTAATGATTTGTGTTTGGCAACATCTTTTCATTTTAAAATAAAGTTTTGGGGTGACTGGGGTTAATCGAGCTCAATAGAACCGGAATCCATCATTTTTAGAGAGATGTCTGTGTTAGTAGGCTCGTCTGTTCATACGTCCATCCGTTTGAATACGTTCCTACTTTTCTTCATCTTTTGTCGTTCGCTTTGTGTGTCTAGAACTAATAAAGATATCAACTTCGGATGAATTCTATTTTATAGCAAAAAATGTCGCTAAGTGCAGAAGGCAATTAACAAAAAAAAATTTTGTTAAATTTCATTGGTCTCAAATATTTCGTGAGCAAATAATGCTATAATAACTGTCTTAATTTTATTCCACGCATAACTAAGAAATTGGAAAAATCAACTGACAGTTTTATTTTATAGAAAAAATTGCTGAAATTGTTGAAAAAGTTTTTCAACTCGAATATATAAAGAACGAAGAATGATATTGAATATGAAGAAAAATTGAAAAAATTAATTCTGAAAGAAGTGAACAGGATTGCTAAGAAATTTTGTTGTCAAATAACTGAGGAAAGAAAATATTGGATTCGCTTGCTCACGTTTTGACACTGACTTACAAATTCATATTATGGGTATTCATGCAACAGCGTAAAGTTGTCGTAAACGTTGTTAAGCTTAAAACTATCGTAATTCTGTCACAATTTGTATGGAAACATTTTTTTTTTTTTTGTCCGTGGGTAGGTGCAAAACCTGCATCAGGCTCAATGAGGACGGAAAACGCGTGCTCATAGAAGTATAAGATTCTTACTACACTAAAACCACCTCCACTTCCCGATTGCAACTAAGTTGAAACTTATCTTGCAATTTATTTTTAACGAAGTTAAGTAACGTGTTGCAGGTAACTTTCCGGTGAAAGTTTCTGCTTATTCCGCGATTTTAAAGCGGTTTTGTGTTCGCCGCACCAAGTCGGAAGGTTTTGTTCTTTGCAGACGGTGTACTAAATTCGACTCGTCAAGAATGTCAATAATCGTTGGATTAGCGTTATCTAATAGCCGATTTCTATGTTTTCGCGCGAAACTCTCAAATTCGTCTCGAACCGTAGGAATCCCGAGATCCCTGTGAAGATCTTCGTTTCTTATATACCATGGTGCATTTACAAATGACCTAAGCAATTTATTTTCAAACGTTTGTACGTTATTTAAATTTGTATCGCAGGTACAACCCCAGAGTTGTATACCATAGGTCCAGACAGGTTTAAGTACCTGCCTGTATAAAATAAACTTATTAAATACTAAGCTTGGAATATTTCCCGAGTAGCCAGTTCATATCTCTTAATTTACTTTTTAATTCTTCGCATTTCTTTTTTACGTGCGGCTTCCATTTTAATTTTGCGTCTAGAGTCATTCCCAGATATTTTTCCTCATTCGCAAATGGTACACGACCGGTAATAAGAAAGACGGGCAATCTATTTAGTTTTTTATACGTAAAGTCGACGTGGACTGACTTTTGTTCATTGAGTGCTATTCACCATGTTTTTGTCCACTCATTAACATTATTAAAAGCAGTTTGTAATTTAATCGTAGCTTCGTTAATCGTTTTGCCTACTGCTAGTATTGCAGTATCATCAGCAAACGTTGCTACGATAGTGTCTTCTGTTTGAGGTATATCACGTGTAAATAGAAGGTACAGAACTGGACCTAAAACACTACCTTGTGGTACCCCAGCTACTATTTGAAATTAGAATATTCATTTCCGTGTCTTACACGAAAAAGTCTGTTTTCTAGATATTCGTTTAGAACTTTATAAAGTCCTTCAGGCAGACTTTGTCTTAATTTGAATTTGAGGCCTTCATGCCACACATTGTCAAACGCTTGCGAAACATCCAAAAAGACCGTCGAACAGATTTTCTTTTCTTCAAGAGCTCTCTCAATTACGTCAGTTATCCTAATGCACTTGATCAATGGTCGAATGCTTTCTTCGAAATCCGAACTGATGTTCAGGTATTAATTGTTTTTCTTCTATTATCGGCTGCAGGCGAAGGAGTAGTATTCTTTCAAAAACTTTTGATATTACTGGAAGAAGCAAAATCGGTCTGTAAGACTTCTTTTCATGAGATGGTTTGCCAGGTTTCAAAACCACTATTTCTTCCGCAACTTTCCATTGGCTCGGAACATATTCTAACCTAAGGGCGGCATTTATTAATTATTAAGTCATAACCTGGAGCTTTATTGGACTTAAGCTTCTTAATTTCTCTTTTTAACTCAGCAAGTTTAGCATTTCTTATTATGTAGCTGTCATTTGATGTAAAATTCATATTAAAATTTTCGTTGAGTGCTTGTCCATCGAAAGGCTTAAATGTTTCCTCCAGGTAATCGGCGAATACCATAGCTTTTTCTTAGCCCATTCATTTTGGATTTTCTTAATAGGAGGCGCTGGAAGCTTTGGTCTTTTTATTACTTTTATAGCTCTCCAAAGTGAGTTGTTAGAATCTTTTCCTGCTGTCAGATTTTCGAGGAAATTTTCAACTTCACCGTTTTTGAAATCTGATATTCTCGTTTTAAGCAAATAACACAATCGATTTAAATTAGCTTTGTGTTGAGGAGCACGGGTTCGCTGCCATTTCTTGCGTGCTTTTATTTTCTCTTTCATTAAATATTTTATTTCTTGCGGATATTTTATATCTTTGCAGCGCGGCATTTCTCTTTGATAAGGTGTGTTATTCCATGCGGCCTTTTGTATCATATCAATAAAGGTATCTACTGCGTCTTCAACTTCGAGAGACGTATGTAATGATATCCTTAATTTAACGCTGTCCTCGATATCTTTCTTAAATCCATCCCAGTTAGTTTTACCGTTTGTTAACCTGGGTGGTTTTTCAATTTTTATAAGACTTTCGCTCGTATTGAGTATGACGGCAGAATGATCCGAGAAGAGATCAAAGCTGAAAGCTCTCTTTAATTTCAACATAGTTAGAGGGTATTCCTTTTACCATAAATAAGTCAATTAGGTCAGATATTTTTGACGGACCAGTTGGCCAGTAAGTTGGCTTTCCAGTTGAATGAAAATCGCAATTATTTTCCAATCCTGCCTCATATACATAGCATTCGACCCTTTTGAGATATGCATCTTGAGGCCTAGATGGTGTGTTTTGCATTAAAGTCACCACCAACAATGAAGTTTGATAAATTCACTCATATCAATTTTGCGAAGTTGGGGGGCAATATATTGAAGAGACATTAAGAAAAATATTTTTAGTTCTAACCTGAACACTACTCAATTGCATTGATTCCACCTCTATTTTCAAGCCTATTGAGTGTTCAATGCACTCTTTTATAACGGGTGATTTTTTAGCTGGTTTGGTTTTGGCAACACTGGTTTTGACAGCTTACGTGTGTTTAGTACCTTGTGTCACTGTCAAACAGCTTCAGTTTGGTTTGCAATTTAACCATGGATCGTCTTACAAATGAACAACGCTTGCAAATTATTGAATTTTACTATCAAAATTCGTGCTCGGTTCGAAATGTTCATCGCGCGCTGCTTCCATTTTATGGTCGGCATTCTCGACCTTCTGAGCAGTCTATTCGGAAGATTGTGACCAAATTTCGCACCAAATTTACTTTGTTGGACATTAAACCACCAACACGTTTACGTACTGTGCGTAGTGAAGAAAATATTGCGGCCGTATCAGCTAGTGTGACAGAAGACCGCGAAATGTCGATTTCGCAGCGTTACTGTCAATGGTGAACGCTACCGAGCGATGATAACAAACTTTTTTTTGCCCGAAATGGAAGTTCTTGACTTGCATGATATGTGGTTTTAACAAGACGGTGCCACATGCCACACAGCACGCGAAACAATGGCGCAATTGCGAGGCGAGTTTGGTGAACAGTTAATTTCACGTTTCGGGCCGGTCAATTGGCCGCCTAGATCGTGCGATTTGACACCATTAGATTATTTTTTGTGGGGGTATGTCAAGGCTAATGTCTATAGGGACAAGCCCGCTTCGATTGACGCACTGGAAGCCAACATCCATGCATTCATTCGTGAGATACCGGCCGATATGTGTGAAAGAGTATGCCAAAATTGGACTCAGCGGATGGGCTACCTGAGACGCAGCCGCGGTCAACATTTGCATGAAATTATCTTTAAACATTAAATTGCAAGGTTCAAACTATCGATTCAAATAAATATTTCATTCATTTTTTCGAAATTTTTTTTTTTTATTTTTTAAAGTTCTAAACCTCTTAAAAAATCACCCGTTATATAACGATGATCCACCTCTTGCTTTGTTTGACGGATGAACAGCGTGGTAGTCATGAAACCCGTGGATTTTAAGATTTGATTCATTTTTTGCATGCGTTTCTGATATCAAACATATGTCGATATCATTTTCCTGCATAAACATCTCTAATTCTCCTAGTTTTTGCCATAATCCGTTGGCATTCCACGTAAGAATTTTAAGTTTTTCCATATATATTTTTTGAAAGAGGTTTGGGTCGAAAACAATTTTCGAGCTTTCTTAACCTATCAAAGATAAGTTTATTTGTATCATATTGTTCTTCAAGTTTCGAAAGAATTATTGAAAAGACTTTCGAAACCGGATCTGTTTCAGTGTCGTTATTAACGGGTATATTTTTGGCGGCTATTTGGGCATATGTTTCTGTATTACCTTGCTTTGATATTTTGTCCAAAGGTATTGACACTATTTTCTTTTCCTGATTTAAAGCTTTCCCTGATTTAAAAGTCTTGGGAGTTCCGTTTTTAATTAGCCTTGGTGGTTTTCTTTGCGTTTGGGCAGATTTTGATCTTCGCTTTTGTAATTCTTTAGCTACTTCGCAGCCCCTATAGTTTGCCGGGTGATTTCCATTACAATTAATACACGTTGGTGGACTTTCACTTTTTCCACTGCAGTCAGCGGTTAGATGTTTTCCGGCACATTTTACACACCTTGGCTCTTTTTTGCAATAGGTTTGGGTGTGATTGAATTCTTGGCAGCGTTTACACTGAGGGACTAACCTTGTGCTCTTTCTTAGAGGTTCGATCTTGACTACGATGTTTAAAATTGTTTTAGTTTTATAAATTTCATCTAGTTTTTCAGTCTTATCGAACGACAGTATAAATAGTGGAAGGCCACGTTGTACCACTGTCGCCCTCTTTTTTCTGTTTCTCTCTTTTGACGATGTTCGTTGCATCTAGGATATTGAAGTTGCGCTCTTTTAGATCACTAATGATATCGTCTTTTGAGCATTAGGCGTGTAGACCTCTCACAACAACACGTAAAGGCCTTTCTGACTTATTCTCGTAAGTATACCATTCTACTTTTTCTTCGTTTAATTTTCGCGACAGAAGACGGTAACTTTCGGGGTCTTTCGCACAAACTTTCCATTTATTGTTGTTACGCGAAAAAACTTTAAAGTCCGATGGTCGTAATGTATTTAAAATAGTTTGTAACTTATTATACTCCGCAATACCGACAACATTTATCGGTGGCGGAAAATTTGACAGATTTACGAAGTTTAAAACTTTATCACGCTTGCGACGACTTTACGCTGTTGCATGAATACCCTTATTATGTGTTCTGAAAAACGTCTCTACAAATTTTCTTAGAAAAAATGTAAACAACTACCTACTTTAAGCAAAGGATACCTATGGAGGAAAATCCATTTTCAAAACATGGTCATTAATAGTACCTCCCAAAGAACTATTTTTGATTTTTGATTTTCTTGAAAACAAAGGATTCTAATATTTTTTTTTAAACTTGGCACCTCACGGTTTTAAATATTCCTTTTAATATTTTTAAAAATATTTTACTATTATGAGAAAATAACGGTATTTTCCATACAAATGTAAGAAAGCTATTAAGCTTAATCTTCTCTTTTCTCCAAAATGGCTTCTATTCCATTTTGAAACATTTTTTTTTCAGTATGTCAACACCCTGCCAAATACTAGACAAAATTACATTAAGAAACTATTTATTGAACAGATTTCTTATACTAAGCTGGTGAACATGTTTGCCGAATATGAAAGCTTCACACGAACACCGTACCATCGAGATCCCAATGTTCGGCAAATCCAAACGTTTTGACTCGAAGCTTATTGGGAAAAATTGGAGTAAGCAGACGGTCATTAAAACGGATACTTCATGATGACTTCAACTTGTTTCCGTACAAAGCTCAAATTACAAGCAAGTTAAACCCTCAGGATTTGCCTGCTAGCGTGGTATTTTGAAGAAAAATGATTGCAATTGCCGAAGAAGACAAAACATTGATAAATTGTTTGTTTATGTCTGATTTTGATCTAAACGGCAATGTAAGTAAGCAAAATTGCTGTATATGGATTGCATGTAATCCGGAAATGCTCGATGATACGGAACTGGCATCCAGAACGAGTCACTGTGTGGCATGCAGTTTCATCAAGGTGTATTGTGGGTCCATACTTCTTTGAAGAAAACGGTGTAACAGCAACTGTCTATGGGAACCGTTATTCAAAGATGTTGAATGAGTTTTTGTTACACTATCCTATTGAACAGCATTTGTTTTCAGTAAGATGGAGCAACTGCATACATAGCCAGACCAGTTATGGCTCCAACAAAAACTCCCAAACAAATTAATTTCCAGCATCTCCAATTTTCGCTGGCATCCAAGGTCACCTAACCTCACTGCACCAGACTTTATTTATTTGAATTTCTTATTTTAGCACAATTGGTGTGCCACCCATTATCAATTGTTTTAAGAGTTTCTACCCGCATCTCGATATACACAAGGGGACATGGTGAATTCCTGGTCATCAACCCCCAACCAGCATTGTGATCGACGCATGACACTCCTCCAGTATCAAGGATGTCCGAACGTTCCAAGGAGCCAACGTTGACTCGGACCACAACCTTGTTGTAGCCAAGGTAATGCTGCGGATATCCAGACCAAAGCCAAAGCAGGGAAATACTGTAAGGAAGTTTAACGTCGGATGGCTACAGTCGCAAGAAATCGCCAGGTCCTTTTCCGATCGAGTCTCTCGCACCCTCTCAAATAGTCCTATGCCACTAACTGCAAGTATCGAGAACCAGTGGGAGAATTGCCAGGAAGCCATCAGAGATGCCGCCTCTGACGTGCTGGACTTTGCACGACCACCACAGCGAAACCCCTGGTTTGACGAAGAATGCCGACAAGTATATGCAGCCTAACAACAGGCATACAAAGCGACGCTGTATAGAAGGACCAGAGCTACTCGCGAGCTCTATGAGCAGAAGAGGAGAGAGGAACACAAGCTTCTAAGAAGGAAAAAGAAAGAGCATGAGAAGCGTGCGATCGAGGAAATAGAGGGATGCCATTGCAAGAATGAAGTTCGGAAGTTTTACCAAAAGGTAAAAAGAACCTCCCAGGGTTACAGGGCCCGGACAGAAGCCTGTAAGGATGATCAAGGGAATATCGTAGTAATATCGCAGTCGGTGCTGAGGATATGGAAAAATCATTTCTGTAAATTGTATAACGGCGATGACGAACCGAGTTCGGCTACCATGCAGATTGCACCATTCAACCTGGACGACCGATGCCCTGACGTACGCAAACAATTCCGTCCACCCGATCTCGACGAAGTAAAGATAGCTATATCTAAACTTAAGTCCAATAAAGCTGCTGGAGCTGATGGTCTTGCGGCTGAGCTATTCAAAGCGGCTGGTGATGAATTGGTTAGAGTATGCACCAGCTCATCTGTAAAATATGGTAGGAGGAAAGCATGCCCGATAAATGGAACCTCTGCATTGTTTGCCCGATCCTCAAGAAAGGCGATCCTCTGGACTGCACCAACTACAGGGGCATCAGTCTTCTTAATATCGCCTTCAAGATCTTCTCTGCAATAATTTGTGAACGCCTAAAGCCTTTCGTCAACAACGTGATAGGTCCATATCAGGAAGTTTAACGTCGGATGGCTACAGTCGCAAGAAATCGCCAGGTCCTTTTCCGATCGAGTCTCTCGCACCCTCTCAAATAGTCCTATGCCACTAACTGCAAGTATCGAGAACCAGTGGGAGAATTGCCAGGAAGCCATCAGAGATGCCGCCTCTGACGTGCTGGACTTTGCACGACCACCACAGCGAAACCCCTGGTTTGACGAAGAATGCCGACAAGTATATGCAGCCTAACAACAGGCATACAAAGCGACGCTGTATAGAAGGACCAGAGCTACTCGCGAGCTCTATGAGCAGAAGAGGAGAGAGGAACACAAGCTTCTAAGAAGGAAAAAGAAAGAGCAGTGTGGCTTTAGGCCAGGGAAGTCCACCATCGACCAAATATCCGCACTATGGCAGATTTTGGAAAAAACTCAGGAGTTTCAAATCGATACCCACCACCTTTTCATCGATTTCAAGGCCGCGTATGACAGCATTTATAGAGACGAGCTATATAGAGCAATGTCTGGTTTTGGCATCCCTGCCAAACTCGTCCGTTTGTGCAGGATGACGATGGAGAATGCATGCTGCTCCATCGTTCTTGAAAGAATAGTGCAAAGCTCTCACGTCAACACTAGAGGCACAATCTTTTAAAAATTCGTCCAATTACTCGCTTACGCTGACGACATTGACATAATCGGACGAACAAAGTGTGATGTCAGTGGTGCTTTTGTGAGTATTTAGAAGAAAGCCAAGAAGATGGGTTTAACGGTGAATGAAAGCAAAACGAAATATATGCTTTTCACATGAAAAGACACCCAACAATGACATCTAGGACAGAACGTCACTAAAGACAGCTATAATTTTGAGGTGGTCAGAGACTTTGTCTACCTAGGATCCGCTATAAACTCAGCGAACGATACCACTGCTAAGATCAAACGAAGAATTATATGCCAATCGCTGTTTCTTTGGGCTGAGAAGGCAATTGAGAAGCAAAGCCCTCTCTCGAGCTACTAAACAGTCCCTGCATAAGACGCTTATCATCCCGGTCCTCATGTATGGTGCAGATGCATGGACACTGTAAACAGTGGATGATAACGCGTTAGGTTGTTTTAAAAGGAAAATTTTCCGCGTGATTTTTGGTCCTGTCTGCATAGATGGGGAATGGAGAAGAAGATACAATAACGAAGTGTATGATAGCTGTACAGCGACACAGAGCTAGCCACAAAAGTGAAAAGCCAACGACTGAGATGGCTGGGTCATCTAGAGCGAATGGACACCAGTACTCCGGTCCCGAAAGTCTTTGAATCCAACCCCGTAGGACAACGCAGTAGAGGTGGACAGAGTAAAAGGTGGCGCACGCAAGTGGAAGAGGACCTCAACCATCTTGGCGTGTGAAACTGGAGGCAGCTAGCTAGAAACCGAGCCAGCTGGATGAAGCTTGTTGGTTGAGGCCCTGGTCCACCCAAGACTGTAGCGCCACCTTAAGTAAGTAAGTATGTAAGTAAGAGTTTTGTACACTCTCTAAAATATTTCAGGAAAACAATTTAGTTTTATGCAAAAATAACGGAAACCTTCTATACAAAAGTTAAAGAACCGTTGAGGAAATATTTTTTTCTTAAAATCGGTTTCTTAATAAGATTATTGAATTTTTAAAGAAAGTTTAAAATTATTTGTTTTTAAAATTCGATATCTCAAAAACCGGTTTACAATTTGGGTTTGAAATTTTATTTTTATATGCACATTCAGATAAATATATACTAAGGGTTTGCAAACCAACATTTTTCCTTAAAAAATGTTCAAAAAATTATTTTTTTAAAAAACGTTCCAACGATTTGAATTTTTCCATACAATTATAATCCATCAAGAATATAAATGACGTTCTTTCTTGTCACCAAATCTTTCCTATCCTCCTACTCTTTCTAACTAGTGCCGTGCAATTCAGATTGCATTTAAAAGACCTTAGGTCTTACAGGCATATAGTTAAATTATTATTATTATTATTATTAAACTACCGAAAGAGTAGTTTTAGCCAGTTGAAATATCGTATTTCATGCTTTTAATCATTTTTCTCTCATAGTTTCCATGTATTTACATATACAATTTTCTTAAATCCTCAGTCTCTTGAACATAAGAGCAAGTACATGTAAGCCTCGCGTGCAATTTATTTTATTATTATTAACAAATTTGTTAAAATCACAACAACGTTCATGGAGTCCAAGAAAACATTCTTACCTCCAACTCATTTTGTAGTTTTGATTTATATCTTAATTTACAGAATTGAGCGTAAGAAAAAAAACAATTGTTTTTTTTTTTTATTTCAATGCATGTGAATAAGGAAAGCAAAACGTCGAGGAATGTACTAATTGTTTTAATTGATGCTCTGATTGTAAATCATGTTTAGTCCATAATTTTAATCACATGAATCTAGCATAGTTATGTTTAATTGCACAAACATTACGTCTGTATAAACTTTGTGATTACATTTTTATTCTTTAAAATGAATTTAAAAAGAAAATATTAATTCTAAAGGTAGGTACATTGTTACTAAATATTGTTAGAAAAAATCGTCGGCTTAGAGTGAAAAGCAGATAACTCCTATTTTGCATTTTTTCTTATTTGAGATGAGACTAATCTTACTGTAATCCAACTTTTTACCCATAATTTTTTGTTAATTCATCTTTTCTATTTACTTTAGGTCTAATTCTTTCAGTTCATCGACTTTTTTGAGACATCAGAACAAAATATTGACTTTTCAAGTTCGTGCACCAGCTCTTTTGTTTTACTAGAAATTAAAATTTAATCTCATAATGTAATGACTTTTCCATTTATATTTAAACTATATAAAAACAACATAAAAATGAATTATCTTATATTATTTTCAATAAAAATAAACACTAACGGTAACGAGTACCTTCTCTAAACATGTATATTTCTCCATTGCAATTTAATATTCCCAGCACCCTGCTATTCTACCGCACCTCAAAACTAAAGTATCATTAATCTGCCATTTGTGATTGCAATTTTTTTTGTTCACCCCAAAACTCTTGAACTCTTGAAGAAAATGTTTGCTTCGGCGGCGCCGCCACTAATCAATCAATTTATCATTCAAGTTCCAGTAAAATAAAAAATGCTGACAGAGAGCTGTTTGTGCGATGGTGCGATCGCACCTGCTAATCTGGAATCTGGTTCGCAATCACGATTTATTTATGGGTTTCATGATAAAATCGGTCGTTGGGCTAAGAAGTGGTTTTGTGTTTAGAGGGCTTAAAGTAATTTTGACTTTTTGTTGATAGGTATTGCAACTTTTCAATTGATCTTTCACTATTATCGTCCATTTATACAGCTTTTATTTTGTCTAAGGGTACTAAAAAAAAAGTCTTTATCAAATCAATTTCATTGAAACCAAATAAAACAAAAAATAAAAATAATGTGCGAATTTTTTCATTTCTTCCCACTATCTTAAATGTGCAATTGATCGATGGAAGAGGTATACTAATAGCAGATGGGTGCACAACTTTCATTTGAATTGAATATTCACAATGAGTCGTTTACCATGGAAAAGTCAAGCATTTAGTGGGTGGCATGTAAAACTTCTATGAGAAGATTTTTGCAATGGATGTCTTGCGCGTAGGCATATAAAACTGTTATCTTCATTGTTTATTTGATTGTATCTCGTTTTGTATTGCTTTGGCAAAAATAAGAAGTTAGCAAGAAGAAGTTCCTACGTGATTCAGGTGAACCATCGCGTTTTGAGTTCTTTTTTTTTTTTTTTTTTTTTTTTGTGAAAATGATTCGTTTTTTTTTTTTTTGCAAGAATCTGTGTGCCTGTGCACGTTAGAAAAATAACAGTGAATTATTGCATTTGTGGGGAAACTTTAAATTTAATTTGTTCACGAACAAAATACAAATTCTTCATTCATGAATCATGTTATGAACACTTTCTTGTGTTTAAAAATTCGATAGAATTTAAAAAATTGTTTTCAAAGTATTTTCAAACTTTCAATACTTAATTATTAATTTTTCTCCTATCAGTTTGAGGAGGCCTTCTTCTTACACTATGAATAACAGACTGCAATATTAAATTATAACCCTTATTTCTAAGGAAAGTTATTCGCATAAAATTCATTCTTTAAAACATAAAACTGATCTGAAACCCTCCTCCTTGAATAACTCGCGATTTCATTATACTGTCACTATGCAGGTATATACATCTGTATGTATTTCAATAAAGCAACAATCGTTAAATAAACTTTCCCATGACAAGTACTATTTTTAACTTAATTATGATATTAAATTTTATTGCAAGCAAAAAAAAAATCCATTGAAAAAACAAGGCGCCTCCTTTCAGTAATTACATCAATTCTCAATCGACTATCAGTTCGTTTTACCACCGTTGACTCCCCTATAATCAAACATACAACCAGCCCAAGACAAACAAGCACAAGCCAATATAAACGTTGGCACAACAACGAACGGCTGCTGGTCGATTACAGCCTTAAATCACGCTGCATCCACGGGACGGTATTGTTCATCCGAATGAGACTCCTGTGCATTGCCGGCCAACTCTATATAGTTTTGCCGCTCGACTCGATTGCATGTGGCATAACTAACTTACTTCTTCCCCATTATACAAAACTCAAGATCCCCCAACCCAACACAAATTTATGACCAGATCAAGGCAATCCAATAATTTTTGGTCCTAATGCTATCAAATTTATTCCCGTGAATAGCTTGCGCATGTGCCAGTGCTTGGTACAACCAGAATCAGAATCAGCACCAGCACCAGAGTCATGAAGCCCAGACCATAAGACTCCGTATTATTTAATTTAATGAAGACTTGTAACGCAAGCCAATAGATAATAAAAATATCTTTCTAAAAGCAGTCATTTGAAGACTATTTCTTAAGGTGGCAATGGATCTTAGTAGAAGTGGTATCGGTGTATAGCTTAGCTTAAGTAAGCTTAGAAAAAGGGAATTACTAGCATTTTAATTAAGTACTCAATAACTCTTTCAGAGTTTAATCACAAAGCTGAAGAGTAGTAGAAGATCGCCAGTGTGGTTTTGTAGAGGCTGGATTGGATGCGGGATTGATGGTTTATTGAATTTTGTGCAAATATCTTTGACTTGCCTCAAAGCCAAACGGATCTTTTTGATTCTTTATTATTAATTTATTATTTATTTGTTTTTTTTTTTTCTTTTTAATCCGCTATTCAATTTGTAAAAAATTTCTCACAAAAACTGTGGGACAAAAGAAAAATGTGAAAATATGCTAAATTATTATGACAATGTTTAATAATTTGGAAAACCTTTTCCAATTGAGAGAACGTTAGATTAATAATTAAAAACGATAAATAAAAAAAGCGGTTGTTATTGTTGCTCTTGATTGGTCTGTAATTTGGCTATAGAAATATAAAGTTACATAATTTGAGTTTATGCTCATTGGACTCATTAAGTGTCACGTCTCGTCTGTAGCAAAAATATGTATTAATTTACTACTACAAACACTGACTTTTATCAAACTGATATTCCAGGGTGTCAAAAAGAATATTTTACACAGCCGTCAGAAATGTGTTGGATTTGGAATAGGTAGCGCCCGAGATTCTATCACAACCCTGACGGTTGGCATATCAATATTTAATCATTCTCTTTTTTTGCTCTTTAGGAGTTCTTAAGCATGAAAAGATCCAGAAATCCTTCAGAGTTTTTGTTTGATGTTAAATTGTATGGTAAAATCGACTGAGAGTGTCCACTCCACTATTGGAAGTTTGGCGGTTGTGAAGGCGGGGCATTTAAGTATGTGTAGCTTCTGCAGAATTTTTCTGGAAGTTTTTTTCAACGAAAGGATTGAAGTACACGTATCATCAGCCTCCTTTTAGTAGGAAAGTACTTAATTTTGAAATTTTTGACATGGACACTTTGAGTTTAATAATTTTTCATTTTTATCTTTTAAAAGGGTGGGCTTAAGAGCATGACATTTTTAGAGATGATGTGTATTATTATTTTCAGATTTAATCAAATATTTGAATTTCTACTTAGCAATTGAGCTCCAGGCCTCTGACACCTCATATGTATGTAGGATTTACAAAAAAGAAAATAATTGTTCAGAAAAGTTCAACAAGTCCTAGAAATTGGTCAGCCATACATAAGTTGTTAAATTTGCTAAATGTCACGCAAGGTCACACGCAATTTTTGGCACCTCATTTGTGGGAAATTTGCGGTGACGTGAAATAACGCCAAACGAAATAAAGCCGAAATTCAAAAATTTGGTCTTATTACGTTTTCAAAAACGAAATAAGACCAAATTTTAAATTTGGTTTTATTTCATTTATGAAACCGAAATAAGACCAATTTGGCTTTATTTCGTTTTGCAACTTATTTCATATTTTCGAATATCTAATTCTGCCCAAACTGAAATTTTTTTCCTGAGGAGGCTAATGAAAAGAAGTTTAATGGTAGGATAAATTCAAAGCTTCCAGATAATTTAAATGCAAAAGAAACTTTGCATACAACCAACCTCGCACCCACCCCAAACATACCTCCCTGTTTATTCGCGATTTTTTAAGTTTCACAAACCTAATAAACCCCCTCCTTTATTTGGTTTTTGAAATTTTTAAATTCACGAATAAACAGTGAGGTACGTATGGGGGGCATGCTGCCCTCTGCAACCCCCCTGCTTGGGCTCGCTATAAGATTTGGAGTGGGTGCGAGGTTGGGTGAATGAAAAGTTTCTTTTGCATTTAAAGAACCTTTATTTAATGAAATAACAATTCTCACGAAATATTTGGCCTTAATTCTATTTTCGCATTGCAATAAGGCCGAAAAACTGGTTGAGATGGATTTGGTTTTATTTCAATTATTTTGTTGGTGTTATTTCCATCGGGCATAAGAAATAAAACCAAATTGGCGTTATTTCGTTTTTGAGATGGAAATAAGGCCAAATTCAAAATTTGGCTATATTTCGTTTGGCGTTATTTCACGTCACCGAAATTTGCAAAAACTCTATACCATCCAAAAGATCTCTAGAATGTCATAAAAGGTAAACTATTTTCAGTAAAGCAAAAATGAATTTTGAAGATTGTTTCAAGGTGACATACAAAATTTTTGGCAACTCCTTTGATCATCAAAAAAAAGTATGCCATTTGAATGGCCACTTCTACATGCATATTATGAATATGGAAAAAGTAAATAATGAAGATAAAAATCGAGTGGGGATATTCACTCAAGTGTCGGCAGAGGTCACGGCTGCCGGCGAGGGCTTGGCTTCGAAAGAAGCTAGGTCGCCAGTGACACAAGAAAAAAAATGCAAATACAAATACAAAAATAACAATAAAAACAACAACAGCAACAATAAGAGAAGCAGAAGACTGCATACCTTCCTGCAGCAGCAGTAATGCCCGCAAAATGAATGAGGTATTCTCAGAATACCTCATGGATTTAGCTGACTGAGGACGGTGCTGCTGGAACTGATGAGGGAGAGATGGCGTCTGATGAGGAGAACCGTATCCTCAATGACGACGACTATCTATCCTTCGCCAGCTCGGACAGCTCGGACGCAGACGTCACTGTGGCCGAAAACCCTGCGAAAGGTGGAAGTCAGATACCCCCTCAAGGCGAGTCTGCGGCAAAAATCCTGGCGCTGCCGGGCGCCAAGACAACTTCGACTCCCTATAAAGGGTCGGGTGAAAGTGATCCCACCAAAGTCTGCGCGGATGGCCAGGGGTCCTCCAGGACCGTGATGGCTGCCTTTTCCGAAGGTCGATGCCCGTCAATCGATGGGCCAAAACCGACCCAAGGAAAAAAGGCGCATCCAAGCAAGCAGAATAAGGTGGGGGATCTGAATCCAGATCAAAAAAGGTTAGAAAACGCCAAGAGGGCCGTACGCAGATATGGCAAGGGTGACACTAAGTTGCTTAGTCTTAGGGACTGGAAGCGTTTGAGCTGGGCTCAAAAGCTTCTTGCCAAGACAGACACTACAAACAAACCAGTCGTTCCCAAGGTGAGCGACAGTGGAAAATTGAAAGACAATTCCAAAGATCTGGGTGCCTCTTCTTTGAAATTGGCTGGCAGTAGCCCTAAAGTGAGACCGGTAAGAGGTCCAAAACACTCGAGGGTCGAACACACTGGCAGTCATGGGAAAAGAATGAGACACAACGACTCAACGCCCCCTGCAACTTCAGCCAGTAAAAAGCACAAGACGACCCACAATGCTGGCGCAGGTTCGCTAGCTGACGTGGTCTCGCAAAGCCTACAGGTTGCCGTGGTAAATGAGGGTAGCTCGAAATGCTCTTAACCAGTGAGCAGTGGTCTCAGGTGGAGGTAAGGATACTCGAATGTATCAACACCGAGATCCTTGCTTCTACTGGTTTTGTGCCGAAATTCGGGCCGCTGTCGACTATCAAGGGGTTCAAAATTTTGACATGTAGGGACGAACCCACGCTCAAATGGCTCCAACAGAAAATCTCCTTAATGAAGAATTTACTTGAAGGGGTAACCCTGAGAGTAGCTTCTAAGAACGACCTCCCCACCAGACCCAAAGTCCGCATACATGTGCCGGGCCCAATCATTACTAGAGAACTCCTGGAGAATCTTCTCCGGGGTCAAAACTCGAACCTCCCTAGTGGCGATTGGAAAGTTCTGGAGATAGAAGCGCCCTCCAACACGGGGCAGGAAGCCATTGTCATGTTGAACCATGAGACAATGGCAATGCTTCCATCAAGGGGTTACAAATTAATGGTTGGCATTAGTGAGGTTAAGGTGCGCCCGTTGACGGCAGCTAACCAACTAAACAAAAACTTAAATAAAAATGATGATGAAGGTGCTAAAAAAAAACATTCAGCACAGTAAGTTGGCCTCGGCCACCTTAACCTCACTATTGTCAAATGATAATATTGATATATAGTGGCGAAAAAAATTATTAATCTCTTCCTCTTATCTTCCCACAGTAGTGCCGACATGACGACGGTAAAATGCGAAAGAAAAGGGGCCCCGCCCCTAATCTTAGCATCCGTTTATATGCCAGGTGATTCACCGGGGCCACCGCCGTCTGTCAATTTTGATGACCTTGTGACAAAAAACTAAGAAGAACGGTTGGGATCTCCTAGTTGGCTGCGACGCAAATGCTCATCATCTACAATGGGGGAGTACGGACACAAATAAAAGGGGTGAGTCACTATTTGAATTTATAATTAAAGAAAATTTGCTGATTTTAAATAAAGGTAACGAACCAACCTTCGTTACGAGAAGCAGAAGAGAAGTGCTCGATGTGAGGCTTTCCACTAACTCCGACACTGTTGTAGTTAGTGATTGGAAGGTATCAAGTAATGTTACATTCTCAGATCATAGAATGATAACATTCCAAATAAAGCACAAGTTAGAAAACCCAAAACCCTATAGAAACCCCAGAAAAGCAAACTGGGACGCCTTCAATACTAGATTGGCCTCTTCTTTGGGTCATTATAAGAATCGACCGCTGACAAACTGCTCGGAGATTGAAAATCATGTTAATGAACTAACGATAGCCATTAATAACGCTTTTGATAGTTCTTGCCCCATTTCCAAAGGGAAAGGCAAGCTCAACCCCGAATGGTGGTCCAAAGAGCTGTCTGCTCTTAGGAAAAACTCAAGGAGCCTTTCAATAGAGCAAAATACAGTAATGAACCCGCTGACTGGGATCTCTTCAAGATCAGCAAAAATATGTACAAAAATCGAACAACCTATGCAAAAAGAGCAGCCTGGCAAAAATTTTGTACAGACATTGAGTCAACAAATGATGCGGCTAGGCTCAGGAAAGTCATGTCTTAGGTTCATACTCCTCCTGGTTTCTTAAAAAGACCAGACAATACCTGGACAGACTCCTGCTCTGAAACCTTGGAGTCACTTTTGAGTACTCACTTCCCAGGATGTACCACCGATACATCTCTTGTGGACAGAGGCCCTAACATCAGTGAAACCTCCAACATAGGTAACCAAATGATAAATAATAATGTGGCGTGGGCCATTGACTCCTTCTCTGCATACAAGTCTGCAGGGCCTGATGGAATAATTCCAATTATGCTCCAAAGCTCCAAAGACATAATTGTTCCAATTCTAGTGGATATTTTTAGGGGTTGTCTAAACATCACCTATATTCCCTCTAGCTGGAGAGAAGTCAATGTCATCTTCATTCCGAAAGCTGGCAAGCCCACTCATATACTGAGCCGAAAGATTTCAGGCCTATAAGCCTATCCTCCTTTCTTCTCAAAACCTTAGAAAGATTAATTGAAACTCATATTCGCCTTAATCTGAATGATAGTATGCTCTCACAGGCCCAACATGCATACATGAAGGGCAAATCTGTTGAGACAGCGCTGCATGAAGTTGTAGGCACAATCGAAAAATCAATCCATTTCAAAGAATTCACTCTGGCAGCATTCCTTGATATAGAAGGGGCCTTTAATAATGTTGATAACAGTGCAATTCGACAAGCCCTTAGCTACGCCAGCGTCGATCCGATATTGATAAAATGGATTGACTCCATGCTCCAAACAAGGCTAATAAATGTAGAAATGGGTGATAGCAAGTTAAAAGTTAGGGCGTGTAGGGGCACTCCACAGGGTGGAGTCTTATCTCCTTTGCTTTGGCTCCTGGTTGTCAACCAGATTTTAGTCAAACTAGGTCTGAGTGGTATCAAGGTCATTGCATATGCCGATGACATCGTGTTAATGGCCTCAGGAAGATTTGTCCCTACTCTGTGCGAGCTCCTACAAACAGCTCTTGACAAGCTCAGCAATTGGGCCTGTAGCTGCGGACTCAACGTCAACCCACTGAAAACGGAATTGGTATTGTTTACGAGGAAACACAATATTCCCAACATTGATCCACCAACCATTAACGGTACTCCGCTACATGTTTCGGGTACTGCCAAATATCTTGGCGTTGTACTTGATCGTAAACTAAACTGGAAAGAAAACATAAAAGAAAGAGAGAAAAAAGCCTCAATTGCATTCTACACGTGTAGTAGAATTTTTGGTAAAAGATGGGGTCCCAGCCCCAGGACCATTCATTGGATGTACACAGCCATAATAAGGCCAATACTAACGTACGCTTGCATGGTCTGGTGGCCAGCCTTAGATAAGGAAACCAATCTTAAGACCATGACCAAAATTCAAAGACTAGCGTGTATTGGCACTACCAGTGCTATAAGAACTACACCTACAGCAGCCCTAGAAACTTTCCTTTCACTAGCTCCGCTCGATCTGTTTACGAAAGAGCTGGCGGCCAAAAGTGCTTTTAGACTTAAACAGTGCAATAACTGGAAAAAGGGCCACTTCGGTCACAGAACCATAATGAAATTCACTGACATAGACATTCAAACAGATTACGTCACACCGCACATAGATTTTAACCCAGTGGCGATGACAGATATCCCTAGTAGGGAATTCTGGAATGAAAACAGGGTCATCAATACAAATCATGTTTCGGTGTTTACAGACGGCTCCAAAACAGTCGAAGGGGTAGGGTCAGGTATCTACTCGGAAAACCCACCTATAAACAGATCAATAAAGCTTCCAAACCTTTGCAGTGTATTTCAAGCGGAGGTGCTTGCAGTTTGCGAAGCCGCGAAATATCTTGCCTTTCATGAAATAGTCAATAGCAATATAGACATCTTCGTAGATAGCCAGGTGGCAATTAAAGCTATTTCTTCAATCAGTATTAAGTCCAAACTGGTAGATCGCTGTCGAACTGAACTTAGATCTTTAGGCGCAACAAACACGTTAACCCTTATATGTGTCCCTGGACATCGTGATATTCTCGGGAATGAAATGGCAGATGAACTGGCCAGAAACGGATCAACTCTTGATCCTAGCCAAATCGAATTTTCGGTACTTATGCCACTGGAGCAGGAAAAAAATAGAATCCACCAGAATTTCCTTGAAGCTGCAGACGTCAGATGGTCATCACTTGACACTTGTCGGGTTTCAAGAAATTTATGGCCGAACATATCAAAGAAAAAAACTGAATATTTACTCAAGTTAAGCAGGCCTCAATTATCGCTCCTAGTGGGAGTCCTAACGGGCCATAACTCATTGGGAACCCACATGAGCAGAATGGGCATCAACCCATCTGACTTATGTAGAGGGTGTCAAGATGAAGAGGCTGAGGAGGGCTCATCCCATTTCCTTTGTGAATGCCCCAGTCTGGCCACAACTAGAAAAGAGGCCCTCGGAGAATACTTTTTCGACGAAATGGGCGACATCTCTACCCTGCCACTAAAGAATATCCTGAAATTCACCCAGAAGTCAGGGTGGTTCAAGGAGGCATCCCATTCCTAAACTTGTCCTCAGTCCCACACCCATCCCCTCCTCACACCTACCTACCTTTATCCTGGGGAGCGCAATGGATCCACGGAGATCCGAGTGGGATGAGGCGGCTTGCCGTATCATCACCCCTTCTAACCTAACCTAACCTAACCTATGGCCACTTCGCGGTCATAAAAGGTCTGCGGTTTTGTGATGTGCTTCGAGGTTTTGCTCGTCGTCGGTTTGCCAGGGTTGGCTTTGAAGAAAAACACTAAACTTCAAGTGGAATTATCTTATAACCTTAATAAGCAAATGTGGCATACAAATTTATATAGTAGTTATGCAATATCCAATGATAGACCTGCTTATCAACTAACAATAATAGAACAGCTGTTATACGCCCCTGATGGCAAGATCGCAACTATAAGCCCCTGGTGGCAAGATCGCAGATATACGCCCCTGGTGACAAGACCACAGGTATAAATCCCTTATGGAAAGATCACAGGAATAAAATCCTGGTGGCAAGATCGTAGGTATACGCGCCTGGTGGCAGGAATGCAGGTATAAGCCTCTGGTGGAAAGATCGCAGTTATATGCCCCTGGTGGCAAGATCACAGGTGTATACTCCTGGTGGCAAGAACACAGGTGGTATAAGCCTGTGTTGGCAAGATCGCAGTATAGGCCCCGCGTGCCAAGATCACAGGTATATGCCCCTGACGGCAATAGTAGCTAGGCACTAGTAGATCATAGGTACCGAAGCCCCGGGTGGCAATTAGACCTAATCGTCCTCACTCGTCCACAACTTAAGTGAAACTGATTTATTGAATCTAGTTTACTCCCGCTCTATTGACTTGAGCAATGAACAAATGGGTAATTTTCGTTCGCCAGAGTAGCTCCTCATGATACCTTTTCCCTAACCAGTGAGTGTTAATTGTAACGAGGTGAATGAAAATATTATGTGTATTTTATTGGTGTGTTGGCCTTTAATGCATGTCTCGTGCTGTTGGGTATTGCAGGGTCGTTGGTTATGGATATTATTGAATATTCACCAGTGAATGTAAAATTCCAGTATCAAACCCCAAAGGAAGAAAACTACCACGTGCTTCGATAATTCAATATGATGTGTCTTTATTACAATGTGTCAATTCAGATGACATTTTATAGAAATTAAAGTACATCTTACACTAAATACAAATAATTAAAGGTTCGTGTCTAGAATATCTAACAGTCTTCCCCTCCATTAGGGCTTGTGCTGGTAGGGAACGTTTTGACGACGTAATCTGCTAGACCTCCTCAATTCAATTTGGTGCCCTGGCCTCCCAACACCTGATATACTTGTCACTGCAGGGTTGGACGTCAGATCCGTTACTAATGGTGAAGAAGCTGGAATGGTATCCTGATGTTGTGGTTGCGGTGACATGGCTAGAACAGTAGTTGGCTGCTGTGTTAATTCTCCATCCATTGTAGTAACTGTGGGACTCTCCATCACCTCTGAATTTGGATTGGATTTTACCGGCTGAGAATCTATAGGAAGAGATTTTGGAATATAATCTGGAATATTACCTTCAACATAAGTAGATCTCATTTGGTCAATATGTCTTCGGAATGGAGTACCATCTACATCTACGATGTAATGTAAATGGCCAACCCGATCACTAACTTTCCCAAACTTCCATTTGCACTCCTTGTTCTGGTAATAACGAACTTGAACTGAGTCCCCAATTTCGAAACTCCGCCTGGTATCCTCGATTTGTTTTGTCTGGTCTGGGCTGGTGTATCGTAATAAGTCCATCCTGGTGCGAAGATTAAATTTCAGCATCATATCCGCTGGACTCTTGCCTGTAGTGGAGCTTTCTGTCTTACGATATTGCATAAGAAGTCGTTGTAATTTTGTGTGAAGGTCACCTGGATCATTCATGGCCGATCTTAATCCATTTTTCAGGATCTGAACAAATCGCTCTGCTTGTCCGTTTGTTGATGGATGCGCTGGTGAAGTAAGCTTATGACAAATGTTGTTAGACTTAAGGAATTCTTGGAACTCCCTTGACGTAAAATTTGTTCCATTATCGGACACAATAGTTTGAGGAATACCAAATCTAGCAAAAAGTTCTCTCATTGCTCGTATTGTATAAAAACTGGTGATCCGATTCATCGGGAAAACTTCCAACCACTTCGTCTTTGCGTCAACCACAATAAAAAAGTATCGTTCCATGAACGGTCCCGCAAAGTCAATATGTAATCTTTGCCACGGCTGTGCAGGGATTTCCCAGGGGTGCTGTAATACCTTTGTTGGTTCCTTTTGAACTTTTGCGCAGTCCCGACAACTCTTCACTAACTCCTCAATGTCGCGATCAATTCCAGTCCAATAGCAGTAGCTTCTAGCTAAGGCTTTCATTTTCACGATGCCGACGTGTGCTGTATGTAACTCATTCAGAACTCGGGTGTGTAGACTATGAGGAATTATGATTCGTATTCCACGGTAAATACACCCTTCATTTATCATTAGTTCACTCTCCATCTGTTTGTATGGCGTGGTCTTCAAACTTGCTCCTGTCTGTAAAAGGATCCAAAGTGAAGACAACTCCTTATCCTGTTTTGTTTCTTTAGCTATATCCGAATTTGTTAATGGTAAGTGTTCATTCCAAAGTTGAAATATTTCGTATGTATCACCATCACTCCTGTAATCTTGAATTTCAATAGGATTTCTGGAAAGAAAATCAGCGTTAATATTCTCTTTGGAACTCTTGTATTCAATGTTGTAGTTAAATCCGCTGAGAAATTGTGCATAATGCAACAATCGCTGAGCTGTAAGTAAAGGCAAGTGTTTATTTGGGTGAAATATTGCAGTTAAAGGTCGATTATCTGTAATAAGGGTAAATTCACGCCCATAGCAGTAATTAAAAAACTTGTGTAATCCCCAGTAAATGGCTGTCGCTTCCTTGTCTAGCTGGCTGTAATTAGCCTCTGCCTTCGTCAAACTTCTGGATGCAAAAGCAATCGGACGCTCCCCCTCCTTTGTACGATGTGATAAAATCGCCGACAACCCAACAGGAGATGCATCAGTGGCTAAGATGAGGGGTACATCTTCATTGAAAGGTACTAAAACGTTATCGCTCATCATCTCTTTTCTTATAATTTCAAACGCATGTTGACACTCATCATTCCAAACAAACTTTTGATCCTTCTTCAGAAGGTGGTAGAGCGGGTGTAGTTTAGTTGACAGGTCTGGAATAAATTTATGGTAATAATTTACCATTCCCAAAAAATGACGTAATTTGTTTAGATCTGAAGGAGGCTGAATTTTCGAAATTGCTTCTACTTTCTCTGAAGTCTTGTGTAAGCCTTCCTTGTCGATCTTGTGACCGAGGTAAGTGACACTTTTTTCAAACAATTTGCACTTCGATTTGTTCAAATGTAGATTGAACTTCTGTAACTTATCAAGTAATTGCATGCATCTATGGAAAAGTTCAGATATCGATCTAGCCACTACAATAATATCATCAATAAAACATGCAGTACCTTCAAGGTCATTCGTGATATTTTCATCCATAAACCTTTGCCATATGTTAGGCGCAGTTTTCAGACCAAACATTAATTTATTTACTCTGTAAAGACCCTTAATGGTGCTTATTGTCTGCAAGAGTGAACTATCCTCCGTCATATTGAGGTGTAGATATGCTTTGTGTATATCAAAAGTACAATAATATTCACCATCTTTTAATTTTTGAAACAAATCTTCTATCTTGTGAATTGGGTAACCATCGTTCACTAAATATTTATTGAGTGTAGCTTTATAGTCAGCACATAACCGAATGGATTTGTCAGCCTTGATGACGGGAACTACTGGAGTTCCCCAATCTGAGTATGCAATTTTCTCAATAATACCACATTTTTCCAACCTATCTAGCTCATTTTCGATTAATGGCCGAATTGCATATGGAACTGATCTTGGTTTTATAAAGGTAGGTGTAGCACCATCGCGTAATTTTAACATACCTTTAATATTTGGTATACTTCCAATTTCCGTGCTGAAAATCTCTGCATATTTTTCAAATATCTGCTGCTTTAAATGCACTATATCTCTCTCCGTATATATCTCCATGGAATTTATACTTAATAATTTGAGCTTGTGAACCCATTCACGTCCCATGATTGTGTCGAACTTCCCTTTGACTATATATAAATCGCAATTTATAATCTGGTCGTTGTACTGAACTTGTACCTCTGATTTCCCATACGCAGGGAATATTTCATGGTTGTAGGTCTTAAGCATGACTTCTGTTGGCAAGATTTTGACATTTGGCCAATGCATTTTAAAAGTTTCGTAATTTATGACAGAAATAGCTGCCCCAGTATCAAATTCCATCTCGAAGGGCTTCCCATTAATTTTCAATGTCACATAGTACTTACCGCGGCCACCTGTACCAACCAGTTTTTGGTGTAATTGGATAGAATGCATATCGTGTTTCTCATATTCCATCAAATTGATAACGTTGATTTCATGCATGTTATCAGCAGCACCCTGGGTAATTTCTATGGTATTCGTCTCTCTGGCTGACGATCGCGATCTCATACAAACGGAAGAAACGTGGCCTCTCCTACGGCATAGGGAACAATGCAGGTTATTTGATTTGCAATTGTTTGCCATGTGGTTTTGTTTGCCGCATCTGTAACAAATAGTCTTATTATTGTTTGTATTTTTGGAGCTATAATTTGTATGTAAATTTGTATTATTCTTTGATGTATGGCTTTTTTTCTTTTGAGTGATCGCTTTGAATTGGAGCTGGTGAATGTTACTGTGCATGGCGCGGCTTTCCAGTTTTGATGCTTCCATTGCCAATGCACTCTGTATGGTTTTCTCTAGAGATATATTTGTCTCTTGTAGAAGTCTCTCCTTGATGTCCGAGTCTCGGAGACCGCGGATAAATTGAGACCTAAGATGTGTATTCAGTGTAGATTTCTTGCATGCGCCACATTCAAAGTTACAGTAGACGCTCAGTTTTTTCAAATCTGCCAAAAAATTGGCGATTGATTCCCCTTCATGTTGCAGTCTAAGCAGAAATTTATGTTGCTCAGTTATCTCATTGGGCTTGGGACTTAAGTGGTCTTTGAGCGTTTTAACTAGATCTCCGTACGACTTCGTCTCTGGTTCGTCTGGTGCTGTCAAGTTCGAGAGTAATTGGTAGTATTTAGCTCCGATACAATTTATCAATACTTGCCGCTTTTTGGTACCATCAGTAATGTTTTTTAATGCCAGATAATTTTCTAACCTTTTGATGTAGTTAGGGAATGCTTCTTCGTGTTCGTTGAACTGGTCAAAGTGTAGGTTGGGCGAACTTGGTGAATTTTGTAAGTTTCGTAGGGCATCGGTTAAGGCTTGTAAGACTTCTTGTGTAACTTCGGTCATTGTAAAGATTTTCCTCAATCTTATAATCCTCGTCGCCAATATTGAATATTCACCAGTGAATGTAAAATTCCAGTATCAAACCCCAAAGGAAGAAAACTACCACGTGCTTCGATAATTCAATATGATGTGTCTTTATTACAATGTGTCAATTCAGATGACATTTTATAGAAATTAAAGTACATCTTACACTAAATACAAATAATTAAAGGTTCGTGTCTAGAATATCTAACAGATATCCAAAAATTCTAAAGGTACCTGTTAGGTATAACGATGTAAGACATTTTTAAGTTTTTAGGATTAGCCGCGTTATAAATATTTAATATTAAGCGAGTTCAATGCTGTACTCATCCCGAACGTTTCGTTACGAATTGCATCGACCGTGGTCACCGCAACGTTGTAACGTTGCGTCGAAGGTTCTGTCTCCTTGCTGCTGTTGTTGTTGTTGGCTTGCAAGTTAGGAGCCAACTATGCTGACTGTATCCACGTTGGTGTGCAGTGGCAATTGGATTGACTTTGTGGAGTTAATTATGGGATCCCAAGTTTTTAACAGCTTGAAATTTTCGTCACAATTGAAATTATGGTGTCGTTTGAATTCAATCGCTTCGCGCACCAGACGGAGGATATAATGAGCTTTGTTAGCTAGAACCTTAGCTTTATCGAAGTGAATCCAGTGGTGCTCATCTGGGTTATCAAGAATATGCTCACATATGGCGGACTTCTCCCTTTGGTTTTTGCTAACCACGCTGATGTGCTCTTTCAGACGTGTAGCAATGCTCCTCTGAGTCTGTCCTATATATGATGAGCCGCAGCTGCAGGGTAAGGTAATTCATCACCTTTTTGGGTGGTAAAAATATGGATTTTACCGCATATCGCTTCAAGACTTTCCCTACCCTGTCTGTTACATCTCTTACATAAGGCAGAAAAGCTTTTTTGTCTTAAATTCTTTCTTCTCTTTCTAGTAAAGAAACTGGCTTCCAAGATATTTGCTTTTTTGAATAACCATTCGCTTCAAGGACATTGTCCACCGGAGTGAGGCAAGGTGGTCGGTGTCACATATCCTGTGGGCACGCTGGACAAGTGTAGAGACCACTGATGTTAAATTTGCCGGATGGTGGTGGGAAGTAGCGTAGGTACCTGTGTGTGTGTGTGTGCTTTTTCGAAAAACTCTGCTAATGTTCCATTTTGTTTCCGCATCACTTTCACATCCAGATATAAGATGGATTCTTCTTTCTATTTTTCCATCTTAAACTTAATTTTTGGGTGCTGTGAATTGAGATGTTGAAGAAAATTCACAATGGCTGAGTTTTTCGTAATGCTCAACGTATCATCCACATATCTCAGCCAAACTTTGGGCTTCTATTTTGAGTTGTTCAAAGCTTTTTTCTCAAAATGTTCCATCCAAATACCTGAAATTAAGGGAGCCAAAGGTAAATGCATAGCAACGCCATCTTTTTGCAGAAAAAACTGTGTGTTAAAACAGAAATACCCCGATATTAGGCAAAACTCCAAAAGCAGAAAATAGTTGTCATCGATGCCGGAAGTTGATATAAGCTCACTAATGATGGCAAGTACCTCCTGCACGGGCGCAACCATCATCTTCGAGTTTTAAACTACTCAAAATCGACACAAAATGTGAGGAATCTTTTATGTGGTTTTCCGTCAAGCCAACCAATGGTTTAAAACCTTCAACTAAATGCTTTGATATCAGATAACAAGGGGCATTTATTTGACTCACAATTAGTCGCATTGGATTTCCCTTCTTTGTGGATTTTAGGCAGACCATATACAACTTCGGTGGCTGTGTACACGAAGGAATGAGACGTTTAGGTGGTAATCGATGTAAGCAGGTGGTTATGAAATTGAAGTGGTAGGCACGTACCACTTCGTTACAGTTTTCAGTAGGTAATTGTTCACCCATACATTTTTTTCATACATTTTTCATCATCATCGTGTCCTGTTACCCCGGCTGGGGCATAGGGCGTCAACAAAGCGTCTTCATCCTTCACGGTCTGCTGCAAGGTACTTTAGCTGTGGCCACGTCTTTCTCTGGGATTCTGCTTCCACTTCTTGGTTCTTGGTCTTGCAACGCGCCGTGCACCCTGAGGATTCAATTCAAAGGACTGCTTTGCAATTTCATCGTTTGGTTTCCTCAGTAATAGACCAATCCAACGCCATTTACGCTTTCTTATGTCGACGTCCAGCCGCTCTTGACTTGTCCTGCGCCACAATTCCTCATTTGATATTATTTGTGGCCAGCGAATCTTTAGGATGTGGCGTAGACAGCGATTCACAAAATCCTGCAATTTCTTCGAAATGATAGACGTGACTTTCCAGGTTTCACAAGCATATAACAGCACGGATTTCACATTGGAGTCGGAGAATTTCAACTTAGTGCGTAAGGAGATTTGACAGGATTTCCAAATTGGGGACAGAGTACCGAAGGCAGCACGAGCTTTATTTATTCTACTTTTAACGTCCAGATCCGTACCACCGTTTGCAGAAACAAAACTGCCAAGGTAGTTAAACCGTTCGACTTTTTCCACTGGCGTCTCTTGTAGAATTATACGCTGCTGTGTGGAGCGGCCTGTGAGCATTATTTTTGTCTTTTTGCTATTTATTCTTAGACCACTTGACTCTCCTCTCACTTGCAGTGTTTGGCACATCACGTTCAGCCTACCGATGTTATTAGCCCGTAGACATATGTCATCGGCATAGTCTAAATGATTGAGCCTTTCGAACGATCTCCATTGAATGCGCTGTCGCTCAGCTGTACCAACACTGGCCGTCAATCGCGAGCAGGAAGAAAATTGGTGTTAGAGCATCCCCTTGTCTCACACCCTGTTGCACTACGAAGGAGTCGGAAATCTTCCCATCGTGTAAAACAAAACATCTTGCATTATTGTAGGACTCTCTAATAATGGTAACAATTTTTAGAGGAGTTCCTCTACCAAGCAGCAATCTCCATATCTCGGTAAACTCGGTCAAAGGCCTTTTTAAAAATCCACAAACATGAGGTAAAGCGGTGATTGAAATTCCATCGACTGTTCAAGGACGATACGCAGGGTGTTGATATGGTCGACACACGATCGACCACTGCGGAAGCCAGCTTGATGCCTTCTGAGTGTAGACTCGATTCTATTCTTCATCCGCTCGAGAATGATGGTTGCCACTAGTTTTGGGAAAACGGACAACACGGTGATACCACGCCAATTGTTAAGGTCACATTTCTTTAGCAACCTAACAATCACACCATCCTTCCTGGGGATAGCTTTCATTTTCCCAAATGATTTGTATCAACGGATGTAAAATACTAGCTGCTGTTACGGGATCGGCTTTCAGGAATTCAGCTGGTATTCCGTCAAGTTCAGCTGCCTTGTTGTTATTGAGGAGATTTATTGATGTTTGGATTCCCGATCGGGACGGGTGTTCGATGTCAATACGCCTATAGGACCTGCGCATCTCGTTTAGTTGGGGCACTGCAGCACTCTGCTCAACTGAATCCTCGTTTAGCAGGGCACAAAAATGGTCCTCCATATACGAAGCTGATACCAAAAGTGTGCCATCCACATCCATTACAAGATGATTGGTGTTGCTTTTTTCCCGATAACATCTTTGGCTATTTGGTACAATTCCCGGATATCTCCTCTTCTGGCAGCGATTTCCGCATTATCTGCGAGTCCATCTAACCTCACCCTCTTGTCACGTCTCACACAGCGATAGACCATCTTATGTGCAATGCGATACTCTCTTCGCAAGTCAGCCTTTCGTTGAACATCTGCTTCGGCATTTATTTGCATTTTGAACGATTTGCGAAGCTCGATTTTATCCCAGGTGTCTTGGGATATCCAAATCTCTCCAACTCTCGTCCGCTTGGCTACATTCAAGGATCCAGCCTCCATAAAAACACTTTTTATATCACCAAACATCTCATCAATTGTTGAATTCTGGATTCCGTTTAATGACGAGGCTCTGTCGTTAAGGGTGTTGGCATAGTTTTGACATAATGTTGGGGTCATTTAAAACATTCGTAATGAATGTTGAGCTCCTTGCTGCATCCTGCGCTGGTTTTTGTACGCCAGCGGTTCGTAGTTTGAGACTCATCAGAACAAAATGGTGGTCGCTTTCCCAAATCGGCATTTCTTATACTCCGGACATCACACATAGACTTCCTCCATCGCTGCTGAATCATGATATGATCAATTTGGTTTTCGGTTTGACCATCCGGATACACCCAGGTAATTTTGCTGCACGTCTTATGCTTAAATACAGTCCCACCTATCACAAGACGATTCGCGTTAAAAAAGTCGTTAAGCAGAGTCACCATTTTCGTTCCGTGAACCCAAGCCATTTCTTCCCATCACGCGTTTTAGTCCGTAATTGTCTGAGCCGACTTGGGCATTGAGGTCTCCCATCACGACTACGATGTCGGCTCTCGGAACACTCCTGTAAACCGAGTTAATACAAGTGTAGAACGCGGTTTCATCTTCCTCGGTCGCTTCATTTGTGAGGGCTTCACACTGAATTATTCTAACGTTACGAATTTTTGAACGAAACCTTGCTGTCATTAATCTTGCAGAAATGGGTGCCCAGGAAATCAAACTACGCCTCTCTTCGTCGTTCAACATAATCCCAACACCATGTAGTCTTTGCCTTTGATCTTTAATGGAAGCATTTCACGTTCAACCTGCTCGTATTTAACTTCGCTGTACAAGGATCAAACGTTTCCACGCTCCGATTTGTGTACGTATACGGTAGCCAAAAGTAAACATTTGCACTACCTGAAAGATTTCTTCTATTTGTTAACGATTCAATTATTATTATGGCATCTTGATTGACGCTCGTACATGAAAGATGCCGCACCTTCAAATCCGATGCACGGTTTACTGGATCCAAAGCTGCAGAAGCATTTTCCATAAAAAGATTGCCTCTTGGGGACTAATTTTCATTTGTTGTCGTAGTTCATGTATTGGCATATCCTTCCACCATGGTGTTTTTCGAGATACGATTAATAACTTGCAGACATAAGCGCAGATTTTTCAGAAACACCCCTTTTGTAAGGTCAAACACATGACTGCTCGAGGCCACCCACTATGGGAAAATAGGGGAAAATAGACGTCTTTTGTAGCCGCCCAATATGGGTTGCAGATGCTATTTGCTGCTGCCGTTGGCCTTAAAAATAAAATGCACGGCTGGATCGCACGTACTTGCTCTTATGTTCAAGTTGTGTGGAACTTAAGAACTTTAAAAAATATTCAAGTAATTATAGAAAAAGTATAAAAAAGCATTTAAATCGTTCTTTTAATTGTTTAAACAGCCTGATAAATAACTTAGAGCGCCAAAAAAAGTATGCCATTTGATTACTTAAAAAAATATCAATATATGCAAAAAAAAATTTAAAATCGTTGGAGCCGTTTTCTTAAAAATTAATTTTTTATATATAAAATTTTTGTAACATTTTTCAAAAAAAAATTTGGTATGCCAATTTTGAGTATATATTAATATACATTTAAAACTGAAATTTCAAAACAATTCATCAACCCGTTTTTGAAATATTGAATTTTCAAAAAAAAAAATTGAATATTTTCTTAAAAATCCAAAATTCATTTTTTCAAAAATTTTGGTATGCAGTATTATTTATATTCTAACAAAGCTTTTGTGCAAAAAAATTTATTGGAATCGGATTAGCGGTTAATGAGAAAACCAAAAATCAAAAAAACCGATATATGACAGGTACCGTTAATAAAATGTTTTTTGTGATTTTTTTTCTTACTAAAAGGTATATCATATCTACAATAATACACTGATTTTTTTTTATCAAAATCATTGGAGCTGTTTTTGAGATAAATAAGCTTTTCCTTAACGGTTGTATGGCAAGTACCTTTATTTTTTGAGCTAGAAAAAAAATTTCAATTTCCCCTCTGGAGAGTTACAAAAAAACCTTATGTTCAAAATTTGAAAAAAATCGCTTCAGTGGTTTAGGCTGTAGGTTGAGGTACGGACAGCAGACAGACAGATAGACAGACAGAATTGTGCCACCCACTTTTTTCGTGTTCTCTATCATCGTAATGTCGTGTTTGATTGTTATCTCCAAATTTTTTTTTTGCACGAATCCAAAACTTGCCCTATAGTACCTATATCGCAAGTAAAAAAGAAGGGTCCTCCGCCACCAGACTATCATGCCGTTGACCGCCATCTGCAGTTCATCCTACTTTAGGGGGCGTTTAACCAGCCCGAGGACAAGTTTGTGCCCTGACCAGCACTGCTGGGTTAGGTATATAAATTTAAAACTTTTTATCACTTGATAGGATTATAGAATTTCCCAAAGCTTCCATAGCTCGGAACCATATTAATCATATGTTAATTTTAGTCAATTTGTAATCTTTAATTTCAGTAAAGAATATTAAATCCCAAAACAAAATTAACATGAAACATTTTTTATTGATTAAGAATAAAAAAGAACAGCTTCTGAATTTGCGAATTCTCATGACCCAAAAAGAACATAAATCACAGTTAGATTTATCAAAATTGCCAAATCAAATATCCACTAAAACACAATCTGATACTAAACGAATTAATTTTCCATTAATTACCCCTCGAGGTGCTATATTTACTTTTTCGGACATCAATAAATTTTATCTAGATGTCAGCAAAAAAAAAAAAAACTCCCAGCTCCGTAGAAGGCAGTTAAATGTTTCTCACACTAATTGGGACAATTTTCAAATAAAATAAATAAATGTGTAATTCAAAAGTTTTTGACATACAAAATATAAGAATCAGATATGCATTGATTTAACTAAAATAATAAATAAAATGTCTTTGAGTCTTTATTTTCAAAATTTGATCTGCCACCACCCAGATCGTCTGAGTGAGTTTACAACTCAACTCGTTAATTTACATAAATGTGCAACTTTATCAGAGAAACTGAATCTTTTATTCAATTCAATTGGGTACAAGCAAACAACAGAGACATAGAGAAAGAAATTGATCTATCAAAGGCATATTATTTAGGTTAGATGTGTTTTAATGTTTGAACTTCTGCAGAACTTCCGTTGGGAACTTTTTACGAGTGGTGATCTCTGGAATGAAAATGAAAGCGAAGTCGTTTTAATCGATCTTAATCCAATACTTCGTTCTTTTATTGTTTTTTTTTTTTTGTTTTTGGTTTCTTCTTTGAATGGATATGGACATTGAATATTTTATAGCTAAATTCAGATTGGTTTGATACCGGAAGATGTAATAGAAATCGATGGGAACTGTCTGAACTTTTTTGTCAATAGGCAATAGGCATAGGCAAACAAAAAAATAACGTTATTGGTCTATTGTTTATAATTTTTGGTAAAGGGCTAGTTAAAGAGTAGGTAATCAGATATTTAGAGCAGTAAAACGCAAATTATAGGTCGATTAACAGTTCAAAAGAACCCGAAAGTATAATAAGTGTGAAAATATTGGAAAAGGAGAAAAATATATCAATTAGTTCTGAATAGAATATGAATTCAATACAAAGTTAATGTGCAGTCAACATTAAAAGAAAAAATGGACCACACAGGGCGTTTCCTTCTCTAAATCTTATTGAAATTGAATATAGTTTTCTTTTAGGGAAAGTTTTCCCAAGCATAGACACCGAGAGGTATGCAGTATTCAATCTTACAATTGAAAAAAGTTAGAAAATACACCTACATACATACATCAATGGAAAAAAAAGTTATCAGACCCAGATGAGATTTATGAGCTTTGAAATTTGGTTTCAGTTTTTGGAGAAACATTTCTTATTCATACATAATGATGGATTTTTGAATATTTAATAAATTATAAATTCGATATGCACAAATTTAGGGGTAACAATGTGATAGTAACCATTTAATTTAATTAAAAAAAAACATGGAAATCTATAATTCAAAAATAGTTGGAGTATTTAAGTAAAGCAACAACATTTTTACAGGTAGGTTCCTACCCCCTGTAGCTTCTATTTTTGTACATGACAAAATGGCTTAAATATGGATAATTATTTGATATAATAATTTTGATAAGTAATAAGTAATAAGTAGGTTCATATGTAAGCATTCTTGAATGCTTAGTATAGAAAAAAATATTTTTTAACAAATTGTTAACAGCAAATTAGGTGTTTAAATTCTTCACCGAAAATTTGTGTCAATGGTAGTTATCATTTCTCAAAATTTCAATCTTCTACACTAAACTGGTAAGAAGATAAAAATCAATAATCTCAAAAAAATAATCCTTACATACCTCAACGGGTACAAAGACATATGATTTTTAGATTATGCACATCTGTGAGACAAAACTTTTCAAATCCTTCTTGCAGTTCCGTTGAGTATTTACGAAGAGAAAGGTACCGAAAGATTTTTCGGAGCGTATTATGTAAATTTAAATTTTATTTTCCAATGCATAACATATCTTTTTTTTTATATTTTCAGTTGAAATGAAATTGATATGTAATAATTAAATCATTCAAATGAAAAAATTGATATTCATCGATTACAATTTAATAAATTAGGAACAATGTCTTGTAATTTTTTGGGTCGTAATAACTTAGATCAATTGGACGTTTACACAAAAGTTGATAAAATGATTCTGCATCTTCTTATAAAATTATTATTTTTTAAAGTGAAATGATTTTTTCTGATAACTTTATTTGTTTCTTATCAAAACGTGCTTGCAGTATACTATAAATTCAAAATTTTAAATGTTTTTACCAAAACAAATCACAATTAATAATTAATTCTGACATTTAACTTATTTAAATCAATTTCGATTCACAATTTCTCTATAAACTATATTCTTTTTAGACACCCTGTTGTTATTAAGTAAATTTCCTTGCCCTTTTTCATTAGATACATTAAACTTTCAACTATCATTACAAATGCCGGTATTGTAAAATATTGAGTCCTCTGAAATTTGAATGGAAGAATCGTCACAGAAAATGTCATATTTATCCTTGGAATCAAAATTCTTTTATTTTTTGGGGTTCCTGTTAATACTTCTCTGTCAATACTTTAACGATGCAAAAACTTCACTCTCATTCTTGTACCATTGACCTAAGCCTTTGAAGTATTCAAATTACGAATGAGCATAACAATGAAATTTTCAATTTCAGTTTATTCTCTTCCATTCCACTTACAATCATTATACGTTAACCTGAAATTAACATTAATCGAACATCAGATCTTATTATATCAAAACTATTTTTCCTTCATCGCCTGAAATGCGATTTAGAATATCATCATTGATCAAAGAGCAGTCATCATTTGTTGGAGCTAACATTGAATGATTTGATCCGATAATATAGCCTCGAAAATGTTACCATTATCAATTATATTATATAAATTTACCAATCAATTCTTATGGTAATTCGAATATATCTTCACCAAATTGTGAATACTGAACTAACTCTCCATTACCAACTTTTCTTAAAAAGTCAAAAAATTCAACTTCATTTAATGGTGCTCTCATATTTTGTATTAAGATACTGTGGTGAAATGAATTGATCAGACCCCATCAACGAATAAAACAATTCTCAATACGGGAGCTACGTTTTCCATGCGGAACAACAGGTAGAATTTGTCTGAAATCGCCACTCAAAAGAACAGTTTTACCATCAAATGGCAAATGTTTGTTGACTCTTCATCAATTGCTAAATCTCTATAAAATTGATCTTCAACTTGAAATGCATTAATCGGACACATCGAAATTTCATCTATAATTATTAACGATGCACTATTTAAAATACGACCATAGACACTATAGGTGTGAAACTGAATTTTCTAAAATTGGTATTGGCTATTTGAAAGTATTATGCAAAGTTCTGCCACCAATCAAAAGTTTTGATGCAGTACCACTAAAAGTAGTAACAATGCAACAAAGATTTAATCATTAACTTTTTGTGTAATTGCCATTTGCACAAACGGTTTACCACACCCTGCGTGTTAATCAACACAAATTTGAACCTGTGTCGAGATATTGCACTTCACGTAGAACACGTGTAATCACTTCTTTTTGTTCATTCATTATTTTATTTCTTCATCAAAATTTAATCGAAACCATCCGGAGATGAAACCGGAATTGGTAAACCGAATGATTGCCAATTGAGATTATGACTAATGAAAATATTTTCGATTTCCAAGAGAGTGCGATTATACGCCATTTCATTATTGAACTCATTCCAGAGTGAGAGAAATAGTAGCTAAGAGTTCGTGCAATTGCTTATGGCGATTGAAAGTTTTTAGCTCCATTCAAGCAATCTTTCCAGTCATAATTATATTTAATTGAAAAGTCAGACATTGAGCTTTGCAAACCCAAAAAAAGTGTAATTTGAAAACAAAAACAACTACTGCAGCTCATTTTAAAAGATGTTACTAAGCATAAATAAAAACTTGCTTGTGATGCTCTTTATCCCTCTAGAATACTTCACTTTCAATAAAACCACTATCATTAAAATATTGATAATAGGGAAGAGCGGAAATATCGTTAAATTTTTAGTTTCATTCAAACATCAATTTAATTGTTAGGGTAATTTTTAGATTAACCTTTTCTATTTTCTTCCACTTTGATGGAACCTTAATGATATTAGAGATCCTCTTATTTGCTCCAACTTCTTTCTCCCATATGAAGATGTTGGAATGAATTTTGAAAAAAAAACAAAAACTTCAAATCGATACCCACTGTCTTTTCAATAATTTCAGGTTAACGTATGACAGCATCCATACAACCGAGCTATGCATGTTTATTGAAAATTTTTTGCAACTCGAACTGTTAACTAAATCAACAAAACTGTTATCCTGTTAAGGCAATATAATATCACACTTACCTATCTTTAGTTCATCCTTTCATAACAATATGTACATACATACATATGAAAATTAAATTAAATTAAATTAAATATTTGAAGTTTTAAGCAAAAACAATTTTTTTTATGAAGATTCAAAGTGCACGGCAGTGTAAAATGGTAACTGGCTAAAATGGACCCAAACAGTTTATTTTTGTGATTCGCACACCTTGACGTCTAAAGGCGCGTCCACATTATGTCGAATCGTGTAGATCAACATCGTTGATCAACAGTGTTGAGTAAGTGTAGACGTGTTGATCGACAAAGCCATTCAACATTTGTTGACCCGAACGTAACCCGATTCAAATGGATAGCAATCGACAAAGTTCTTCAACAAATTTAATTTTATTAAAACATTTGTAGGGTTTTAATTTCATGAACATAATTTATTGATTTTGTGCGTTATTAATCACATTTTTACTAGATGAAAAATGCAATATTCGTTGGGAATAAGTATTTAATGTTAATAATATCATTTTAACTTAATTTTTCACAAGAAAAAATAAAAAAAAAGTTGGGTACCACCAGGATTCGAACCCTGAACCCTTCGGTTGCATACTGACGCATCGATCAGAAAATTTCAAACCACACAAATGTTTGCTACGAAAGTTTTTGACGTACACACTAGCATGTTGATCGACAATGTTAACCAACAATGTTGATCGGCATAGTGTGGACCGGCCTTAATAGCTTTCCAACCATATAAAATTTATCGAAATCGATTGAATACTTTTTGAGAAAATGGTACCACAAATTTTTTGTAAGGCTATTTATATATAGATTTTTTAATAATTTTATATAAATTAATATTTATTTTTAACAATAATCTGTTAGCTGTAAGATTGCTTGTAGATGTTACATAAATAAATAAATAAGTAATGGTTTTAGCAATTTTTTTAACAATTTCTTCTATTTAGTTTATTGATTTTCTTTTAAAACACCATGTTGCCACATCAAGTTTTACCTACTCATTCCTTTACCTTTTAACACTTAAAACTCTTCTTTTTCTTGTTGCGGCTCCAAAATACTAGCAGAGTTCAGTGCGAACCTGGTTCATCAGCCATATGCCTGCACCTAAAGCATCTTGGAACGATTATTTAAAGAATAATCATTTGATAGGTGGTCTACGAACATCACAAAAACACAAAGTGAGACGGAAGGTCCACTTTTCTTTAAGGCATGGACAGATGGTCCTTGCCCAACGATGTGTGTGACAGGCGGTCCACACCAAAGATGTCATGCGATTGATGGTTGATTGTACAACGAAATGTGTTACAGATGGTCCACATTCAACTTTACTTTGACAGATATGTCAATACTGGCAACGCCAGTCACCAAGAATGGCCGAGGGCCCAATGTAGCATGTTGTTGAAAGAAAAAGTAAGATGATTTTGTTAGGTGATTCCCTAATCCCCCACGAAGGTCTACGGTCTACGGTGTTAGGGAAATTTTAACTTTATGCTAGAAAACGAATTTTTCCTTGCCATTTAGAATTGGTAAATGGTGAAAGTTGAATAATGCCTTTCACCAGCGATACTTAAAATTATAGAGTGGAGTGGGTTCAATAAGAGGCAGGCTTCCAGTCAATATGCGAATTCCTTGGACAAAACTCGTTACCGAATACTACCACTACTGAGTGGGTGTGAAAGAGAGATTTTGAGATTTGTACGGAAAATATTGGGAATTTCCAGTGACAAAAACATTCTTCGAATGGAGTGACTTCAGGAGCCAAAGACAAGTGGGCTCAGAGAACTCAGGAAAAATTCGATTTCGATTGGAGAACAAAAAAAGCTAAGTATTCTTTTGATATTATTTCTACAAGGTGGCGCAAAATTAATCATCCTATCGGAGGATGCCATAATCTCTAAAAATGACGTCGTACGTCAATCATATTTGAAATTTGTAAAATAGGTATCAGTAGAATATTTTTGGAAAAACAATGAATCGCTATACTTTCCAAGAGCGTGGAATAATTGCGTCTATCTTTTTAACTCAAAATCAGTCAGTAGTTTTAGCGGAACGTGAATTTCGAAGTCGATTTCCAACTCGTGTCGCGCCAACTCCACAAACAATATGGCGCTAAGCTTTTAGATTCAAACAGACTGGAACCACAAGAGACCCATGCAGGTCATGGCTGCCACCGGACTGGTCGTTCAGTCGAGAATATCATGGCTGTGGCTGCCGATGTCGCTGAGAACAAAGAAACATCAACCAGACGAAGGGCCACGCAATTGGGTATCACCAGACGGACCCTACAGCAAATTTTAGTGAAAGACTTACACATGTTCCTACAAAGTGCAAAAAGTGCTCCAGTTAATGCTTCCTGACCTTCAGTAGTGTGTGAATTACTGTCAATCCCTCCTCAATCTCAACAACGAAGAGGACGATTTTGTGTTGAAAATCATCATGGGCGACGAGGCTCATTTCCACTTAAGCGGCTACATCAATGAACAAAATCTTCGTTTCTGGGGCACTAAAAATCCACAAGTGATGCACGAAGAGCCATTACATCCACTCAAAGCCACTGTGTGGTGCGGCGGCGCGCGTTCACGCGGGAGTGAATGGGCCGTATTTTTTCGGCAATACGGTCACTGTTACTGATGGTGAACGCTACAGAGACTTTTTACTGCCAGACCCAGAATTGCATGACCGGTGCCTGGTGAACATGTGGTTTCAACAAGACGGTACAACCGCACACACATCAAGAGCCACAATGGAGATTCTGAAGGAAGCTTTTCCTAGTCGAGTAATTTCCCGATTTGGTGATTTGACATGGCCAGTAAGATCGCCTGATTTAACCATCCCAGACTTTTTCCTTTGGGGCTACTTGAAGTCACGGGTCTATGTCAACAAGCCTCAGACAATCGAAGCCCTAGAGGAGAATAGTCGACATGAATGCGAACGTTTATCACCAGAAGTCTTGAAAAATTTCGTGCAAAATGCGATAAAACGGGCACAAATGTGTATCAACACTGGTGGCAGCCACTTATATAATATTTTCTACTCAACAGAACAAATTCTTAAGGTTTAAATAAACATATCCAATAACCAAAATCAATTTTTTATTCAGGTAAAAAGTTATTCAAAAACAAAATCGGGTGATTAATTTTTAGCTTGCCCATTGGGCAAAATATTGTTTCGCTAGGCCTTAGTTTTTATTGTAATCGTTTCTAGAAATACGGGACTTTTAAAAAACCCATTTTCTGTGTTTTTCTTTTATTCGGGAATCTTTCCCAAAATCATCTTCCTCGAGTGATGCGTTTTGTGACACAATAATTTTGATTTTAGATTCCAAATTGTTTTTCTAATCTTTTTTTTTAACATTGGCTTTTTGCTAATATTAACTTTTGTTAAACATTTGCTTATTTATATATTTGTGGAAATAAAATCTTGTGTTCTGATCAAAGGGCACGGTAGGGCCCAGCCAAGTTCGCGGCACGACACTCTTTTTACAGGAATAAACTCAGGTGATTTTCAACCCCCCTCTTACTTCAGTACCTATAAAGTCAGAAACTTCAAATTCGCAGTATTTGCTAAGCTAATCAATCATATGAGGCTCACCAAATTTCAACTCTTTAGCATAACATTAGTAATTCCCGAGATATATGACTTCAAAAATCACAAAAACCGTAACTGACAACTCATTGACTCACTGACAGATCATCAACATTCTGGAGAACTTCCCGACATCATAGAAACTTGAAATTTCACACAACGGTAGGCCTTGTGGTGCATACAAAGGAAAAAATCGAGAATTTGCAATTTTCTAATAAGGGGGCGTGGCATCCACCCACTTTCTTAAAAATTCTTATAAATTATATGGAGCACTTCCAATTGTTTTTATAACGATGAAAATTGATAGGCTGGTAGGGCTTGAAGTACCTACTTAGAAAGAAAAATATCGAAAATTTGGAATCTTCTATTCAGGGGGCGTAGTATCCGCCCACATTGTTAAAAATTCTTATAAATTATATGGAGCACTTCCGATTGTTGTAGAACGATGAAAATTGGTAGGTCGGTAGGGCTTAAAGTACCTTAGAAAGAAAAATCATAAATTTAGAATTTTCCATTCAGGGGGCTTGGCATCCACCCACTTTCTCAAAAATTGTTATAAGCTATATAGAGCATTCCGATTGTTGTTGTGGAGCGATGAAAATTGGTAGAAAGTTAGGGTTTGACGTGCATACAAAGATAAGATTTTCAGCTCAAGACGCGTTGCATCTACCCACTTTTTAAAAATTGTTATCAATTATATAATGCACTTATGATTATTATAGAACGATGAAAATTGGTAGAACGGTATGACTTTAGGAAAATAAAAATTGAGATTTTCCATTCAGGGAGCGTGGGACCCACCCATACTTAAGATATTTGATATTAAACTTGATGAACTTAAAACTTGGCATATATTTTAGATCTCATTACTTTTTTTGGCTGACTTTTTACGCAAAAGTTTTTTTTTCAGCTTTTAAATTTTCATTCCTCGAATATAAGGTTTTGGCAACATTTTCCTTTGGTTTTTTAACTTTTGTATGGAAGGTACCGTTATTTTTTCATAAATTTAAAAATTTGTCTAAAATATTTTAGAGAGTACTAAAAAACTCTTAAATATCGAGTTTCAAAAAAATTGATCATGACATTTTCGAAATATTCGATTTTCAAACAAAATTTTGAAACATTTTTTAAAAATCCAAACAATATTGTTTCAAAAATGTTGGTACATAAAATTTCTTATATTTTTGGAAAGCTTCTGTATAAAAACAATAATTGAAATCGGTTTTACCGTTTTGAAAAATTAAAAAGTGGTTATTTGGGAGTTACCATTAATAACCATTTTTTAAAAATGGTTTCCACCCAAAGGATACCTTTACTTAAATAAATTTATTGAATTTCTTTTAAGAAGAATTGTCGAGCCGTTTTTGAAAAAAATACGATTATGTAAAATTGCTTAAAAAAAATTGTATGGCAGGTACCGTTATTTTTGGTTCCTTGGCATCTGGATGGATCAGTATTTGTATTTCAACAGACATATAAATGCTGCTCTGTCCAGGGCTAGGGGAGCTTTTGCCCTGACGAAACGGTTGTTTTATAGCAGCCGGCTTGACAGTAGGGTGAAAGTGATTTTCTACATGGCCCTCATCCGGCCAATGATTGCCTATGGGTGCCCGATTTGGTTCAACGTTGCCCCATCTCAAATGGAAAAGATTCGGGTGTTTGAGAGGCAGTGTCTTAGACGCTGCCTTGGATTACACAGAACACCAGAGTCGGAGTACAAACATTATTATTCCAACCTGGTTCTATACAACGGTGCCAACATAAACAGGATAGATAATTTCTTGTTGAAGCTTATTCGGGGTCACATTGCAAGAGCAATGTCCTCGACCAACAGCTTAATTTTTGGGGCTTATTACCCTAAAAACGATTATTACGAGAGTGTGCGTCTAAGCGGCTTTATTCCGCCCGATGCATTCCTCTATTTAGACAGTCGAGCGCTGATCCAGGATAGAGCGGCGGTTCCGCTAATCTACCACGTCGGCCGTAGAACTGTAGATCAGCGGCTCCTTTACAGTCGAGACGTCCTCGCACAAGACGGAGCCGAGCACCTTCGGTTCAGTAGGACTGTGTCCGATCGGGACCGAAGAGATAGGGTAAAGCAGGAGAACCAGTTCTGGTGGTTGAAACCGGAACACTAAGTTCCTTCGGTTATTTAAAAGTTGACTGCATTTTTTTATGCCATGGCCGACTTACATAGGTTTAAGTATTTAGTTTTAAGCAGGGACAGTCAGGGTGGCACAAAAAAAAATTATAAAATCAATAAAGACACAAAAAAAAAAAAACAAATAAGAACACAAAAAAAAATTATAAAACCCGAAAATGCTTGCTGTGGCTGTTCTAGTTTGTAAGTAGTCTGCAAGTAGTTTGTAAGTAGCTTTAAGTAGTTTTATAGTAGTTTTAATTAGTTATAATAAGTTTTAATTAGTTTTAATTTAGTTTTATTTAGTTTGTAAGTTTTATATAAAACCAAAAATATAGATAATGATACCAAGTTTTTTTAAATTCTTCTTGGTGAAAAATAAAACCAAAATGAATTCTGGTTTTAAGATAGTTCTTAAGCCGAAAGGCATTAGCATTAAGTTATTAGTTTTACTTAGAGCGCCCGAATGGGGCCAGTAAGTTAGTTGTAAGATATTGATAAGTAGGCTAGTTTTTATGAATTTTTGTCTAGCTTTAAGATAGTTATAAGATGATGGAAAAATAAAAATGAATTTAAAAAAAAAACACCAAAAACCACTATGTACCAAGTTTGAAGAAAATTGATCGAGCCTTTTAGGCTGTAGACGAACAGACAGACTGACAGACAGACAGAATTGTGCCACCCACTTTTTTGGTATTCCCTATCATCGTAATATCATATTTGATTGTTATCTCAAAAAATTTTTTTTGCGCGAATCCAAAACTTGCCTTATATACATAAATGTAGTAGGTAAGGTACCTATATCGCAAGTACATATACTTAAAAATAAAAAAAAAAAAATAAAAATTCTGGGGTATTTTTAATACAGCTTTTGTATTACAGCCGTATTCAATACAAAAAATATTACTTTTTATATTCCGTAAGAAATTTTCTGATAACTTTGTAAACAATTCTTATAGAAGTATTCAAATTGTTATTTGGACTAGCAAATAGATAACAGATTTTGTATTCCTTTGTAATATCTGATAATATAAAGCTTTAATATATTTAAAATTAACTTCAAAATTTTAATATTTGCCAAGTTTTAGATTTCAATATATTTTTGGTGTTGTCATATATGTAACCCAGAAAATATTAAAAAGTACCCCACAATTTTTAACCGTGTAAACATATTCGAAAATTAAAACTTTCTGGAAACGATTTTTGTTTCGTTTTGTGGCTTCATTTAGTTAGAGTATCTAATCTGTAAAAGCATTTTGCTACAACTATGGTGAAATGTACTAAAACTGGAATAGACGATAATGAAGCTCATTTGCTTTTTGTATTTTGTTATGTTCTCTTTTTTACAATAATTCTGTTGAGATTCTTGATTACCTATTATGTTTTGACCTCTTGACACCTCTACTTACCTTATTTTCTTTAAAAATGTATAACTTTTTCATTTTTGTAGTATATTCTTCTAAATGGCAACCCTTTTCATTATGCTGGGTTAGTACTTAATTTTTATGGCATGGAATATTTTTTGTTTGGCTCTTCCGAGGAGGTATTGCTACTGTTTTAATAAAGAAAATTGGTATAAAGAAATATTACTGCAAGAAATAATTTAAAAAAAAGTTCATGGTGCCACGGTACTGATATCAACGGTGCTGACATTTAGACAGTTTATGTGACCTAGCTTCTGTATGCTAATGAGAAAAATAATTTCCAGGACAATTTTAACATGGTCGTTAAAATGAATACAAAATTCTGATGATCAACCAAAATTATGTTATAACATGCTCAACAAATACTACCACGGTACTGAAAAATTAATTTGTAACACACTTCGAATGAAAACATATCACCCTTAAGTTACAACAACGTTAAAAATAAAAATACTATTTGTTCTATACATAAATAGTGCCTCTTTTAGAAAACCACCATACAAACGTCTTGAAACTAAAAAAAAAATGGCGGTTCAGCCGGAAATCTTTTGAATTCAAAAATAAAAGTAAATCCTCGGACAACATTAATTCATGACATGTACTGACATTTTTACTATACTTTTCGAAGCCATGTATGTGGAAGAAGTAGCAAATTAGGTCATGACATCGAATGTAGATTGTAGTAAATAGCCATTTACATATTTCAAACTAAAAAAATAAACGATCATTTTACATTAAATAACAATAAAAGCACTGGACACAAAGGATCACAGTTGATGCGGAATCACCCATGTATTCAAATCTAAAAATGACTAATTTTTCCAGGAATGCAGGAGTTTTTCATTTGTGCTTCCCACTATTTGAAAATTTGATAGCTAATATATAGAATAAAATATATTATCATCTGATCGCTTAATAAAAATAAGCCATTTATGAACTTACGGCCAGCCCACCCAGCATATGTATACAATGTTCTTAAAGCATTAGTTTCCTACAGATTATTTCAGACAAATTTATTACGCGATTTAAGAATCAACAACTTTTGAAGAGCATTTGTTAAAAAAAAATAAGTGAAATTGTCTGCATGGTAGGGTTTTATTTTGGATAAGTAATTTTTACCCCATATTCAGTAGTGTTAACAGATCATCATCTAGCCTTAAGAATTTTTTGTTAAATAAAATATTATTTCAATTAACATACTCGTAGGTCTAATCGCAATTTTTGAAAATTATATTTTCTGATTTAGGACAAAAATCTTTTTTACAAAGTGTACCCAATCAGTAAAGTAGGATGTGATGTGCACATAGAAAATCATTCACGTTTGCGGAATTGGACTCCATCAGTCAACAAATTTGATAGTTCCAAACTCAAGTCATTGTTTTTTTATTTTAATATTCAAAATTGATACAGCTTTTCATTTTTTCTTTTATTTCAGATGTTCACAGGAAAGTCCAATAGCTGGATTGATTTTGATGAAATTCTTCTGTGCTCTGGCGGTAGATTGTACAGATATAAACATTTTTGCAATTTACAGAAGGTATATGCCATAGTTCTGTGAAATGTTGTGTTCTATTTTTATTTTATTTTTTTTGTCGTGGTCTTAATTGCCAAAATATTTATATTACCTCAATCATGCAACTCTACTCCATTGACTGTATGTACAAAAAGAACAAACTCACCTTCGATTCTTTGACACACATTCGAGTTTCGTTGTAATTCGGTAATAATTCTTTGATGTTATTATGGCAGCAGACCTTAACCTAAATCTAAGTGATGCATTACACGAAAGAACTTCGAATTAATGTCATTTTAGTTGTTGTCATTACATGGAGTCACAACATTCTCGGCACACATCATTTCCTGTAAAAATCTAATGGACCAACACCAAACCATACTTCTTGCAACATCATAGAACAGAATTTCATTGGAACTCTCTATGAACATTTCAATTATCACCGCAGCATTATACTCAAGCCCAAGAATGTGTTGAACTAATAATGGAAGCCTTTGTGTCTGCCGCACCATTAGTCGTTCTGGCATCAGCCACAAAGCAGCGGCATTGGAGCTCTCTACTCAATGACAAAACCAAAATTGCATGCGCCAAGCTACCAGGCATGATGTTTTTTGCTCCCGATTCACAACACCCATTGGGGACAATGGAATTTTGCAACAAAATCCCTGAATGGGACCAATGTGTTGGTTGCGCGATGCAGAAAGTATAAATCAGTCGCTTGGAGTTTGTGGCTTCACTCCGACCTAAATAAATAAAACTATAGCACTTAAAATGCAACCTGATTCGATGGCTGTTTTTTTTTTTATTTATAATTTTGTATTGGTGTCGGGAACTTGGTCTGGGTTCTGGGATGCAGGAACCCAAATCACTTTTCACCGACTACAACTCGCTTGTTTGGTTTTCTGCCATTAAAACACTTCAATCCTCCGGATGCAACTCACCAAAAATAAAATAAAAAAATAAAATCCTTTCACCTTTTAATGGATTTCGCGTGTCCGAAAGAAGTGTCTTGTATTATTTGCTATAAGTCTAAGCCCTTTATGTTGAATGACATGCAACAAGCATCTCGAAATCGATAAGTACACACACCGAGCCGAGATAAATGACCCCAATAACTGGAACACTGGAAATCCTTAATTTTTGGGCGTTATCTCCCACAAAAGCAAGATGAATTTTTTGGTTAATTAAAGTTGACTGACCCAGATTGGGCCCGAAGGTAGAAACAGTGAATGAAAAAGGATGAACAGAGGAAATAACATTAATAATAATTAGGAACAGAAGTGCATTGATTTAAATTTTGGTTGTAAAAGAAAATTTGGGTTAATGGACTGGAATTTGACAGCAGGCGATTGTGTGTACCTGTGCCTGTGTTTTTTGATTTATGTCTTACAAATAATGATGATAACCATCGGGAATCATGTTTTTTTTTTTGTATAACGAAAAACACTTGATCCATAAATGAGATGAGGCAGATGTATGCTGCTGTTTGAAGGCATTTTGCAGTTTCGCTTACTTTACTTACGATAAAGGTACACACTATAAGGCAAATTTTGGATTCATGCAAAAAAAAAAATTGAGATAACAATCAAACATGACATTACGATGATAGAGAACACCAAAAAGTGGGTGGCACAAATCTGTCTGTCTGTCTGGTTCGTCTACATCTACAGCCTAAACGGCTCGATCGATTTTCTTCAAACTTAGTACATAGTGATTTTTAGTGATTATGCCCAAACATTTTTGTCATTTTTTTAAGAACCAAAAACAACGGTATCTGCCATACAATTTTTTTAGCAATTTTACATAATCATATTTTTCTCACAAACGGCTCCACAACTTTTCTTAAAAAAAATTCAATAAATTAATTTTAGTAAAAGGTAGACATGTGCATTCAAGAAGACATAAGCGTCCACAAGCTTTTTCTCAAAGCGAACCTCTGTCTATCAACTCCTACTCTCACCTCCATATGGTGAACATTGGGTGCCTAGTACCTTTAACTGAAGATGGGGTTCCAATCCTTGTGGACGGTCTTAGGCGGCAGCAAACGTTAGAGGTCCGGACCTTAAACAGGCCACGTGCAGCTAAACAACTAGTGGAGGGATGGAGAGTGCATACGAGAGATGAAATCGTGTGACATCTACTACGGCGAGTGCTGCAAGGAGCAGGGTCAGTGGTTTTTGTAGTAAGGGGCAGCCTTAGGCAAGAAGTGTTAAGGTAGAACTAGAATAGTTGGAAGCCAACTTAAGTGGTCGTACGAAACCGTGCGAAAACAAGAAATTTATATGACGCGCACATAATTGCGAAGTGGAACTTTTCGTAGAGTTTTCGTTAACTTTTGTTGTCGCACGTGAGAGTGCTCACTTACCGCTCCTTCGCAAGTGGGCGAATGCAAAATCAAAATGGTAGAAGCAAACTAACAAGAATAAGGCGCTTGGTGCATAGTTTTCAAAATTTGTTTCTGTTTGATGAATGATTGAGTGTAGTCAAATCAATTTTCTTTTAATTAATTTATATCACATCGAATTAAAGTGGTTTCGCAAAATAAATAATTAAAAGCATATCACTTCCAACCACTTAAGTGCATTATGGGTCACTTGTGGAATTGACGTTTCGGAAAGCTACTTTTCGGTCAGTTTTGGCATAAGCTTCCGACAGCTTCCGCCTATTCTAGTTCTACCTTTAGGCTTCATAAATGTAAGCAAACTCCTGGTCACAATCCGCAAAATTCAAAAGCATCACCTTGATCTGTGCCCATGGCTCAACGGAAGAAAAAGATGACTCAATCAAGGAAGAATTCTACGATCTCCTCGAGAGCACGTATGATATGTGCCCCAAGTACGACGTCAAGATAATTCTTGATGACTTCAACGCCAAGATCGGAAAGGAGGGCGTCTTTGGTACGATAGTCGGAGGACACAGTCTGCACGACAACACTTCCAATAACGCACTCAGGCTGATTGACTTTGCGGCGGTGCGTAATGTCGATTCCCACACCTCAATATACACAAAGGGACTTGGTGATCTCCGGATCAATGAAGCGTCTACCAGATTGATCATGTTGCGATAGATGCCAGACATGTCTCCAGTATCCTGGATGTCAGAACGTTGTGAGTTGCCAACATAGACTCGGATCACTACTTGGTGGTAGCTCAAGTAAGAATGCGGATATCCATGACGCCACAACGATGAGCGGATGCTGTGAAAAGATTTAACGTCGCGAAGTAAAAATCGCAAGAGATCGCCAGGACTTTTGCAGACCACGTCTCTCTTTATTTATCAGCAAGCCCGCCGCCAGCATCATCTGCAGAAACCAGTGGAAACACTGCCAAAACGTCATCAGGAGTGCCGCGACTGATGTGCTAGGTTTCACTCGGCCCCCACAACGAAGCCCCTGGTTCGATGAAGAATGCAGGCTGGCGCATGCAGCAAAGAATGAGGCCTACCAATCAATGTTTCAAACTTGAACCAGAGCTACTGAGAGTGCAGCCCAGGAGCTCTACGGGCAGAAACGAAGGGAGGAACGCCAACTTCTCAGGAGGAAAAAGAGAAAGCATGCAAAGCGGGTAGTCTAATCTATTGAGGACTATAGTGGCAGGGGAGATGTTCGAAAGTTCTACCGAAGGGTAAGGCAATCTACCCAGGGTTTCAAGGACTTGGTAGGGAGTATACTCCAACTTATCTCCAAAATTTGGTCGGATGAAAGTATACCCGATGAATGGAACCTCGGTATAGTGTGCCCCATCAACAAGAAAGGAGATGATCTGACCTGTGCCAACTACAGAGGTATAAATCTCCTCAACGTCGCATACAAAATCCTGTCATCTGTACGGTGTGATCGCTTAAAACCGTTTGTGAACGATCCGTTCGGCTCCTATCACGAAGAAAGAAATGTTGTAAATTGCTGTGTTTTGAATGTTAAATTACCAGTTGTTGTATTAATTTGGGATCAAAATATGGAAAGCATTGAATATTGAATACAAAAAAAGCACTTAATTACGTAAAATTTTGAAAAATATCGATCAATTTTATTTTTAATTTTGACTTTGAAATTTAATTTCTCAAAAAATGTTCGCTTAAACAACTTGATTTTAAATCAAATGCAAGAATGGAGTGGAGTATTAGCTTTCAAAAAAATCATAGCATAGTATTGGATGTGTTTTCGTTGTTTTTTAATGTTTTTTTTTTTGCATTTAAAGTCAACGTTTCAGAAAATTGCCCCCCATGCCTTAGGGAGGGGAGATACAACTTTCCCCCATACATTTTTTTCTTAGAATAACCCCAAAAACCACCCCTTTAAATACTTCCACTCAGGTCTGGGACACCCTGTATATTAACGATGATTACTGATTCACTGAATGATTCTGTAACGTTGGAAAATATTTTGAATATGAAAAAGTTGCGAAACCCTTCCAACTTCCAAACGCGTATTGGGAAAATTACGGTCGATGTCTCAAAAGATAGATTTTAAGTAGACGTACCATCGGCTTAAATCTCATTGTCGCCACTTTTCGGGAAAATACTTTTTCTTATGTCAAAGGATGAGTTTTTTGTTAGTTTTTGATATTTTGAACATGAACAGAATTTTGGAAATGCTCGTAGATGCCAAATGCATGTTGGAAAAATAACGGTATGGACCCATCTTCAAGTAAAATGTCAGTGTTGCCACTTTTCGGGAACAAAATTTTTTTTTAAATGCTAAATGGTGGAGTTTACATTTTTTGGTAGTTATTAATATTTCGAACATGGAAAAAAGTTGCTAAAACGCCTCAAGATACCAACCATGTGTTGATAAAATAACAGTTGTCTTTAAAGATAGTTGAAGTTGCGGAAACGCTTCCAGGTGTCAAACGTGATCTCTTAGAAGATGATGAAGATGTTGAGTAAACGCACCTATACTGGTAAGCTACTGGTAAGATCTCAGTGTTGCTACTTTTCGGGAAAATACTTTCTTATGTCAACGTACCTCTACATTCTTTTTTTTTGCATGAAAAACAAATAACGGAAATGCCTCCAGATGTCAAACGCGTGCTGCGAAAATAAACTTAAAGCTAAGTATACAGTTCCTTGACGAAAAAAAAACTACATGTATTTCTTATGGGAGCGCTTTTTGCGAGAAAATTTTTTTTTGACGTTTAAATTTTTTTTATCGAACTGTGAACTACCCAAAGAAAACAAATTTTATATTCACCACGATTTTTTTTCGTACAAAACAATGTCACTGACATTCTTTTTCCGGAAAAAAAATTGCGTTTGGCATTTGTGTTTGTTTTTCCATGGATCAGCCTCATTGAGATTTTTTTTCGAAAGTGTAAACTGACGGCGAATAAAAAAAAAATGTACACCACGGGCATTTTTTCTTTGTGGAAAATATTTTTTTTTCTCACTTCGAAGAATTTCTTACTCAAAAGAACTGTATACTTAGCTTAATGTCTAAGAAGATAGGTGTTGATGTCTGAAAAGATCGGTGTTGAAGAGACGCACTCCAGATGCCAAAAGCTCTGAGAAAATAATGTCATAGGAGATAGGTGTTGAGTAGATTCAGCTGTAAATGTTGCCACTTTTTGGAAACATACTTTTTTTGTTATTAAAAGATGTGACCTCCACTTTTTGGTAGTTTTTTTTTGATATTTGAATATGAAAAAATTATATAAACGCCTCCAGACACCAAATGCCCTTTGGGAAAATAAAGTTTCATGACTTAAAAGATAGGTGTTGAGTAGACACACCTTCACGTTAAATAATGTAAGTGCTGTCACTTTTCGGTAATATTTGGTTTATGTCTTAAAAGATAGGTGTTGAGCAGACGCACCTTTGGGTAAATTTTCAGTGTTGCCACTTTATCGAAGGATATTTTGTTTTATGTGCAAGGGTAGAACCTTCTCTTTTTTTTGGCAATTTTTAATATATAAGGTTGCGAAAACACCTCCAGATACCAACCGATATATATTAAAAGATATTATTTTGTATTAAGTATTTCGCGCATTGAATAAAAGCGTTTGATATTAATATATTCATTCATTTTTAACGGGCACCTTAGGCACATTACAACCAACTAGTATCCAATATTAAGCCAAATTTTGATAAAATTGCGATTTTTGTATTGCAATTTTTCCTTTAACTCGAATTAATGATATTAAAATGGGTTGACTCATGATTTTTGAATGTCTTCATTTTGTTCAATTTTAAAATTGCGAAAAAAACAGTTGTAAATTACTATATCCCGAGCCAAGGCATATACCGGATTAATTTTTCGTGATTTGCATCTCATTGTGAAATTTTTTTCGTCTCCCCTATTTTCGTAGTAATAAATCTGATCAAAATCTCGGGCTCATTTTTTTTTCTAATGCATTACTTGCGATGTAAGTAAGTTACCTACACCAATATCGCAAGTAAAAATGGGAGTTCAAAAAAAATTAAAAGATGTATTTTTTTGGATATACATACTACATTTAAAAATCGGGTTGACAGTTTTAAGCTTAAAATTTGCATGACAAAATTGTTCCTGAGATACTTGGAAAATATTATATATACAAAATTATTATATTTTTACTTGCGATTGTACTATAAGGCAAGTTTTGGATTCATGCAAGAAAAAAAATTTGAGATAACAATCAAACATGATATTACGATGATAGAGAACACCAAAAAAGTGGGTGACACATATTCTGTCTGTCTGTCTGTTCGTCTACAGCCTAAACGGCTCGATCGATTTTCTTCAAACTTGGTACATAGTGGTTTTTGGTGATTCTGCAGACACTTTTTTTCTTTTTTTTTTAGAACCAAAATTAACGGTAGGTACCTGCCATACATTTTTTTTTGGCAAATTTACAAAATCGTATTTTTCTCAAAAACGGCTCGATAACTTTTCTTAAAAAAATTCAATAAATTTATTTTAGTAAAGGCTTTCTTTGGGTGGAAAACCATTTTTCAAAAATGGTTATTAATGGTACCTCCCAAGGAACCATTTTTTTAATTTTTGATTTTCTTCAAAATGATATGACCGATTTCAATTATTTTTTTTATACAGAAGCTTCCAAAAAATGGTAATAGTCTTGTGTACCAACATTTTTTAAAAAATATTTTTTGGATTTTTAAAAAATATTTCAAATTTTTTTTTGGAAAATCAAATATTTCGAAAACAGCATCATAGATTTTTTTGAAACTCGATATTTAAGACTTTTTTAATACTCTCTAAAATATTTTTAGAGAACATTTTACATTAATGAAAAAATAACGGTACCTTCCATACAAAAGTGAAAAAACCGCAAAGGAAAATATTTATTTGCTTGAAAACGACTCCTACGATTTTGATTAAACTTTTTTTATCGTACTAAAATTAGTACGATCTACCATAAAAAATTATAAAATCTTACACATAGCAACTATTAGTAGTACCTGTCATAGAACGTATTTTTTATTTTGAGTTTTATCGTTATCAGCTTAACGGATTTAAATGATTTTTTTTTTTTTAATTTCATATAAGATTAAATAATACTGCATATCAAAATTTTCAAAAAAAAAGTTTTTGGATTTTTAAAAAATGTTTCAAACTTTTTTTTTGAAAATTCGATATCTCAAAAACGGGTTGACAATTTTTTTCAAATTTTGTTTTATATGCACATAAATATATAGTTTAAATCTGCATACCAAAATTTGTTCTTAAAAATGTTTTAAGAATTTTATATATAAAAAATTAATTAAAAAAAAAACCGCTCCAACGATTTTAAATTTTTTTTCCCATACAATCATATTCCATCATGAATTAAGATGGCATACTTTTTGTTCACCTCAAACTGTTTAGCTAATTTAAATGTCGTATTTCATGCTTTTTTACATTTTTCTCTCATAATTTCCATGTTTGTATATACAATTTTCTTAAACTCGCAGTGTCTTGAACATAAGAGCAAGTACGTGTGACCCAGTCGTGCATTTTATTTAAATCTGCTCTAACGATTTTAATTTTTTTGATTTATTCATATTTGTTCAAGAAATCAAATGGCATTCATTTTCTTCAGCTCGAACTATCAGGAGAGTTGTTCGAGGATTTAAATATCCATGTTTATTAGGGTGGTTCTTATTTTAAAAAGCTTTGAGCACCCTTTTTTTTGTCCATTGGCGTCCTAAAAAGCCCTATCTTTTTTCAAACCTCGTTAACACGTGCCACCCTGAGCTTAAATTTGATGTTCCTATGAGAGTAAAGGCCTACTGAAAACTTTTTTTAACTCCGAAAATAACCGTTTAGAAAAAGCTTTTTTACCTCAAAAACTGCTCAAATGATTTCGATTTAAAAACGTGTGTATGATTACTTGAATATTTTCAAAAGTTCTTAATTTACAAACAACTTGAACTTTTTGAGCAAGCACGAGTGACCCAGCCATGCTTTTTTTCCAAGCATGCGTACAAGTGACAGATTTGAAAATGCACTTCATTTATTCTGTAAATCAAACTTTTATTAGCCCCCGGTTTCGGTCGGTTTTATGAAAAATTAAATTTAAATTTTCAAACTCATTGCAGCACGTGTTAATGCAATCCGATTACTCTCAAATTCTTTGGGTACACGTTTTTAATGTAAAAGAACAAAAAGAAAAATAATGTTGCTCAGTAAAAACAAACAATGTTTGCTTTCCTCCATACAAATAACGACCACCCTAATGTTTATATTCAATTTTTAAAACTCTAAGAAACTTAAACATTGGAGCAAATACTCGTGACTCAGTTTTGCATTTTCCTTTTCTTTAAGAACTTTAATTTTCAGAGTGTTTTTAGTGGTGTTGAATTTTGGCACAGAACGGGCAAGGCTTATAATCATAATCATTTCCACAATAGCTAAATACTGTTAACCAAAGAGGGTTCACCTATTGTTGAATTTGGGTTGTGAATTTATAACCCTATCTCAAATAAAGAAAACAAGAGTATTATTCCTAATGGAAGATTTGCCGTTATAATTAGAATGACAGTTCAACAATTATAAAACACCTAAACTGCTGGTTTTAAAAAGACAACGAAACGAGCTTACACAAACAAAATTCCAGACATAGAAAACTATGTGTTTACAATCATTTCATACCAGATCATTAGCCTTTAAATTATGTATAATTCATTTAAATAATGCAACTTTTTGTTGGTTCCGTTATTAAGTAATCTGAATAGTTATAAAAAATAATTACTTAATAATTAAACACCTCTGAGTCAAAATATGTACAAAACCACCCATTTTGTGTTAAAATAACGGTTAGATTCAAATTGTTATATTAACCCAAGCCCCTTTAATAGCCTTTTGCAATGTGCATAAGAATAAGAAGGTGTGCATAAATTCTTGTATATTTTAAACTAATTTACCAAGAAAAAAAAAATAATCATTTTCCTATTGTTTAACATTCTCAAAGCTTCATTTGTCTTTTGATTTCCACTTGAACTAATTGCATAACTGACTGAAAGGTCTTCACATTCAATACACAAGTTTTGTATACAAATTGATTTCCAGGGAATTAAGTGGGCTTGGATGGGAAAAAGATAATGAGAGGTTCACCATATCATACAACGCCTTTTTGGCTTAAGAAAAAAATTCTTCAGGGCAAATTTAATGATCGAACACTAACGATGTTGCTTTTTGAACTATGCCTGATAATGATTTTTCGATAATAATTTTGGAATGAGGTTGGAAGTCTTTTTTTGTAAATCTTTTTATATTTTTATGAGCGATGATTTTTGCTGTTCAAAGGGTAGACATGTGCATTCAAGAGGACACAAGCGTCCACAAGCTTTGTTTCAAAGCGAACCTCTGTCTATCAACTCCTACTCTCACCTCCCCGCGGTGAACATCGGGTGCCTAGTACCTTTAACTGAAGATGGGGTTCCAATCCCTGTGGACGGTTTTAGGGGGCAGCAAACGAGAGAGGGGGGGAGGAGTGTTCCCACTAAGGCACTTCTCCTTCATCCAGGCGGCAGCGGAAGAATTCTCAAGATGGAATCAACGGTGGCGTCTACAGTTCCAGTTAGGCTGAACTACTTAGTGAACACCTTATACGGGCTACTACGACATATTCGGAGCTCAGGCCTATAAGGAGCGGTTAATCCGGCTCCCCGCCCTTGGAGTTATATATATAGGGTCTGGTCCTCCAGGTTGGGGGTCGTGCCGTCGGGGTGACTTCCCGGCCACGTAAAGCTATTTTAGTTGCGAAGCATCAACAAGCCTCGGATACGGACGGATTTACTGTTGACGAACCTAGCAAACGAAATAAGGACAACGAACTTCGGATCTGCACGTGGAATGTTCTGTCTCTCTATAGACCACGTGCAGCCGAACATTTAGCGGAGGCCCTAGACTGCTACAAAGCAGACATCACCGCCATCCAAGAAGTGCGATGGGATGGGCCGGGCAAAAGAAAACTGAAAGACTGCGATGTATACTACGGTGACTGTTACCGACCACAAGGGCAGCGTCTTTTTGGATGTGGAGATGTTGTTAGAGGCAGACTGAGGCAAGAGGTCTTGAGTTTCAATTATGTGAACGAGCGCCTCACGACAATTCGCATCAAGGCTAAATCCGCCAACATCAGCCTGATATGCGCGCATGCCCCCACAGAGGAGGAAGATGACGACACCAAGGACGAGTTCTACGAGCTCCTGGACAAGACATATGAGCAATGCCCTAGCTATGACATTAAAATTGTCTTGGGTGATTTTAATGCCAAACTAGGAAGAGAAGACGTCTTTGGTGGCACAATCGGAAGATACAGCCTGCACGACACCACCTCCGATAACGGACTCAGGCTAATCGACTTTGCTGCGGGGCGAAACGTTGTGGTAGCTAGTACGCAGTTCCCGCATCTCGATATTCATAAGGGGACATGGCGAATTCCTGGTCAATCAACCGCCAACCAAATTGACCACATTGCGATCGACGCAAGGCACTCCTCCAGTATCAAGGATGTCCGAACGTTCCGAGGAGCCAACGTTGACTCGGACCACTACCTCGTTGTAGCAAAGGTAATGCTACGGATATCCAGACCAAAGCCAAAACAGGGAAATACTGTCAGGAAGTTCAACGTCGGACGGCTACAGTCGCAAGAAATCGCCAGGTCCTTTTCCGATCGAGTCTCTCGCGCCCTCTTAACTAGTCCTTTGCCGCCAACTGCAAACATCGAGAACCAGTGGAAAAACTGCCAGGAAGCCATCAGAGATGCCGCCTCTGACGTGCTGGGCTTCGCACGACCACCACAGCGAAACCCCTGGTTCGACGAGGAATGCCGGCAAGTACATGCAGCCAAACAACAGGCATACAAAGCGGCGCTGCATAGAAGGACCAGAGCTGCTCGCGAGCTCTACGAGCAGAAGAGGAAAGAGGAACACAAGCTTCTCAGAAAGAAAAAGAAAGAGCATGAGAAGCGCGCGATCGAGGAATTAGAGGGATGCCACTGCAGGAATGAAGTTCGGAAGTTTTACCAAAAAGTAAAAAGAACCTCCCAAGGTTACAAACCCCGAACCGAAGCCTGCAAGGACGATCAGGGGAACATCGTGGTGGAAACGCAGTCGGTGCTGAGGATATGGAAAAATCATTTCTGCAAATTGTATAACGGCGATGACGAACCGAATTCCGCTACCATGCAAATTGCATCATTCAACCTGGACGACGTAGGCCAACAATTCCGTCCACCCGATCTTGACGAAGTGAGGATAGCCATATCTAAACTTAAGTCCAATAAAGCTGCTGGAGCTGATGGCCTTGCGGCTGAGCTATTCAAAGCGGCTGGCGATGAATTGGTTAGGAGTATGCACCAGCTCATCTGTAAAATATGGTCGGAAGAAAGCATGCCCGATGAATGGAACCTCAGTATTGTTTGCCCGATCCTCAAGAAAGGCGATCCTCTGGACTGCACCAACTACAGAGGCATCAGTCTTCTTAATATCGCCTACAAGATCTTTTCTGCCGTACTTTGTGAACGCCTGAAGCCATTCGTCAACAACCTGATAGGTCCATATCAGTGTGGCTTTAGGCCAGGGAAGTCCACCATCGACCAAATATTCGCACTACGGCAGATCTTGGAGAAAACCCAGGAGTTCCAAATCGATACCCACCACCTTTTTATCGATTTCAAGGCCGCGTATGACAGCATCTATAGAGACGAGCTATATAGAGCAATGTCTAGTTTTGGCATCCCTGCCAAACTCGTCCGTTTGTGCAGGATGACGATGGAGAATGCACGCTGCTCCATCAAGGTCGGCAAAGACCTCACCGACACCTTTGATGTCAAAAAAGGTTTTAGGCAAGGCGACGCGCTGTCATGCGACTTCTTCAACATCGTTCTTGAAAGAATAGTGCAAAACTCTCACGTCAACACCAGAGGCACAATCTTTCAAAAGTCCGTCCAATTACTCGCTTACGCTGACGACATTGACATAATCGGACGAACAAAGCGTGATGTCAGTGGTGCTTTTGTGAGCATTGAGAAGGAAGCCAAGAAGATGGATTTAACGGTGAATGAAAGCAAAACAAAATATATGCTGTCCACAAGAAAGGACACCCAACACCGACGTCTCGGACAGAACGTCACTATAGACAGCTATAATTTTGAGGTAGTCAGAGACTTTGTCTACCTAGGATCCGCTATAAACTCAGCGAACGACACCAGCGCTGAGATCAAACGAAGAATTACTCTTGCCAATCGCTGTTTCTTTGGGCTAAGAAGGCAATTGAGAAGCAAAGCCCTCTCTCGAGCAACTAAACTGTCCCTGTATAAGACGCTTATCATCCCGATGTATGGTGCAGAGGCATGGACACTGCTAACAGTGGATGAGAACGCGTTAGGCTGTTTTGAGAGGAAAATTCTCCGGGTGATTTTTGGTCCCGTCTGCATAGATGGGGAAAGGAGAAGAAGATACAACAACGAACTGTATGGGCTGTACAGCGACACCGACCTAGCCACAAAAGTGAAAAGCCAACGACTGAGATGGCTGGGTCATCTAGAGCGAATGGACACCAATGCTCCGGCCCGGAAAGTCTTTGAATCCAACCCCGTGGGACAACGCAGTAGAGGTGGACAGCGTAAAAGGTGGCGCACGCAAGTGGAAGAGGACCTCAACCAACTTGGCGTGCGAAACTGGAGACAGCTAGCTAGAAACCGAGCCGGCTGGAAGAAGCTTGTTGGTTGAGGCCCTGGTCCACCCCGGACTGTAGCGCCACCTTAAGTAAGTAAGTAAGTTTTTGAAGATGATGCACTGCATTCTTAAAATATTTTTTTATCACCATGAACAATTATAGAAAATTCAAAAAAGTGAATATGGTTTAAATAAAAAAAAGAAGATACTTTTACGAATTCTATTTGGTCGTAGTATCTTTAAGATAAAACAACAGGTTTAAAAAAGAAGTTTAACAAACAGAGAACAAATTATTTTATCGAATATCGGATTGGAATTCCTATGCAATTTTTCTACAAATTATAATATTTACACCTCTATCAAGTACAAATCATCTTTACAAAAGTTGTCAACAAATACTTTGAAACCACTTCCTCAACCACTTCTTGTTCAGCAATTATAAGTTAGCTAACAGCTTTATATCCATCGTCATCGTCAAAAGCAGAACAATTAAGTATTAAACAACAATTTACTATTACCCGTAAAATAAAAAAATCTGAAGTGCATATCAAACTTCTTTTTTGTAGAAAGTACAATGCACGCACAACACCACGAGAACTAGATATCACAGTCAACTTGCTCCAAAAAAATCCTAAGATTCAATAAAAAAAAAAAAAAAATAACTTATCAAACAATAATAATACATATAATTCCCCCAGCTTCAGTTCTGGCTTCTCGTGTTGAAGACAACACGCCAAGATGATGACAAAATGTAATAATTCATCAAATCCAGAAAGATACCTGTTAACACCACAGATGATGATGATGATGATGATGAACAGGTGTTCTCCATCTGATAGCTACTGTCACTCACTCAAAACTCAAAGCTTTCATCTAAGCACTCACTCAAAACCAAATAGATTTGTGAATGAAACTGAAGACAGAATTCACCAACAGTATACACTACCACCGCTGTTGGTGAACTCAGAAACAAAAGACAAAACAAAACCAGAGAAATGCTTTCACACACATGTTTTACCATTTGGCGCGCTTAACTTGCACGCATGCATGTTTCATCTTTTGACTCAAACCGCACACCGGGAACATGTGTATAAAGAAAGAAGATCTCTTTTACCACCGATAAAGTCGTGTAAAAAGAAGAAATGCAACTTCAAAAAAGAAATGAAGAAGAATTCACTCATTTGCACACTTTGCTTATGTCTATAAGCCGAAGAAAGTGGCCAAAAAGATAAGAACACTAAAGAGAGAGTCTCCTCATAAGTAAAAAATAACAGCTCGCACACTCTCCGATAAATAATAACAAAACCACTCAATTTTCAATGAAACTACTGAAGTTGTCCGTTTTAGTTTTGATAGTTGAAGAAAAAAAAAAAAAAACAACAATACAAAAAACGAAGACATATGCCAACAATATACCATCATCATTGTGGTCGGCTTATGCTTTTATGGTAGCAATAGAAGCAATAGCCCCAGCCAGCCACTAACAGCAGCAGCATCATGAGTGAAAAATAAGTCAACAACAGCAAAAGAAATGAAAAGAAAAGAAAAACTATAGCAACACAATACATTGTGGCCCGGTGGTGTAGTGCTCTGTACCACCAACGGAAATATCTTCTTCGGCTTTTATTCTTCTTCGTTCGATTTCAAACGAAAGACGTACAACGTACGTACCTCTCTAGCTTGAACTTCTTAGTACAACACTCTACTAACAGTGATCTTGTGCTTAAAAGAAAAGCCTTCGAACTTATATAACTACTTATTAGCTTGGAGTATGCTTTAGTTAATCGGTCACCTTCCAACGGTCAAGTTCGCTTACCTTCCTTTTCTTTTCCAATAAAACAAAAGAAAAAATTAAAAAAGAAAAACAGCATCAAGGAAAAACATCCTTCCTTTCAACATAAACTTGGCCGAAAAAAAAAAACAATTAAACCCAATTAAAAAGGATATTTTTTTCAACCAAAACCAATACGGGATATTGTATATTTGGTTTCTTATTGTGAAGTTGTACTTTATTTTTTCTCAAAAAAAAGAAGGATTAAAAGTGTGTGTGTACAGTTATAAGTGATAACAAGGATATTGTTCGATTAGCTAAGGAGTCCTGAAAAGACATCAAAAATAAATTGTAAGTGATAAATTCAAAGTAATTGTTATGAAAATTTACAAAACAAAAGACTTGACGTTCGAACCTGAAGATAAATCTTTTTTGAATTTAACGGTTTTTTCTTGATTTAATATGAGTTATTAATGCAGTGAAGAAGGTTTAAGGAGTGAAGATTACTGTGAAGCTATGTCCTTTTACAAAACTAACTGTGTTAAACGGAATTTACCCAAAATAAAAAAAAAAAATCGAAATATACTTTTGCTTGAAAACTTTTGATTTTTTTAATTTAATGGCCAAATTTTTTCTAAAAAATGCATTTTAGTTTTGATTTTTTTATTGGTGTAAATCATACGCAAATATATTTTTATTTGTATCTTAATTAAAAAAAAAAATTAAACAATATAATTAAGGGATTTTGAATGAACATGAAATAATTATTATTACGAAGAAATTATTTCAAGCTTACAATCAAAAATAGTATTGAAAAACGTAATATGTATCAAGGTGCCATCAAGTCTCATCTTAAGACCCCCTTTTGAGTAAAGTCCACCAAAATTTGTTTATAAAGTAAACCCAATTTAATGACAGAGCTGCTCAAATTATAAAATTTGGATGTTTATGTCAAAAATTGAAATAGTTTAGTTTTCTACTGATATTTGATCCATAAAGAAAGTTAAGGAGGAACATATAAATTAGTTGAAAATTTAGTTAAAATTACATTTTCTTGCACTGCTATTTGAAAAAAACATTCAGTCTTAAAACTTTTAATCATGAGGTTGATAACTTATTTCAAATAGGTATACACACATTTTTGTAATGTACTTTTTCTGCAAGTTTTTGAAAAAGAAAATTATATAAAATAAAAAAAAAGTCAAAATATGAACATTCAACATTTATTATAAATAATAAATATGCAATTTATTTTACTTGTATTAACTATTAATTAATTTTTTTTATATTAAATTCGTTTTCAACATTTTTTTTTAAAGTAACAATTTTAAATCAATTTAAGTTTAGCAAACAAAATGTTCCGAAATGTTTTCCAAAAAAATAAAATTATTCATAAAATAATATTTCACTAGATTAAGTTAAATTAAATTATTGTCATTAAAATTTCTGGAAATTTAATGAATAATTAAAAATTTGTTATAAAATTTTCCCAGGGTTATAAGAAAAATCAATCCAATAGATGCACGATATATGAAAACTGACAATTATTTGTTTAAATAATTTTTCAGACATTTTTCACGAATCTGTCATACCTAGCTTTACCATGTTATAGTTTGATCTGACCATTGGGTCAGTGAGTCATTCAACAAAGAAACACATCCGAATTTTTAGAACGAAATAGCTCAGACTTTAATTGGAAATAAAAATTTTGAAATGTTTATGTGCATTTCGGCTCAAAAGTAGCAAAATATAAAAAATTTTCTACCTTAATCTTAACCAGTTCTGACTTAATTTTCAATTTTGCCATACGAAATGCACTTGAATCGGTGATTGTTAAAACATTTTAATTGTGTTTCCGAAGTCAAAGCAGCTCAACAACGAATAGTATAAGAACAAATAAAACAAAATCTTTAAAATATTTATATCTAAAAAGCGTTTTTTGTTTTGTTTTCTTAATAACTTTTTTGAGTTTGGTTCGCTACTTCTAAAAAAAAACGTTTCCAACAATGTGATGATGTAAGGATCAATAACCTTGAGATTTAAATAACCTTAACATTTTTTTTTAATATTCTGTGCTTTTTCTTAATTTTACGGATATAATATGGAAGATATTCAGCTTACTTAAAATTTAATGAGGCATCAAACACTGGGCAAATTTTTTGCTACACTAAAACCAGAAAAAACTTAGAGGAAAGATCTCAGGTGCCAGTTAAAAAGGAGTGCTTAGTCAGAAGTAGTAGTTTCGGAAATATAAATCTAGTTATTCATTTTTTGAAAAAATTAATGATGCCGAAATTGAAAATAACCAAAACTACTCGCATGCATACTTTATTATCTGTTAATTGGGAATAAAGCGTTTGGAGGAACTTAAACAGGAAAGCTATAGTTATGACTATTTTCAATTTTCTCGAAAACCAGAAAACATATATGTATGTAAGCAAACAGTTTTTATGGTTCGATTAGGAATTGATTAGAGCATTGAATACTAAAAACAAAAGTTTAAAATATTAATGGGAAATTTTGAAAAACAAAAATATAATAAGAACTATAATATTGCAAATAACATCTGTTAGTCCAAAATGAATTTCCGTATGCATATAGTAGAAATATCCAAAAATATTAAAAAATTTTAAAATCGAAAATCAACGATGACATATTTTCAGAATGAATTTTTAAAGATGGTTTAAGATTTTTTATATTTTGACCTTCTGGGCGACCTTCAACTTTGTTTTTTTATGTAATTAGTAAATTTTCTGACGTCATTAGATAGTGATTAGGTATATATAAAAACTCAAAACCTTAAACAGTATGAGCCTTAGTTATAAACATTTAAAGTCAAAATTACCTTAAAACTCATTATGTTAAGGAAAAACATTATTTGCTATTATTTTGAAAATGAAAGTTTCGAATAGATAAAAAAGAAATGTTTTTTTATTATTGGACATATTTTAAAATAAAATAGTCATACAACTCCAATTACTGGTGGTCAAACTTATCAGTACGATGATGATAAGGAAGACAAAAAAGTGGGTCTTACAATCCTGTCTGTCTGTTTGGCTACAGCCTAAACGGCGGGATCAATTTTCTCAAAACTTAGTATATACTGGTGCTTTTGGTGATTTTGCCCACACGTTTTTTCATTTTTTTCTTAGAACTCTTTTTCTTTATAATTTTAGAAAATCCCACTTTTTCCAAAATGGCTCTAGAAATTAAAAAAAAATCAATAAACTTCTTTAGATAGGAAACCATTTTTCAAAAAATGTTTATTAATGGTACGTCCCCAAGAAACATTTTTTTTTAATTTTCAATTATCTTCTAAACGGTATGACTGATTTCAATAGTTTTTGTTTACATAGAAGCTTCCAATAAATATAAAAGAGTTTTGTAAACAAAGTTTTCAAAAATAATTTTTTTTATGGATTTATAAAGATTTTTCAAATTTTTTTTTTGAAAATAAAATATTTCGAAAACGACATGATACAATCTTTTAGAAACTTGATAGTTTTTAATACTTTCAAAAATATTAAAAAAGAATTTACTCTTACGCAGAACTAACGGTACCTTCCATTCAAAAGTTAAAAAACCGTTAAGGAAAATATTTTTTTTCCAAGAACGGCTCCTACGATTTTGATTAACCTTTTTCAAAGACCAAAATTAGTGCAATCTGCCACAAACAAATATTAAATTTGACACTAAGCAACAATAAGGAGTACCTCTCATGGATTTTTTTATTTTGAATTTTCTCATTATCAGCTGAACGGATTTATATAAAATTTTTAATACAAATTTAAAATAATATTATTTAAAATTTAAAATACATATTATGTTGAAATAATATTGCATATAAAAATTTTCAAAAAAGACATTTTTGAATTTTTTCATATCTCAAAAACGAGTTGACAATTTTTTTTTTAATTTTAATTTTATATTCACATAAATGCGGTGGCAATGGTGCAGTGGATGTAGTGCTCTACTGCTAACTTAGAGGTGTGGGTTCGAGCCCCATTCTAGGCAGCATTCTTTTCTACATTCTCCCAGCTTAACTGGATGCCACACGTGAGATTTAATTAGATAATAAAAACACCTTAATCTCAATCTACTGTGCCAAAATCTTTCCTATCCTCCTGCTCCTACTCTTTCTACCTAGTGCCATGCAATTCAGGTTGCATTTAAATGACCCAAGATCTTACAGGCATATAGTTAAAAATTATTAAAAAAAAAAATAAAGACTTAAGCTTTTCATTCCAAAATTTGTCCTTAAAAATGTTTCAAGAATTTTATATAAAGGGTGTTTTTTTTTTGGTTTTCGACGTGTGATGGCGAAGAATTTAGCTTTATTATGAATTTGCCATTATGCTTTAAAAATAATTTTGGGCAAGTAGTCACCCGATTTTCGACCACTTTTTGCACCAATTGCGGGGCCGTATGTTAGCAATAACTCGTTGTTGATTGCTTCACTGTGTTGTTGGAACCAAAGGTCGTCAACATCAACATCCTCCAGTTCAGATACAAAAAAGTCACAAAAAAGACTGTAACATTATGGCCGGCTTCATTTTTCATTGCAGTGCACGAACCGAACCATTATTTTGGTAATAAATTTGCACGATTTAAACCGTTTTTTAGGAGTTAGTCTATTCATTATGAAATGGCAAACCAAACTGAGCATAAATCAAGTGACAGCTGTTAAAAAAAACAACTCCGAAAAAGGTATTGCCAGATTGAAAACCGCACGTCTAAAAAAACAACTTAAAATTTTTTATTTTTTTTTAACCGCTCCAACGATTTTAAATTTAGTTTCCAAACAATAATATTCAATATGGAATTAAATGATGCTCTTTTTTCACCTCAAACTATCCAAAGAGTTATTTTGGCTACTTTAAATATCGTATTTGATGCTTTTCAACATTTTTCTCTCATAATATCCATGTCTATAAATTTTCTTAAACAATCAACCTCTTGAACATTGAAGCAACTACATGTGACCGAGTCAGGTATTTTATTTTCATTTATCATAGAGCCAAAGATAAAGGTACCTGCAATATATTTTTACTAAAGAAATTTTACAAAATCGGATATATATTTTAAAAACCACTCGGTGGATTTCTGTGAAACCTGTTACTTCATGGTTTTTTGACAGTTTTAAGAATACGTCAGAGAGAAAGAAGAAAAACAAAAATAATAAGAAAATTATAGTAACTACAGCATATATGAGCCCAACTATTTTGCCTGGATGAAACAAAATTGAACTGAAGGTCATAAAGACTTAAAAATATTTTAAGAACTATTCTAAATAATATTTTACGTTAATTTAAAAATAATTTTTTTCAAATCAAATGTTATACAACCCGTTTCCTAAGAAAATCTCATTTTTCTCGAAAACGACTCGTACTATTTTGGTAAAACTTTTTTCGTGTGCTAAAATTAGAGTGGTTTACTATGAAATATAAACAAACTGTACACTACGCAAGTAAATTTAATTTTATTTTAATAAAAATTTGATATTTCAAAATCAGGTTGATATATTTTTTTTTTGGAATTTTAAGTTTTGCATATTAATAAAATTTTAAAATTTTCATACCAACATTTTTGTTTTTGTGTATGAATTCAGATGGCATTCTTTTTTCATCTCTAACTATAACGGGAGTTGTTTAAAAAAATACCTGTCGAATTTCATTACTTTTAACATTTTTCTCTCATAATTTCCATGACCTTAACATCTCTTGAACATAGCTCATTCTAGGTTAAGGCACTCAATCTAAAGTGCAGTTCCCATCGGCATCGCTTCAGAATCGCTTCATAACATGGCGTCTATAAAGTCAGCAGGGCAACTGATTCACATATAGGCAAATGGTAACTTGACAGGAATTTGCAGTTTTTTTTGGCATTGTTTTTGTATTTATACTCCTGGTCTTACAGTTCACTAAATAAAGGTGATATTGAGTGAGCTATTGAGTTATTTTCAAATTAAGGACTTCAAAATTGCATCAAGCCTATTCTTGAAATAAAAAATCATTTCTGCTATACTAGTGAAAACACAAACCACTTCTGGTATACTAAATAGTATAGCCACTAACCAGCAGTGTGGAGAAAGTGCAAACGTTTTTTTTTTCATCGTAAATATATTCTTCCTTGGCCAAGCGGTTAGCATGGTGGACTTTCAGTGCGAGAGGACCATGGTTCGAGTCCCACAGAAACGTTCTAATTTTTATAACTTAAAAAATATCTAATAAATTTTGAGATTGCATTTCAGATAAAAACTTTCAAATAAAATATCAGCAAATTAATAAAATAAAATAAAAATATAAATAAATAAATATAAATAAATCAAACTGAATTTACTCCATAACGGTCCAATAGGAGCTTAAAATTGCGCCTTTTTAATTCTATGGACTATTATATAATACTTATATGATTGCAAGAAATGATTATGAGAAGCTTCTTTGGATGATTAAAGGGGCAAAATTGAAAGTTGGGAAGACTTGAAGTACAGCCCCTTCATATGCTTATTGCCAAGTGCAATAAAGATTATTATTCGGACCTGATTTTGAGAATGAAATACCTCTCCTCAGGGTAATCCACCCTCGAAAACAAATCATCAGACTCGAAATATAAAAAAAAGGAAAAATTTCCCAAGTAAATTACAACGACCACAAAGTTACGTTCAAAACATTCGGTGATTAAATATCGAATAATTTGTTAAAAGGATTGGGTTGCACCATGTGGTAAACTTACTATAATAATTTTTAGTTTGCTTAGCAAATAACACTTGGTGTTTTTCTATTTTTTAACAATTTCCATTTCCTATTTATTCCAATACCTTATTTCACCATATTATACATTATCTCAAGCAATAATCTCATATCGCTCACCAATTCCTCTAAGATTTTCAATGGACCACCTGCTTATAATTCTTTTGAATTAAGCAATAGCCCTAACAAAAAAAAAAAACCATAAAACAACAAAACAAACCTTATCATGTTTAATTTTTTTTTCATAGTCATAGTTCTCATCATTTTTGTTCCTCACAAAAACTTTACTCTCACTATTCATTATTATAATTAAAGAAATAAAAAATAATAGTTGTTAGATAAAAAAACAGAGCAATATAATTTGAAGTTCAGAAAAACTGCCCATTAAACTGATTTTACTTTCATTTCTACTTATATGCCTTTGGGATTTCTTTAACTTCATTTATTTCCACAATTGAAAAAAAAACTGAAAAAAAACTGATATAGTTAAAACGAATCATCAAAATAACAACCAAAAACAACCAACAGACAGACATAATAAAATGTTAACAGCCTTTCTTGGTTTAAGAGGTCTTTGGGCCAGCTGGAAAGACAAACTTAACTTGAAAAAAAAAAGATAAAAACGAACCTGCCTTACATTCCAACTCGAAATTAAATATTTTTTTTTTCACCTCACACTTCCGTAACCAAAATGGAAAGTGCTATCTAAACTGCATCATTTGTAGCTGTAGCTCCAATTTTCTTTTGTCAGTTTTAATGAGACAAGAAAATGCTGCTTAGTCATTCATTAAATAAAAAAAAAAAAAAAAAAAACAAGTTAACTCCAAGTGAACCCACAGAGATTACCAATTCTTATACAAATTCACCTCTTCTATTGTCACTAGCGCATATTGAAATCATTGTTGTTCACAATTTATCACTAGCACTAAATGATATTCGATGATGATGTAGTTCAAGAAATCAATCTTCTAACGGTATTTTTAAACATTCTTGAAAAGTATACTTATACCAAACGAGTAGATACAAATTAATATGTGTAACAATCTGACGGACAGACAGACAAAATATAAGACTGCAAGCAAATTTGATTATTATACAATTTTCTCTTAATAAAAAAACATCAACAACAACAACAAAAACAACAACAGTAAGTTGTCAGCTTCAAGAGAAAAACTAGCAAAAGAAATGTTAACTGGTTTGGCATACCAATGGACACACTAATTTCTATTTTGCTTGCGTTGGAATGCATCTATTATGGCCTGGCTTTAAACCAAATGGACAAATGGCCAGGTGGTGTGTTTTTTTCATGGGATTTGTTCTTTTTTTTATATGCTTCAATCAGAGAAATACCAAATACAGAGGTATCATCTTAAGAGTGCAATTATTTTGAATACCATCAGTACAAGTACCACCGGGTGTACGTACCAAGGATATTCGCAACTACATACATACAATTATGTTCATCTTGAGCAAAAGCATTTTGTCTGTCAAGTTTGAAGTTATTGTTGATTTTGATACTTTAAATGAATTTCACCATCAAAACACCCAAATAGCAACCATACAGTCACTATTGAAAGAAAGTTTACAGTCAATCCTGAAGGATTTGGAAGCATGCAATTAACATGTTAATAATCAAAGGTCTCTTTCAAGAGGTGTATTAGAGGAAAATTAAATAAATAGCAGGGTTCTTAAGACTTTTTATTTTGTTCATTCCATTTTATAAGCCAGATGTTCACAACCAAGTTGAAGCTTTGAGCACTATATGTGTTCCATGTTCACCGACCCAAATCCTTAAAATTCCGCTGAAGATGGACGACTTTGGAACAATAAATAGAAATATTTATGCGTTAATAGATTTGTAAATTAAAAACTTTTCATTGAACCAATGAATTATTTCGTTAACTCAAGTAAAATTCGTTTATTAATAAAAATAATTTCACTCAGGGTCTTCATGAAAAATTAGTTGTTAAGGCCTAGTTTACATTTCCCCTGCGCTAAAGAAATATATGCAAATATTTTCGCATGTCAAAAATTATTGAGGTGAAATACAAAATTATTTTTTTTGCATGATTGGTTTACGGTTTCATGCAAACAAAAAAAAAACAATTGCTTTGATGGAATGTCATGCAAAACAGAAGTGAATAAAATATATATATTTTGGGATGGTCGGTTAACACTTCCAAAAAAAAAAAAAATTATTCACCTCAAGGCATTATTTGCATGCCAATGGGTTTTGCATCCAAAAATAATTTTTAGGCCTTTATTCTATTAGTTTAGAGTAAATTAATGACTCAATGGGTAGCTTAGGTCAAGGCAACATTTTTCGCCTTGAATATTAAACAATATCGTGCATAGAATAGGTGGAAAATAGTTTTGTAAATTTTGAGTTTTTTTTCACATGGGAACCGTAAACTATGCTAAAATTAATGATTAATTAAAGTGTATGAACGACTGGCCAGCAAAGTCAAGCCTGAGCCACCTTAAATCAAAAATATTTCTTTTACCTCTAAAAAAGGCTTCCCATCTTAACTGGTACAAAGGGATTTAATGAATGTTTTTTTAAACAGAAATGATTTAGATTTATAAGTCACTTTGCTCTCCACGTGCTCTCATGTCCTGTCAGCTTTAACGTAAAGGAAGTGAAGTGATTTTATGAAATTTCACATACAAACCTCGACTTATGCTTTGCAAGCTATCTTCTCTCGGATTTTAAACGTTCCTCTTGAAATGGATATCTTCTTACCTAAAAATGCTTCGCTACAGCAGCGTTTGTTTTAGATTTTTCTTCTCTAACCCATTTCTTGTTATCTCTATTGGCGTTCCTATAGGCTATCATTTAGGTCCCCTTCTTTTCATCTTTACTATTGATGATTTTGAAATGGTGTTTGAACATTACATTTTCTCCCTGGACGCTGCACTGGCCAATAACACGAAGTGTCGTCTTTTGATTCTTTTCTCACAATTAGAACTCGAAAATTTCTAAGTAAAGTGCTTTAAAAATTATTGCTTGGAGGTTAGGTGTGTAGAAATGGTAGCCATGAGCGTCAAACTCGCTCGGTGATGCAATTAGCGCTGGAGTGTGCCGTTTCAATACTATAACTCGTTTGACTTGTGGATAAAAGTCGATTAGTGTCAGGGCTTGCGGACATACCTTCTGAGGATCATCTACCACTCCTTGAGTTCGGTGGCAAAAAGCCAGTTCTAAAAGGTTTTTCAAAGCAAGAGTAAGGTTTATCAGGGGATTATCCAGTTACATGAGGACCCCAGTGAACATCACCATCTACTTATCAAGCTATATGTTTCTTAGTTTGAATCAAAATTGAAAAATGGATGGGTGGTATTATTGTAGTATGTTGTGAACCAGCACAAACATCATGGAGCAGGTCACAAAGACACTCACTCAATTTGGTTGCATCTCGCCCCAAGACCAACTACATAATATCAAGCTTGGTAGGTAGTGAAATGACACTAAGGTCACTAAGGGCCAGATTTTCAGTTCATGGTAAACTCTGAGTTAAATCAGAGCTAGCTTATCCCGAAAATAGATTAACCCCGAATTAACTCAGGAACAGTTTTTCAGCTGACGATTAGCCTTATCTTTCAGTTCTCAGTTGTCAAAAATATGTTGTCATCGATTTGCGACACTATGAATATCACCTATCTACGCTTTTCACGTTTCAAAATAGAGATGGCGCCACAACGGAATTGCATTGTGAATAATTTTCACTATCGAAATCGAGATTGCGCCACAGCTGAAAAGGTCCTCAATTTGGTCCCTGAACCCTGAGTTAACTCGGGGTAAACTTGATTTCAAGTGACTGAAAAACATGCTTATGGAGGTCACTCAGGTTTAACCACGAGACTTGGATGATCTCGCACTGAATACTGGCTCTAAGCAACATGAAACCTTACAAGAACCTAAATTCCAATTTGATTGCTTACATTCTTGGGAGCTTGGAAGGGAACATGGTACGGGAGCAACCGATTTTTGTCTTAGATCCCTTTATTTCGTCACGCTGAGAAAAGTGATCATGTCTTTGATCTTTATTTCGCCAAATTCGTCAAGATCATCAAAAAATACCACTTATTTTAGCCAGAGCAGGACATTAACAATGGACGTCTGGAGCTAAGCATATGACCAATTGTCAATCAAACACTTGGCCTAACCCATACCCATCGTGGAGTTGGTTCACGATCGGGCCTGCTATATGTGCCTGGGAAGGAATCCAGTCAAATCACAAATAGATATAGATATAAATATAAATATAAATATAAATATAAATATAAATATAAATAATATAAAATAAATATAAATATAATATAATATAAATATAAATATAAATATAAATATAAATATAATATAAATATAAATATAAATATAAATATAAATATAAATATAATATAAATATAAATATAAATATAAATATAAATATAAATATAAATATAAATATAAATATAAATATAAATATAAATATAAATATAAATATAAATATAAATATAAATATAAATATAAATATAAATATAAATATAAATATAAATATAAATATAAATATAAATATAAATATAAATATAAATATAAATATAAATATAAATATAAATATAAATATAAATATAAATATAAATATAAATATAAATATAAATATAAATATAAATATAAATATAAATATAAATATAAATATAAATATAAATATAAATATAAATATAAATATAAATATAAATATAAATATAAATATAAATATAAATATAAATATAAATATAAATATAAATATAAATATAAATATAAATATAAATATAAATATAAATATAAATATAAATATAAATATAAATATAAATATAAATATAAATATAAATATAAATATAAATATAAATATAAATATAAATATAAATATAAATATAAATATAAATATAAATATAAATATAAATATAAATATAAATATAAATATAAATATAAATATAAATATAAATATAAATATAAATATAAATATAAATATAAATATAAATATAAATATAAATATAAATATAAATATAAATATAAATATAAATATAAATATAAATATAAATATAAATATAAATATAAATATAAATATAAATATAAATATAAATATAAATATAAATATAAATATAAATATAAATATAAATATAAGTATAAAAATATAAAAATAAACAATTATTAAAAGTTCTTGAGCTGAAAATGGCATTGACGAACAGACTCGATCTCCAAAATTTTGAATTTTTGAATTAAATTGAATTAGTGAAAATATCATTATTTTGAGTTAAGTTACTTTGAATACAATAAACAAATATTTTACTAACCGGAAACTACACGTGTAGATAGACATTTGTCAATAAGTTTATATCAGAGCTTTCAACCCTTAACGAATTTTGCTGCATTTGAACAACATATCACCACCCTATTGCAAGAACTAGGTTTTTGACCTTTCAAGTTTTAAATATCTTGAGAGAAAAGTACATAAATTTTTGTATTGTTGGCCAGAGAAAAATTTTAATTTTCATCGTTCTCAAGGAGTTAGCTTCCTAAGAACGCTGTTATTTCCAACATTTAATTTAAGTGCTTAAAATTCTTTTGTATTCAGTTTATTGTTTCATGATTAACGATTTGTATATTTCAAGACCTTAATAAATCTGTTTAATTACGCTTTTCAAATAGTCTAAAATAGTTAGAATATGTGTCGTATACATTCTATATTTTCCTTAAAACTTCCAAAGAATTTAACTGTAAACTTTCTTTTAACATTGATTGTCAAATAAATGTCAACTTAACATGAATAAAGTCTTTATAATTTATTAAACAATTTATTTCACAAGCTATCTTATGTTGTACTAGATAACCATTTGTATTTAGTTGCAATGATTAAAATTAGTGTTAAATCCACTAATGGAAAGTGATTAGAGGAAGAAAAAAAAAACATTTGTACAACTCAAAGTATGTCTATATAACATTCTCCATAGAAAACTTACCCATTACAGCAACAAAAAGTGGTTAAGAACATTAAAAAAAATACATACAGATATAGAAATTGTGTATATATGCTCTGAACGTTTAATTACTAAGAGCCAGTTTTAAGAAAAGCAAGTTATGCATTCAGCAAACGTATTCTTTCGATAAGGCTTCGACAAAATAAAAATGGGTCAACTTGGGGTATTGTATATATTTAATTCATGTATTTTTTTTCTTGTTGTTGTTGTTATTTTTATAGTCTGATTTCCTTTGAATTAAGTGTTGACCTACCACATTTTTTAAGAATTTTGTTTCTGTCTCCGTTGTTCTTTTTTTTTTGTATTTATTTTCATTTCTGGGCCTCGCGAAAGCCAAAGCAAACATATAATCGTGATTGGGTTAGTAAAATTCTTTGATATGTTCATTTTTTTTATTAAATGGAATTGAATGCAATCAGTCTCTGGAATTTATTGAGCATAAATGAGTTACATGTTAACTGTGCAAGAGTTGTTGGAGTTATAAATATAATAAGAGTGGTTAGAATTGTAATTTTGTGTTTTTATGAGAATATTAAATTCTATTCAGAGTCAAACTATGGATTTATTGAGAGACATTGATTGAAGCTTATATTTATGACTTTGATTGTGTTATGGCCTTCTTTTAATACAAAAAAAAAATGGCTTGAAACATGAATTTTTATTAGAAAATTTAATGGGAATAACATGATTGAAGTTAAATGCAAACTTACTCAGAAATATTTGGGTTTATAGGTGAAAAAGAAACTACACATTTATTACTGATACTCACATCACACCAATGGAATAGTTTCTAATACCTCCCAAGAGACTTAAGACCTAACTCCCCTTGAGTTCTATATTTGTGATATATAAAAAGTGATGTTCAAACAAATAATCCGACAAAATGTTATCAAACTTTATATAACAACCTAATGATATTCTGTTCTTCGTGTCTGTTGGCTCATCTATAGATCGAGCTAGGACTTAAAGTCATGGATGGATTTGCATCAAATGGCAGTTACTAGAAAACAAAATCTGCTGATTCCTATCCACGTTTTTTTTTTTAGTGCAACCACAGAAGTTTAACCTTTGTATGACAATAGAAATTCTATATTTCGAATTTTCATTATTCCACAACAGTTCCTATTTATATTGTTGCTGAAGATGATATGATTAACATTATAAATTTTTATAGTCCATGATTTCAAGTGCTTGAATCAATTGAAATAAGATATTGACTTCATATACCAGTAATCATACAAAAAAAAAAAATCAGAAAGCTCCTAGTTGAGCCTATGCCATCATAAACCCCTTTCCAAGCAACCACAAAACACTAAACTCCTGCAATATCTCTCTCTCTGGTTGTAAAGTGAAAGGAAATAGTATCGTTTTCTTCAATTTTAACTATTTACCTCTTAAAAATATTCTAACATTCTTTCAATTTCCATTTAAAATTTCCACTTTTCCCTAATGGCTTATTAAAAATCCAGCATATCAAGTTTGTAGTTCAACTCTTTCGTTTTATTCTCATCATATAATATCTACTGCTCATTTCTTCAATTGCTGGTTCTTCTTGTTAGAAGCAAAATAACACAAACCATCACAATATCGTTTCTGTGTCATCGGTAAAAAAGGAGACTATCAACAGTCAATTCGTCATCTGTCAGTCAAAAACAACCAAATGCCAAAATGATTGAGCGATCCGCCGGCCATTGCATGGTTAAGTTATTATGGCTTTTCCTTTTGGTTGAATTGCATTATCATATACAAGACATATGTAGCATATACACAACAGACATTGCTCTTTATATTGCTTTATGGGTCATTTATTTCAATGTGATGTGAAGTGATATCGCATAAATCTTTTGTTACTTTGTAACCTGAAACTGAAGGTCAAAATAAAATAAAAATGATTTTTTGATAAATTTCTTGAATAAAAATCAATATCAACAATGTATACAAGGAAAAGAAAAAAAGTGCATTTTTTATTCTTATTTGCCATCACACAGGAAGCTATTAAGCTGAGTCATTTAGCAAATATTCCAAACAAGTTTCTTTTCACAAGTTTTTTTACTGTTGTTGTTGTTTTTTTGTTGTTGTGGAATCTACAATAAAATTATTTATCTCATGGATATTGTATCTTTGCTGGAAGAAATTCCTTTAATTTCGATTTCTTTTCTTGTGTCATCATAGCACATTTCGATTAATTTATAATCATCCTACCCATTGAGGTCAATTTAGCCTTGTGAGAGTCCAAGTTAAACTACCATTGCTTCATGCTATGGGATACGCTAATACCAAATGTCATCAAGCAAAACATCTGCACAAGATACAAGCCAATGGAGATAGATAGGCATACTCTTGAGGATACCCACCATCACAATATGAATGAGAAGCCTCGATTTCATGTAAGAAACTCGCCATCCTCAGCCACTCAAGCTTCGCTGATCTGCTGATCGGGTGAAAAGGATAGTCTACAGCACAGAATACCACACCGTCATCGTTATGCGCAGTGATGCTATACAATGAAAATGGAAGTTTTATTTTATTTTATTTATTTTATTTGTTCAGTCCTGCACTTCGAACACCTGCCCCAACCCCACCGGAACTCCGACAAGTTAGACAAAAAACTAAAAGGAAAATCTGTATGTGGGACATGCTCATACAGCAACTATACCATTGTAGATACGTTTAATGTGTGTTTTTTTTTCGGATGCAGCCATAGCATCGACCGAACTTAGGCCATCGATACGCCGACGTTTGTTAACTGTATCTTACACACCTCTCTTTTGTTGCTTTATCGAAGACGAAAAAACCTCCAGCTAGTCCAATAAATTAACGAATTATTCAGATTCTTTTAAGCTGCTATACATGTAGCTGTGGTGGTGCGATCAAGGCTTAACATTTTAGGCTCTCCTCTGTCTGAAGGTGCAGAGAAATTTCGCTGTCACTTTCTTTCTGCAAATAAAAAAAAAATATACAACATGAAAATCCTGGCAAAGTTCAATTTAACTTTTGATGTTGCAGCTAGATGATGGTGATGGTGATGGTCAGTGGTTTCTGTTCTCTTCAACGAGAGGAGGAAAGGAAGAAGACAATTGCAATCCCCCTAATGAAAACAAATCAGGCCCCGAAAAAAACATAACTTTCCCCCATGTGGACGACCGACCAACGAAGACACGCCATCGACCGCCAGTGACGACGATCAGTAACAACCAGTGTAGGAACATCTGTTAGATACACATAGCAAAGCAAATGACATTTATTCGCTTGCTTCTTCTTTGTCGCCCCTTATTTTGTATGTCTGTCTGATATTCTTCTCGTGTTCCTTTTTAGACAAGGTATCACAAGTTGTTTGTCTGTTGTTTTTGTTGTTATTGTTGTTGATTTTTTTTGGTTGTTTTTACAATCAGAGTTCGACGGTTAGTGATGAAGTTGAAGTTCCTTCTTGTGTCCACTACAACACACCACAGAGCACACTATAACAGTTAACATTGAATTAAATGTGGAACATAAGAGAAACTATGTCAATGAAACGGATAGTGAGTAGTACCTTCTTCATGTTTGAATAATAAACAAACAAAAACAAAACTACATTAATTTTATCTTCGGCAATCAAGATATGAGAGGGAGAAAAATAAAATGATGGGAGGAAGAAGCAATATTTTCCAAGGAAAATGAACGGGAAATGGATAAAAATTAACCCTAATTGCAAAATTATATTTTAAAAATGATCAACTTATGATAAGTGATGATTTTGATGGGATTTGGGGTTAGTAGGATTATTCAACAAGCGTTATTTTTGATGAGAGGGAGACAATTATCCAGCTTTATAGTGATTACCGCTTTGTAAAAGACATTTAACTGGTAATTTGAGATGAGGAGATTTTCGTGTTTTAAATTAAATACATAATTATTTTTTTATTTAACTGAAATTCCTTTCTTATTTGCTTTAATAAACGAAAAGATAAATATGAAAGGCAAAAAGAAGTTTGTAGCTCAACTCTTTCGTTTGATGTGGAAATGGAAAATATTTCATCATGAATTATAAGAATTGCGAAAAGATTTGCTGGATTTTTTTTAATGATTTGATAATTTGTATTAAACACTTTCCTTTAATGGCTTTTGGCATGAATCTCTCAAAAGACAGTTTTTTTCTGACTTAAAAAGAATTCACAGTACTTAAACAAAAATATAAGAAAAACAATTGTCATAATATGTAACTTTAAACCAAGGCCTGGAGGCCTCTACACTCTCAACTTTATTCCTGCTTTCGTGAAGTTTATCATAGCACGAGTCTTGATGACTTAAAATTTTCTGTAGATGAACTACAATTTTTTTAAAAGTGGCTGAAGATGAAAAGCATTTCACCATCACAAAAGATTTTATTGAAGGAGTTTTTACTTCAGAAAAGGCAGAACACCTTCATTGAAAATGATTTATTTTAAGGAACAGTGGTATCAAAAAACACAAAACCTAGGCCTTAGGCTGATAGACCAGAGCCCACAACAGATTTTGGGTGTGAGTGATAGCAAGAAAAGAAGTATAGGCGTCGAAAGCTTCATTAAAATCTATTCAAAAATCAAGGTCTTTCAGTCCACAACTGGGGCCTTTGCGAGAAACAGTGCATCGAAAAAAAAAATATGAATGTAATTTCGAAGAGAATCGTTTAAGCCGAAATTGGTTTTCACCCCTCCCTAGATAAGCTCCTCGGATCACATATCACGGAATCTGAGACCATTTGAGTGTATAGTTCATTCTACCGGACCGTTTAAAAAATTCAAAATTCTAAGTGAAAAATGGTTTTTTTAAACAGTCTGGAAGGGTGAATTAAACACTCAAATGATCTCAGATTCCGTGATATGGGATCCGCGGAGCTTATATAGGGAGGGGTGAAAACCAATTTCGGCTAACACGATTATCCTCGATTTTGTTGAGGAATGATTACAGGTGTTCACAAAGTACGGTAGAGAAGATCTTGTATGCAATGCCAAAGAGACTGATGCTTGTGAACTTGGTGCAGTTCAGAGGATCGCTATTATTGAGGATCGGGCATACAATTCTAATGTTCCATTTATCGGGCATTGCTGCAGATGAACTGGCGCATTCTCTTAACCAATTAAACGCCAGCCGTTTGGAACAGGCTGGAAGGCCATCAAAGTTTCAGCAGCTTTATTAGACTTGAGTTAAGATAAATGCAGTTTTCTTCACTTTATCAAGATCAGGTGGATCGAATTGTTGGCCTACATTCGTCATCCATGTTGAATGCTGAAATTTGCATTTGCACGGATTTCTCAAGCTCTCTATATCTCTTTTTCTTTCTGAGAAGCCGGTGTTACTCTCTCTTCCTCGCGAATAGTTCTTGTCGTTTTATTCAGCACCACTGGTGCTGCCTGTTATTTTGCCACATGTAGTACGTGCCAGTATTTTTCGTTTAACAAGGTTTTTCATTGTGGTGGTCGTGTACGTTTTAGGCCCAGCACGTAAAAGGTGGCATATTTGATGGCTTCCTGGCAATGCTTCCACTGGTTTTTGATGTTTGAAGTCGGTGGCATAGGACCACTGAAGCGAGAGATTTGATCGGAAAAGGTACTTGCAATCTCTTGTGAACTGTAGGTTTCTGAAGCCTAATTTCTTCATAGGAATTCACTGTTTTTGATTTGATCTGGATATCCAAAGGATTACCTTGGCTACAATGAGATTGTGGTTCAAGTCATCTTTGGCTCCTGGGAACGTTCGGACATTCTTGATAATGAAGGAAGTTCTTCACGTCGATCCCAATGCCAATCTGGTTAAGGTCAATCTGAGTGACGGTTGATTCACCAGGAGATCGGAGATAGCTAAATTAGGCATAATTTGGCCAATAGCATGAATTATGTTGGCTTTAATAGCCGTTGTAAATTATGGCTTATTCGCATAGACATAAAACTTCAGAAATCCCACAAAAATATGTCTAACGGGGTCAAATCGCATGATCTTGATGGCCTGTTCATGATGCGTAAGATGGCCATGCCCTCGAATTGCTTGTGCCAATTTTCCAATGTGGAGTGATTTTTCGATGAAAGTTAAGGTCACTAACCTTTAGCTCCTGAGTCAGTTGAATATTGAACGGGTGTAGGACCAAAGTCACGACATAGGTTTGGTTAGATTAGATTAGACGGGGTGATGATGTGGCAAGCCGTATCACCTCACTCAGATCTCAATGGATCCATTGTGCTCTCCAGGATGTGGATATGCAGGATACAGGAATGGGAGGGACAAGAGGAGGAATTTAGTGGAAGTTTTTGGAACGGGGTGCCTCCTTGAACCATCTTGTACTCTGAATGAAGTTTAGGATGCTCCTTAGCGGCAAAAGAGAGACGTCACCCGGTTCGTCGAAAAAATATTCTTCTATGGCTGTTTTTCTTGTTCTGGCTAGGCTGGGTCATTCACAGAGAAAGAGAAAAGAGCCCTTCTCTGCCTCTTCGTACTCGCACCCTCTGCATAAGTCAGATGTGCTGATGCCCATTCTGCTCATGTGGGTTCCTATTGAGTTATGACCCGTAAGGATTCCAACCAAGAGGGACGATTGAGGTGTGCTTAGCTTAAGTAAATATTCTGTCTTGTTTTTTGAAATATCTGAACCAAGGTTCCTTGAAGCCCAGAAGGTGTCACTTGTTAATCATCTGTTGTTAGCGACTCTGAGGAAATTTGGGTGAATTTTACTCTTTTCTTGTTTCAGTGGCATAAGTACCCAAGGTACAGTTTGGCTTGGTACAAGAAATGAACCGTTTTTGGCCAGTTCATCAGCCATTTCATTACAATAAATGTCACGGTGACCCGTGATCCATCGAAGGGTGATTGAATTCGTTTCGCCAAGCAATCTCAATTCATTATGGCAGCGATCAACTAATTTTGACTTCGTGACAGGTGACGAAATGGCTCTGATTGCCGCCTGATGGCTATCTATGAAGATAACAATATTTTTGTTTGTCAGTTCACATGTTGAAAGATATTTTTTGCATCCTCGCACGGTGAAATGTAGTCCGTTTGAATGTATATGTCAGTGAAGTTCATTATAGTTCTGTGACCACAGTGGCCTTTTTTCCAATTTTTATACTCCTTAAGTCGTACAGCACTTTTGGCCGCACACTCTTTCGTGAACAGACCCAGGGGGGCAAGTGACAGTGACAGGCACTAGCTGTGCCGATACCTGCTAGTCTCTGAATTTCGGTCATGCCTTAAGATTGATAGCCTTATCCAAGGCTGGCCACCAAACCAAGCGGGCGTACGTCAGGATAAGCCTAAGTCACGACATAAAATTCGCCTAGTTGTGGTCTGCGAATAGGCCAAATTCTGGTGAGCGAATAACAGAATAACAGACTGAATAATTTGACAGAAGTAGCTTCAACAATATATGGCCCCTAACAACTGTACTCATTAAGTAGTTTAGCCTGACTAGAACTGTATAGACGCCACCATTGATTCCGATAACTTCACAAGAAAATTTAGCTACTAAAGTATCTAGGACATAATTCCATATAGCTATTCATAGCTCAATTCAATCTTAAATTTTTTCCAACAAATGGAAATGTTGCTACACAGTTACAGGAATGGGAAAAAAGTCAATTTTTTTGGCATTAGTATAAATTGTCTGAAGATAAAAAAGGCAAATATCAATTACTGATTCAGACACACAGTGTCAGTGCCCTCCACCGATGAGTAAACTTAAATCACCCACAGTGTTTTTTTCTTTTCAACTCAAAGAAGTGCCCAATGATCTTAATTTACATATGTGCAAGAAAAATTAAAAATTCTTAACTTTTTTTAAAAATTACAACGTCTTTAACTTTTTGATATACTTTTTCTGACCCATATTTTAAGCATGCCTTTCATAAATTTAAAAATATTAAATCGATATGATTTTTTGTTTTTGTATTAAACTTTTGTTGAAACAAAAATTGACAATCATTAAATCACGCCTTGGAAAACATTCCTGCGGTGGTGGTGATGCATTTAAAATGCATCTGCTTTCCTCCTAATGATGTTTATGATACGTGCGGCATTAAACACCAGAAAAGACTATTAATCCAAACGTTCGTGACTTCGAGAGTATAACCCCGTGATATCGATATTGCTGCTGCTGAGTCTTCTCACAATTTAACTATCATTCATCGAACGTTTACTGATCAATTTGTTGCATTTTATGGGGATTTCATCGAAGACGTCGATGGTGGTGATGGTGATGATGGTGATGACGATGGCAATATGGCAGAGTGGCGGTGGGTTGTATAGAAGGTCTTGAGGTTTGATGTAGTATGAGGAACGGGTAACCCATGAGGTCATTGGTGATAGATAATATTAAAGAAAGCGTTGTTTAAAGGCCATTTAATTTCATTCAAAAAATATTGCTATCTTCTAAACTTGCAGCTACCTACTGCGCTGGTCGGTGTTGGGGGGATCTATAACTATACAGTGTATAGCTCTACCTACTTTATTAAGGTTAGATTGTGGATAAATTGTCACACTTTCCCTGCTGCTTGTTGATGTTTGTCACCAACAAGAAATCGATCTATAACCAAATTCTGTTTGTTTTTTTTTTTTTGTTTGCAGCAAGAAAAAGAACCAAAAATAAGTTTAGTATGGCACCCACGACAGTAATTGCTGTGAATGACTCAATGACACCTATGAATGTGACTCTCAATCGATTTAGATCGAGATAGTTTTTTGTTTTCTCGTCTTCTTTGGTAGAGATTTGAATAAAAATGCGGCTTTGAGGGCTCGTCATCGAGGGGAAAGTTGTATATTGCTTGAGACCATGACTGAACTTCTAGGAATTTGCCATTATTTTATCGTCAAACAAGGAGTGAATGACATGAATACTTTATGCATCCGTTGCGATGCATAGAATTTGCGACTATCTAATTGTATCTTTGAGATAAGATTCTTTTATTGTGATTTAATTTCTTTCAATTGTGTTTTTTTTTGTCTATTGTTAACTAGATTTAATAGAAAGTAAAAAGAGACATAAAATTCCTTAAGTGCTTGTCTTCAGAATACAAATTAAAATCTTAATCCCAATTCAGTATTTTATGTGTTTATCAGATTTCCGGAAAACAAAAACCACATTGGAATTAAAGAAGAAAAAAAAAAGTTACAGTAATCGCATTTGGTTTGATTCATCACCGAGTATTTGAAATCTCATTTGCATAATTTTGTCTTTAGGAAAGTTCTTTTTTTTTTGTGATGTTTTATTTTGTGTTTAAGAAAAGTTTATTGATTTGTAGATAATTATAAAAAATTTAATATATTATACCTGATTAATAAGTCAATGTAGCTATCGTGTATACGTTAATCATCATTGAATATCGATATTTCCGGATTAGTAAGAAGCCATTGTTCACTTAATAAAGATATAGAAATTTTCTATGGCCATTGCGGGATGGGAAAGCGATTTTACATAGTTTTCATTATAACTTAGATTTATTATAGGCATCAGGGCTTTCGATTTTTTAATGTTAATAATTTATTTTTTATTGAAGGATTTTATTATTCATTCAGAACATGATAGTTTATGAAACAAAAATTAAATTTGAATTTATGTTGATGGAAAAAGTGTTTGGGCTACTGTGTGTTTTTGTTGAAAGAAAGAAGATGGCTTGAAGATAATAATACAAACTTTTTATCGATTGAAGACAAAAAATCGATAGAATTATGTTTATACTCAATCTATTGAATGATAACACCTTACGTAGGATATTATTTAAATAAATTAAGAAACACTTGTTAGAGAAGGGATTTTCGTTATCTTGTTTTGCACCAGGCAGCCCTTGAAATCAATAAGGTCTGATGTGGCTCTCCAACGAAATCCAGCAAGGGTTTACAGGGTGGGGGTAATATGAGTATTTTCAGCCTCCAATCAATTTTTGAAAAAAAAAACTTTCCGACATGATCAACACTTTGTCACTGATTGACTGACTCACTGCCAGACCAAACTTACAATTCAGAGAAAACATTGAAAACATTACTGAACGTTAGGCAGTAAGGATGGTTAAGACTTATTTTTTAAATAAAAAAATGTAGACTCCTTTATTCAGTGTGTTATAAAAAGCCGTAGGTAAATGGTACTTTTACTTGTTATATATGTACACATAACACATCCATTATGGCAAGCTACATATATGCATTCGTAAGAAATCAAACTCGAACTTTTGATCAAACTAGTTAAACCGGAAGAGGAAAAAAGTGGGTCTCATAATTCTGTAGGTCTGTTTGTCTACCCGTTGAGCTACAGCCTTCCTTAACCAAATTTGTCGCTCCCCAAGAGCTTTTTTAGAACTAACGGTACTTATCTGCATACAATTATTTTTAGCAATTTTCCACTATGGTGTATTTCTCCAAAAACGGTTCCAAACTTTTCTTTATCAAAATTTAACTACTTTCAAAAAAAAAAGAATGGTAAGTACCCAAGGTACCATTTTGAGTCATTATTTTTTGAAAACCATGTCACTGATTTTAATAAACTTGTTTTATACTGCCTCCAAAAAAATTAAAAATATAAATTATTTTGTGTAGGTACCTACCAAAATTAATAGAAAATACTTTTTTTCAAATTTTAATCAAATTCATTTTTTGAAAACAAGATATTTTAAAAACTACACGGTAGATTTCTTAACTTGGTTCTTAAGGGTTTTTTAACACTCTTTTGAAAACTTTTTTTAGGGTAAAAATATCGGAACCTTCGATACAATTTATAAAAAACCGTTAAGGAAGATATTTTTGTATCAAGAACGTTTAGTACGATATTGACAAACCTTTTTCGGTATACCTACGAGTAAATTATGTATACTACTACAGGCACAACGCAGAGTACAAAAATAGCACTTAAATACGCCAAATTGTGAAAAATATCAATTTTAAACAAAAAATTCACCTTTATTTTCAAAATTTTTAATTTTGAAATCTAATTTCTCAAATACTGTTCGCTTAAGCAACTTGATTTAGAAATCAGATGAAGGAATGAATCATAAGACTTCAAAAAAAGCTATAGCACATTGTGTGGGCTCTTTTTGATTTAAAATACTTTTTTTGCATTTAAAGTCAGTTTGCAACTTTCCTCCATCCAATTTATTTCCTAGAATATGCCCAGGAATCATAGTACCTCCAAAAGAACCATTTTTTTTTATTTTCGATTTTCTTCAACACAGTATTTCTGATTTTAAAAATTTTTTTCATACTGATTCTGATTCTGATTTCAATATTTTTGTTTTTATAATAAATAAATTGATTGGGTGGCGCAACAGCTCGTGCAGAACCAGGGCCTAGTGACTTACAACTCACAACCATTCCTGTGTGCGTGTTTGTTGGCGGGAATGGATGGGACCTACGGTTTTTTGCCGAGTCCGAACAGCTAAATGAGAAGCACTTTTTCATGACAAGTATACTCTTGGAGGATTTGTCAGTTCTTCCCAAGAGGCAGTCCCTCGGATAAAACATTTCCGTTATTAGGTGGTACGGCTGGGAATCGAACCCACACCTTCGGCATGACAGCCCTACGCACTAACCATCATGCCACGAGGTACTATTTTTATATAGAAGCTTTTAAAACATGTAAATATTTTTGTTGTAACTTGTTTTCTACCGGCATCAAACAACGAAAACGAGACGAGCTACGTGACACGATGAAAAATGACAGACGTTTAGTCCAAACTCTCAGGCAAAGGGTTTCTTGCCTGAGAAAAAAAAATTGCACAGCAAGGGTGGGCTTAGCGAAAATATTCTGCTACCAAATTTAATTACCTTGTTTAAATTAATCGGTTAATTAACTTACTCGCTTCTTTTTTCCAACCTGAAAAGCAGAAAAATGGGTGCCAGTGATTTTTTGTAATGAGGAAATTACACACCTCTGAAGCAGAACCGACGGTGAAGACATTTTTGAAAGAAAAAGAGTGAAATTGTTATTTCGAATGAAGATTTTTTATTAATTATTTTGCTTGGGAGCCTTGCAAAGTGGAGGGCTAAAACCCTAGATGTTTTTGAATAAATTTTACAAATGTAATGTTTAAAAAAAAGACGATGAACCGTGATGCCTTTGTCCCGAAAGAACCAAATCGGATTTTAATATCGGGGTCGTGAGTCCTGCAATGCCCAGGAGAAAACCAACGGAACAAAAACTAACCGAAATTCAAAGAAAATTGCACAATTTTGCCAACAAATAATGAATAGTTAAAATCTGAACAGAAATTTAATAAATTAATTAAAGCTCTACTTATATTTTTTCCAACTTCCTCTCCTTTGTTAAATTTTCTTTCCTTTATGTCTTCTCTAGTTTTTCCCTCTTCAGCTCTCCTTCCACTTTCTCCAAAAAAAACTCCAATTTTCGATTTTAAATTTTTCTACATTTTCCTACCAATAAAAACTTGATTTCAATTAGATACCTACAGGATTTATGGCTTAAAGAAAATGTATGGCATGCCATTGTAAGTGGTCCCGTTGTTTTTTAATGATATTTTTCTATTTTGGGTGAAATTTTTAGAACAGAGGGAAATAGACCCCTCCTCCAATAAGATTTTTTTTTCCTCTGAACCTATCTATTCTGATTTTTTTCGCGTGTTATAAGAATCACATTAACTCCATTATTTGTACCTTGATGTGAAAAAGGGAGACCAGGGGGGTGAAATAAAATCTGAAAAAATTAGGAAATGTTTGTTTCTCTATTTAGAGTAATTTGATGCCTATCCAAGCTGGAATTTCAAAAATACCCAATATAAGGACCACCCTAATATATATATGTACATAAGATTCGCGTATCAAAATTTGTCCTTAAAAAATGATTTAAGAATTTGATATATAAGAAACAATTTTTTTTTTAACTTTAACTTATTTTTTTTTATACAATTATATTTAGTCAGGAATGCAGATGGCGTTTTCTCTTTTCACCTCAAGCTATTAAAGCAGTTGTCTTAGCTAATTAAAATAATGTCATGCTTTTGAACATTTTTCTCCTTGTCCATCCAGCTTCTGTAAAAATGTTAGAAAGTACGCAAAGTAGCGTTGCGTGTCTGCCTATAAAACAGTGACATGTTATGACACCTACTAAAGAGCTGATGTGCAGTTTGTTTCAAACACTTGGAGCACTTTAAATCAAGATTTGGCTATACTTGTTTTGTCGCCAAACAAGTAGGGATGTTGTTTCACCTAATTTTTGCTCCCGAGTTTATAGAGACTTAGTAGCGACTTGAGCTAGCACCACCTGTACCAAAATTACCGGTACATTAACGAAGTTTAACGCCGTGTACCGTGTACCGAAGAAAAGCCAAGGTACACAGAAATGCTACTGAAAATTATAGAAAGGAGTGCCAAAGTCTCCCGTGGACAAAATTTATTAAAGAAATAGTCGAACATTCTAGCACATTGCATGTAAGGGTCGGAAAACCTGGACAAAAAAGAGTAAGAACGGCGTGGGATGAACGAAAAGTAACCGATATCTTTACAAAAAATAGAAAAAAGTCAAGAAGGATATTGACACTTTTGATCCATTCAGATCTCATTATTACATACATATGCGACGACCCGACGGGACGTTTCGTTTGAAATAAATGTCATTTTCTTGCCACCGTCCAGCAAATAAGCTGTTTCTTGACTGCTATAAACTAAGGGTATGGTTCGTGCACCAATCTGTGCAGTTTTCTTTTCTATATTCAAACATCTTTAACTAGACGCTATCCATGGGATGTCATGACATAATAAACATCGTATTCTCCATATCTCAATAAACTATGCTGTAAAGACAAAAATTCCTATCCTCCTATTCCTTCTGTGCCATGCAATTCATGTTGCATTTAAAAATTATTAAGAGAAAAATTTTATAAAATGCTGAATACATAAATTAAGCTCTTCACCGAAATTCAGGTTTGTCGGAATTTTATTTGGTGTTTGTCTCATTTGTTTGTCTAATTTTCTTGAACTACAATTTGTTCCTCTTTAAAAAAAAAAAAAAAAAAAACCCTCATAAGTCATGTTCCCACACGAGAACACAACAAATAATGTTGTTCATTTAAATGACCAAATGACCAATGCACTGGTTAAAGTGTTTAACATAAATGTTCGGAAAACTTAATAAAAGTTGAACTGCCACTTCAGCCTTTAAAGAAAAAGAAATGATGGCCTTGTTTAAAAAGAGAGATATACACTAAAACAGTAGGTGTTCTATTGTTATGTTAATTGTTTCCTGCACATCTATAATAACAATTAAGATTCAGTATATACCTTCATAGAGATGCATTATGTGGGAAAAGTTGTTAACTGAACTTCTTTGTTTTTTGTCAAGCTGTCAATTAATGAAAAATGAAAAAAAGTTAACTACACTTGATAACTTTTTACATTCTAAAATCATTTATTTAAATTAAATTTATTTTAAACATTCACATAATTGAATTTTAATAATAATTTTGTTTTTTTTTTGTTTCAGATTCCCTATCCCTTTGGAAGAAGACCGTTATTTTTAAACCAAAGTAAGTATAAAACAAAAAAATCACTTGAGACAAATTTTTGGGCTCTTTTTGGGTTTACGAGAACATACCTTTACCTACTCGATGTTTTTTCCATAAAGAAAAGAGCTTTCAGTAATACAGAGCTAGAACCTGTAGAACAGACCTAAAAGCGAAAATTAAGTGCAATATGTAGGTTAGGTTAGGTTAGGTTAAGAGGGGCGTGCACAGCACAGAGGCTGTTGCGTACACGGGGGCCTATTGGTCCATTGTGATCCCCTTAAAAAAGAAGGCAGAGATGCACCCAAACTAATGGTTCACATAGACTGGATCGTTTGCGAACCAGCCTGTGCTTTCTATGAATTTTCTCATGTTTGCCATTGAGACCTGTGCCAGATCTTCCAGTTCTTCAAAAAACCTGTTTCCAAAATAACGGAGTCGATTTGTTTGGAGGTTTGGACAATCACAGAGCAGGTGTTGAATGGTTTCTATTTCCTCTACGTCTTGACAGCTCCTGCAGAAATCGGGTGCAAATACACCCAGTCTGATGGCCATTGTGCCAATGTAGGTATCTAAGATTTTGTAAGAAATTTTAGGAACAACAGAAATACAGGGAAAGGTCTTTGGATATGATCTATAACTCATAATAATTTCGTCTTGCACCAATTATTCAAACTTATGTTCATATTTTTTTTTTTTGCAGTTACCAAAAACCAATTAAAATCATAATTGAAAGAACTTAGATATCGCACGCTGTTGCAATATATATTTCGACCTCAATTCAGTAATTCAGAGTGTAGGTATATATGTATCTCTATTTCACCTTGAATGAAACCTCAATTATTTCAAATCTTGTCAACTTGCCAATTTGCCACAAAGGCCAGACTCTCAATACCTTGAACTTTCTAGAGCAAACAAAATTGAAAAACAAGGTCTGTGTGTCCCGCGTGACCAAAGTGATTTTCTTCTGTTTCTCGTCTTATCTTCATAGACTCACCCATTCATATTTCTCTGTCCAATTAAATTCTTTTGTTTAACTGACCGTCTCTAGAGCCACTAAAAAAAAAAAAGGTGAACGAATTCCAAGCAAATGCACTTCTATACCGCATTGTACCATATAGATCACTGTACATGACAATTTCCAGATCATTGGCTTGCATCAACTGCACTATGCGATGCTCTCCATAAAGGCAGCAACATTTGCTCACTCATTTACACCGCGAGTTATAATGTTACATAACAATTTAATAATAAAAATAATAACAATATATCTTAAAACTTGCTTTGGTGTGGTCACATCGCATCATCCATGATCACCACTATGGTCAACAACTATTGAGATTCCGTTTTGTGGAGTTGTATAGTGCAATGAGCCTGATGATGTGCTGAGATGCTCTCGTCAATCTTGTATTAGCAAACGGTGCAGACATTTTGTCACGCAAGTTATATACCAACAAGCTCTGCGCGCAGTCCGCCACAGTGCAGATTTGCTTCGATACCACGATGGAATGCGATGCGAACCGAATAGCGCAGTAATAATAGTGATGATTCGTGAAAAGTGGATCATGATGCTGTACCGGTTTGTTGTATTTAGTTGTTGTTTTTATTGTATTCGATTCTGATGGTAAGGTATGTTGGAAGTCTTGTGGGTCTTTGAAGATGTTATCCACTATAATGGAGCATATCGGACAATAATTACTGGGTTATGCGCGCACTGGTAATGTTCCTCCAATATATGAAGTATGCACCTCTCTCTCTCTATCTCTTTCTACCTGAAGATGATTTAACTCTTCAAAAGCCTGTTCGTCGTATATAGACTAATCACAACGATTATGGTTTTATAATAACTACAATTTTGTAATAATGTTGCATTACGAGTATAAGATAACTGGAGAGCAAATATTATAAAGGACCTTGATTGAAAATTGAAATTTTATGGTAGAATTTTTGGAGAATGAATTTACTCTGGTTACATTATCTCAATAACATATCAAAGTTTCCCAGCAGCAGAATTTATGTAGAGTATTATCACAAAACTTCCAAATCACTACTCTATCGGTAAATTACAACCGTTCTGAGAACATAATGTTTTGCGGGAGTGCAGAGTGTGCACCCACCTGAACTTGATCTCTTTGATAGCGAAAACAAGTTTCAAGCTAAATTCTTAGCACCAGCAAATTTTAAAAATGTTCTACTAGGAATATGCTCAAATTGAAATGTTTAGATAAGGTCAACTAGTCCTAGAAATTGGTCAGCCCTTGATAACTTTTAATAAAGTCTTAAAGTTTCTCAAGGTCACGCAATTTTTGGCACCTCGTTTTTGGGAAATTTACAAAAAATTTATTCCATCCGAAGGATCTCAAGATCGTGATAAAAGGTCAACTATTTTCAGTAATTGCTAAACCAAAGATTTTTGTCTCTGAATTTTTAAAGTTCGTTTCAAGGACACAAAAATTTTTAAAATAAAAAATCAAGGTCATTGCGATTTTGGCACCTCATATAGGAGAAATTTGCAGGAGATGTATATCGTCGGCTTTCTGTCAAAGCCTCGTAAGAATTAAAATGCCATTTCAATGTATTTCAGATCAAAACAAATCACTGAATTCAAATACTAATGTGTTGTAACTGTATGATGGTTCCTTTTGGTTCTATCAACCAGTTTAAAAACCTTTTATGATCTAAGAATTCCATTTTATTACTTTTTAAATCAGTTTTTTTTGTGTCTTCTAAGCAAATTTTCAAAACATACTTACGAGGTTTTGAAAGAAAGCCGACGATATAGATTTTTGGGTCTTTCAGAATGTATTATTTCTTTGTAAATTTCCCAAAAATGAGGTGCTAAAAATCGCAAGTATCCTTGCATAACTTTCAGAAACCTTAAGCATTGATTACAAGCTATCTAGGGCTGACCAATTTCTAGGACAAGTTTACCTTTTCTGACCAATTACTGACCAATTAGATGATAATTTCTTTTTTCAAATTTCTCATATCCATAAATGAGGTGCCAAAGGTCCAGAGCCTTATGTCACTGCGATAAGAAAAAAGTTCTGGCTGAAAAGTACTGTTCAAGGGTCACTTTGTTCCTTGCTAGTTATAAAGTTTTCCGTTTGATTATGAACGCCTTAGTCGTGCCCATCCTGATTTCGAAATTGCCGATTTTCACTCAGGGGGTGTATAGCATGTTCATTTATAGGTGAGATTTACATAAGTCCTACATAATTGTTTTACTTAAATTTTGATAGTATCGAGGTCATAGCCATGTAAAAAAGCCTGTCCCATTGATTTTCACTTTCGTCAGCGATAAAACTTGTTTTTGGGTTTTTTAAATAAAACCCCGATAAAAACCTTGATCCCATGTTGTTGTTTCTTTTTTTAATTTTTTATAGATAACCTCGACCGAGACCCGGTTGTAATAGATCGCATCTAATGTGTGCTCATCAACTTATTAATAGTCAAATCTCGGAAACCCTATATGAAAAAATTTAATGAGCGAACATTTAATGTGCGTGAAGTTAGCACCGCCATTTTGGATTTTCAAACAAAAAGGTTGTGATGTAATGTGCCCAACTTGTGCTGCTGTGTGCCGGATTTAAAACAAAAATCAGACTTAAGGGTTTGATTTTTAGAGGGTACCCATTTTCTTAGCGTGAAGTTAGCACCGTCATTTTTTATTTTCAAAAAAAATTGTGCTGTACTGTGCTCAACTTGTGCTGGCCTGTGCCGTAAATATTTTTGAAAAATTCGCAAATTTGCAAATTTTACGAATGAAATTTTTGTGAAAAAAAGTCTTTAAAAAAAGTTGTGCTGCATTATGCTCAAAAAATGCTACTAAGAACCAAAAATAAAAACAAAAATTAGCATAATTGCATCTATTATGGCCAAAACTAAACTTTGCGAAGGGCTGTAGCTTTAAGTTAGCACCGCCATTTTCGATTTTCAAAAAAAAAAGTTATGCTGTATAGTGCTCAATTTGTGCTGCGCCTTGTGCCGTCAATATTTTTAAAAAATTTGCAAATTTTCAACTTGTCCTAGAAATTGGTCAGCCCTAATAGATAACTTGTAATCAAGGCTTAAATTTTCTCAAGGTCACGCAAGATCACGCGCGATTTTTGGCAAAATCAAAAACATATACCATCCGAAAGATCTCTAGATGGTCATTAAAGGTCAACTATTTTCCGCCATTGATCAGCCATAGATTTTTTTCTATGAAACTATTATCTATTGCAGTGCTTTTCAAACTTTTTGAGTACGCGACCCCTTTGTTAGTAAAAACATTCTGGCGACCCCCACATTCATAATAATACTTCGTCAATTATTTGAAAAGCGACATGAAGGGACCTCATCAAAATCTTTGTCAAACAGAGCTCAGATGGTTGTCAAAAGGTAAGGTATTTTTAGATTTAGAGCCCACAGCAGATTTTTGGTGTGATTGATAACAAAAAAAGAAGTATAGGCATCGAAAGCTTCATTAAAGACTATTAAAAAAATCGAAGTCTTGTTGTCCACAACCGGGGCCTTAGTGATAAAACAGTGAATCGACAAAAAAATATGAGTGCAACTTCGAGGGTAATCGTGTAAGACGAAATTTAATTTCATCCCTCCCTAGGGAGCTCCTCGGATTCCAAATCACTAAATACTCAAATGGTCTCGGATTCCGTGATATGTGATCCGTGGAGCTTATCTAGGGAAGGTAGGCTCTCGGTCTAGTTGACACGAGTTCTGGAATTAAAAGCTGAATAATTGATGTTTGTACAAGATTCAAAATCGAGATAATCAAATTAATTTTCTGTTTCCACTCAGCTTTTAAAATTTTCATTTTTCGCTAATCTTTCTGCCCACTTAAACATCTTGATACAACTCCAAGGGAGACAAGAAAACATTTTGACTGCCAAAGACAAAATCAGAGGACTCCTCAAAAAACTTCGATTGAGTTCAGAGTATTTGCAAAAAAAATGTACGATTCTTTTCCCTGGGTTCAGAAAATTCTCGACGAAATTTCATCAGATGAATCCATGCCATGACATTAAGCGCTCACATTTCTCTCATGAGAGTTTGCATAATTAGGAGAAAAAACAGAGATAGATACTCAATCCTTTTTTTAATATATCATTCCATCTGGGCGATTTTCCATCGGTAAAGATGATAGAAAATCTTATAGATTTAGCTGCAGATGGTATGCTCTGAATTCAATGTAAAAACCATTGATAATTTCTGGATAAAGAAAAGAGAAGAGGAAAATATCTAGGGCTGGCAAAAGAGGTTTTAACATTGTTATAGTGCCATTCACCACTTCATACCTATAAGTGAACTCACGTTATCTGCCTTCAATAGGAAAATGCTTTAATTGTTAACACCTCAAAGAAACAACCATATTTTGAACATTTAATAAAAGAAAACCTTTGTTAGTACCTTGTACCTAATGGCTTACGACCGCAAGCCCCCTAATTATTCTTTGCGACCCCCGAGGGGGTTGCGACCCATAGTTTGAAAAACACTGATCTATTGAACTTTATAATAAATTAATTGATTGGACTTCTTGTTGGATTTTTTTGACCCACTTTGCTGGAATCATAGTGTTTCCAAGCTCAAATCTTCAATACCTGATATAAAATCATTTAATATGCCTTAATATGGCTCTCTATTGACTGAAGGATTTTTTTCTTGGTGTAAGCCAATAATACCGCCACTTCAAACGTCACGTTCAGGTTGCATTGACTTCTCTATAACTGTGCATTTAAATTTTCCGAACCATATAAAATGGCAAAATTGCTTGGTCATGTAGCCAGCTGGATTTAAAACTGTTTAAATTGAAAGTAAAGTTTAAATGTTTGGCAAAAATATACATTTTTGAAGTAAGCTTTCCAATATTTCTCAAAGTTGTTAAACCCTGAGTCAATTAATTTCGTTTTACGAAAAAAAATATTGCGAATCAGTAACTTTTAAGAGCTCGTAAGGACGGTCTGTGTCAAAATAACAAATCATTAAAAAAAACCAACAGATGGTCCATCCTTTTTCTTTGCAACCGACCATTATTCTATGATTTCATAAGTATACCAATCTGGCCTTGCCTTTCCAATGATATCAAGACAGGTACTTACAAATATTTCTTTTTATAAGATATTTCCTGGTCCATTGATACGAAATTTGGTGCAAGACCTTCCTTTATTATGATTAAAGAAGCGATAAGTTTAACTTCCCGCTGAATCCCTTGTTGGCCTCAAAGCTTTCAGCTATGGTTTTTTTTTCATTTTATTCCTTATTTGAAACGCAATTTGAAAAACTCTGTGTGCAATTATTAAATCAAGTGATTGACACAAAAACATTAAGTTCCTATCTGATCGCTCTTTATATGATAAAAATTGCGGCGGTTTATTGGCATATCATCTTAATTAAGAAAATAAATCTTCCAAACATGTCGTATGGCAGATGGGTGATATTACTTTACAAAGTTGGCTAAACTGGCAGCAAAACATTGTAGCTATCTTATTTTCCCACACACGAATAGTTTACCTATGAGCTTCTTCATAAGCCTACGTGTCGCATAGAACATTTCCAATAGGTCACACGACTTCAAAGAACCCCAACCAACAACGAACGGGATGAAGTCTCTTGTCCAAAGAAGAGCATCTTCATCTTAACAATAATTACCAACTAATTTCCCGAATAGGTAGTTTGTAACATGACAAAAAAACATCCAAGCAAACAAGGTACAACAACAAAATAAATACACAAAATCGTGGTAAATAAAATTGGGACAACGACCTAAAGTACCTACATCTTCTTACCTGTACCTACAAAAAAAAACAACCTTACCTACTGTCTTACCTTTTTCTCAGCTTTGGGTGCTCTAATATGGGTCACTGAAACAATTTGTTTTTTTTTTTCTTTATAATTTTAAATTAATAAATTTTTATGTAGGATGACTTTTTTTCGTATACTGATACTAGTCCTATTTGTCCAAGAGCTTTTTTTATTGGTTCAAGACATTAACCAATAAAAAAAGATGTTATAGCATCTATACCCATGTTGGGTCTTATGAGTTCGCATTATCGATCAATATCTTTGATCTTTTGTTGATATTTTTTTCAAAAAAAAAAAATAGGTACCAATTGGCTCAGAGCTCAGACCGTAGAAGGAATTCTTACATTTTGTAAGTCCAATCAGCCTCTGGTCTGAAAGCATCCTCCGCAAAAAAATTAATTCTAACAACAGAACGATTAAGTGCTTAAAGCCTCACCATGAGACTTCAGCGCCTTTTTCCGTTGTGCACCTTCAATCACACAGCCCACACTTTTTTCGTATACATTTATATGAAGTGAGTTTGAGTGGTGTCTTAGAGGATTATTCTACCATGGATCCTGTATCCACCTGCCATCATCATCGTCAGCATCATCATCAGCCACATAAGCTGAGCACGAAACTCTTGTTAGATTTTATTTTACGAGGACATTACCAACAACAGGGAAGTTGTGTCGGTTTCAGCTTAAGTTTTAGCAATATGTTCCAGTGTTATACTCTTGAGATGGAAGAAGACGAAATTGATATCGAGGTTTAGTTGTTATTGTTGTTGTTGTTTGTGTTGTTTCCCTCTGTGTTGGGCTAATTTCTGTGGTAAATATTGTCGGTAATGCTACTTGGATTTGTTTGAAGTGGCTTAGGTTTTATTTTGTGTTTTTTTTTTCTTGTTATTTTTCATCATCTTTTTCAATTATTCGAAGCATGTTTTTCAAAAGTTATAGATTTTCGTGAAGAGTTTTACATGAATGGTTATGTTATGGATAAGTTGAATGTGGTTACGCTGGGCCAGTTTTATGAGCTTGAATAGGAAAATTAAAAACGAACCCCACCTTTATTAAGCTTAAGAATGTGGACCGTTAGAAGTTGGATGTGTTGGTTGTTTAAGAAAATAATAGCATAATATGCGCATTATTTGTGTAAGCAATAAAATGCTTCTTTTAGTAGGAAACTTAAATTACCTATTGAGCTACTTGGTTTTATTTGTAATTTCAATTTTTTGAGGCTGCACGCTAGGAAATTTTAGTGGTTCTTCAACTATAGGTATCATATTTTTATAGTTTATAATATATTTACGATTGCATGGTACAGATGATATGTTTATTCCCAGTTATTTTAATTAAAGTTTGTCGATAATTTACTTAATATTCATTAATTTGTATAAGAAGGTTTTATAATACAAATTCTATATACTACTGAAATAATCAGCCAAGTAGAAGACTTAGCATTAAGGATTGGACTTGTTGAATTATTGATTCAAAATAGCTTTCTATGGCCTTTAGTCCTATAAATTGGCGTTTCGTTCGGCTTACTCACTTGAACTCATCAGTGACATAGTGAGGGCTTTGTCATACGCAATTTGTATTAAGTTCAGTTCAACTTACATGAATTTTTCAACGAAAATCCACTGTAAACTATATCCAACAAGATAAGAATTCCTAATCATTAAGCTGGAAGTTTTTTTGCCTGGACCAGGCATAGTTTCTATAAAGAAGGTTGTGGAATCCAAGACTTAAATTCAAGACTAAAATATTCATGAACCATTCAAATACATCTGCGTGGCATCAAAAATTATCGTAACCCGAACGCTTTTGACAGTTGAACTTGACCAAATGTCATTCTCCTTATACTGTCAGTAGCTTTAACGCGATTAGCGACCAAAAATATTTCATTTTTTAAGTACGACTATTACAATGGAACAAATATTTTTAAACTTGGGTTGTTCTTAAAACAATTTCACAGGAAGGGAACAAAAAACTAATCGGAATGTTTATTATAAAGGGTTTTTCAGCAGGGACGCTACAAAAGTAAAGCAACAGGAACAGCAAACGGCGCCATATTTCTGAAGCAGACAAGCTCCGATTTGGATGAGTTGATCCGGATGCCCCATTTGGTGTAAAATTGGAAGAATTTGCGGATGTTTGCCTCGACTTCTCAGACAGCTATCAATGGAGAGAATGATGAGCAATAAGTAAGTGAGTCATCAGCAAAGAAACGGTTCTCACATTCACTTGAAATTGGTTGGTCAGAGGTCATGATGTTATAAAGAAGTGGTCCAAGATTCGACCCTTGGGCAACTCCAGCCCTGATGCTCTTCACTGTCGATTTGCAGGTTTCCAGTTGCACGAAAAAGTTCCTGGAAGAAAGCAAAGAAAATATAATTTTAATTAGCGCTAAAGGAAAGCCTTGTATATGGAGTTTATGGATAAGGGCTTCAATCCATACACTGTCGAATGCTTTCTCGACATCCAGGAAGCATCCGACAGTAACTTTTAAAATATGATAGTGATGTGGTATTGCCCAGAGCAAGGGGGATCAAGTTCCCCCCCCCCCCCCCTTGCCTCCCCTCCGGGCGCCTATGGGCAACACTATTTTACTGGTGGCCATTTTGTCAGCTGTCAAGTGATTTATTTTTAGTTTGGTTTGGCATTTTAACATGAATAGACTGACGCCTGAACAACGCTTCCAAATTATGCCAAATGGGCCCAACACTGACTGTTTGGTGTGCTTTATGGGTTGGTGGAATAATTGGTCCGTACTTTTTTCAATCCGATGCTGGCCGGAACGTTGACTGTTAATGGTGAAAGCTATAGAGTATAGACTAAGAGCCCACAGCAGATTTTGGGTGTGATCTATAGCAAAAAAAGAAGTATAGGCGTCGAAAGCTCGATTATCTTCGAAGTTGCATTCCTATTTTTTTTCGATGCACTGTTTCTCGCAAAGGCCCCAGTTGTGGACTGCAAGACTTTGATTTTTTGAATACCTTTTAATGGAGCTTTCGACGCCTATACTTCTTTTTTTGCTATCGATCACACCCAAAATCTGCTGTGGGCTCCCGGTCTAGTAGGGTGTCTCACTTTGGTTTGGCGAAAATATAATACTGTTCAGATTTAAAATCTCATACCTGCCAAAAGTTGCATTAGAATCATAGGAATAAGAATTGTATGAACATTTTTTGAAATTAAATGGTGTTTTGGCTCGCTAAACAACAAGGTTTATTTCGAAAACTGTGTTTTTAATACTTTTTCTGTCTATTGCGATAGTGCAATTTTGAGTTATCTAAAAAAAATGTTATAAGCTAATTTTATGTCACTGAAAAAGGAAATGATACTCAATTTTTTTTTTTCTAAAGAAACCCTTTTGAAATAACCATATCTAAAAAAGCATTAAAAAACGTTATTTTGCCATATCAATTTGTTTGCAATGATTTCTTTTAAATTTGTCTAACTAAATTTTTTTCTTTTCAAAAATCAATTTTGATGGTAAATTTTATTCTCTACAAAAAAAGTCTGAGAATTATCTCGAAATTTTGCTCCATTTTCGAGTTATATGCATAAAACCAAAAAGGGTGCTTCTGCACTCCCATCTCCAAAATGCACCCTCTCATTTAATAGCTCCACGTGGTTTTCTCATCTTCAATGACCTCCTTGAAGACTGTTACAATAAAATCCCATGAACGTCTTAGTTCTTTATTGCCCTGTTTTTAGGACATAATCAATAGCCTAAAACAAGCGTTTTTCGATGTTCTTTTCAAGCTTTTTTAGCGAGCCAAAGCCAATAGCTTAAACAAAAATTCCAAATGAAGAATTTGATTTTAATATGTATGGCAACTTTTAGAAGGTATTAGATGTGGATATTCCAGAGTTGAAATAAATGACACACCCTACTATAGAGCCATGATTACTGACAGCACCTACTACACAAATATTAAAAACCGTTCAGGAAACCCTTTTTTTTCTCAAAAATGTCTCTTACGATTTTGATAAAATTAGTTCGGTTGGCTAACTTTAAGCCCGAGAGCTTTATTACTATTAAAATTTCCGCAAAAATAAGTCTGAAGTTTGCAGTGAAAATTTTAAATAAAATACGAACATAAATTTGTATTTGTCATATGCATTTGTAGCAAATTAAATAAATGTTAACTTCTTGCGCACATCCCAATTTTGTAGCTCCAAAGTTTTTGAATATTTAAGTTTCCGCTAAACAAAAATGAAGTAACCGAACTAAAATAAGAAAATTATAATTCTTTTAGTGCAAAAAATTTTAGCTTTTTATATGTAAATTTTTGTATGCAAAAATGAGTTCTGTAGCTCAAAAGGAGCGTTTTTTTTTCAATTTTTAAAATAAAATTCACATTAATAATTCGGATTTTAAATATGTAAATAAAATTCAAAAGTTATTTGATTTTGCCGAAATATGGAAGGTGCTTAGCTGTTCCAACATTTTTTGCTTATCCAGGAGCGTTATAATTTGTCTGGTTTTGAATACACGAAAGAAGGCCTGAGACAAAAGTTCTTTAAAATTAAAGCATCACGGAATGCTTATAGTATTCTAAGACTTATATTTATGGGACTGTGCCAAAAATTCGGTTTTAGAACAGTGACATTAATTTTCTCGTCAGTAATTTTATTCTCATTCTAAGAATTATTTTTTAGTTTTTAATTTAATTAACTCTATTTTTATTATTTTTTGTATATGTTAATTCAAAAAATAATATTTTTGAACTGTTAAAAAAATGTTCTAATTTTTTTTTATTTGAGAATTTTGAAAACTGGATATATATCTCAAGAACATATACATTTTTTTTCATTGAAGTTTGAGTTAAACAAATTAAAATACCAACCACAGTGCCTCTTACCAAAATTTGTTTACATGTTGCTTAAGCAAAACAATTTAAATGAAGTTATAACCTCTTAAAATTAAGTTTTTCCAGTTTTCAATTGCTACACTTTTTAGTTTAATCTAAAATTCAGAGGTACCAATCGAAATTAAAATCCACAGATAACAATTTCTATACTTAAACTGAATTCAAAGTAGATGAAGGGCAGTTTATCATGACTGTAAGTCTTTTGAATACCTGTATGACGTAAGACGCTACCATATGCCAGATACCAACGTGATATTTAGTATATTCTGTATTTGTCCATGAAAACAAAAAGTCATTCCTTATGTCCAAAAACACACATCAGCTAATTCTTAGCAAATTTCATTGAACTTGAATCAGATTAAGAACTATGAAAAATTAAACAAGTTTCAATCAGTAGCTATATATATTTTTGTTATATATAAATATTTACTGGCAAATTGTCTTTCAAAAAACATTGTAGCATGCATTTCCTCTCCATAATTGAAAAAGGAAATAATTTATAATAATTACTCTCAGAGTCCAAACGAAAAAATTAAATTTAATAATAAATATCTGCACTAAAAATGTTAACTATGATTAATACTATTTTCTATTTTTCCACTCAATCACCTCCCAATGCCACAATATAATGTAAAACGACTCCACCTGATGTGTTTCAATTTAATATCAAACCATTAAATAGAAAAAGAAAACAAAAACAACTTTCCTACACTAAGTTCGACTTACAGACAGATCGATCTTGGTCTCTCTATATAATAACCACCGATCTAACTTGAAATCTTATAATAGTCCGCCACCACATTTTGAAGCAAATCCATTGCAGCTATTAAAATTTACAGTGTATAGATTTTCAATTAGCACACAATATAAATTCTTATGTAAAAAAAAATACACACCATCGAACAGAACAATTAATGCGTTATCCTAGTTTAATTTATGTTCTTTCTACCAGAGGATTGGTAGTTCTCTCTGGCGCTGGCTCTGGGTTTGACTCTAAACTTTATATCATTCGTTTTACTTTCTATTGAATTCTTGTTAAATTAACTACTGCAAAACAACGATCGAGGAGTTGTACAAGAGTATCTTGGTATTTTTTAGATTGTACTATAGGATCGCGGTTAGTGTAACGCACAACGCATGGATGCGGATGCAGTTAAGCCATTTCTTATGCTACATGTCGTGGCTTGTATTTTTTTTTTTTTTTTATTGTTTTTACAATAATATTTTCTCTTGTCAATGCGTTAATTGGTATTTCAAGTGAAACGTTTATAATACTCACAAATTTATGCAGGAGATTATGTAAATGTGTTAATATTTAGCTTTTACTTTTATTTTAAAGTCAGATCATTATATTCAATGAGTTAAGGCTTTTAAAGTTTCTTTGACCAATGTAGAGTCTATATAAATTTACACAAATGGAAAGATGGTTTTTTGGCCTTTACAATTTAAGTTTATCTCTGCAAAGGTTATAACTTGGAATCATGTCGTGTGATACCTTTAAATGTAACAAAAATCACTTATTATTGCTTATTTAGGAAATCTTCATTTAATTCCAATGTGAAGACTTTCAGTTTTTATTTTACAAGCTTAAGGTGGCGCTTAGGTCTTAAATGGACTTAAGCCTCAATTTATAATCTCCAGCCAGATAGATCTTAAGTCAGTTTCCAGCAGTTTCTTACGATAATCTGCTTGAGATCCACTTGTACAGACTTAGAATATCTCAAACGAAAGAGCTGTCGTGCAAACTTTAAATTTATTGTTTTGTTTTTTACAATTATAAAAGTGTAAAAACTATGAAAGTAAGTTCACAGCTAATCAGTTATAAGAAAAAGCTTATTAAATAGTTTCAAACAAAAGAGCTGAGCTCCGAACTTTTTTTTTGCATGTTATTATTATTTCGAATATAACACATTTGTAACTAAAAAATACTTTTCTTTATCATTAATTAAAGCTCATTTAAATAAATCAATGCTATCAAATGAACAAAATTAAATCTCAAAACAATAAATTCTAGAAAACGCTATCCATTAAGTTATTTTCTCATTGAAAGCATCTTTTAATTGATACTTCGAAAAGTGAAACTTAACATTTTATAGCTTTGAATTAAGGTTGATTAATTATTGGCTCCATTTATTTTACTCACTATGCTTGTATTATTAGACAAAAATGAAAGTGTCAATTCGATTATAGCTTTAATAACTTATTATTGTTATCAAATTCAATCAAAAAGCATGAGACAATAAATTAACTGTTTTTGACTCGATTTCTTTGCTGAATGCTGATTCACCTTAATAAATCTACGATGAGACAAATACTTTCAATTTTACAACTAATCGATTGATATCTTCTTTGATGAAAGTAACGCATTTTCTTGTCCACTTTTAGAGGCTTGCCGTTTCGTTTCTGTTTCATGGAAATAACCCTCTTAACTATCTAAATAGGTAAAAGAAAAAACAATTGGTAAAAGTGTCTTTGCGGCCTAAAACCCAAAACAGAAACAAAAAAATCGGATGCTAAAACAAAAATGCCATAAAATATGCAACAATCATGTCACCCCAATCCATGGGGTATCCAGCACGAATCCCACAAAAAGTAAGTAGTTCAAAAGATGCATACACAAATCGCCAGTAATAGAGGTTGCTGCACTGCACCCGCCGCCGCACCACCGTTGCTCTTCACTAGCTATATGCTGCTGTTTTACTCCTCACCTTTTCTTTTTGCTTTTCAATCTTCAACCATATATGACCTTCTTCCACCGACACTGACACTCTAACTTTAACTCAGCATGGGATCCAAATAATATAAATAAAGCCTTTTCCTTCTAAAGAACAGCAAAGATTTCAATAAATTATGCCCACCAGTTGAATGTTGAATAGTTTTTTTTGTTTTTTTTTTTGCAAAACAGAACTCAGAGAACGCAAAGAACTTGTATAAAAATGTAACTTTGGTGCTTGAGGAGGTTCTTTGGCATTGATACCACCACCAGTCCCATATCCACATCCAAATGCAGACGCAACCGACTACATTAACAACAACAACATAACCACATTGGCTGGTGAAGGTGACAGCGTTCTTCGAGTGAGGGTTACAAATGCCTGCTGCCACTAATATCATCGTTCACTAAATAGGTTATTAGAACTTGTGACAATGTGCCGTCCTCGTCTTGGTCGTATCGCCGTCGGTCGTCTTCGTTGCAAAAATAGAGGTCTTTGTTAGTTTTGGGTTTAAGTAAGTCTCTGCTGTCTTATTTCTCTATATGATGTCTGTCTTTTCTGTCAGTGTATGTCTACTGTATGGGTTCTAGGCCGACTTGATGGAAAGGAAAGGTGTTATTTGGCTGAGATTCTTTTTAACTGATTATGCATTCGTCATTTCAGGTTTTTATTGTTATATGGTAGTGTTTTTTCGTTACACGTGCATACTGGTTTATTAGCCGAAGATATGCAACATGCAATTCTCTTGTATGTTACAGGAAATGATAAACTCAACTTCTTCTATTTTCTGTTGTTTTTTTTTTTGATACATATGTACTAGCGTGCGGTCGAATGGTTATTATTATTTTTTTTTTTGACACAAAGAGGCTATTCGAACTGGTTAAAGGATGATACTGCTTTGGGTGGTTGTTTAATTTATTGAATATCGACTTCCTATTATATGCAGTGGCATTAGCGGAAGCTTTGTGGTAAAAGTATTTATGTTGATCTTATCAGGATTGTGAGCCCTTAAGGTGGTAAAAATTCACTTAAAAATAAAGTGCACTATAATCTGCTAAAACTTGTTCTTGATATGGGTATGGTATGGTTTACTTTGTTGCTTACAATGTTTAATATTAGGGTTTTGGAGGCTCTTTTAAATAACTTCACTAGAAAATTTTTGGACAAGGATATAATTTCAATTCAATAATTCCCAAAATTAGTTTTGGGTATGTTTTTGTACATACTAAAGTTTAAGTTTTCAACAAATTTTATCGATGCATTCGATATGAGAGTTGTAAAAGATTCAATTAATAAATTCATTCTGAGTCCAACGAGAATTCTCGCGTCATCGTCCAACACCTGGCTCTCGATGATGTTCACAGAACTTCTTAGTCCAAGCCTTGAAAGTGGCAACCCTCCTCTTGTCCTTTTGACAGTGTTACCACCATGGCAACACTTCTTAAAAGTTAAGATAGGACATTAAATGCTATAACACCATAGATTAACCCCTTAGGTTGAAATGACATGTATGCCCTCATATCGTGCACTAACGCCCCTACTTGAGAAATATAGAAATGTGAAAGTCATATTTTTGATAGAGACATAATTCAGCTATATCTTCGAGACAATAGGCTCTAAGGATAAATTTTCTATGATCGTTTTTGAGCGCAATTTCATTAGATTTAATTTTTGTATTGGAATTTTTCCATGATAAGTTGAAAATTTTCGAGAGAACAATAAGTGGCTCAGTTTTCTCCACGCTCAAAGCAGCTATTAAACGATGGAATTATTCTTGCGATTTTGTACTTAATGTTGGAGTGCATCCAAAAATCGCACGCAAATACCCTGACAAATCGAAAAATTTTATGCAAACGTCAATTTTGGCTATAAGTTGTCACACTTTTTCCCAGCGTTAAGTGCCAATAATTATCTTCGTTGCCTTTAGCCTGAAGGGGTTCTGTGCTACCTGCGCGAAAAACTTTGCTATCCATATATCGGGTGTGAACCACGTTGTAGCACAGTTTCTCTCCGCAATTAAGGCTACCTAAGAGGTGCGAATAACGCGCTATCAATAGTATGAAAACCTCAATTTGTAATTAATTTATAACAAGGATGTTCCAATTTTATATCGAAAAATAATGTTTTCTAGAATTTTATGTGAATTGCATACAAAATTAAACGATAATTTTTTTTAGCACTTGGATTTTCAGGGCTGGACGTACTAGTTATTATCAATATCCGCTCAAGCGGCAATCGGTCAGTATCATCCGAATTCTTAGAATGAAAACTTCCTCACCATTGAACTTGCCTTTGATTATGGGTGCTTTGAGGACGGACGTTTGTTCATGATTTTCTCCACCTTCTACCTGATTTTCATTACACAATTTCGGTTGTTTCAGATTGCATATAGCATTATGATGACATCCAACTTTGAATTTCAAAATGTGGGGGAAGTAGGCGAAATCATTTCATCAATCATAATCATTATCAATAAGCTGATTTTAACAAACGCAGTATGGCTACGTTTTGATTCTGAATAATGAAACTTTTTTCCTTTTTCTCCAAAGCTAATGTCAAGCATTCACCCAGCCAATTGTGCTCCAAATAATTGCGACGGAAGACCTATTTTCGGGTTACACGTAACTAAAGAGTTCTACCTTCGATGATGTGAATTCACAAAAATTTGGTGGGAACGAGATCAGGCCACAGGCAGCAACAACCATAATTCAGGCATTTCTCATTGCCAACAGTAGTTGTTTTAATAATAGCCCAGTAACCTTGTAGTTTCATAGTACTGAGACCTTGCGTCAGGTCCGTTAGTTCTGATTTTTTGCTGAGTTATTTATGATGTTGGCCTAGTATTAAATCTGATTTTTCGACCTCGAGCGCCGAACGCAACATTGGTAAAAATCCATAAAACCGCGAATTTTTCGCGGTTTTTTCACTTATTGGCTATTTTAACCGTTACGCCTTAACTTCCGAATAAAACATTGCTCTACGATTTCAACCTTACTAAATTTGCTTCAATTTGAGTCCAAAGCCGGTTCTGTAGACATAACGGTTTCCAAGTGACGGCATTTCAAAATATAGCAATAAAAAATTTAAAACAACAAGTAGCATATAAAACAGTATAATAACAAAAGCATGGTCTTTGACATATGCTGCATCAAAGCAATAGAGCGTGTAGATTGGGCCAAAAGAAGAAAACAATAGTACTGGATGGGGGGTATATATCCCCCGTTTAGGCGGGAGGGGCAATTTTAAGAAAAGTTGACTTCAAATAGAAAAATAACCATAAAAATACAATGGTAATATCTGGACGAAAATCCATTCCTCATCTCAAAGCCAGAAATGCATTCTTTAATTTTTTTTTAAATAAAGTTTTTTTAGCTGATAGTTTTTGAAAAATTTACTTTCAAACTCAAAATTTTGAGAAAAAGACGATTTTTTTTTGTTAATCTATTTTTCTTTTTATTTTATGGTATTAAGTTCTATTTTTGATTTTGATTTTCAATGCCGTTATTAATTCTTAGTTAAAAACTGAAAACCAAATGCTAAAATGACTTCTAGTTTTTGAGAAAACTGAAATTAACATGATCAACTTCACTGTTTTCAGTCTAGTATCCTTTTTCTTCGGGGTGGGAGGGCTCTGCCTCAGATGCGGTAGTTCTGATTTTAAGATGAGTTGTTTATGATGTTGGCCTTAGCAATAATCCAAGTTTTCGACCTCGAGCGCCGAACGCAACTTTGTGAAATACGCAAAAAACCGAGAAATTTTCGCGGTTTTTTCAGTTATTGGCTGTTTTAACCTTTAAGGCCTGGTTTTCGATTATAACTTTGCTCTACCATTTCAAAATAATTAAATGGGCTTCAATTTGAGCTAAAAATCAATTCAAATTGTGAATTTTTTCATCAACTTTTGAATTTAGAATGCTGCAAATCGAATTGAAGGGGGCTTATTCACCCCTTGTGTGAAATCGTTTGCCCCTTTTCAATGATTTTTGTATACTGTGTAGCGTGTCATGTTGGCTTTATTTTAAGATCTTAATCATGAAGATCGGATGAGTAGAAACGGAGTTATGATGTTTTAAAGTCAACCATATAAAACTCGAACTAAAACATTCGCTTCAGATAACTCACTGGTGGGTACTGAACTGAGTACTGTTTTAGTTCGAGTTTTATATGGTTGACTTTAAGAAATCATAACTCCGTTTCTACTCATCCGATGTTCATGATTAAGATCTTAAAATAAAGCCAACATGACACGCTACACAGTATACAAAAATCATTGAAAAGGGGCAAACGATTTCACACAAGGGGTGAATAAGCCCCCTTCAATTCGATTTGCAGCATTCTAAATTCAAAAGTTGATGAAAAAATTCACAATTTGAATTGATTTTTAGCTCAAATTGAAGCCCATTTAATTATTTTGAAATGGTAGAGCAAAGTTATAATCGAAAACCAGGCCTTAAAGGTTAAAACAGCCAATAACTGAAAAAACCGCGAAAATTTCTCGGTTTTTTGCGTATTTCACAAAGTTGCGTTCGGCGCTCGAGGTCGAAAACTTGGATTATTGCTAAGGCCAACATCATAAACAACTCATCTTAAAATCAGAACTACCGCATCTGAGGCAGAGCCCTCCCACCCCGAAGAAAAAGGATACTAGACTGAAAACAGTGAAGTTGATCATGTTAATTTCAGTTTTCTCAAAAACTAGAAGTCATTTTAGCATTTGGTTTTCAGTTTTTAACTAAGAATTAATAACGGCATTGAAAATCAAAATCAAAAATAGAACTTAATACCATAAAATAAAAAGAAAAATAGATTAACAAAAAAAAATCGTCTTTTTCTCAAAATTTTGAGTTTGAAAGTAAATTTTTCAAAAACTATCAGCTAAAAAAACTTTATTTAAAAAAAAATTAAAGAATGCATTTCTGGCTTTGAGATGAGGAATGGATTTTCGTCCAGATATTACCATTGTATTTTTATGGTTATTTTTCTATTTGAAGTCAACTTTTCTTAAAATTGCCCCTCCCGCCTAAACGGGGGATATATACCCCCCATCCAGTACTATTGTTTTCTTCTTTTGGCCCAATCTACACGCTCTATTGCTTTGATGCAGCATATGTCAAAGACCATGCTTTTGTTATTATACTGTTTTATATGCTACTTGTTGTTTTAAATTTTTTATTGCTATATTTTGAAATGCCGTCACTTGGAAACCGTTATGTCTACAGAACCGGCTTTGGACTCAAATTGAAGCAAATTTAGTAAGGTTGAAATCGTAGAGCAATGTTTTATTCGGAAGTTAAGGCGTAACGGTTAAAATAGCCAATAAGTGAAAAAACCGCGAAAAATTCGCGGTTTTATGGATTTTTACCAATGTTGCGTTCGACGCTCGAGGTCGAAAAATCAGATTTAATACTAGGCCAACATCATAAATAACTCAGCAAAAAATCAGAACTAACGGACCTGACGCAAGGTCTAATGTATATAGTTACTGGACTATAAATCATTGGCTGATGGATTTATATCTGTAACAGACCTCACATTTTCGTAGACAACCGCAGTTTTTTTACGTATCACCAGAAATATGGTAAATTCCAGCAAATATTAAGTTCATCTGCAAGCGTTTGAAGTGGGATGACCGGTAAATTTGGCGGAAATTGCTGGCCAGTAGTATCATTGCTCCTCCAAAGCGTCTAGAAAAACTTTTCCGTTAATCTTTTTTTGTTCGATCAAGCACCACCAATGCTCATTTATGAGCCATTGTACATTCATCCCAGATGATGATTTTGCAAGTTTTCAACGCCCACGCCATCGCAGGCTTCTTTGATGTGTTCCATATTTATTCGTAATTCATTATTAAAGTGCCTTCCAACAACGTAGTTGCTATTCCAGAAAAAGCGACCGCAAGGCGCAGGGGAGCGCTACGATATCCCGCAAACCAAAATCTCAAATAACGAAATCTCGCATTTTTTTTAAATCTCGAATAACGAAATATCGCGAACTAGAGATCATAATCTCGCAATTACAAAATCTCGTTTCAAACAATCTCGCATTTACATCTTGAACTTAAAAATCTCACAATTTAAGCTCACCCAAATTGAAATCTCGCAAACCAAAATCACGCAAATTAAAGTTTCCCAGCTAGGAATCGCATGGCTTTTACGAATTTATTTTTTTTTAGAATATACCAAAGAGTATTTTACATATTAATTCTTTCAAAGTGATGACTATAACCATCAATAAAAAAAACAGTACATTCTTTTTTACTGTTAGCAACCTCTTTAATAATTTTTGCTGTCTCTTACGCGTTTATAACAGAGCTAAAAGTATTTTCTAGTTCAAGGCCAAATGCGATGAATGCAATTTCCACATGACACTTTACATCTGGATATACCATCTCTATGTTCTCTGTCTCTCTTGTTTTTTTCACAACTATAATATATAAAAACAGTTACAATTAATAATTAACTGTTAAGCACTTAGGCACTGAATTTACATAAATCTTGCAGAAGGTAGGATATCTCCCAAAATTTAATTGCATTACAACAAATACATTTTTTTAATCAAAATCTCGCAAATTAAAATCTCGCGAGACATACATTTTTCGAGTTTTAGATTTGCGAGATTTTAGTTTGCGGGATTTCGTTATGGCGAAATTATGAAAAGCGGGATTTTGTAATTGCGTGATTATGAAAAGCGAGATTTTGAAATTGCGAGAATTTGTTTTCTGAGATTTCGAATGCGAGATTTTGATTTGCGAGATTTCGTAGCCAACCCTATGCTTAGTGACAGATCTCGACTGAATGGAAGCCAAAACTAACGAGATGAGGAACGTCTTACCATAGTTCCACCAGGTACATCGAGGTATAATATTTCACCCTTTTCATCAATTTTTTTTTTTTTTTTTGCTGGGGGCTCAGCAGTGGGATATTTTTGCAAACTGTATCTGTCAAAACGTGTTAATCAAAATCTTGATGCTCACACTACTGTTCTTCATTAAATGCATAGTGCATCTAACGATTCGGAGTTGACATTTCCAATTAACTTAACAGACTACAAGTAGAGAACTAGGGTGGAATCAGCTAAGTTGATTTTTGATAGTTGACAGTCACAACACAATCATCAGAAATCACTTTAGCTGATCCCACCCAATATCACCTCACCTCAATATCAAAGCCTCTATGAAAGTCTCATCTCATTCATTAGAAGTTTGGGATTCTATTTCCTTCTTTGAACTTGAAATATTTGTCCGACAAATTGAGTGCGTTTGAGGGAAAAAATGTTGAGATGATAGAGAGAAAAATGTATGAACTTGAGTTACAGGCACATTAACTGTAGCATTGGCGAGTCTTGGGTCCCAATTTATTATCATTTGGCAAGCACATTTATCCGATGGCAGGCTTCTCGAAATGAGGTGCACAGCAAACCATTCAACTTGAGACCCCTAGATCTATTCGTCTAAATACGACTAAATTCTGAAAGCAAAGCACAGCGGGTCTTACTGCAGAGATATGTGGGAAATAATGTTTGCACAGACTACACAACACCCTATTTAAACTTCAACAGACCCTTCACTACCTCTTTTCCTAATAGAGAGGAGTGGAAAAACAACCAACCTTTCAGTAATTAATCTTCGATAACTATCTTCACTGATGGTTCGAAGATGGATACTGGAGTTGGTGCAGAAGTTTTCTCGGAAACTCTGGGACTAGCTAGCTCCTTCAGACTCCCGGACTTTTGCAGCGTCTTCCAAGCCGAGGTCTTGGCAGTGATAAAAGCAGCTATGCAAATAATAATGACCACGAGCTAATATCACCCTCTTTATTGATAGCCAAGCAGCAATACAAGCAATTTCTGACACCGAAGCTTGTAACTTGCTGTCACGAAAGGCTTAGGGTTCTTGGCATGTAGCATAACATTAGCCTCTGCTGGGTTCCTAGTCACAATGATGTACGGGAAAACGAGAAAGCTGATGAGCTGGCGCGAACGGTTTCGTCGCTTGTAGCATCAAACAGGATATTGGTAACAAAATATCAGAAAAAAACAAATGAAAGATGAAATCTGCTTGAAACATGCGGCACAACTAGAAAGTTATGGCCAAATTTCAATTAGCAGAGAAAACAGACAAAATTATGCAAATGATCAAGAAACATCTCCGTTCCCTTGTCAGCACAATCACCGGAAACAACCTACTGAGATACCACAAAAAGAAAATGAGACTCAGTACCTACTAACGACCTTTTCAGAAGGTGCAGCGACGAGGAAGCACATGAGGATACCTTACACTTCTTTTACCACTGCCCAGCACTCAGTCATTTAAGAAAGAAACATCTAGGAAATCATTTCTATGACGACCTAGAGGAATTTTCTAAAACTTCGGCTAGCTAATAGCCTTCTGAATTTCATCAACGCCTCTAAATGGTTTTTGACTACTAACAGAACACATAGGTTCTTACATTAAGTGGAATACAATTTCCTAGGGTATCACAACGGATCTGCATTGATCTAAGTGTGACGGTAACAAGATCAACTGGCAGCCCTTCTACCTAACCTAACCTAAACCATGAATAGCCATTAGGCTCGCGAACGAAGTTTGATCATGAACAATGTACATACATTGATCGCACTTTATCGAGACACAACCGGTTTCGTATGAATTGTCAATGGGAAATTAACCTTTCAGCTGTCAAACTTTTTGTGGGCGTCTGGCTGGGTTTGCTGAATCTTAAAACGTCTTAAAGCCCAAAAAATCATAATAAAAACTGAAGTTTTCTATAGTTTTAATTTATGTACATGAATTGTCCCAAAAATCACCCTTTTCACCCGCCCCTTTTCGCCAGTAAGTGACAGACCAACGGATTCGAAACCGAGACTCTAGTGGTTCAAACTACATACATGCTCGTGACTTTACTTACTCACAAAATTTGCTCTCAGCTCTTATAGTCGATGAAACAAATTGGACCAAAGATTGGATAGATTTCCACTCCCTACCCAAAAGGTTTGCACGGAGTGCTGTAATGTATACCATTCTGAAAATTTATACCAAATTAAGTTATTTCATTCTTTTGTGATAGTAAAAATCAAAGCAATATTAAACCACCAATAGCCACAAAAAGGACAACAGATATAGCTTTACTGTGAGCTCTTATACTAATACTCATAGTTAAAACCAAAGCCTGCAAATTAAGACATAAAATTAAAAGTTCCATTCTCACCAGTGGTGTATAATTAACATCAAAAATGCACTACAATTATGAGCATTGACTTTATGGCCATCATGATATGTTCTTTGGATTGTTTCGTGCATGTTGCAATTTAACTGTAAATATCCCTTAACATTGTGTATCATTATCATCATCTCTATACTACAATTAAATGCCCCTATCTGTCGCTCTTCATCGTCATCATCGACAAAGTCAATGACCATAACTTTTTAAACAGGAAACAACCTGTTGCTGATTTTCCAGCTTCATCTCCCAGTGGCAGTGCCTTCCTTCAGTTTTGTTCTCAGCGATGACATAATTATGTTACATAAAAATTCCCAATTTAATTAGTGTTGCTTCTATAAGAGGCATTAAAACTTTGAAAAAAAAAGAAAAAAAAAAAGGAACAGAAAATTACCAAACAAAGAAAACCGATGAACACAAGAAGCAATTTCTTAGCCACGCTTCGTTATATAATTTTCATTGGCATCAGTGGTTAGCTGGATAGAAACTTGACTGAACTTCAGATCAATTGGAATTTTCGCTCAAAAGGAAGTCCAGGAAACTCAACAACATTCTATATGTTAAAGACCGACCAGCAGGAGAATTGCGCACAGAAAATTATATTTATTTTACTTTTTTTTTTGTTGTTGTTGCAATTTATAAAACCTTGATCAAGGCTTTGTTCTTTAATTCAATTTATTACGTGATGATATCCTTATTGGCACTGCCAGCAATAGGTGATTTCTTCGGATTGCTGTGATTTAAATGTTTTAGTTTTGGAGCCTCAATGTTCAAGCCTCAGATTCAGATGAGTTACGGAAAGAAATTATGTCAGCCGGTGGTTTTTTTTTCCGTATTGATAGCTACAGCTTGATGGACTTCAATAAGATATGTAGAGCCTGAATATCCACATGGAAAAGGCAAATTTTTGTTTTTTTTTTTTTTTTTTTTAAAAAAGAATACACATCTTATGACTGGTAAGAAAATGGGCTCTTACAAATCTGATATCCCAAAAGTTGCGCCAAATCTTTTGAACAATCGGGTTTTACTTAAAGAACGACCTTTTGACTGCCCTTACAACCTTTGGGTACCTTTATAACCATAGCCATCACTGCTCGATTTCTTTTCGCAAATAACCCTTCTTCTATGCAAAATGGCTGACCCATCTGAGAAGCTACCACCACATTTGATTGAATTCTCTCAAAACCGCAACTTGATTAATGTAACAGCAAATTAAAATCAAATCAAAACCCGGTTAGAACGGTTGTTTTTCTTTATTCTATTCCTGGATGGGATATGGTATTCGCATTCGTCGATGTGGCACTGTAAAATATGTACGTGCCACCGGTGATGATGATGATGATGCAATGCGCTACCCCGATGCGAACTATACAATTATTTAGGATTTTTCTATTTTAACAAACTATAACTACTGCCACCTCAGAGAACATGAATCTAAAATCGCAAGCATTGCATCTTATTCTTCTTGGAGTGACCTGTGTATAGGTAGGTAGGTAGATTATAGCTGTAATTGGTATCTTCTTTATTTTTTCATGGACCGATGGACGAAGCGATCGCGACGACATACACGACTACTGTCTGTACTTGCAGTATGTTGATGTTGTTGTTATGTTCTTTTTTCTCTCGGGTATGAAGATAGATAATAGACCGTTTTCAAAGACTTTTAATTCCCGTTCAATTATTCAAACTTTTAAAACCAAAACCCGCTACGAAAACTGTGTTCGTGATAACAGGAGTATTTCAACATACCTACATAGTTGTTGATGTAGTCTTTGGTGTTTTTTATATGTAACCAATTCGTATGGAGAGGAGGGTTAGTAGAATTTTTCTTATCGTTTTGGTTAATTAGAAAATTTTAATTGGTAACCAACAGAGAACATAAAAGTATAAGAGTACGACTACATAGGTATAGGAATAATAGGAAGAGATCTAAACGCCTTTTAAGGGGAGCAATCTAACATAAAGGACACTATGGCCTTTGATGGCATTTTTACAGCAAATAATGCCGCATCGAAATGTTATTTGAATTTTTGTTTGATAAATTGAAATGATAAAAGGGTTTTTGGTTGTCTCAGTATAGAATGTTCAAAAAGAAGCTGAGGTATATGTAAGTTCACATAAAATGTATTGAAAGTTTTATCTGTCTAGAGTTTCTTTCCATCACACTTAGGTACCTTGGCTCAGGTTGTCGTTGCTTGAGAGCTATTTACGGATTTGGGTGATTGTTGAGGTCCTCTACCAGTTTATTTGCCGAAAGAAAGAGTTATCTGTCCAACGGGACTGTGTTCGTAAAAATGCTCCTTCTTGTAGTGTTTTCGTCAGTGCTGGTCGAAGTTCAGGCCAGTGCGATGTTTCAAATTCTGAGCATTTTCATTTTACCATTGAAAATTGATGACCTTTTAGTACTAAGTAATAGTTGTTGAATGGTGACCTAAAGCCCAATCAGCAACTATTATTTTCATTTTGAACATTTGAAGTTCTTTTATGGCTTCTAAAATATTTAGAACCAGACTGGAGAGCAATAGCTTAATATGAATTTCCTCAGGAGTCCAGTTGGTTTTGTCCAATTCTTCTTCTCATCAAAGGTTGTACTGTATTGACGGTGGAATGCGCAGCTAGCCCTTTTGAGGACACTTATTGAGTGCGAATTGAACCTTAAACAACTCATTGAAGTGGATACCCATAGGTACTTCATATTCCGTTCAGGAGCTATAATGGATTAATCTGGGAGCCTCTGCATATGGCTCTGGCAGGGCCGGACAAGCTATACGTGCAAGCGGTGCAAATGCGCAGGGCGCTGAACCCAATGGGCACCTTGAACAAGTATCAAGAAAGCCACTACCACTACCTGCCTATACTTTTTTAATTTTCAATTCTTTTTAATAGCTCACACCAATATTGATATCCATTCGTATTCTAAATTTAACGACAGATATCTACTATTCCAAAATTAAGTCGATATCTAGCTTCCTATTCAAAATTTTGCAAAGTGCACGATATTATTCGCCTATTGGGGATACTCAGTTAAAAAAAAACGCATATTAAAGTCTACACCATGGGTAACCAGAACATGAGTTCTTCCACCAAGAACCGCTATTGAGGGGCGCTAATGAAGATTGATGAAGTCGTCCCTCATGGCATAATGGTAAGTACGTTGGACTGTAATGCCGAAAGTCTGGGGTTCGATTCACAGCCGCAGCCACCTAAAAACAGAAATTCCTCTTTGCCTCTTGCGAGGAACTGACAAATCTTCCATGAGTATACTGTCAAATGGTGCAGTGGATGTAGTGCTTGCCTGCTAACTAAGAGGTTTGGGTTCGAGCCCCATTATATCTAGGCAGCATTCTTTTCTATATTCTCCCAGCTTAACTGGACGCCACCCGTGAGATTTAATAAGATATTAAACACCTTGATCTTAATCCACTGTGCCAAATCGTTCCTATCCTCCTACTCTTTCTATCTAGTGCGTGTGCAATTCATGTTGCATTTAAAAGACCCTAGCTCTTACAGGCATAAAGTTGAAATAAAAAAAAAAGTGCTCATCTAGCCGTTCGGACTCCGCTAAAAATTGTAGGTCTAGGTCATCTCCATTACTGCCAACAACATGCAAATAGGAACGAGCTATTGCGCCATCAAAGTAGTTTTTTTTATTTTTAATAATGAAACCTGCGCAGAGCGCTTATTTAGCTCGGTCCGGCCCTGGGCTCTGGTGAGACTACCCCTGCTCGGTGAGGGTTTCCTTAAGCACACAAGTTCTAATTCAGAAGTTTTGATCAAGATGCATCGGTTCATGTAGAATTCGAACAGTCTGCTGATGTGGGTAGATACGAAATCTCGCAAATTGAAATCTCGCTGCCAAAATCTCCTATTTCGAAATATCGCAATAAAAATCCAGTTTTTAACAATCTCGTAACTACAAAATCTCGCAATCTAAAATCTCGCAAGTTAAAATCTTCATAATTCAATTGCATTGCAAAAAATAAATTTTTTAATGAAAATTTCGCAAATTAAAATCTATCCTGAGATATGCAAGATTTTTGTTGATATTTGCGAGAGATTTTGGTGCGAAATGTGAATGGGAGTTGGTCAAAAGCAAGTTTTTTTTTATTGCGAGATTATGAAAAGCGAGATTATTAATTTGCGAGATTTCGTTTTTCGCAGTTTATAGATATAAAATGCGAACGATTAAACTTTTTCTTGTTTTCATATTGCTTCAACGTTTTCTTGCTGCTCATTGCTCCCAGGATTAGAAGTTGCTTTTCGAACATTCTTTCGAGGTTTTTGGTCCACTGCTGATCTGGCCCCCCTTAACTAGTTGCGAAAAAGCTATGGCGGAGGTGCCAAGTTATCATCACATAGAAAGTTATAAATATAATGTTGAAGATTATGATGTCATCATGGTCTGTAAGTAGAGGAAGGGGTCTTGTTTTGAAGCATGAGTGACTCTGGCTTGGCTCTGATGGTTTTTATGTGCGATTTTTAGTTGTAAGATTTTAAAGTTTTCACTTGAAAGAACATTTTCTGCAAAAATGGAAAGAAAATAGAATTTTGATTAGAGGTGGAAGTATACTATCAAAAATGTAATAGATTTTAGTTTGTGGATAAGAGTTTCTATCGATAAACTGTCGAGGATGCTTTATCAAGCTCCGTGAAATAACTCTCCAATGAAGTAACCCTCCAAATAAAAAATAAAATAATTTTGAAATAATTTCCAAAGCTCGAAGATTAAAAAATCCCCAAAACCTCATGAAAAAAAAAAATCCTTTACCGAAAATGAAGTAAGTCTCCAAATCAAGGTAAAGGGTTTTGTTCGTTGTATGTTGAAAATTTCAAAATAAAGGCGTCAGCGTAAGGAGGGGGAGGGGTGCGTGGGTGAGTTTTGCTAAATTCAAAGTTCGCAACACAATGGACACAATGAACTTCTCATCTCAATATAAATTTTGGGGACTTAGGTATTTCAGTTTTAGTTTGGGGCATTATTTCATAGGAGACTTATTTCACGGAGCAGCTTTCCTGACATCCAGGAAAGCATCCACCCGTGGCAAGGTGTTGACCGCTTTGGTGATGTCATGCCGGAACTTTACCAGTGGATATAGCTTTTTTGGATTTTCCAAGAGCTGAACTGCCAGGAAGATCGTTTTTTCACTGCAAAACCACTTAAGCCACTAGAGGATTATTTTTTCCAGTATTTCGCTGCTGTTGTCGAAAAGCGATACTCTACTCGTATGTTAGACTCCAAGTTTATTGTACGTTTTTCTATTTCTGAAGGAATTTACAATTATTGAAGCAGTTCTTTAGGGTGATTGTGAAAAGGACCATCACTGCATGTGGAAACATTCTTAGGAGGTCGTTAGAGATTTCATCTGATGGTCGAGCGGACTTTTTTGGCTTGGTATTGCCATCAGCAGGTGCGGTTTTGGTGTGAATTTTCCTACGAAGTTACTGGCGAATGATTTAACTCTTTCTTGTTTTGATGTTGCTTCAACATTTTGTTGCTGCTCATAGTTTCCAGAATAAGAACAAATTACCCGCGTCCGAAAGTGTTTCAAAATTGAGCTAAAAGCACTCGTGAATTGTCAGATTGGGAATCCTATAAAAAAAATTTTGCAGGCGCAACATAGTTCGTGGAGAGCCAGGGCCTAGTGACTTATAACCTTTAATCATTCCTGTGGGCGTGTTGCAGGCAGGAATGGAATGGAGGGGCCCTACAATATTTTACTGAGTCCGAACAGTTAAATGAGAAGCACTTATTCATGACTCTTGGAGGATTTATCAGGTCTCGCAAAAAGCAGTATCTTGGGAAAAACATTTCTGTTTTTAGTTGGCGAATTGAATCCAGACCTTCGGCATGACAGTCCAACGCACTAATCATTATGCCTCGAGGTAACCCTAAAATTATACAAAAAAGTATTGAGAAAGTTGAGAGATCCTCCTTGAGAATTTTCTTTGAAAAAATAGAAGTAGGTACCTTCAGAGGCATCTAAGAAAATTCTCTCTACAAATTGGCATATTAGCCAAGCTGCTAAAAACATGCTGATGGCTCATGGACAAAATCCTCTAAAAATTCGCTTAACTTGCTATTGGAAACTCACTTCCCTGAGCAGCTCCCAAAACTTTAATAGCTTCGACAATTATCTATTATGTAGGTCTGATATGAATCCAAGCTATCCACAAGGTCTGATTACCAGGGACAAGTTCCAATGGGTGCTCAACATCTTCCAACCTTACAAGTCTGCGGGCCCAGCTGGCATTAAACCAGCCAAACTTGCAATGAAAGATTAAATTCTGCCAACTCTGAAGTCTATATCTTAATTATGTGGTCCACATTCTTCGGTCTTAGAGAGAAGTCAAGGTTGTGTATATACCCAAAGCTGTGGCAAGTGTCCCCATGTCAGTCTATCATCATTCCTTCTAAAAACCTTGGAACAATTGATCGATATCCACTTACGAACAAGCATTGACATGCGACTTTTGTCTACTGGTCAACATGCTTACTGCAAAGGGAATCGGGGGAAACTGCTTTACATAATCAAGTACGAACCTCCATCATATAGAAAACACCATGGTTGCTTTAATAGATAAAGAAGTTGCTTTTAACAATTTCGACGCAACTGAAATCCCATCTTCACTGACATTCCCGAAGGCAGATGGTTCACTCGGTGAATTTATTTACTAAAAGCTGACTAGCAGGGTTATCAACTAAGGTGGCTTTTCTGCTAGATTATTAGTAGAGGTACGCCACCGCCGCAAGGCGGTGTCCTATCTCCCTTTCTCTGGAGCTTGGTGGTAAATGAGCTGCCAACATGCTTGTAAGCGGTCACAGAGTGATTGCCTACGCGAACGATGTTGCTTTTATCGTATAAGGAAAGCATCCTTCTACTTTAAAAGAACTCTTACAAAACGCTTTGAATAGGCTAACCAATTAGGCGGACCGGTGTGGTCTGGGTGTCAATACTCATAAAACAGAACTTGTTCTATTCTCAAGGGAACACACAATTCTCCATGTAGATTCCCCTTCCATTATAGTGGGGCTGTTAGTGAGATCGACCTTTCATTTTGACCTGACGGGTTGAGCTTTAGTATACAAATAGTCCATGGGCTAACTTTACTTTTAAAAAGTGTTGCCAAGGGTTGCCACAATCCCGAAATCGTGCACTAATGCCCCTACTATCAAAGGGTATTCCATTAACATTCATTGATCAAGCAAAATATTTGAGTCTTATTTTAGATAAAAAGTTAAGCTGAAAGCTTAATATACAAGAAGGAGTAAAAAGGCCACATATTGGCACTCGTCTCATGCAAAAAAGCCGTTGGAAATAAATGGGGCCTTCAACCTATAGATGACGTGGAACGTGAGAGGTTTTTTCTTAGAAATGAGTACTTCTTAGCCTTACATCTCACGTATGGCTCAGCCGAAAAGGTCTATAAGAGACCACTATACAAATTACAAGATAAGTACTGAAACCACCGTCAACGAATGCACAGCCAGTTCGATAAATTAAATACTTCCCCCAACAGCGGTAAGGGTCTTGAAAAGGAAAAGAGAACCAAGTGCTGATTTTTATCGGTCTCGTCCAGGAAGTCAGTTCCATTGCGTTTTTTTACCACATTCGTCAGAGATTTTGATTATTGTCAGATTTGTCTGAGGTACTAGCTTTACAGCGATTTTTGCGAAATTTTTTAACACTTTTACTGAGATTTTTACCAAACCCTTCCGTGATTTTATTACTAGTTTTAGACTGCGATTAATACTTGAGCCCTGAAAGCGTCTTCCAATTCTATCCGGTCATTTTACTGGATTCCACCCTTGAATCATGCCAAGGTACCGCCAAACTTGATGGACATATCTTTGTATAATGCAAGCGTATGTAGATAAGCACGCAAGAGGGCACCCAGCTGTATTACCACAAGAAGTCATCAATTTGCGACACAGAAAGGCTAGCAACACAGATAACGATAAAGAAAAACTTAAAACTATAGTTGTATACTTCTGCAAAAGAAACTCTGGAAACCTGGCTTAGTTTTCAGCCTTATCTATGAGCCAGAGTCATTAGAAATAGGAACTCTCAGATCCGTTGTTCCATGCGAAGTCGCAGTGGTCATGTGTGAGAAGTGTCAAAATATAAAAATGTCTCATACGCATAGCTTGTTTTATTCCATTGCAACATCAACCTTATCTCCTATTGGAAAACCCTTTAAGCTATTTATTTATTGATATTGGCATTTCCCTCCCATTTCTAGAGTTTCCACATTTCTTTTGTCCACTCACAGCAAATTTTACAACAAAATTCTTCGATCTCGTCTCGCTCTGGAATCCATTCATTTTATTGCTATCCCTCACCACCATCACCACTAGCGACACTCTTGAATGTCTTGATAAACTTGTAGTCAAACGGTATCTTCAATGGTTTCAGTGTAATTAGCTAGAAATGCTTTTATTACAAGTCGCTTAGTACAAACTTTCCTTCACACTCTTATATATACCAGCCATAGTCTTATACCATGGCATTGTTGTCTCGCAGTGCCCATAATTAGCTTCTAAATGCAATGCACATGATTCGTCTCGAACTGGTCACTCGTACAACTTACAAAACATCAACATTTTTCACATAATTGAAAAGATGTGTTTGATGTTTTTGTCTAGCTTTTTGCAATAATCCCAATCTTCTATCTATGAACTTAGTGTTGTCTCACATCAAGAACTCGAATAACAAATACCCCAACAACACTCACACGATACAAAAAGACTGTTGTTTTTTTGCTTCATATATCTAACGATTAAAGTTAAATGGCGCTGCAAAAAGAAGACACTTCTATAGACCTTTGGAATGCTTTATGTAGTTTTTAACTCGCGTATATGTCTCCTCTTTTAGTTGATGAACATGTTTCAAACTGAACTACCTATCAATCTGGAATTTTTGATCTTTTTTTTTTGTTTGCCAGCCTCAAATATCGATTCAAACATTTTTTCCACAACATCAAATTGAGGATGCGGACAGCAATTACTAAGCTGTTTGAGCAATGCCCATAGTTACTGGCTATCTTCACGCACCAAATTTATTCATTGTTAAGAGTTTTTTCGCACCACCAATTTGGGGGCCACGCTTGGTTTGACCCACTGTACCCAAAACTCATCTCAAGCTCAATTTAAGACCATCTCCCATGTGATTTACTGTGATTTTTAGCACCATTTAGTACTATTTGTGCTAAATTCTCTGTCCCAAATCCATACATCAAATCTTCTGAAGAAGTTCACTCTTGACCGAGTTCCATATCATATGCGGTCAATCTCGGAAGTCTTTACCGGAAAAATTTCACTTAGTCCGAACAAAAAGTGTTCTTTTCAACAAGAATTAAAAACAAAGCTAAAAAACATAACGACGACGAGCAATCCATCAAAAGCCATTTGTTTTATGGGCTAGAAAATTACCATTCGTGCAGAATTTTGTTCTTTATTTTTTTTTTTATGAATTTTTTGAGTTCTTTTGCTAATTAATTGCAGTTTTATGCAAAAACCTTAAAACTTAAAAAAAAAAAACACACGAGAGAAAAGATGTGTCAAAAAAAGTAGCAGCTCGCACGTTGCCAGGTCGACACGACGAGCGACGCGCGCAGCATATAGGCATGATTAAGAATCATCTTTTAATTAGAACCTCTTTCTTTTTTTTTTGCTTATAGCAGAGAGCCACCAACAGTTCCCATTCATCATCTGCTTATTAAGAATTTTTCCGCGATGTAATTTAATTGTTACTGTGGTTCGGTGGCGTTAGCCAAGCATCGTGTATACAGTAGGGCAGATTATATGGCAAAGTTGGAATGAGTTTAAGAAATAACAAACTGTAGGACTAGTTTAAAGAAATTCAGTTAAGGACCAACTTAACTACAAATCAAATCTGGGAGTAAAACTTTAAAAAAAGTGGGCGTTATTTAATTTTTAGCATCAGTGAGTGTTTTTAAGAACAATTTTCAAAAGGCTAGACAGTAGCCGCTTTAAAAAGTTTTTGAAAAATGCTCATTTCTATATGAGGTGAAGGAACCAATATACAGGCTTTGCTTTTCAAGATTTTGCAAAAATATCCAAAAATAGTGGGCGTGCCAGTAGGCGTCTTTCTGTGTTATTGAATTAGGGGCAATTTTAACGTCTACTTTTATGAAAATTATAAAATTTTATAAAAATTATATTAACTATAGTGTTAATTTCTTTTGTTCAAGCCCTTTACCGTTCAAAAACTTGCTCTATGTAAACAAAGCCCTTCACTTTTGATTGAACAAGACTTTAGATTTAGAACATTCAAATCCGCAAGCCTAGTCATGAATTTATTCCAACTTTAAACTCTCAACTGCACCACTGTACTATATGACGAGATGTTTTCTTACTTAAGAAAAGACAAGACAAGACAAGACAGACATCAATCTCAGACTATGATGTTGATGTTGATTATGATGAGAATGAGATCGTCTAGCTTTGCTCTGATTACCTCATATACTCTATAAACACAAAAAAAAAAAGATTAATTAATTATGCAATTTTATTAATTGAGTTACATATGTCACATTATGAAAAATAAAACTAATGATGTTACTTCTTTTTTTCTTCTTTGCAGACACACACTTCAAAAAAATGTTCCAACGCAAGCAAGTTATATTCTTTATGCTGGTATTGATTGTAAGTTCAGCGACAGCAGCGAAAAAAATGCGAAGACCTGTTAAGCCAGCGAAAACATTTCCCCGAACTAATGTAACACCTTCGCCAGCTCCAATTGTATCACCTGCTCCAGTTATACCAGTCACAGATAATATTGCCGAAGAATCATATCAATCGATGTCAGTTGTTGCACCAAGTGGAGCAGCTATTGAGGGAGAATTACCAAAGCCTTTGGCAGCAATGAATGGAGATGTATCAACGTTGTCGGAGTCAAAGAGTGAAAAACCAACTATTAGTCCAGTCGGTGTGGTTGAAGAGGAGTGTGATCCGGATATGATTGGATTTGAAATTATTACAGGGTGAGTATAGAAAATTAATTAACCTGGATAAAACATACAAAATTAGAAAATGAGTTTGAAAGACTCAAAAGTCTTTCCTTTTCCTGATTTTCACTTATGCTACCAAAGGTATACCTATTTAAATGTATGATGATTCCAGTCTAGCTAAAGATCGTTAAATTTTTGGATTACAATCAATTTGCTCATAAGTCATAAGTATAAGTACAGCACAAGGGGGTCAAAAGTATCTTATTTCTTATGTAAATACGTTGTACATTTTTAACTAAACTTTTATTCAAAAATATAAAGATGTAAAGAAAAAAGTTTTAAACACAGAGAAGTGACTTTTTCCCACCCTGTAATAAGTCTTAAAATAAAAAAAAATAAAAACTCACCTAATGCGGTGAGTTAACTCAGGGTTAAACTGAGTGCCTTATCCGTTGTGATGTCATTTCGAATTTGAAAATGAAGGTTATTGAAATAAAACAAATCCACAGTGAGGGGGATAAAAGGGTGATATCTATAGTTTCGTCCATCGATTTGAATAAAGTTTTGACAACTGAGAGACAATGTTAATCTTTAACTGAAAAACTGTTTCTGAGTTAACTCTGGCTTAATTTATTTTCCGGATTTGCTAGCTTTATTTTAACTTGGAGTTAACAACTCAGATCTGAGAAAGTGGCCCTTAAATTCATCAAATATTGGCCAAATCTGCTGTAAGCTGGTATAAGTTGAATTAAAAAAAGGGACTTTTTTCAAAGCATTTCTTGCATTCAGTACAAAATATTCAAAACAGTTTAATCTAGCACAGTGTTTTTCAAACTGAGGGTCGAGACCCCCTAAGGGGTCGCCAAAAAGAGTTCGCGGTTGCAAACCATTAGGTATAGGTACTAACAAAATTACAACGCAACATTTTTCAGTAAAACGGGTGCAACTGTTTTTTTTTTAAATAAATTTTCAGAACTTGGTTGTATCTTTGAGGCGTTAACAATTAATTTGATTCCTATTGAAGGAAGAGAACGTGAGTTCACATAGGTATTAAGTGGTGAATGGCACTAACAATCTTAAAGCCTCTTTTGTCAGCTCTAGATATTTTCTTCTTCTCTTTATCGAGAAAGTATCAATGGTTCTTCCATTGAATTCTGGGCATACCATCTGCAGCTTAATCTATAAGATTTTCTTTTATCTCTACCGATGGAAGATCGACCAGATTGTACTGATATATTAAAAAAAAAAAGATTAATTATCCACCTCTATCTATTTCCACCTTCAATATCAAGTTCTGGAAAATCACTTAATAGTTTCTTCTCCAAATTATACAAACTCTCATGAGAGGAATTTGAGAGCTTACTGTTATGACATGGATTCATCTGATGAAATTTTGGTTTTGCGAAGAATCCTTTGATTTTGTCTTTTGCAGTTATAATACCTTCATCTCCCTTGGAGGTTCGTATTCAAGATGTTTAAGTGGTCAAAAAGATCAGCAGGAAATGATAATTTTAAAGGCCAAGTGGCAACAGCAAAATGACTTGACTATCCAGATTTTGAATCTTGTACGAACACCAATTAGCTATTCAGCTTTTAATTTCAAAACTCATGTGAATACCTTTCCTTTTGACAACCATCTGGGCTGTATGTGATAATGGAGATTTTAATGGGTTCAATTAATGTCGCTTTTTAAATAACGACAATTTATGAATATGGGGGTCGCCAAAATTTGTTTACTAACAAAGGGGTTGTGTATTCAAAAATTTTGAAAAACACTGACCTACCAGGCAAATATGAGCAAATGGGCGCTGTTAAGCATAACTAAGCTTTATCACGGCCGGGTAATAAATCTGGTATCATTCTGAGATTTGTGACTATTTCCGATTATCTTCAACCACAAAATACAGTGGAGGTCCAGTATAACGAATGATATAATGTCCAAGGTCCATTCGTTGTATCGAAATTTTGTTATATTGAATACTTTTTTTCTACAAAGAAGTAGCAATTGTTTATTTTTCAACACATTTTCTGATAGCATTTTCATATACAACCCAGTTTTATCCTCAATTCCACGACAGAAATAAAAATTTAACATTTTCATATTTTAAATAAGCAAAGATGAGAGGATAAATAAAGCAAAACAAAACAAAGTTCATATTATAAGGATACAAGGACACAAATCAAGAGTCGGCTGACACAAATTTATTTTCTTAATTCATGTCCGTAACAGAAAAACTAGTTATTCTTACAAAAATTTTGTTTAATTTTATGAAATTCGTTATTTTTCGTTATATAGAATACCTAATGGGCAATTCAATTCAATTTGTTTTATTGAACATAATATATACAATTTGGCTTACAACTAATAAGATACATTGAAAAATTTACATTTGTTGGCACATAGGGGGCCTAACTTTATACTATGTCTTAGGTATAAAATTTAATAATTATATAAAATACATGTCAAAATTTATTTAAGCGTCGGTTGACTTTTCATTCTCGGGGTGTTCCATCCCGGTTGTCTAGTGGTGATTTTGGTGTGGATTGTTAGGAGGTTTGGCATTTAGCCGCGGTAGTAGGCTGACCCTGTGTCAGCGTAGAAGGAAACTGTTTCCTCGTTGTCTATGGGGATAATGTTGTCGTCCAGGGTTTCCATCACACTGAGGTACCTCGGATCGGGTTGTCGTTGCTCGGTGGACATACTTCTTATCAGCTGATTTGGATGACTGTGGATGTTTTCTATTAGCTTCTTTGTAGAGAGCACTAGGTACCTGTCCAGAGGGATTATGTTCGCTTCTGTGTAGAGGTGTTCATTCCTGTAGTGTTTCCGTCGCTGGCGGTCGAAGTGTAGTCCGGTGCAAATTCTAAGTATTTTTCTTTCGAACACTTGAAGTTCCTTCATGGCTGTCTTGGAAATTGAGAACCAGACTGGGAAGCAATAGGCTATGACTGGCCGCAGGAGTTGCTTGTACATCAATATTTTTGTCTGTTGACTTAATCCGGTTCTTTTTCTCATCAGCGGGTGTAAACGGTGGAAGACCCAGCTGGCTCTTTTGAGCACACTTCTTGAGTGCGGGTTGAACCTAAGCCACTCATTGAAGTGGATTCCCAAATACTTGACGTTCCGTTTGGCAGTTATGGTGGATCCATCTGGGAGTCTCAGAACGATGTTTCTGCACTTCACTGCAGTGCAACTGCCTCTGCCTGTTGAGGGTCTCCTGAAGCAGACAAGTTCTGATTTAGAAGTGTTGATCCGGATGCCCCATTTCCTGTAGAAATCAAAGAGTCTATTGATGTGAGCCTCTACTTTCCGCACGGCGAGTAGCGGTGACGTTGAATTGGCGTAGGTGAGCGAGTCATCAGCATACAGGAGGTTCTTACATCCAGTTGCGACAGGTTGGTCAGATGTCATCAAGTTGTAAAGAAAGGGGCCAAGTTTCGATCCTTGAGCGACTCCGGCTCTGATGGTCTTTATGTTTGATTTACAGTTGTCCAGTTGAACGAAAAATTTTCTGAAAGAAAGAAAGGAAAAAAGAATTTTGATTAGTGGCAGAGGTAAGTGTAGTAGATGTAGTTTGTGAATAAGGGCTTCTATCCATACGCTGTCGAATGCTTTCTCGACATCCAGGAAGCATCCAACGGTGACACGGTGACTGTTGAGCGCTGACGTGATATCATGTTGGAACTTTAGCAGCGGATGTAGCGTCGAGTGTTTTTCACGAAAGCCGAACTGCATGTCAGGGATGATCGCGTTTTCACTGCAGAACCTCTTGAGCCTCCGGAGGATTAATTCCTCCAGTATTTTGCTGATGTTGTTGAGAAGCGATATAGGTCTGTAGTTGGACACCAAGTTGAAACTTCCTTTCTTCGGGATCGCCACTATTTTCGCTGTTTTCCACTTCTGAGGGAAGTAGCAGTTATTGATGCAGTTATTAAGGATGATTGTGAGAAGGATCATCACTATATGTGGAAGCCTTTTTAGGACGTAGTTGGAGACTCCATCTGGTCCAGCTGACTTTTTTGGCCTCGATTCGTGAATAATCTCTGCTATCTCCTCCAGATTGCATAGATGTGGGCTGTACATTGGGTCACTTGCTGGAACTTTTTCTTGTGTTGATGTTGCTTCGATGTTGTTGAATACCTAATGGGCTTCCGAAAAGTGTTCGTAATATCGATCATTCGTTATATCGGCATTCGTTATACTGGACCATCACTGTATTATATTTTTTGCTTAGTGTTTAGCGAACGCATAACATTTTTTGACAGAGAATAGCAGGAAACCGTTTGCATTTGAGATCTCCAATACCTTTGATCCTTGAATTGGTGAACTGGGATTAATTCTTTTGTGAGTATCGTATTGGTATCGTTAAAATCGAAAAATGTTGGTATCGATACCGCGGTATCGGTCTCGGTCTCTTATATATTAGTCTCGTCTCGGTCTCGGTATCGGAATTGGTGTTGGTATTTTGATCGGTATCGGTCTCGTCTGGTTTTGTTTTGGCTTGTGTGGCACATTTGTAGCTCTATGTTGCTGAACTATAGCTCCCCATAATTAAAAATTTTTAATTTCTGGTCCAAAAATTTGGCTTTTATGCTAATTTTAGTATACTCACAATGTCAAAGACAGTTACTAAGGGTGAAGCGGGTGGTCATTTTGCTTCCATTGCTGAGTCAATTGGACACTCTACATTCTACAAGTGAATAATCCGACATATTTATGCTTAATTTTTTCATGTTTGTGCGACTGATGTTCAGTTGCTGAAATCTTTGACTCATTGATGAATTGAGGTTCTCAGTCCCAGGCACACTTTCATAAACAGTTGCAACTTCTTTTTATTTATTTAGCAGCAAACATCTGCAGATAGAGGGGGCGTGAATGAAACAATAAAAATTTGTTATAAAAATATGTTATTAATACTTAACGTTGACTCAAAGGAAAGTTGCATTTGATAAATAAAGAATTTTCGTTATTTATTCTTACCTAACTTAAAAAAAAAAGATTGATCAAAATGGAATTGCAATATTATGGATTTTGGTACGAAACAATTGATTCTTAGGAAGGAATCAATAAACAACAATATTAAAATTGGTTGTTGGTTAGCTGCTTATAGCTCGCACAAGTCAATAAATATAAGTTTGTGAATTCCTTTGAAACTTTGAATAAAGAACAATTACGTTAAAGGGTTTTTACTACTGAATATTATTATTTAAGGCATAAGCATGCTTAAAATTAAAAATGCTACTCAATTCACGTTTGCGTTTTTGAGACAATGGTCACACTGGCCGATTTTCAATTTGTTTGGCATAACTCGGACACACAGCCGAATTTGAAAATTTAACACTTAAGACTTTTTGTTTAAAATTATATTTCCTATCGAAATGGGTGTTTTAAAAAACTTGCAGACAAATTTCAGCACGAAAAGTTGACAAAATTCAACCAAGAAAAAAAATTGAAAAAACAAAGATTTCTATTTTTTTTTAATAAATTGCTCATTAAAGTTATTTTAGGGCAAAGATAGTCTCAAAAAATATTTAAACGAAAGTAAAGACCCAAGACTTTGAAATGGCATATTCTAAAAAATATTTTTTTTCAAAACTAACAGAGTTATATATCTACATTCAAACCTTACCATTTCTTATAATACCTTGCATTTTTGGTCCAAATATCTCCCTTTTACAATCGTAAAAATAAAGGGTGTCCAGCGGGAATTTTTCAACTTTAAATTGCGACTATCGAGGGGTATCATTCAAATCGCAGGATTAGCGAAATTTTTAGTCGGGAGCGCACCGCGCGTTTGCGGTGGAGCAATATTTGAAGTGCGGTGAATCATTGGTACCTACGTGCGCATCGCGCTTTTTGTACTCATTTTAATATTTGACGACTAAGTGGGGCCGAGCACGCAACTTATCTGGTCGTGGGTACAAAGAATCAGGCAAGAAGGCACAATGGTCAATAGACCTATTCCTGGACCATCAACGTCAGCAAACAACGCCAGAATATGTGTCTGAAGTTCGAAATGAAATTATTCGAAATTCACGTTAATCGATAAGGAAGATTGCAGCCTCCACAGGAATACAAAAATCAACAGTGCATGTTATTTTTAAAAAGAAACTAGAGCTTCACCCGTACAAAATGCAAATTGTTCAGTATCTCAACGAAAGTGACTATCCTTTGCGAGAATCCTTCGCAAGAACAATGCTGGAACGTTTTCGGAGTCGGACAGCACTTACGCTTGGAAACATTTTATTCAATGATGAAGCACATATCCATATTGTTGGATATGTTAAAAACAAAATACATATGCGATACTGGTGCTGTAGCAACCATAGAGAACGCCATCAAAAACGTTTACATTGTTTAAAACGGACAGTTTGGTGTGCGATTTCAGTGAGTGAGCGGGGTCGGAAATGTAAGGGCCCGACTGCAAGAGTGCATTGAAAAAAAACGGTCATCATTTGGATGATATCGTTTAAAAAAAAAAATAAAATAAGCATTGTTACTCTGCATTTAATTGAAATAAAAATAAATAAAAACGACGAAACACATGAGTCAAAAGCTGTATTCAGGCTTGTGAAAGAAAAGAACGTCTTGCAGACCATCTCCCTGTTCGCAGCATTTGTGAGTTACATCACGTCAAAAATACAAAAAAAAAACTTTGGGGATAGTTGTATGAACTCAAATTTTTGTTCACAGATCCTAGATAATATTCCTCTGATAACAAAAATGTGTGCCCAAGACCATTTGGTGGGGGCTGAAACTCTGCCAGACCGTTTGAAAAACCCCAAAAAGTCATCGTAATTTCAGAATGGGAATCAAATCTCGCATTACGAAATCTCACAATTACAAAGTGCAGTCAATTCCGATTAACTGCAATCCGCTTAACTGAAAACCTCGCTTATCTTAAACAAGAAATTTATAACGGAGCCTTTTTTAGCATTTTTTACACAAACTACTTCGCATAACTGAACTCCAATTATATGAAAACTTCGCATAATTGAAACAAATATTTTCGTCTCAAATGCAAATTTTGCACTTATTCAACTTCGCATTAGTGAAACTACCATTGAACGCTGCCACTAAAACTTTAATCAAGCACACCCCTCGGATTTGGAATGTCAAAAACTCATTTCTTGTCAATCCGTCCCTGGAGGGTACGTAACCTTAAAAAATATTGTGCAATGTTGTGGAAGATAAAATAAATGTAATATATTTTTTGTTGAATGAAATTTATTATATGTATTTTGACGGAATTCCGCTTATTTGAAACAAGTTTCAGTTATCCGAAGTTCGGTTAGTTGATGAAAACTCCGCTTAACTGATAAAAATATTCTGCAATTATCGTGTTTCAGTTAAGCGGAGTCGACCCACTTTTAACAATCTCGCAGTTACGAAATCTCGTGAGCCAAAAACTCGCAAAATTTAATTGTATTGCAAATGATTTTTTTTTAAATAAAAATATCGCAAAATCGTTATAATTGATGAAAAAATTTGTTTTTTATGCAACGCAATAAAATTTAATTTTTCCAGATTCCCTAACTTCTATCAAATAAATCGAATGCGCCTCTAATATTAAACCATATTTTTGTTCATAATTTGTATTGTTCATATTTTAATTGTTGTTTAAAGAATATACAAATTGTATATCTAGGTGTAATGTTGGGGCTAATTTTTTAATTGTTAAAATATGTTTTGGAAAACAATAAAATCAAAAGAAAAAAATTTTGGTTTTGGAGTTTCTTTTTTTGGTTTGTAAAATTTTAATTTTTGTGCGAAACTGAGAGCCATAAATAATGTTGCTGTGCAAAATTTTGGTTTGCGAGGTTTTGAAATGTAAAATTATAAATAGTGAGATTTCAGTTCACATTTTCGAGATTTTTTGGTGCGAGGTGTAAATTGGAGATTTTTAAAAGTGAGATATTGAATTTGCGAGATAATGAAAAACGGGATTTTATTTGCGAAATTTCATTTTAGAGACTTTTGAATAAATGCGACATTTCGTTATTCGAGATTTTGTTTTGCGAGATTTTGTACCGCCCGCATTTAAAAAGCCCCAAAATAAGTTAAAGAGTAAAGTTTGGCCCAACAAGCTACATAACACCATTCTGACTTCTATATGGTTTAGTTCATATAAATTGCATAAGGACTACCAAACCACAAAACTTACTCCTTTTTTGACTCAGAACAACATTCAGCTTCAAGTTTTAAGTATGAATGATGAGAAAGCGTTCTCCTTGTTCTTCTCACTCTTTGAAAAGTATCCCTATTTAAAGATGCTAGGCTTAAACTTGGAACTAAAAACTAGCCTAACTTGTTTTGTGAGTTAACTTAAGGACAAAATTGAGGCCATTTTCAGTGGTGGCACCATCTCGATTTTGATAGCGAAAATTTTTAACAGTGCAATTCCGTTGGTGCCATCTCTTTGTATGAAATAGGTAGAAGGGAGATATCCATATCGCACATCGATGATAATAGATTTTTGACAACTGAAAAATAAAGTAACTTCTCAACCAAAAAAACTGTTCCTGAGTTAAATCGGGTTTTTTCCGCACATCGATGATAATAGATTTTTGACAACTGAAAAATAAAGTAACCTCTCAACCAAAAAAACTGTTCCTTACTTAACTCGGGGTTAATTTTTTTCCAGAAGTAGCTTACTCTGATTTAAGTCAGAGTTAACCCTGAACCTATAAACAGTCCCTAACCATAAGTATTCTAGATCAAATTTTTAAAGAAGTTTACCCAGAAATGTTCCAATAATTGACCTAGTATACCCACTTTGATTGTTATGCGGTTGAATTATTTAACTAGTGATTGGTGATATAGGTATATAGCTGCATATATCAATATTTAGAAAAAAAAACAAAAACAAAAATAATTTGGGTTACGTACGAATGACCGACAAAAAAAATGTCGACTGGTTAAAATGTCGACTTTTATCGACTTTTTTGAAAGTTAAAATACCGACTTTGTTTTTACCGACTTATTAAAATGTTGACAGTTTGAAATGTCGATTTGACAAAAAGTCGACTGCCCTGACAGAAGTCGAGAAAAATATCGACTTGTCGGAATTTTTTCCATACTGCAGAAAAGTCGATATAAAAAATAGATCGACATTTTAACCAGTCGACATTTTGACTTGTCGATATTTTGTCTGTCGGTCATTTGAAAGTAACCTTAAGAACAAAGCTCTGCCTTAAATGTTTGCACGGAATAACTATATAAACTCAAGAATCATAAATTCTTTTCTGATTTTTTAACTTTAACTTAACAGTTTTTTGATGCTGTGGAAAATTTAAGACTATGTTCAAGACATAAGTTCTTATTTGAATCTTTTAATAATTAACTTATTTAGGTAGTTATTAATTTTATATTACCTTTTGTTTAGCTTCAAGAAAGTTCAATAGAACGCATTTTTGTTGCCTACCTACATTATACCTTATATTTCGAACTTTTAACTGCTTCATTTTCTGGATGTTTAATTATTGATTAATATTAAAACACATTACAGACTCTGAATAATGGGCAATTAAGACGTCAAAATATATAGGCAACAAAAATTAAATTACAAAAAATGCTATATATTGAACTATGACAATGCGCTTGTAAACATCATTCCCTAAACTATGATCTGATCAAAATGTCGACTTTCAAAATGTCGACTTTTAAAATGTCGACCGTTGAAATCTCGATTCATAAAATCTCGATCACTGTCGACATTTTGAGAATCGACATTTTGAAAAATCGACATTTTAAAAAGTCGGTCAAATTTGTGTCTATATTTTGATCTGTCGGTCTTTTAACCAGTCGAGATTTTTTCTGTCGATATTTTAAAAGTCGATCTTATGGAGTCGATATTTTAAAAGTCGACATATCGTACCCAATCCAAATAATTTAAATAAAACCATCACGCTTTCAGAACTCATAAATAATTTATTAAAATCTTTTTTGTAATCTTATCAAAGACAATGCATTCCCCGAAACTCATCTAAATTAATAAGCAATAGATTAGAGAAATTTCTAACAATAGCCCCATAATTATGTCGATATAATCCCGCCTATCCGTGAACCTATTAATCAATAAATTCACACTGTTAACTGTTGTTTTGAACGATACACCTCATCAATAAATTCGGGAGAATAACAAAAAACAAAGCAGAACAAAAGAATGAAGATATACAAAATAAAAGTGAAACTGAATCCATAAAAAATGACTTTTCTGGTATACGCCTCATTAGCTTCTATTCAAAATGCATTCAAAGACTTATCTCTAAACATGAGCTGTCTACGCACAGAAATACTTTCATTTTTCATTTATTGGATTATGTTCCATGAAAACAAGTCTATACGCACTTGTATTAGCATAATCAAGCTATAAAATCCCACCTAATAACTTTCACCAATGCGTGCATTTTTTTTTTAAATAAAATTCTAGACAAATTCTTTAAAAGACACAAAAATGTCAACTTAATTCCTGCAACACCTTTATCACAGAAATTGAAAGTTATCACAAAATAAATAAAAATATTTACATATTTATGCATATGTTATGTATATTCTCACATTCCAGGTATGTTTTGTCGGCGCCATCAAAACTCCTCGATACCATGCCCGGAATTCTCATGTTAACCGATTGCCTGGAGGCGTGCCAACTCAATGAATCATGTAGTGCTGTCAACTATGAAACGGGACTGTGTGTTCTTTTCAAGTCCAATGCCGATAAGTTGCCAGGTAAGATTTCAGGAGAAAAAAAAAACACGCATTCCAGGATTATAACGCACTGCCTCGAAACGTGTTTCGTATTTTACAGGTTCTCTGTCCCGTTCACAATTCCCTGTGTTCACCATCTACGCACAAAAATCCTGCCTGGGAGTGCGTCCATGCTCGAAGGCTTGGTGCATTGACAGAGTGCAAAGTCATCGTTTGGTTGATCATATCAAATCCAGTCATACGGTTTATTCACGACGGGATTGCCTTGAGTTGTGTTTGGGTGAAACTGAATTCACTTGCAGGTTAGTTGACTAAGGAGCGGTTTTTTTAAAATCACTTTCTTTTCAAATAACATAATTGTGTGTGTGTGGTTCTAGATCGGCAAACTACTATCACCATTCGGGACTCTGTGAAATGTCCGACATGGATCGTATAACTTTGACTGGATCTTCACACTTTGTACCCTATGAAGGATCAGACTATTTGGAAAATAATTGTGCTGAGGAACCAAGCAAACTTTGTGAATTCAAAAGGATTTCGGGAAAGATCTTGAAGACTGTTGACTCCGTCTACCAGGACATCAATAGCATCGAAGAATGTCGTGATCTCTGCTTGAACTCTCCATACAGGTTTGTAGAAAAATTAGGGAAAACCCGGTATCCATCGGTAATATGACTCCATTTTTAGATGCCACTCATATGACTTCAACGATACCGGAGACATGGTGTGTCGCCTGAGTCATCACAGTCGTGCCACCCTCACCGATGTCCTCGACCCCTACCTCGATGTCCCGGAAGCAGCAACTTACGAACTCTCCTCCTGCTACAACGTCTCGATTGAATGCAAAGCCGGTGAAATGATCACAAAGATCCGCACCTCAAAACTCTTCAATGGCAAGGTCTATGCCAAGGGCTCACCCAAATCCTGCTCATTCAATGTGAACAACTCCCTAGAATTTGACTTCCGGATGGGCTACAACGATCTCGAGTGCAATGTTCGCCAAAGTGCCTACGGCCGCTACATGAACGACATTGTTATCCAGCACCACGACAAGATCGTCACCTCCTCCGATTTAGGGCTCGCAGTCTCGTGCCAGTACGATTTGACCAACAAGACAGTCTCCAATGATGTTGACCTAGGAGTCACTGGCGAAATTGAATCTTCGCTGAGCGAAGAGATCATCATCGAATCACCGAATGTAATCATGAAGATCACCTCGAGAGATGGCACCGATATGAAAAGGATTGCCGAAGTTGGTGACCCTCTTGCGCTTCGTTTCGAAATTGTCGAACAGAACAGCCCCTATGAGATCTTCGTACGCGAACTGGTGGCAATGGACGGCACCGACAATGCCGAGATCACCCTGATTGACGCAAATGGCTGCCCCACCGATCATTATATTATGGGCGCCATTCAAAAGCATTCGGGCAATCGCAAGGTCCTCCTATCTCAGTTCGATGCCTTTAAATTCCCTTCGTCGGAGGTGGTGCAGTTCCGTGCCCTGGTTACACCATGTATTCCAAGGTGTGAGCCGGTTATTTGCGATAATGAGGACATTGCAAGTGGTGAATTGAAATCACTGGTATCGTTTGGACGCAGGAGGAGATCCGTTAATGGCACAGGTAAGCAATTGTTTCTTAAAGTTGTTTTTGTTGTTGTTGTTGCTAAGATGGTGATGGTTCTTTGAGATTTTTTGATTATAATATTCATGCGGTACATTCCTTTTGGGTGTCCATGTCTATCTTCCAGAATTCACAAGCCGCCGATCGAAACGTGATGTCAGCCATAAGCCCGCCGATGATAACATCCTGCTGGTGCAATCAATTCAAATTACGGACAAATTTGGATTCAATCAAGAGGACGACAATACATTCGGTGATGCCGATGCCAAGGAGAAGATCTATGCTGCTGTTGCTGGTGATGAGGTGTTCGGTTGTCTCAATGGCTATGGTAAGCTAAGAGTTACATTTTGCAGGGGGAGGGGGCGCACTTGTTATTTTGGTTTTGGGAGAGTGGGTCGATCGGTCAGTCGGGTGTGATTTGCGGTTTGGGTTCATGACTTCTGGGTAATTCGTTTGCGGTGGACATGATGGCAGCATGAACTGGTTCTTCTTCGGTTTCTGTAGGTGCGATGATTGAAGTATCTACCTACATTTTGTGTGCCTGATGAGGTTAACCGTGTGGAACGAATTGAAATTACTGGTTCACGCGAATTCTCGTAATGAATCAATTTATTTTTATTTTTTATAATTTTTGTTTCTTGTTTTCATTCGTTTGAGGCTTACAGCTGAACTATGAATTGCGGTGGTTTTAAGTGTGATAATTAGATAGAGATAGAGCGTCTTCATTAAAAACAAGTTGATGGATTGAAAATTAAATCTACTTCACAAGCTTTACCCTTTAGAAATGTAATATTTGAGCTAACAAGGATATATACTGGCAGTTATTAAAAGGTGTTGCTTTCTTAGCGGATATTCCAGTGTAATTTTTAGGCAACAATTATTTGTAAAATTTGTTGTTCTTCGATTCCAAAGAGTAAGATATAAATTTTCTTACAATTGTGGACAAAACATTTTCCATAAAACTTCGAAATAGTGTTTTTACCAAGCATCCGAAGCTATATGGGGCGTATTTAACCTTACTTCCTTGAACAATTGAAGCTTAGAAGTTATGGATAGGCCTTAAGCATTGAACAGCTTTATATGCTAGACTTCGTTGGATCTGAGCAGCTGCATTTCTTCATCCATGGCTATCGGCTGCCAAAATTCAGCCAAAAGGTGGTGAACATTAACAACTTTTTCTGAGGGTGATAACGGCGAAAAAATTATATGAAATCCCTGGCAATAACTAGGACTGGCTATAAACTAGATCAGACAACCCTTTATAAGTCTTGATCTCGTTAACTTAGTCTCGTTTTTGTGTCATCTTTCATTCAATCCGGTCTTGCTACAGCTGATAAGGGTTTAAAGGCTTTCTGTTGCGGCTAAATATGTATTTGCTTTTATTCTTCATACATATTTACTTTATCTTAGATAAAGTTCTTACTTACTTATCTATATCTACATCCCAATTCATGAAGGATCACAGCCTGAGACACGCCAGTCTTCAATCCTCTACGATCCAAATCACACTGCTTCCAGTTATCTAGATCCAGCTTTCTGGCATCCGGGATTGATTTCTCTTTAACCGGAGGCGGAGGTTCGGTCGTTTCCATTCTGTTGAGCCTGTGACTGGGGCCCAAACACTCTCTTAGCTGGAGCATTATTTTCCATTCGCTCGATGTGGCCGGGTCAATGTAGTTGAAGTGTTTTTACTATCGGGATACAGCTCAGAGTTTGCTGTTGTTTTTTCTACTCCAATTACCATCCTCGTATACATTACCAAATATCCGTCGATGAATTTTTCTTTCGAAAGAGCCCTGTATCATCTCTCCCTTTCTGCTTATCGCCAAAGACTCGGCGCTATAGTGCAAGACTCGTAGTACAAGTGTTTTATAGAGCATGTGTTTCGTCTTTCGTGTGAGGAGTTTTGAACTCATTTCTTACACCAAGCCTAAGAAGCACCGGTTTACTAGGGTAATTCATCGTCCGATTTCTACTAACACATCGTTAGTGTTTGCTCTAAGTTACATGAGCTCCTTGCTAGTTGACAAATCTTTAACGGAAGTGACCGATAATTTCGATATCATTGGCATACCAATTATATCGATCAGCTGAGAATAGTGCCTTTAGTGTTAACGCCTGCCCTCGGCACTATTTGCTCCAGACTGAGATTGAAGAAATCACATGATAGTGCATCTCCTTCCTGAAACCCTGTGCATGTTTGAAATAGTTCGAAAAGGCTTCTCCCTAAACGCAAATCGCACCGCGTTTTTTCCAATATTATGGATCAGCAATAAGGACTTCCTGATGATGAATGTCTATGATCGATCTGCCTGCCAGAAGTCATACTAGTACTTTCCGATTTATACTTTTCTTAAGAACTTAAGACGCTTACACAGCACGTTGGTTAGGATCTTATATGCAACGTTTATCATGGATATGCTTCGAGAGTCCATGCAGGACTCCTTTTTTTTATATATGCGATATATTGAGCTGATAGACAAGTCATCGGGCATGCTTCCTTCCATATAAACTTAGTTGATGAGCTTATGCCCGCACGGCCCTTGCAACACATGCTTGAAGAGCTCCCACCTTGTTGTTCTTGAGCTTCTTCTCTCTCTCTTCTTCTTTACTGGATGCAGAGGATATGAAATAAAGAAGTCAATCCTCAGCTGTCAATTTGATTTGCCTGCAAGCTGAAGCGAACAGCTGATGTATTAGATTTGCAAAGTATTAGTGAAAAGCAGTGCAAAACACATACATAGAATCAACTAGTCATTCAGCACATCATTCAGCACAGGTCTTGTTGTTGTTGCAATTCACATCTATTTCTTCGACACGAAATGAAATTACAAATACAACAATGTAAACAAATGGGTTTTGGGGGGTGAAACGTACGAAGGATTGGCTTCTTTATTTGATATTCTCTGACTGGATTGTGGTAGTGGGCCTTCATTGACCGGAGCTAGGCTCGTTGCTCGTCATATTTCTCGTTCTACCCGATGCCCATTTAGCAGCTGCTGGAAACGCTGCCTGAACACATCTACTATTCTCTGTGATTCGGTAATTAGGTTACGTCCGTGGTTTCGAAGAGCTTTCGTTCTGGTTTTGAAGCTAGTAACTAGTTTATTTTTTTTATAAAACTTCCGGTTGTTGATTCGATCGTGCGACTTTTCGATTTCTTTGAGCTGGAAGGCTGTGTACGCCCTCTTCTTTCTACATAAAGTCTTTCTAGACATTTTTCCGCACCTAGTAGATCTCTCAGGGAAAATATTATACCTTTCTGGAAAAATGAATTATCTACTTTTGAACTGACGACGGGTTGAAAACTGATCATGATTTTCGATAAAAAAAACACATCGAACCCAGCCTTGATCATGCGTATGTCCTGCTCTATTCCATAGTCGAAGGCTACATCTTTGAGATTTCTATCTCTATGATCCTAGTGACTTTGTAGAAATAGAAAAAGTAGTCTTGTACGCTTCATAAAGACCCCTGAGTGGTTGAACGAGTAAGTAGATATCACAATGGATCAATTTGTAGCTTTTCTGCTGACACCCTCATCAACATAACCAAAACATATCATGTGGAAACTTCTAACTCAGAGGGCCAACCCTGCACTTCAGCATGGGATAATAAGATTCCCAGTCCGCGTAAGGACATCTGTGTATGCTGGACACCACAGGGAAACTCCTGGAGAATATGCTTAGACCGCAAATAAATGCTATTCAAACAGCAAGATATTTATCAGGAAAGAAATACGGGTTAAGAATTGGCCTCTCTACGGTCGAAGCAAGTGAGCCAGTAGGAATGGCCGCCCAAATTGCCCAACAGGGAAACCGCTATTGAAGCAGAAAGTCTTCGAATTTCAATTTTCCCACGTTACTCGTGCGGACGGCGAAAGACTTCTTCAAAGACCGGAAGCAGGGGCCAAATTACCGCTTAAGTTATCGAGTAGTACGCGGCTGAACTCTTTCAGCTTGGCATTACCGCTCATGATTCGAGCAATCTAGGATGGTACCAACATTTCATGTGGTTACTCGATCATTCAATCACTGATGGCACTCGCTCACTAGGTCACTGAAGCGGTAATTCGGGCCCTGATCTATATGGGACCGAAGAAGGCCCACGAAGAGAGCAAATCACTTCTGGAGCATCACACGGATCAATCTTGTCGCACGACCTCTGGAATATACCTATCTTATTATAGAATTCTTCATTTGGAGATACGAAAGATACATTTCTCGTAGGTAACGCAGACGATATCATAGCGGTGTTAACGGAAAAAGACACAGAACTCACGCACCAAGTTATGCAACGAGTGAACTTCTAGATGGGTAAGCAAGGCTTAAGCTTGGCCACGGAAAAAAACGGCAATAGTACTGATGACAAACTGACTCTAAACTCATTTGAAGCAAGGATGCAATGAAGTATGAACGTATATGGGATTGAACTTAGGTTATTGAGTCCAACGGCTAGTTAGCGAAGGCTTTTGATTTCGATCACGCGAGACATTCTTCTGTTGGTTGTTGTGAAATTTATTAAAATGTACTCTGACAAGAAAAGTACCGGAGCAAACGTCGGTAGTACGACAACGTGGAGCTTTACCTGATTCTAGCCAAGAGGTGTCGGAGCCAGCCATCCTTTTAGTAGCAGGAATTATTCCCAACTATCTATCAGCAGCAGAAGGGAAGTACATCAACGACAAAAAGGTTAAAATCGAAGTCAAAGTGGTAACCGATCAATTTGACGAAGGAGCTAACAGAAGTGGGAAGAGTGCTTACGAACTCAGAAAGCAAAGGAACTAGCCTCCAAGGCTGATAGGGAACCTGTCTGGTTAGATAGAAACATGGTGAGGTTAATTTCTACGAGTACTTCACCCAGTTAATCAACGGACATGAATATGCCAGCGCCTTTTTTTAACAAGATCGGCAATAGTCTAGCCTGTCAGCATCTTCTTCATCTGCAATGTGAACCTGAAAGATGATATCCCGAGGGGAGAGAGAGTTAAAAACTGAGGGGTAAAAAGTTTTAATCTCGTATATCCTTGTAGAAAGGCGAGTCGGACACATGGGGTAGTCAACGCCAAAAAGACTTACGATGCATAAATCATTTCTTCGCCACCTAAAGGAAAATAAAAATAGAATTGACAAGAGTCAGTTTTAATGACCAAGAACAAATAGAAATCAACCAATTTTTTTTTTGTTTTTAAAAAAGCTGTTAAAAGTTATGATGTTTCAAGTAAAATTGGGAAGCTTATATTTGTCAGACCAAAATAACTAAGTTGTCAAGGGAAACTTAAAAACATTTTCTAGGCCATCATTGGACTAAAATTTAAATTATTTAAAATTGCGTAAATAAGGCCTCGAAAACATCAAAAACGGCAAGATTTTGGAAAGATTTGCACCTAATTAAAGCCTTTCCTTTCAAGTTTGTTAAAGAATATAAAACTTTATAAAGGGTCCGCCAAATAACTTTTTTTTTTTTTTGAAAATGCTATAAAGAAAAAACTACTGAATATTTTCTCAAATTTCTTTTTTTACTTGAAAGTACAATCCTTCCAGTTAATGAAAAATAATTTCATTCAAATGGCTGCTTCGCTAAGTGGGCCTGCGATCGACTTAGAGAAGATGCCGATTTTTCCAAAAAAATCATCTTTTCAGATGAAGTTCATTTTGATCTTGGCGGGTATGTAAACAAGCAAAATTTTCGCATTTGGGGCACAGAAAACCCGCACGCCATTGAAAAGCCGATACACCCAAAACGAGTCACTGTTTGGTGCGGATTTTGGTCCAGAGGCATAATTGGGCCATTTTTCTTCGAGTGGCCGTTACAGTCAATGGCGATCGTTATCGGGCCATGTTGAACGAATTTTTGTTCACAAAAATTGAAGAGGAGGATATTGGCAACATTCGGTTTCAACAAGACGGCTACACTCCATGTAGTAGTAGCATTTTCAAAACAAAAAAAAAGTTATTTGGTGGACCCTTTATTTAAACTAGATCACTGTTGGACCAAAAATGTGATCTTGGCTCGAAAAATCAAAAAATAATATTTTGAATTTTCATTTGGATTTTTTGTCATAAATTTAGCAAAATTCTTTTTGTATTTTAATTTTTGTTTATTTTATTGAAAAATAAAATTTAATTTACCTATTTCGACGGAATTTTACAAAAATTGAAAACAAAAACTCCATTAATAAATAAACAAATATTCTGCAATTATGTTGTTGCAGTTAAGCGGGTCGACTGTAAGTTAACACGATGGCCTAACATCCGCCAAGCCACACATCGTCGTCGTCAACAAAGAACCATGCTGACACAGCTGATTCTATAAACGAAGCAGACTGGTGTCAAGAACCGACGACGATAAATATGAAATGCTATATCTTCCACAAAGTGCAATGTATGTAATTCATTGTGGGCTTGCAGGGTTTTAGTTATTAAGTAAGTGATAAGTATTGGCAGTCTTTAACAAGTCTCAATAAAGTACAAACAGTGACGTTTATTCGAAGGTGCGCAGGTGTTCTCCGCACACCCTACCAAAATCTTAACATATGCACTTGTCTTTCTTTTTAATATTTTACCTGTATCAATATCCCAAACAAAAGTATGGACACACCCTATCCAAAATAAAATGATTCCACTCAGTAAAAGTAAACAAAATAAAACACCATGTAGAAAAGGTGTTCTCAAAATTCAGCGCACCAAGGCAAAGCAAATTCACAGACAAAAAAATCTAAAACAAAACCAACACGAAGTTTTTTCTCCTATACCTATCCCTACCAGTACCCTTATTGTCCCTGATCACACGTGAAGAAATTGAAGCATTTTCTGCGATTTGTGATGGTGAGCGGGGTAACTTGCAGAAGAGGGAGGGGGATGAAATATTTTAAAATATTTGAAAATATTCGGTGTAGAAAATTGACGTTTTCTTTTGTGTTTCCTATCCAATCCAACCAATCAAATCGTGCCTTTCATTATGAAAATACGAAAAACACAAAGAGGAGAACAAAATCTGCAGAATAATTTTCTTCACATCTGAACACTTTCCTTCTTCATGTGTAAGCAAGCACATTAATCTATATGACTTTGGTGTTCAACTTCATCAAGCGCACAATCGTTCTTCATTCGGCAACTCGAAGCAAATTCATTTCCTCTCAAAGAAACGAAAAATTCACCCATCAGCACCGAGGTAAAGCAAATCCACATACAAACATTAAAAAAAAAAACAAACAAAAAGTTCATTCTTCCCTATAGAAATTTAGATAGCAAGGTGTTCAACTTCATCGAGCGCACCACGGTCACGGTCCTTCATTCTGCACTTCGCTATGCAGAGAATTCTGTATCTGTTTCATTTTCGTTTTGCCTTGCGCCAGTGGTAATGGATGGTGATATCCACATTACAGTGCTGGAGGATCATTAAAAAAATTCCTTTGCTTGGGAATTAAAAAAAAAAATAGAAAAAAGGGAAGTCTACTGATTTTTTTGAACTATAATTTTTTATATATAAAAAAGGTGAATACACATTTTTGTTTTAGAATTATAAAAAAAGCAAAATAGCAAATAAAGTGAAAAATATCATAATTGCTTTAAAAATATATTGAATTTTATTTAGACTTTTAACACATTTGATTTTTTTGATCAATAAATTTGATGCCTATTTCAAGGAATACCTAATATAGCTTGGTTAACACCTTCCCAGATGAATGTATTAAGTTTTCTTTTTGAATAAATTAAAGTAGCCAACGTTTTTGAAAATTAATAGGCATAATATTTCCAGTGATTAAATTTAACACGTAGAATTATTTACTGGCCCAAAATGTGTAGAATTATTTAAAATAAAATACAACTGACAAAACAATTATTAAAGAGGTTTAGAACAGTTTCAAACATTATCTTTTCTTTTTTTTTTATTTTATTAAATGAAAAAAGCCCTCCTCCTCTAATAATTGGATTACAGTTCTATAATGTCCTTCATTTTTTACAAAACAAACTATAAGTTGATGCATTGGCTTCGTGGTTACCTATTCTCATTGGCGTTTTTGCTCTGTTGTACTTTTGCTGACCTTGATTACTTTTTTCAGTAAACTAATAGTGAGAAAGTTTTGTAACCGCTTAGAATTATTGTTGTTTGAAGTATCTGCTTGTTTTTTCAGTGAATAAAGGCCTGGTCAAACAGAACGCGATCCAGCGATCTTTGTGAGAAATTACAAACAAAATTTGATCGCCGCGATCTTTTTTACACAGGGAAGTATTGATCGTATCGCCGGATCGCGTTCTGTTTGACCAGGCCTTAAGTGTCCGAAAACAGGCTGGCTTTGGAACGCTGGTACTGTGTGCAAAGAAAAAAAGAAAAATATGTTTTCATTGCAAAATAAGTGAGCGCACACCTAACTGAAATCACCACGGCACGTCCCTGAGTACAAAGCTTAATAACACTGAATTCTAACGAATTTCATTACTTGTACATTAATCGTAGAATACTTTCTGTACAAAAACTTTTTGCTTCAAGTAAGCTTTATTGGATGAAAGCTCAAGAACTTATTTTATTTTCAATCACCGGTTCGATTTAACCTCTTCCGATATCATTATTCACTTAATATCCATACTCATCAATGTACTGCAAACATGTTATCGATCATCGACTTTCCGTATTTATGAATTAACTTTCTTAAATAACAATTTTTTTTTAATAATTTTTCATCAAACTCGCATTTTTGTCAAAGTTCCCATCGTATCACTTCAATTACTTTCTTCAAGACCAAGAAACTTTAATAACTCTATTCAAAATCCCAAAGAGCTTGAACCACTAGACATTTTTGTTTTAGTGACATATCACATGAAGCCTAAAATAGCATTTAAATGTCACTCCATCTAAGAACCAGTACCCATACCTACTTAACCTACGACCGGGGGCATAAAAGTTTTTTTTTTTAACAACAACAGCGGCCATCCATAAGAGTCATTTCAGCGCGCATGACAAAGAGGCCATAAACGTGTCACTGTTTCCGTTTTTGGTAATAAAGAAGTATATTCATTCTGCCTGTGAACAAGAAGACTGAATATATCCCAAACGACTTTCTCTGCTGCTACTTCTGCTGTCTGCCTGCTGCTGACGCGCATGTAGGTTTTGACCAAGTTCGCGGTTCAAGGGCATCCCACTTATACGATATTTTTATACAAGTTTTATTTTACTTTCACCAAAATAATTTATAATTTTGTAATAACTTTCAATTTATTTTCTATAATACCTTTGCAGGACTAATAATTGCATCAGCTATGTTCCTGCTTGCTCAGCTTACAGTCATTGCAATTTGGAAGAAAATCCAAAAGCGAAACAAGAAAGAGAACTATCTGTATAATCATCATCAGACGCATTCTAATACACCAACGAATTTTGCACCCAGCATGGTCTACGGTCAGCCCTGTGGAAGTCCCAGTGACACATTAGGAAAACTTTACGACAGCGGCATGTCAGGACGATATGGTCAGCAATTTTGAGTCACAATCTCCAAAACCCCCGAAACCTCTTTAACAAAACGAGGTGGATAACTAGAAATTAACGAAGAAACTGGAGAACCAGCTTCTGCTGAATTAGATTTAAATTAAAAGCAACTTAAGACTTTTTTTTAATTCTATTTATTTAAATTAATTTAGTCTAATTTAAAACTTAAAACTAATTTATATTTAATTCTATTTATTTTCCCCTCTCGTTGAGTGTAATAAATCGCTCAGTAATTCTATGCCCGATTTTAATAAAAAAAAAAAAAAAAAGAGAACACAAAATCGAAGCTCCCAGTGACAGAACAAAAAAGTTTTAGATTTTATACCTCAATTCTAAACAAAATAAAATTCTAAAACTTAAAACAAATAAATATAATTTCCTTAAAAACAAAGCAATTTAATTTATAAGGTAAATTTATAAATATAAATTTGTTAAAATCGGGCATTGATGCAAGTCTAATTTTAAGAATCATTTTATTTTAAGTCTTAAACTGTTACACTTTGAGCGCGTAATGATGCTTCACTTATCTGTAAATAAGTAGTATCCAATTTTTAGATTTTTAAGATTTCCACTTTTTATCTTTAATTTAAATCTGTCCTTTATCTAAATTAATTTCATTTTATTTGAAAAGCATATAGATTGGAATTTTTGAGACAGTTCTTAAGTGATGAAGACTTTTGTATCAAAATGTTTTCAGAAATGTCCAAAAATATCCGAAGAGAGTGTATTCAAAAAAAATCTTTTTACTAAAATCATTATTTTTAAATTCCTTTCTTTTTAAGTAAAACAAAAATCAACCAGTTAAGGTGCTAACCTAGTTTATATTTTAATTCATTTTTAATACAAAAAAGAAAAAAACAAAACGATTTTATTTTATAAAGAAAAGAAGATAAAGAAATAAAATAAAATGTACTGACTTAGTGAATAGTAATAAAAAAAAAGAGATGCGTTTTAATTATATACAAAAAATTACTTAATTAAATTAAAACAATGTTAGCGTTTGAAGTTGGCTATAATTAATTTGAATTCCTTATATTAAGTAGGGAAAAGGGGTTGAAAATTATTTGGTTTTAAAAAGATAAAAGTAGAAGATCCAAGTAAATATTGTATTTTTTGATAAATCATTGCAAGAGTCAAGAGACACCCTTTTACAACTATCAATTATCAACTTGGTAGTGGATAAATTTTAAAATCGATGTTTTTTTAAACTAACAGAAGTTTTGATTATTGGGAATGATACAGACCGTTGCGAAACACAAGAAAATTAAAAAATTAAAAGAATGATTGATTAGTTTCTTAATAATTGAGTTTAGAAAACCCAATTTTAAAGGTTTATCAAGAGTATTAAGTTTATAATTGAGGCTCTGAGTTCCATAGTGGCCTAAGCATAGTTTTGATTTTTTTTTTTCAACATGATCAGAAAATAAATAGTTTTTGATTTTGTATTAAAGATTTTTGAAAATATGTACCAATATAACTGATCAGATAGGTCACTCTTGCACTCAAGCTTTTGATTTTTTATGGTTGACTTCTTAGTACAAAAAGTCCTTTATTTATGGCATGGAGCCAACAATTCAAAAAATTTAAATGCAGTAATAAAAACTTCAATTTCAATTAAATTTCAGTTAGGCAACTATGGCTCTCATGACTTCAATTGATAGTCGTGATTGGGATGGGACTGTCTATTAGAACTATGGAACATTTGTATGTAGGTATTCATTAGGGTGTTGGTGTCCAATACTCATTTCTACTTGTACTCTCTAAGCCAAGTATTAAAAAGAATTACATATACATAGAGGGGATTTATTTCAAAATTTTTCCATTTAGTCCAGTAAATAGAGAGGTTTTACCCTACAAAAGGTTGGGTAGTTCTTAATTTTTGATATGTTATATGGTATGGCTAGTAAATGAAAATTCCAAAATTCCACAACCACGCCCCCTCCGCCCCCTTCAAAATCCTGGAAAAACTTCAAAAAATCGGCACTTTTCTCAGTTTTTTGCTTATAACTTCTTTTCGGTACATTGTTACGGAAAAAAGTATATGGAAACTAACTACAGTCGACGTCCTCTAAGTCGAACTCCCCCTAAGTTGAATTTCCCTCTAACAAGAATTTTTTCACCATGTTGGTTGTATACTATACTCTCAAATTTCCAAACTTATTTATTTCTCTCTAAATCAACCTTTTGCAAAACTCTTTTACTTGAAATAATTTTGATATCCCGTGAGAGTTCAGTTTAGAGGGAGTCGACTGTATTTTCATTTTGTGACCAATACAATTGGTTTACACTGACAACACAATCCCACTGCTGAATTTCGATAAAAACTTTGAAGTAACCATACCTTTCCAGATCCACCTGGGAGGATGTGGAATTCTTAGATCAATCAATTCATTTCTACACCGACGGATCGAAGACCGACAATGGGGTTGGTGGGGATGTGTTCTCTGATTTTAGTCTCTCATTCCGTCTTCTAATCACTGTAGCGTATTCCAGGCCGAACTTCTAGCGATAAAAGAAGTACTATCTTGGCACAAAGAAAACGTGATATCAACCTTCTCTGATAGCCAAGCTGCTATTAAATCTCTGGACTCTGTCTCTTCAAACTCTAACAGCCCTTAACTGTCGATCATTTCTGTTGGAGATGCCGCAACAGTTTAATATTCACCTCTGTTGGGTGCCGGGTTATAGTGACATTCCAGGTGAATGTAAAGCTGATGAGCTCACTAGAAGTGGAGCATTACTACCCATTTTACCTGAAAAGCTAAATATTGGTATGCCCATCGCTACGTGTAAGCTTTTGCTGAAGCAAGAAGCCTTGGAGAGAACAAACATTGGGTGGGACAACATCACTACTTGTTTGGCGACAAAACAAATTTAGCCAAGCCTTGACTTAAAGCGCTCCAAGTGTTTAAAATCTCTAAGCAGAGTGCACATAAACTCTAAGGTGTCATAACGGGGCACTGTTTGAAAGGTAGGCACGCAACGCGGCTTGGCGTACTTTTAAATGATTTTTACAGAAGCTGTATAGACGAGGAGAAGGAAGAATCGATTCCTCACCGTCTCTGTAATTGCCCTGCTCTTTCACACAGACGTAGGCTCCACTTAGGAGGTTACAACTATAACGATCCTAGTGATCTGGCAAGCAAAGACATTTACAGTCTTGCACGCTTCGTCAGGAGCTCTTAATTGTTTCACGAGTGAGGAAGATTTTTCAAGATACATGTGGTATCACAACGGGCCAACTTTGGTCTAAGTGTCAGTATTGATCACTGACATCCAGCTCTACCTAACCTAACCTAACCTAATACAATTGGTAAATTTATGCAAATTTTGTCCACGTTGTTTGTATACGGAGCAAGTCTTGTCTTCCATCCTACTCATTGGAATACAAATTGTAGGTAGTTATGATGAAGGACATTAAAATGAATGTCAGTAAAAGATCAAAAATTCTGAAAATGACCAATGAACTTCAAGTCGAGACGAAAAAATGCTTTTGGAAACCACTGCTTCTAATCTATGTTTGTCAAAAAAGGTTCAACACTCTTCTTACGCTCAAGACACTTCTACTCTCGGTAAGATGAAAATCAGTAATGAAAACTGATACTGGGCTCTTTCGCAAGTAATACTCTATTTTTGGAGGAGAAGGCACAAACGTGAACTCAATGAGCTGTTCAAAGACAATGTAGTCCAAAAAATCAAAATACATCGACTTGGCTAAACTAGATTGTGCGAATGGGAAACAATGCTCCAGCCATTTGATTTTCTGAATCCCAAGTTGAAGGCAATAAGGACGATCAAACCTCTGGATCAGAGGGTAAGCCATCACCAGAGTACTTGTTGTTTCGGCCCTTCATGGGTCATCTGAACAACACCCGAATTTTTATAATTTTTTCCGAAAATATTATGATTTAAACAAGTGGGAGCGGCAGTGGGTGGAAGTTAATTGTATTGGTTTTTCATCTCGTCAATTATCATGTCTATAAATTTCATCAAAACCAGTACCTATGTGGTTTAGTTTTTAATGGAATTTTGGGCACTACCTCCAAAAAATAGCGACTAAGACACCGGGCTCAGAAAATCGTGATGTCTATCCAAGTTTTCTGATTCTCCTATGTATACTTCAATCGATTAAGGTGGTTAGACAAATCGGTAATAAAATTTCTACGGGATTCCAGTACACTACAGTGCAGTATAAAACAGACAGAAAATAAAGTGAGTTCGTAAAAAAGTTTGAATAAAAAACACTTTCTCAAAACTCACAGTATTCCAGATTGTATTGGTCACAAAATGAAAATACAGTTGACTCTCTCTAAGTCGAAATCTTCGAGTCGAAATCTTCGAGTTAGAGAGAGTTTGCAAAAATTCGATTCAGAGAAAAATAAATAAGTTTGGAAATTTGACAGGAGTATACAACAAACATGGTGAAAAAATTCTTGTTAGAGGGAAATTCGACTTAGGGGGAGTTCGACTTAGAGAACGTCGACTGTAGTTACATAAAATTGGTAGCCAATTAAATTATCTACAAGATTGATTATGACAAATTTTGTCCTAAAATTGACGGTTAAGGAGTTATTGTGCTGTAAAGAGGGAATAAACTGAAAATCTTACAAAATACGAAATTTTAGCCTTTTTCGGGAGCTCCATAGCGCTGATTGTAGTGATTGTACAAAAATACTTTCTGGATTATATTTGTAGGAAATTTTACTGTCTACAAAGTTTCCATATACTTGCCGATTTTTTGTAGTTTTTCCAGGATTTTGAAGGGGGCGGAGGGGGCATGGTTGTGGAATTTTCATCTACTAACCATACCATATAACATATCAAAAATTTAGAACTACCCAACCTTTTGTATGGTAACCCCCCTATTTTTACCTCTATTTACTGGACTAATTTCACTGATAAAAAACCCTTTAACTATAAATATCTTTGTAGACTCTTTTGATTCTTGTTGCTTGTGACAAATGAAATATGTGGACCAAGTTTCATGACAATGCTGTTGGAATTTGGTAATATTTTACTTGTTTCACTAAAAATTCAGTCATCATTTATTAAATGGACTATAACTATTTTTAAGGTGGTTGTATCGAGTTCGTTCTGATTTCGTAAGATTTGGCATTAAAAAATGCTCTTAAAACATGTCACATGCTTTTATTATACCAATATGAATATTTAATTTAGTTAATCTTTCATATCCCCCCTCCCCAGCACTTTGAAAGTGGCTTTTTAAAAAATCCAAAGCAGGTTTTCAATCAATTTTGAATGGAATGTAGTATATTGTGAAATTATGCGTCGACACCATCTTTAAATTTTATTAATAAAAATATTTTCCTAACTTTTCTTGGCTTTTCAAATTTTCTTTCCCAAAAGGGTGGAAACCCTCTTCGTTCAAGGGGAGGGTTGGGAGAAAATCAATAGTAAATAATATGGTTTCAAAGGTGCTAAAGCCGACGGGGTTCTAGGGTCATCGTCCGACCCTTGGTTTTCGATTTATAAGTAAAATTTCGGGATTTAAGCTGGTAAGTGCCAATTCTTCTGTAATAGAAAGAAGAACAATTAAAGTTGGGCCGGGCAATTAAAGCCTAACATGTGTTTTTTAAGCCCCTAGGGAATTGGATGAAAATATTAGAGTGGGGCTTACAAATTTGCATGTTCGATGTGGTTTTTCCCAATTATCAAGGAAATTCGATTAACAAAAGATGTTGGAGCTTTACAATTTTAAATGTAAGCTGTTGTTTTTCCCAGCTTCAAGAAACTGAACACTTAAACGGTGTTGGGGCTTAAGAACTTAAATTTTACTTTGTTTTAAGCCTCTGAGGAATTGGACCAAAAAAGAAGGCAAACAAAAAATGGTGCTTTTTTGTTCAAGCCGTTAGATCACTGGGCGAAACAATCAAGATTAGTTCAGAAAATTTACAAATTAAATGCAATTAAGGAGCTAAAGGACAACATCTGAAAGTTAAATTTTAAATATTTTCTAGTCCAGTCAGGAAATCGAATGCCGGTCGTTACTTGGTGTGGACCTTTGTTTTTGTGACTGGAATTCATTCCTTACACATTAAGGATGAAATTTAGCTTGGGAACCATTCTTGTAATCCTGTCACTTGGACGCCATTTTGAAAAATGACACCCAATCTTATATTTGTAATTAATTTTTGACATGCTAGCTTAGTAACTGGCGCCCAATCTTTTGAAAATGGTTATTTTTTTTTTAAACTCGTAAATTTCCATAATCAAAACAACGATCTACGTCCTAAAAAAAAGGCACATACGGGTAAAATTTAAGTGGTGCCCCTTTTCGGAAAAATACCTTTTTTTTATCTCAACGGGTGGAACCTCCACTTTTTGATCATTTTAAATATTTTTAACATGAAAAAATTGCGGAAAAGCATCTAGCTGCCAAATGCGTGAAAAAAATTATATTTTCAAAAATATATGTTGAGTCGACCCAAGAATAAATAAATTTAGGCGCCAGTGGAGAACCAGGGCCTAGTGACTTAAGACTCTCAACCATTACTGTGTGCGTGTTATTGGCAGGAATGGAGGGGACCCACAATTTTTTACTGAGTCCAAAGGGCTAGATGAGAAGCATTTATTCACGACAAGTATACTTTTGGAGGATTTGTCAGTTCCTGGCAAAAGGAAGTACCTCGGGAAAAACATTTCTGTTTTAATGTAGGTAGCAGCGGTGGGGAATCGAACCCAGACATTCGGCAAGACAGTCCAACGCATTATCTACTATGCCACGATGAACTATGTTGAGATGATCCACTTTTCGTTAAAACTTCAATGTTCTAAGTGAAAAACGGTTTTTTTAAACAGTCTGGCAGGGCGATTTAAACACTCAAATGATCTCAGATTCCGTGATATGGGATCCGCGGAGCTTATCTAGGGAGGGGTGAAAACCAATTTTGGCTAACACGATTATCCTCGAAGTTGCATTCATATTTTTTACTTGCGATATAGGTACTATAATAGGGCAAGTTTTGGATTCGTGCAAGAAAAAATTTCGAGATAGCAATCAAACATGACATAACGATGATAGAGAACACGAAAAAAGTGGGTGGCACAATTCTGTCTGTCTGTCTGTCCGTACCTCAACCTACAGCCTAAACCACTGAAGCGATTTTCTTCAAATTTTGAACTTAAGGTTTTTTTTTGTAATTCTCCAGAGGGGAAATTGGAATTTTTTTTAGCTCAAAAAATAACGGTACTTGCCATACAATCGTTAAGGAAAAGCTTATTTATCTCAAAAACGGCTCCAACGATTTTGATAAAAAAAATCAGTGTTTTATTGTAGATATGATGTACCTTTTAGTAAGAAAAAAATCACCAAAAACATTTATTAACGGTACCTGCCATATAACGGTTTTTGTTATTTTTGGTTTTCTCATTAACCACTAATCCGATTTCCATAAAATTTTTTGCACAAAAGCTTTGTTAAAATATAAATAATACTGCATGCCAAAATTTTTGAAAAATTAAATTTCGGATTTTTAAAAAAAGATATTTGTTTTTTTTTTTGAAAATTCAATATTTCAAAAACGGGTTCATGAATTATTTTGAAATTTAAGTTTTAAATGTATGTTAATATATACTCAAAATTGACATACCAATTTTTTTTTTTGAAAAATGTTAGAAAAATTTTATATATAAAAAATTAATTTTTAAGAAAACGGCTCCAACGATTTTAAATAGTTTTTTTGCATATATTTATATTTTTCAAGTAATCAAATGGCATACTTTTTTTTTGAGCTTTAAGCTATTTATCAGACTGTTTATACAATTAAAAGAACGATTTAGATGCTTTTTATACTTTTTCTATAATAACTTGAATATTTTTTAAAGTTCTTAAGTCCCACACAACTTGAACATAAGAGCACGTACGTGCGATCCAGTCGTGCATTTTATTTTCGATGCACTGTTTCTCGCAAAGGCCCCAGTTGATTTTGACTTTGATTTTTTGAATAGCCCTTAATGAAGTTTTCGACGCCTATACTTCTTTTTTTGCTATCACTCACACCCAAAATCTGCTGTGGGCTCTTAGTCTATTAGTTCACCAAACAGCTAAAGATTAGTATTTTCTTTCCTATATATCTTTCAGCTATTAAAAATAAAATAAACAGTTCAAAAACATGATCATCAAAAATTTATCGTTCAATAGAACTGAGAAATTATTTTGTCCAAAAATAAAATAATCGCTGAAATTTATGAAATCGCATCTTTCTGAAATAGTGTCCTATCTGCCATACTAAAATTAACATACGTCCCATTATATTGCTTCCGACTTTTTAAATTTACTTAACAAACTAATATCCTCTTCCATAATAAAAAGGCCCTCGGCATAGACTTAAAATGTATGAACTTTCTATATAGAGACTATTATGGAATTGTTCCTGATGCGGACGCCAACTAAAAATGTCTTCCTCAATAGTTTTAGTCACTGCACTTAATATAAGCTTTACCTATAATTAAAAGATGCAAGTTGAAATGGAGTATACAAAATTTGCATCGATAATCCCTCTTCCTTAACCCATCGTTATGCGCAGATATGTTCTAAGAACTAACAAAATTATTACATTTTCTTTTTTTTTATAAAGCGACCAAAGATAGCAGGTTGATTTTCACAAACACAAGACTCTTCCTTGAGCATATAGCATTCATTCTAGGTTCTAGCAGTCTCAGCTTCCCCATTCTAACCAGGTGCCAGAATTGGTTTGACTATCCTGTCCTTTACCTTTCCCATCATCATACTTTAACTGATGCAAACGTGACCGATATTTTTCGTGATGCTTAAGACCTAAACGACATTTTGTTTACCAAAATCTCCCAACACAATCACCTTGTGCACTATAACACGTGCTGCATTAAAGCGGGTTATAGTCTTGGTTCTAACAAAGTTACAAAAAAAACACTCAGAGGTACAGAAGAGTTAACAAATATATATGTATATAGATATTACAAAATCCAGGACAAAATTCGAATACTAAATCATTTTGATTTCTTCAAATATCCTGGTTCCCTCATGTGTTCACATGGTCCAGCAGCATTCTCTAACCTTTATAACTTCACCTAGATTGCACGCGCGGTTTGTAGATACATAAGACTCTTCATACCTAGTTATAATAGTGGCGTGTGGATGTGGTGAAGAAATCTGATTTATTGCCATCTCTGGACAACAACGATTGAAATCGTTGCAGCGCGGCGTGCAATCACGAACGCACTTGCGGCCCATAACTGTCATCGATGTGTGTGCAATCATTTATCTGCTCTGGTGCACTCACTGAGCGTGATCCAAGTACTCAAATCACACATCGTCAGTGTTTATAGGTTGGAAATATTATATGAGTGTGCCAAGCATAATGTTCTTTGAAGCTTCCCTTACACCACACAATTGTAGACATGGCCGCATTAAGTTTTGTTAGGGCCTTTAATGTAGGAAGGATTGTCTAAGCGAAGATTTTATAGTGCTAGTTAAATTTTTGATTATTCCTCACTAACTTACTTACATAGGTGGCACTACAGTTTGGGGTGGACCAGCGCCTCAACCAACAAGCTTATTCCAGCCGGCTCGGTTTCTAGCTAGCTGTCTCCAGTTTCGCATTCCAAGTTGTCCCATCGGTTTGGATTCAAAGACTTTATGGGCTGGAACATTGGAGTACATTCGCTCTAGGTGACCCAGCCACCTCAGTCGTTGGCTTTTCACTTTTGTTGTTAGGTCGGTGTTGCTGTACACCCCGTACAGTTCGTTGTTGTATCTTCTTCTTCATTCCCCATCTATGCAGACGGAACCAAATATCACCCGGAGAATTTTCCTCTCAAAACAGCTACGTGTTTTCATCCACCGTTAACAGTGTCCATGCCTCTGTACCATACATCAGGACCGAGATGATAAGCGTCTTATACAGGGACAGTTTAGTTGCCTTCTTAGCCCAAAGAAATAGCGATTGGCAAGAGTTATCCTTCGTTTGATCTCAGCACTGGTATTGTTCGCAGAGTTTATAGCGGATCCTAGGTAGACAAGGTCTCTGACCACCTCAAAATTATAGCTGTCTATAGTAAAGTTCTGTCAGAGACGTCGATGTTGGGTATCCTTTCTTGTTGACAGCATATACTTCGTTTTGCTTTCATTCACCGTTAAACCCATCTTCTTGGCTTCCTTCTCAATACTCACAAGAGCACCACTGACATCACGCTTTGTTCGTCCGATTATGTCAATGTCGTCAGCGTTAGTGAAAAATTGGACGGACTTTTGAAAGATTGTGCCTCTAGTGTTGACGTGCGAGTTTTGCACTATTCTTTCAAGACCGATGTTGAAGAAGACGCATGACAGCGCGTCACCTTGCCTAAACCCCTTTTTGACATCAAAGGTGTCGGTGAGGTCAAAACTAGACATTGCTCTTTATAGTTCGTCTCTATAGACGCTGCCATACGCGGCCTTAAAATCGATGGAAAGGTGATGGGTATCGATTTGAAACTCCTAGGTATTTTCCAAGGTCTGCCGTTGTGCTAATATTTGGTCGATGGTGGACTTCCCTGGCCTAAGGCCACATTGATGTGGACCTATTAGGGAATGCTTTCCTCTGACCATATTTCGCAGATGAGCTGGTGCACACTCCTAACAAATTCATCGCCAGCCACTATGAATAGCTCGGCCACAAGATCATCAGCTCCAGCAGATTTATTTGACTTAAGTTTAGATATAGCTATCTTTACATCGTCCAGATCGGGTGGACGGAATTGTTGACCTACGTCGCGTCGTCCAGGTTGAATGGTACAATTTGCATGGTAACGGAATTCGGTTCGTCATCGCCGTTATACAATTGGCAGAAATGATTTTTCCATATCCTCAGCACCGACTGCGATTCCACCACGATGTTCCCCTGATTGTCCTTGCAGGCTTCGGTTCGGGCCTTGTAAACATGGGAGGTTTCTTTTACTTTGTGGTAAGACTTCCGAACTTCATTCTTGCAATGACATCCCTCTATTTTCTCGATCGCACGCTTCTCATGCTCTTACTTTTTCCTTCTAAGAAGCTTGTGTTCCTCTCTACTCGTCTGCTCGTATAGAGCTTGCGAGCAGCTCTGGTCCTTCAATGCAGCGCCGCTTTGTATGCCTATGGTATGCCTATTGTTTGGCCGCATGCATTTGCCGGCATTCTTCGTCGAACCAGGGGTTTCGCTGAGGTGGTCGTGCGAGGCCCACCACGTCAGAGGTGGCATCACTGATGGATTCCTGGCAATTTTTCCGCTGGTTCTCGATATTTGCAGTTGGTGGCATAGGACCATTTAAGAGGGCGCGAGAGGCTCTATTGGAAAAGGATCTGGCAATTTCTTGCAACTGTAACCGTCCGATGTCAAACTTTCTCACGGTATTTTCTTATTTTGGCTTTTGTCTGGATATCCGTAGCATTACCGTCCGAGTCAACGTTGGTCCTCGGAACGTTCGGACTTCCTTGATACTGCAGGAGTGCTTTGTGTCGATCGCAATATGGTAAATCTGGTTGGCGGTTGATTGAATAGGAATTCACCATGTCCTCTTACGAATATTGAGATGCGGGAACTGCGTTCTAGATCGATTAGCCTGAGTCCGTTAGCGGAGGTGGTGTCTTACAGGCTCTATCTTCCGATTGTGCCACCAAAGACGTCTTCTCTTCCTAGTTTGGCATTAAAATCACCAAAGACATCTTTAATCTCATTGCTGGGGCATTGCTCTTGTCTTGTCCAGGAGCTCGTAGAACTCATCCTTGGTGTTGTCATCTTTCTCCTCTGTAGGGTCATGCGTGCATATGAGGCTAATGTAGGCAAATTTACCCTTGATACGAACTGTCGTGAGGCGCTCGTTCACATAGTTGAAACTCAAGACTTTTTGCCTAAGTCTGCCTCTAACGACGAATCCACATCCAAAGAGACGCTGCCCTTGTGGTCGGTAACAGTCACCGTAGAATATGTGGCAGTCCATCCCATCGCACTTCTTGGATGGCGGTGATGTCTGCATTGTAGCAGTATAAGGCTTCCGCTAAATGTTCGGCTACACGTGGTTTATAGAGATACAGAGCATTCCACGTGGGGATCCGATGTTCGTTGTCCTTATTTCGTTTGCTAGGTTCGTCAACGGTAAATCCGTTCGTATCCGAGGCTTGTTGTTGCTTCGCAACTAAAATAGCTTTACATCACCGGAAAGTTACCCCAACGGTACAACCCCCAACCTGGAGGACCAGACCCTTAAAATATAAATCCAAGGGTGGGGAGTCGGATTAATCGCTCCTTATATGTCGTAGGAGCCCGTATAAAGATGTTCACAGTTCAACCTTACTGGAACTGTAGATGCCACCGTTGATTCCAATTGGAAAATTCTTCCGCTGCCACCTGGATAAAGAAGAAGTGCCTTGGTGGGAATGCTCCCTCACCCTTCTCTCGTTTGCTGCCTCCTAAAACCGTCCACAGGATTGGAACCCCATCGGTAATATTGTGCAGTATAGTCATATGAAGCAATAAATTTGTAACTGGCTAAAACTCCAACAAATGAATAAGAACAATTTCTTTTATATAAAAGACGGTAAGTGAGATATAAATTCAAAACCAATTTTGGTGACCTTTGACCCTAAATAAATTATCTTAATTTTTCAATTATTTTGTGTCACCTAATACTCTACTATTGCAAATGTGCCAAATATGAACTTTGCAAGAATAAATTCGTGAAGATCTATATTAGTCCAAAATTTCAATTCAGTTTGATAAGCGCAAAGATGTAAAACCTTGATTTAAGCCTATTTTTGACAGGAGAATTTTTTATTAAAACCAAAATAGTTTATAATTTAGATTTCCTCAAATATTTTGTAAATCTATAATTTTTTTTAAGTCAAAAGCTAAACTGAGCGAATTATTTTCCAAAATATAGAAATAGTAAGCCCTTAAGCACTTTGATCATCCACTTCGCTAGTTAAGACAAGAGTATACCGAATACAGCCCTGTGTTCAGCCTCCATAAAGTTGTCATTGGATATTGTTTGGGCGGCTACGTAAAATGCCTTTATAGGAGTAACGATTAACACCACAAGCTATTGCCATGCACTGCACAACCAACCATCACAACAGAAAGTGCAAGTGTTTCAAAGATAGGCGCCTTGCAAGAAGCGTTTTATATAGACGCAGAGGTGGCTAAAATGACAACTTGATGCGCGAATGTATTCATGGAGAAGAGTGTGCCAATTAATTACTCTAGCTACAGGCTTAATGTGGTAATTAAATGGCCGATTAATTATCACAACGATTATGAGCGTTGCAGTTGCAACGCGTTCAGTGACTATGATGCTATACGAGAGACCGCGTGTACTTGTACACATCGATGGCACAGTCGAGTGCGTAAGGAAATCGGTTAAGGACCGATTGAGTTGTTAATAGGTTCGTTAGTCATGTTGGTACAGACAGTAATTGGCTACTGAAAGAGGTTGTGACAAGCGATATTTTTTCTGCAACTTCATGATTTAAATTTAAATTTTAATTGAAAATGATATTGAACGAATAAAATTTATTAAACAGGAAGTATTTCAGTATAAATTCAAGTGCAAACATTAATGTTGGGCGTTGGGTGTAACGTTGTTGATTTGCTTTGAAAAATCGATGAAGTGCTAAAGATTTGAATTAAAGTTTTAGATTTTAACTAAAATTACGATGGTAATTATACGACGAAAGTTAAAGATACTTCCTTTAGAGTATTTTTTAAGTCGACAATTGCAATTAATAATTGTGTGCGATAAATCGGTTTAATAATGCCAGTGAATCGGAGATAAATTTTAGAATGCTACAACAGGATTATAAATTGCGGTACGTTTGTTTTTTTTTTTTATAAATTCGTAATCATTAACCAGTTTTAACAAACGGAGTGGTAGTACACCAAGTTCAATCACTCAATAGTGTTTCAATATCCTAAAAGAAAAAATAATGTCCCATTTCATGAAGTACTCGGACGTGGATACAGCACAGGTGGTGTGCCTTGTAAAAAGTATTATACCATGTTAATTCATTCTGGATCTTACACAAACTTGATTTGATTATGGGTCATGAAGATTTCAAATACATACAAAGGGGACTGTTGTCGGTTTAATAGTAAACCAATTTATCAAATAGATTATCATTTGTTAATTTAACCAGATTTATGATTCAGGGTACTACAAGGCTATGGTAACGATTGAATGAGTTGTTGGAAATGCTCTTAAAGTGAAAACAATGTCTAGTTTCAGAAATTTGTCAGCGTCACTGTGATTTTTGGCACCTCATTCGAAAAAAAATTAGTATACTGGTGAGCCATTGAATTTCTTATGAACTTATCGCCTTACAAGTTTATGTTCATAAAATAAATTCTCGAACATTAGCCACATTTAATTATCTATAGGTAAATAGCCTCACCTGCCAGTACTTTGTACATAGATACTCAAAAAGGCGCTTAGCGAGAAAATAGTGGGGTAGATTTGATTTGTCCCTTCTTTATGTTTTCAAGGGTGCTTTGCTGAATCCGAATCTGAGGTTTTGCGACTTAAATGTTGTGACACAACATGGAAAAAAATTCGAAAAGTTATGCAAAAATGCATTTGTTGGAGTTTTTCACTTATGGTTTGAAAACAATTATTTGTAAAATTTATCAAAGTAGACGAGACCGGACACAAAAGTAACACGTCATGAAAGTAATAGGGCCATTAACGGCCTGAATTAATGTGTTGGGTCACTTTCTTGTATGCAGTAATGAAAAGGACTTATCTCTTCTCCTTCATAGCCAATTATTGTCGATCGGTCGTGAGATGGGCACACGCCACAAGGAAAAATAATAAAAAGTCCATCATTTGAAATTTGTTAGGCCGACGGTTTTTTAAGTAAACAAAGGTTTCTTCTCGAGCATTCTATAATGTGTTCTTTCTTTATAAATACATGTTAATTATTAAAAAAAAAAAAAATAAGAATCTAAATAAATTATTTAGTTTTTCTCGAAAAATGAAGGTATGTGGAGTGGACAAAAGTAAGACCACACCATGTGGACAAACGTAACACGTTACCTTCGTCCACAAGAAGTTTAGACCTCTCCCCCCTCTCCCCCTCTTAAAATTGGTCTAAGCTAAAAACCAATGTCGAGATTTAGGAAAAATGGAAATCGATATTGGGTTTCAGAATCTAAACAAAGCTAAGAAAACAGATCTTGCATTGGAAAGGCCAAGTGGTCAAACCGAAAAGAAAGAGAAAGTGATGCAAGAAGTGGCGAAAAAAAGGATGCCAGTCGATAGCTTTAATTCAAACATTTACAAAACTACTGGTCGGACAAGCTTTACCTGGTCGCAAAGGTTAGAAAATGCATTTTCCGCAAAATACCAACAATATAAGTAACATCTATAAATGGGGTATCAAATCAGCTTAGACTGTCTTCTGCACGATACCAATGGTCGGACAAACTTTTTTTGACTGTTGCGACGAGTCCGACAATTTTTATAAAATATGGTATTGTCTTAAAATTGCGTTTGACATTAAGGAAAACTGAGTAAAATCATATCAAATATAGCAATGAAAGTGGATTAAACCATTCCTTTTTTTCACTTGTGTCCAAAGATGCACGAAATTCCTAATTTTACAAAAGTGGTCGGACTCGTGGTGGCAGGCAAAAAAAGTCTGTCCGACCAGTGGCATCGTGTAGAGGACGGTCTAACCTTTCATTTGATACCCCATTTATGGACGTTGCTTATATTATTGGTACATTTTGCGGAAAATGCAACTTGAAAAATGCATTTTATAACCTTTGCGACCAGATAAAACTTGTCCGACCAGTAGTTTTGTAAATGTTTGAACTAAAGCTATCGGCTGGGGTCATTTTTTTGCATGGCCGCGATGAGATAGGTAATCTAGGGTCGGCTTCCGGACTACTATTTGTTTAGTAATATTTTTGTTGATACTGGATCTAATAATGGTTTTTCAAATATAACTAATCTTTCACTTCTCTGTGAGACCTGTTTAGAATATGACAATAATCAATCAATTTTTATTTTCAACAATTTTCGGCGCTTGAGATTTCTTAAATGATTATGTGATAATGTCATTGAAAACATCTTATTAATCATCTACTGATGGTGTTTCAAAAGTTCTATTTTGCTTTTCATATTTCTGATGTTCTATGTTATATTTTTAACAATTGTTTGCAAGAAGAAGTTTTTCCTGAAATCTTGAAAAGTGCAGTGGTTTAACCATTGAATAAAAAAGTTGATATAAAGTCGTTAAATAATTATCGTCCTAATTTCTATATTAGCTATCAGTTTTTTCTAAAGTTATTGAAAAGGGCATTCAAATTGGTTTTTAAGTGATTGTGAATTAGGGTTCAGAAGCAAAAAATCGACTGAAAGTCCTTTATTAAAACTATCTGCTGAAATATGCGTTGAAAACTTTTAATTGATAAAAACTTGAGTTAACTTGTAACGCGGAAAATGTTGGTATCTATTGAAACCTCACTGCTCAACTAAAATTCTTTTGATGATATACTATGGGTTAGCACACTCTAAATTACAGTATGGTATTGCAAGTTGGGGTGGAATATATAACTCCCCAGTCGAAATATAAAACGTTGCCCAAAAACATCTGATACGAATTATCAGGCTTGCAAGTAGTTGGCCACTTTTTCATTGTCTCCGAGTACTTCCAGTACTCCATTTATAAATGGTTTTCCCGCCCTATCTAAAAATCGTAATTAAGGTGCAATAATTAAAAATGCTTCCAGTTCACAATGTTTCTTAAATGTGGGTGTTCCCCAAGGATCACTTTTGGCTCTAATCCTTTTTATATTTTATGTCAACTCGTTATTTTTACATTTTTTTAAAGGTAAAATCACCGCCATTTGCTGATCATACATCTCTTTTCCATTCAAATACTAATCTAAATAGTGACCTAGATATGATAAGAAGATGGTATAATTTTCATACATTAATATACGAGTAATTAGCAATAAAACGAAGTTCATGACAATTAATATCAAAAGTAAATTTCCTGAAGAACTCCTTTTATACCCGTATTATCTCATTCAGCAAATGTAACCGATTTGTTTTAGAAGATATGGTTTTCAACAATACAATAAATTGCAATGAAAATTGCTTTTTGATTGAACGCGTTGATAGCTTTAAATATTTAAGTATTTTATTGTAAAAAAACTTTGTTGGATAGACCATACAACCTATATATTTGAAAAAGTATCTGAACGGAGTTGTAAGACAATTGTTCCACCTTAGTATGTAATGTAATCTTCCTGTTTTAATATTAGTTAACAAGGGTTAACTGAAATCAAACCTGGAATATGGACATAAGCACATAAGCATGCAATAAGAATAATTTCTAAAACTAATCGTATGAAGGACACCTTTTTGAGTTGTTTAAAATGTCTCAAATTTCTTCCTCTAAGTCATTTTCACTGCTACAAAGTTTTGAAGGTATTTTCCATGAACTCCAGCTATTATGTAGCTAATGTGCAAGATGAATATAGCTTTCAACACCAGAAATTTCGTAACTGTACCAACTTTCAAAAAAATGCATTCTTCACATTGTTATTATGTATAACTGCTCCTCGTTTATTCAATAGATTACCAGAAAAACATAGATGTGAGAGAGTGAAAACAGTATTCTAAAAAATAGGATTTTTTCATTTAACCAGGGGCCTGTACCACAAAACAACAATCTAACTTTCTAACAAGTAAATTCTTAATATACAAATTTAACAAGAAAATAAATTTCTGTACCACAAAGATTTATGCGTTAACATTTAACAAGCTAAATTTCCTTTAAAGATTGTTAAATAACTTAAAGAAAATACACGAGAATTCTGTACCACAAAACAACAAGTATAATTAAAGAAGCAAATTTTAAGAATTCACAATGTTTTCTGTACCACCAAATAAAAGTTAGCAATCTTCTTAACAATAAATAACACAGTCGAGAGCAAGTGGGAAATTTTGAAATTCTCAGGTTCTGTACCACAAAACGACAATTGTTAAAAATGATAGTTAGATTGTTAAAAAGAATTAACTGATGAATTCAAAATTGTTAGCTCATAACAAATGCTTTTTTAACTTTATATGAAGCATAAATATGCATTTTTATGTTTTCTAAATTATTTTTTAGAGTTTTATATGAACAATTAAGTGAATCTAAGCTTTCACGTGTAACTGTGTATACAACTTTGGCCTGAAAAAAAAAATAGAATGTGATTGCAAAATATTAAAGAATAGGTATTTTATCAACAAAACTGCCCAAAGTGTAGAGGAAGTACGTCCAAAATGACTATAAAGTTTTTGAATCAAAATAATTGTTTAGACAATATATGTCTGTTCGCGTACCTCCCAAAACTACGAATTTCTACGAATTCAGCCCAAGGTCTGTCAAAGCTCATATAAATAAAATAAAATTCGTAGAAATTCATAGTTTTGGGAAGTACACGAACAGATATTTTATCGTAATGAAAAATATATTTATTCTTTTTTGACTCTTTGCAAACATTTAACAATAATTTTAAAGTTTAAGAAAACAAACAAATAAAATAAAAAAAATACTTTTTCAGAACTACACAAAAATTCTTTTCGTTCATATAGTATGGACAAAATAAGACACTTCATATGGACAAAATGACATAGGATATAAATATTTTCTAGTTCCATGGTTCTAGAAAGATTCAATTTGGCTAAAATTTATAAATTTATTACTTATAATTTGTTTTTTGGCACTTTTGTCCTCAAATTTTGCCTTTGGGTTCATATAAGATACATAGTTCGCAAATGAATTGCTTTGTGTTTTTTGACACGTAAGCACATAGATTCACGAGCCCAATGGTTGCACATTATGCAGGGTAACCTATTTAATTGCTATTTTTATCGATTCAATGCTCCAAAATTGACAATATGTTGACCTTTTGTTACTCCGAGACATTTTTACTACTAAAATTTAAATATTGTTCTCAATAAAGGTATGTCGTTTTGTCCATAGTTAGGGTATGTCATTTTGCCCTATAATATGACAAAATTTAATCAATAAATTGCACATATGTATAACTCGAATGATATGGTGATAAAACTATTTTACGAATTTTGTCATGAACAATAAATTAAATTAATAATAGTAAAATAAAAAGGTATAAAACTACCAAAATACGAAAAATAGTCAAGTCCAAAAAAAAATATTATTTTATTTGTAAATAGTTTTTTAATTTTCTGTGACGAGACACGGCCGACAAATAAATCATTATTCTTATAGGATTTCAAAAATCATTCAAACCAACTAATAAATTGAATTGGGTGCTTTTAGTGGAGCTGATTTTATGAAATTGTCATTTTGTCCGTATATGCCATTTTGTACGTAGGTACTTCCCCTACTTCCTGCAATTTTGCCAAAAAAAATATCTCGTATTGTGTCCAATCTTTTTTCTTTGGGACAACATTCAAACTTTGCGCCAATTCAAAAATACCTCCCAACTAACTTTTCAATTTTGTAAGATTTTGTTAATTTATCAGAAAAAGCACCAAAATCCTATTTCATTGTATACAGAACTCACATTACTTACTTACTTTGCTATGAGAATACTTGTTAGTGAGTTAATTATTTATTATTTATTTTGTGCATGCTCAGTTTATTTAAGCATTGCTTTAGAAAAAAAAGGATTTTTTTTAATGTTTTAATGCAGAATTTAAATATAGTCTGACTGGGAAAATAAGATTAAAACAGACGTTTTTAAACTGTAATTTAACCTAACGTTAATTTAAAATACGTATCACCTTTTTAATTTCAAATTTGTTAAATATCGTTACTTTGCGCAAAAAAGCAACTAGAATATGATATAATACTTCAACCCTTTTTTTTCTTAATAACGCAGTTAACAAGTTTTAAGGGAAATTTTACTTGTTAACTATTAAAGCGAAAAGTTTTGTGGTACAGAAATTAACTATCTTGTTAACTCTGCATATTTAGAAACTACCTTGTTAGAAAGTTTGTTCGGTTGCTTAGAGGTAAACGCATCTTATTCATTCTTAACAATTGTCGTTTTGTGGTACAGAATACAAGAATTCATCAAATTTTTCACTTATTATATATTGTTAAGATGATTGTTAACTTATGTTTTTGTGGTACAGAAAATATTGTTAGTTGTTAAAATTTGCTTGTTAAAGCAAACTTGTTGTTTTGTGGTACAGGCCCCAGGTGTTTTCTTGTTAGAGGTATAGAACTTTAAGTCGGCAAGACTATTTTAACTGGCGGCAATTTTCTCAGCTGTGAAGTGATTTATTTTTAGTTTGATTTGGCATTTCAACATGAATATACTGACGCCTGAACAAGGCTTCCAAATTATGCAAATATGTATCGCGCACTACGTAAGCGAATTTTGTTAAGCGATGAAGCTCACTTTTGGTTAAATGGATACGTCAATAAACAAAACTACCGTATTTGGAGCGATGATAATCCTCAAGTGTAGGTTGAGACAACTTTACATCCACAAAAACTGACTGTTTGGTGTGTTTAGTTGGTGGAATAATTGGTCCGTACTTCTTTAAATACGATGGTGGCCAGAACGTTACAGTCAATGGTGACCGCTAAAGTGCCATGATTACTGACTTTTTCGTTCATCAATTGAACAATCATGATGTCCAGGAGCTGTGGTTTCAACAAGACGGCGCAACATGTCACACAGCTCGTGCCACAATTAATTTATTGAAGGAAACGTTCGCTATCCGCATAGTTTCACGTTACGGACCCGTTTATTGGCCTCCAAGATCGTGCGATTTGACGCCGCTTGACTATTTTCTGTTATGTAAAGTCGCTAGCCTACGTCAATAACAATAAGCCCGAAACGATTGACCACTTGGAAAACAACAGTCGCCGCGTAATTACCGATATACTGCCATAAATGTTGGAAAAATTCATCGAAAATTGGACATTCAGACTAGACTACGTCCGAGCCAGCCGTGGCGGTCATAATTCCATAAATCATATTCAAACTAAAATGTCAGAAGATAATCTTTCGAATACATTAAATTTCATGTCAATTTAAAAAAATCATCTTTGTTTTAATCATTACTAGCTGGCCCGCCCCGGCTTCGCACGGGTATACAAATTTTAGTTACGTATAAAAATTAAATTAATTATCAATAATACTACCTACAATAAAAGTTTGTTTGATTGGTTACAGTAATATCGTTTTCGATTTGATTTTGGAATTGTTTAGTTCCAAACAAATATGAAAAACCTTCTACTCCGAATTTTCCATATTCAATAGGAATACAACAATTCAAAAATCAAATCAAAAACTAAATAAGTTGTTAAAATCACTATTTACTTGTAACATCAATTTTAAACTTTTCGACAAAATACAAATTTTTGTATTTTCAGCTTTTGCATTGACATGAAAATCCGATGACTTCAACGTCTTGAACATTTCTAGATACATAAAACTATCCATGTGCATGGATTTTGTAGTGCCAGCCCAAACACCTTTTGATAATAATCATTGCAAAGGCAAGTCAAATCAGGAATTGTAAACTCTTCAATATAAAAATCGTGTCTTGTTAACATTGGATTGTTGTGGTAGTAACATATTATTTTCTCCTTTGAATTCGCCATTATTTATAGACCGAGAGCCCACAGCAGATTTTGGGTGTGATATCGTTCACAAAAAAAGAAGTATAGGAGTCGAAAGCTTCATTAAAGGCTATTCAAAAAATCGAAGTCTTGCAGTCCACAACTCGGGCCTTTGCGAGAAACAGTGCATCGAAAAAAAAAATATGAATACAACTTCGAGGTTAATCGTGTTAGCCCAAATTGGTTTTCACTCCTCCCTACATAAGCTCCTCGGATAAAATATCACGGAATCTGAGACCATTTGATTGTATAGTTCGCTCTACCGCACCGTTTAAAAAATTCAAAATTCTAAGTGAAAAACGGTTTTTTTAAACAGTCTGGCAGGGCGAATTAAACACTCAAATGATCTCAGATTCCGTGATATGGGATCCGAGGAGCTTATGTAGGGAGGAAGTGAAAACCAATTTGGGCAAACACCATTAACCTCGAAGTTGGATTCATATTTTTTTTTTCGATGCACTGTTTCTCGCAAAGGCCCCAGTTGTGGACTGCAAGACTTCGATTTTTTGAGTAGCCTTTAATGAAGCTTTCGACGCCTATACTTCTTTTTTTGCTATCGTTCACACCCAAAATCTGCTGTGGACTCTTAGTCTATTAAAATTGTATCGATTACATTACTCATCAATTTTTCACAACCTCATACGTATAATGTTTTATGTCATTTCTACATCGACCACTATTCATTGGAAAACCCTTTATACATAAAGTCCTCTATACGATACCAATGGTCAGATAGACTTTTTTTGGCTATTGCGACCAGTCCGACCAATTTTTAAAAAAATGCCAAAATGTGGTCGGACCATTGGTATCGTGTAGAGGACAGCCTTAGCTTTCATTTGATACCCCATTTATACAAGTTGCTTATATTAAAGGTACACATTTAGCGGATAATGCAACCTGAAAAGTGCATTTTCTAACCATTGCAACCAGAAAAGCCTTGTCCGACCAGTAGTCTCGTAAAAGTTTGTACTAAAGTTATCAGTTGGCATCCAATTTTTGCGTGGCTGCGATGAGATAGATAATCTTACGGTCGGCTCCCAGACTATAAGACACACGCTGGCCGTCAAAAACTGTTTGGAGATGGTGATTATAAGATACCCCAAGCTTCTTGTCATATCATTTTCCTTATTTAACAACAACGACAATACACAATTAAAACTAAAAAAAAAATTACTTATAAGCGTCAGCAATATTTATTATACATATTTACTGACAGGAAATACAGGGCTTGTTTTTGAAATAAACTTTATTTTTCACATAAAAACATCAATTTTTCTTTTTTATGAAAAAAGTGCAGTGCCACTTATTCAAAATTCCTCAAATAACTTTTTAAACCTTGCCAGTCATTTTTTGAATATAATCCATAAATTTGAGCTCAATCTGAATTGTAGTTTTTGAGTCTATAAGTCATACACAGACAAACATTCATTTTTATATATATAGAAGAAGATAGAAGATAGAAGATTCTATTTCAAAGTTCTATACCTCTAAAATAAAAACTACCTTTACTTTTGAAATAATTTTGAAACTATTTTTTATTGAATCTTTTCGTTTCCATTTACAATCTTCTATTGTTTCTCCATCAAATCCAGTCAATTTGTGCTCAAAAGGGCCATTTGCGATCAACTTGTTGGGTCGTTTTGATTTGTTCCTTGATGCTTTATTTTTCGGGGGTATGAATATTATTTCTCGAGGTATTTTTTCGAATTAACTTTTATAGTCATTCTAAAGTATGAACATTATTTTACTACGAAATTCTTTTTTAATCTTCCAAATACCTCTTTCATCCTTTAGAAAATCATTAATTATTTGTCAGCCTTTGTCTTAAACTACATAGTGTGAAAATATCCTAAATTCATAAATTTCAAATAAGAATTTCTTAAAGAGAAATAGGAATGGATTGTTGCAGAAAAAAACTTTGAACCAAAATTTGTTCGGAATTGTATTTACTTTGAATATATTTACTTCTATTTTAAAAACTATAAAAAAAATTAATTTTTGTACCACTTTTTGCATGATGTGTCACGTAATTTTTGTCGCATACCTCAGATTCGGATTTAGCATCCTCAAAAACATAAGGTAGGAAACAAATCTAAGCTTCCCCACAATTTGCTCGCTAAGGACCCTTTTAAGCAAAAATTGACTGGATTATAAGCATATTTTCGAATAAAGTAGTTTAAGAGGAAGGCTAATAACTAATTAATGATTTTCTCAAAGATACTGGAGGTATTTTGAAGATTCAAAAAGAATTTAGAATTAAAATTTTTGTGCTTCAGAATGACTATAAATATTTATTCGAAAAAAGCTATCTCGAGAATTAACAAAACCCCAAATTTGCATCAAAAACCCATTTCTTTATTTTTAGATTAGAATATCTCAAAAACGTGACGTGTTAGAGCTATTCCAAGACAGGGTTGGGGTCGAAATTCTGTATGGGTCATAGTTCTGCTTTCAAAATTCTGCATGTCAAAATTCTGTTTTTCAAAATTCTGGCTGTACAAAATTCTGCATGACCAAAATTCTGTTTTTCAAAATTCTGTATTTCAAAATTCTGTTTGTCCAAAATTCTGTAGGTATTTCAAAATTCTGTTTTTCAAAATTCTGTTTTTCATAATTCTGTATTTAAAAATTCTGTATTACAGAATTACAGAATTTTTAAATACAGAATTATGAAAAATAGATTTCTTGTAATGGAAAATACATTTATCAAACGTGGTAAGAATATATTATATAATTAAAACGATTTTTAATTTATTAAATACTATCTATAAACAGTATAGTTATAACCAAATATGTAGTACCTACAATACACAATTTTCATATTCCAAGAGAACCATAGGTACACATTCATCATTGCTTGATTGAAATCATAAACATATGATTATGATATTGTTATACATATTTTATCGTTCTCTCTAGTTTTCTTTCGTTCTCTGTATGAATTATGTTTTCGTCATTGAGTCATATAATACATAATTGCATCAACGTGATCAGTAAGTATTTCCACGTGCTTGTTGTTGATCTATGATCTTATTAAAATTGTATAGTTTCCTTAAAAATCTCACAGTACTGCACTTCGTTGCGTAGTCAATTTGATGATGATGACATTTTAAAATTAGCCACCTGGTTTGAAAAAAATTATATACACGGGACGCATCAACCAGTGTTTTGGTCTGTTTTTGATGATAAAAAGCCAAAAACGGAAGTTTTTCCAAGAACACAAAACAGTGTTGAAGCTTGGCATCGCCGTCTAAAAAGCTTGGTTGGAAGAAGAAAGGCAGGGTTATATAAACTCATAAGCGACCTCAGAAACGAACTTCTTTTCGGAAAAGCGCAGGTTGATAGAGTGAAAAATGGGGAACACATTAGGAAAAAAAAAACGATTCTCAAAAATAAACAAATTACGCGAGTTATAAAAAAACGACTTGACTTAAGCCATATTGCTTATTTAAAAAGAATCGCAAAAAATTTGGTTTTATTTTAAATTATTTAATTATATTTTTGTTTTGTACATAATGTTTGTATCCATTAAGCTTAAATTTGAAAAATTTATTATATTTATTTAAAGTTAATAGTTAATATAAAATATTACTTTTCATTAAGATAGATTTGTTCTGTTTAAATTATACTGTTAGTTATGTTTTTTGTTTTCGTTAAATAATTCTTTAATAAAAATCATGAGAAAAATTTGTTTAAAGTGGAATTTTTCTTAGACAGAATTTTAGTTTTCATAAGCAGAATTTTGGAAAACAGAATTTAGACCAGGCAGAATTTTGAAATACAGAATTTTGTACACACAGAATTTTGATATACAGAATTTTGCATTTACAGAATTTTGAAATACAGAATTTTGGCCAAACAGAATTTTGAAAACCAGAATTCCGACCCGCTCCCTCCAAGACGACATGGTTCATGTTGAATAAAAAAATTCAAGCTTTGTCACACAAAGTAGTAAATTAGTGTTTTCGAATGGATTTTCGGAAACAGTAAAAACACGTAAATTTTCAACTAGCGCTTGAGCAGAGATTTATTAAATATTATAATTACTTTCAATTGTACTTTGATGTAATTTACGAATAATTGATAGTTTTTGAGCCATAAGTAAAAACTCCCAAAAACTGAATTTTTGCATCATTTTTTGCATGTTGCATCTCGAAATTTTGTTCGTAAACCTCAGAATTGGAATCAACTTGTCTAAAAACATAAAGCAGGAAACAAATCAAAACTACCCCACAATTTGTATGCTAAAAATATGGTGTAGGGAAATAACTTTACTGGGAAATAACTTCAAATGGGAAAAAACTTCACCACTAGTGGGAAATAATTTAACTTTTTTGAAGTGAAGTTATTTCCCACTGAAGCTAAGAGATAATTTCACTTTCTTGTGAGAATGAATTTCACTTTAATGTGCGCTTCCTTAAATCCAGATTCTTTAAATGCAAAAGAAACTTTGTACACACCCAGCCTCGCACACGTACCCCAAATCCTATAGTGTGTCCAAGCAGGGGGGTTGCAGGGAGCACCATGCACCCCATTCATACCTCCTGAAAGTAAGATGTTTTTAAGACAGATCCAAATCTATTTTTGTGTTCCATTGGGCGAAAAAATTGATTTATTTTTTGATTTAAAATCAAATTTGTAGATCTAATTTTTTCGGCAGACTTACCCCTCCCTGTACTAATACCAAAACAATTTTGAGCTGTCAGTTTGCTAATGTGGTTTTGATGTGTTTATTTTATTTCTGTTGTGAAAATTGAACTCAAAACACGAAGAAGAAAATTTTTAATAGAAAAAGGAAGCTGTTTTAAATGAATCGGTAAATTCATGAAGGTATAATATTACACTACCAAAAGTGGATGAAAATTGTTACGAATAATGAGATACACGTGAAATTACACAAATACATTGACAAAATAAAATAAATTTGAAATTGCATTCCATTGGCAACGAAAAAAATTCCATTGGTAAAAAAAAAATTGGATTTGTCTGCTCAGTTGAGCGCTCTGATATATAAACCGAACAAAAAGCAAGCTTGTGTGCGTTAACAAAAATGCTAGTCGCTGTTGCAATTGATAAACAACGAAACCTGCATTGGAATTGAGCAGTACATGTGGCTTCAGTGGCACGGTATGTAGTGCATTGGCCTCTGAATTGCAAGGTTCATGGTTCGCTCCCAGATGACGGCAAAGAGTTTTTCAATTAATACGAGCATAACCAGACTTAGCACCACTAAAGGAGTCTGATGATCGAGGTGGCTCTCGTGAAATAGCTTTAATTCCAGCCTATATACTTGGTGGTTACACACGCAAGTTATGTTGTTGTTCAATCAAATTATTCATTTTCTTTGGGATTCACGAAAATTTAAAGCTTTTGTACTAGAACAAGGCTTCTCCATAAATTGTAAAGCTGTGCTTTTTAAGTAGACATTACGGGATATGTAGGTAAATATTAGGTAAATGCGGTATAAATTTTGAAGTACACCATATTTGTCTAAGAAATCTTATACCACATTTCAAGGCATAATGGACTGTCATGCCAAAGGTCTGGGTTCGATTCCCATCCGCTACCACCTAAAAACAGCTAATGTTTATTTCCGAGGTACTGCCTCTTGCGAGGAACTGACAAATCCTTCAAGAGTTTCAGTTGCTTCTCATCAAGCCGTTCGGACTCGGCAAAAAATTGTAGGTCCAGCAACATGCAGTCAAGAATGGTTGAGAGTTTTAAATCATAAGGATCTGGCTCTCCACAAGCTAACGCCACCAAATTAATTATTTTTGCATAAGATTCCTTAAGCGCCAAAAAACAAGCATTTCAGTTGCATTTGCAAAGTGTTTTATGATCACTAGACGTCTGTCCAGTATTAGAAATAAGATTGTAAAAAGCATTGGAATGTGATGCACTTGAAGTAGTTAGTTACCCTTACTTATTTTATTTTCAGAAAAGTTGTATTTTCGATGTATTTTTTCTTGGTACCGCTAACAATACTTGCTCGCATGACTTTTTGTCACATTAATTATATTTTTGTCTTCCTTACTATTAAAAAAAAAATAATACAATACTTCATTAGGTACGTTTCTAATAATGTATTTAGCATTGCCAATATTGTAAATTTTCAATCCATATGCCCTACGTCAAGGCCCACCTCCAACAATGTTTTAAGTATCTTGTTTTTACTGATAGCCATAACTGACCACTCCATAAGATATTTTTGCTTAAAGTCTTTTCTTCCATATCGAACCAAAAACTAAACTATAAACTTCTCTCTCAAAGAAACAAAACAGTTTACATACCAACTTGTTAAGTTAAGCGTTTCCATATTAAAAAAGCCTTTAACATGAGTTATACAATTTATTAACATGTAACTTTGCCTTCAATTAGCCATTATAATGGTTTTTTATGGATTAAGAACATGCGCTTCTCGGAGTCTCTCTTCTCAGGTATATGTTGGAGTCTGGACAAAGGAAAAATGTTGTGTTTTTATAATTTATTCGTTTTCCCGAAAGGAATCTCCACCAATCACTGTGGCTATAAGGCATATTATAGAAGAGAACTTTGCTTAAGCAGGCGCAGGCATACACCCCCAACTGGCATACCACACAAAACTGTACAAGTAGTTAATATCTTCATTAGAAAAATGTTATTAACGATCGAATAGGATAAGTAGTGGAATAGGCAGACAGAGTATTATAGTAGTTGCTGAAGTTGTTTTTTTTTGTTGTTGCTGTTTCTTTCTTCTCTTCAGCAAAACCCTAAAAGGCAAACGCGTGATCGTGAACACTAGCTTATCCTGTAAAAGTATCTATAATACCTCTTTTGCAGGTGCCTAGTTCGCCATTTTGATGCTACAGCCAGACAAGACACATTTGTGGCAAGGAAATCTTATTTCCCACCAACACAATTATGTATGCGGTGTGTTGACTGCAGTTGAGGCATAAAGTCCCTCTCTCCATTTTGAGAATATTTTTATCTTAATGTTGGCTTATGGCATAATTAACACATGAGAATGAAGATCCAACTTGTTTCCTTGTCGTCATCGTCAGCGCGTTGTCGTATCTATAGTTCACCCGTAGAGGTACATCACGACTAAATCGCAAAAGGGATTTAGGTAACTTCCTTATAGACTGATGACATACAAAATAAAAGTACAAAGTATTTGATTTTGAATATAAAAGTGTTGCTATAACTATAGTCGACAAAAAAATTCCTTTAGGGAATCATTTTATCTTATTATATTTCAACCCACTTTTTCGACATGGGGTCCATTTGGACCCAGAGTATCTTTTAACACTCATAACTTTTCTGTTTTTATTTTTTTCGCCTTAGGGTTAATGCTCACTGAAAGTTCAATTTTTCTATTAATTTTAAATGTTTTTTTTTTGCTATAATTTTTTTCTAGAAAAAGGCCATACATCTGACATAGGTACATGGGGTCCATCATATTTTTCCAACTGGGTATTTTGTTTCAATAACGACAGTAAAAATATGGGTATACCAATTTAGTTTATGAGTTTATATGTTTGTATTATGCAGCACAAGCGCATTTTTTTCCACCTTACGTTCTGTAAAATACCTCGCTACCAACATATTTTGAGTTTTGTACCGTGATCTTTTGACAAATAGGTACATATTTGTCTTTTTTCTATTGCAGTCCGTGGTTTGCCTTTCTCCTGTTTGCAGCTCAGGGACATATTTCACGTATTTGCTATTTGTGTGCCGAAGGCAACAATATTTGGTGGTTGGATGTTGTAGGAACTGGGGGCCTCGAGCTGTATATTTTCCTACACATCAAATGCTTACAATACCTCCAAGTTGGTAGCCGCCGGATACTGGTCTTGGCCTTATGCCAGGACTTGCTAAACTTGTAAGTGCGAATGTTGATCAAGGAAAGAATTGCAACATTAAAACTATGGCCCTACAGATTGAAGGTTAGTGCGTTGGGCTAACGACCCGACCACAGTAAAAAAAAAAAAACAATTATTATGAGAGAGACGCGGGAAGCCTCGGATAACGACCCCCCTCAAATGGCAACCAGACCCAGAACGAAAATGGACTATGATCTACGAGTATGCACCTGGAATGCAAGGACACTCTACACACCAGGTGCTACTCAACTTGAATCTGTCCTCTTGAGGTACAAGGCAGACATTACTGCGATCTAGGAGATACGATGGATAGGATCAGGTATAACGTAAAGAAAAGATTGCGACATTTATTACAGCTGTCAGCAAAGACTGCACATGCTAGGATGCAGATTCGTCGTGGGAAATCGACTCAGATCGAAAGTCATCGATTTTAAGCCGATAAGCGATCACCTGGCTGTCATCCGCATCAAAGCTACCTTCCAAAAACTCAGCCTAATATGTGCACACGCCCCTACCGATGAAGCTGAGGAGTCTAACAAGGAGGAGTTTTACGACCTCCTGGACGGAGCCTACGGAACCTGTCTGGAGTTCGATGTTAAAGTCGTGCTCAGAGACTTCAATGCTAAAGTCGGAAAGGAAAACATGTTTGGCGGATTAGTTGGAAAGCACAGCCTCCACGAAACGACAACAGACAACGGCTTCCGACTAATCGACTTTGCTGCAGCTCGTAATACGGTGATAAGTAGCACAAGGTTCCCCAGGCGAAGGATACACACAGCAACCTGGCGATCTCCATAAGGTCGAACTGCCAACCAAATCGACCACGTGCTAATTGGCACAAGGTACGAATCGAACATCTTGGACGTGCGAACTTTCCGAGGTGCAAACGTGGACTCTGACCACTTTCTTGTTGTGACTGTCCAAAGAAAGAAGTTCAACATCGCATGGCTTAGCACATCTGAGAAAGCCAGAGACTACAGTGAGCAATTGACCGGGAAACTCTCTGCCATACACCCAGCCACAAGCGTCAATAACCAGTGGAACCAGTATCGCGACATTATTAAGGAGACAGCCGAGACCACCGTAGGCTATCAACCACCCAGAAAAAAGAACTCGTGGTATGATGATGAATGCGCGGTATTGAAGTAGGAGATGGAAAATGCACGCATGCAAATGCTGCAACGGAAAACAAGAGCAGCCAGAGAGAAGTACCGTGAAAAGAGAAGGAAAGAGAAAAAGCCCTACGTAGAAAGAAAAGAGCATCCGCAGCCTCTCAGCTCAAGTATCTCGAAGAGTCCAGCACCGCCACCAACACCCACCGGTTCTACAAAACAGCCAAGCAACTGGCATCTGGTTATAGGACTGGCACGCAAGCTCTTCGAAACAGCGAAGGGAACCTAGTCACCGAAGCACAGGGAATTGTATACGTGTTTAAGCAGCATTTCCAGCAGCTGCTTAATGGGCATTATATGTAGAGGAGGCAACAGGGGAAGCATTAGACGAGTCAATGAAGATCCAGTCCCAGCACCCAGTACTGAAGAGGTTAAGAAAACCATCCACAAGCTTAACAACAACAAATCAACCGGCTCGGATGGCCTACCAGCGGAGCTCTTCAAGTATTAAGGAGATGTTTTGGTAGGGTGCATGCACCAGCTCATCAAACCATCCACAAGCTTAACAACAACAAATCAACCGGCTCGGATGGCCTACCAGCGGAGCTCTTCAAGTATTAAGGAGATGTTTTGGTAGGGTGCATGCACCAGCTCATCAACCAAGTTTGGGAGGAGGAAAGTATGCCCGACGACTGGTCAAATGGCTCCATATGCCCAATCTACAAAAAAGGTGATCTTATGTCCTGCAAGAACTACAGAGGCATATCCCTGCTTAGTGTTGCTTACAAGGTCCTATCCAACGTACTATGTGAGCGTGGTAAACCTTTCTGCAACACTATGATCGGCACGTACCAGTGTGGTTTCAGGCCAGGTAGATCAACGATAGACCAAATCCATGTGGCTTCAGTGGCGCGGTGTGTAGTGCATCGGCCTCTAAATCGCAAGGTTCATGGTTCGCTCCCATATGACGGCAAAGAGTTTTTCAATTAATACGAGCATAACCAGACTAAGCACCACTAAAGGAGTCTGATGATCGAGGTGGCTCTCGTGAAATAGCTATAACTCCAGCCTTTATACTTGGTGGTAACACACACAAGTTGTTGTTGTTCATTCAAAACTATTCAATATAAATTGATGTATAATGCGCAGCATGCACTGCACTTGTGTGTGAATTTCCATTTACACACAAGACCCAACTTAGATAGACCAAATCTTCACATTGAGGCAAATCCTGGAAAAGACCAACGAATTTCAAGTCGAGACCCACCACCTATTCATCGACTTCAAAGCCGCATATGATAGCATAAGTCGCCAAGCCAAGAGCTTCTATTAGCGATGTCGGAACTCGGGATTCCGAAAAAAACTCATCCAGCTATACGTGGTGCAACGTGCAAATGGGTAACAGCTTATCCGAGTTATTCCAGACGTGTACAGGGTTCAGACAAGGAGATGCGCTATCATGTGATTTCTTCAACCTAGTCCTGGAGTAGATAGTGCGCAAGAGTGGTATTAACATGGAAGGCACAATCTTTAACAGGTCTTTTCAACTGCTTGGCTCTACGGACGACATCGACATCATCGGCCGTTCCAAGAGAGCTGTACTTGAAACATTCACAGCTATTGATGAACAGGCGAAACGCGTTGGTCTTGAAGTGAATGAGGACAAAACAAAGTGTATGCTATCAACAAACAAAGCCTCATCTGTCCATCGCCTAGGACAAAACGACACTGCTGGTAGCAGTAATTTCGAGGTAGTCAAGGAGTTCACCTACCTCGGAACAAACATCAATTCCACGAACGACCCCTTAGTGGAAATCCGACGAAGAATTACCCTAGCGAGCCGCTGCTACTTCGGTTTGGCCAAACAAATGGGTTCAAAACTCCTTTCTCGAAAGACAAAGTGCACGCTATACAAAACTCTAATTTTACCAGTTCTACTCTACAGCGCCGAGTGCTGGACGATAAGTAAAAAAGGGGAAGTGATCCTGGGCACTTTCGAGAGAAAAATTCTTCGGCGGATATTTGGTCCTATATGCGAAGAGGGCGATTGGAGGAGAAGATTCAATCGTGAACTGTAAGAGCTGTACCAAGATGTGGATGTAGTCCAAAGAGCCAAAACACGTCGACTACACTAGCTCGGCCACATCGAGCGAATGGACAACAACGCTCCAGCCAAGAAAATCTTCGAATCCCAGCCCCCAGGCTCGAGACGACCAGGAAGACCGAACCTCCGCTATGGGGACCAGGCGGTCACAGACGCAAGAGCGCTTGGTCTCGACGACTGGAGGGAGCATGCGATGGACCGCAACCGATGGAAGACCGCAATATCACAGGCAGAGACCCTTCATGGATCGGGAGCCAGATAAGTAAGTAAGTAAGTAAGACCGATCCTGTGACATTGCTGATCTTAAATAGTCGACCATCAGGGAACATGATGATCTTGGAACTGTCATATATAAGCAGATGAGCAAAGAGCATGAATTTTGCAATAATTATTCAAATTCGTTCGTATTATTGCAAAAACGTTAAAACTTCTCTCATGTTTCGTAACTGTTCGTTGCGATTTAGCAAAAGTTCTTAAAACATGTCTTTATTGCTTATCAGCTATTATTTGTCGAAGTTATCGTTATAAAAATTAACAATTATATCGCCATCTGCTGCACCAGTGTAGCGATTCATTTCATTAATTTTAAAAAATTGAACGAAACTAAATCTATTCTTCAGTGATGAAAAAATTATGGGGTGTTTGAATTTGTAAGTTCGGACGCACCTGTATCAAGGAGTACTGTAGAGTTATCTGGGGTTTATCAACTTGAAGTTCAGCGACAGATTCAACACTTTTTTGTAAAATATCTTCAAATTAAGAATCACGGGGAAGGTTTCTAAAACGTTTCATGTCTCTTATTTTAGGTATCTAAATTTGTAGCTAAATAAATGCTTACTTGTTTCGAAAACCCCAAAGTAGCTGTAATATTGTTTGTATAATTAAAGTTTCCGCTAGAATAAATCTGAGGTTAGTGGTTAAAATGTAGATAATATGGATTGAATAGCTGTAACTTTTTAAATGTCATTTGAGTTTGTATTTAATTGAATGCTGTATAATAATTGCGGTAAGAAACCCCGATTTTTTAGCTCCAATAATTTTTAAAATTTTCAAAATTCCGATGAAATAAGAATGAAGTAAGTGGACTCAATTATGGAAATCAATTGCCCAAATGCTTATTTATTGCACATAAATTATTTTTGTAGATTTTATTGATAAAATAACCATCTGTATGTAACTTATGGGGATAACTAACGTCCTTCAATTGCGGGATTATAAATACAAACAAAGAAATTTAGGCAAAAATCACGGTTTGCTTGATAACTCTAATTTGAGGAGGCTTCAAATTCTCGCAAACAAATTTTGGATTATCTCATTTTTATACTTACGTTTCACTAAGCCAAAAGAGATAATTTCGTTGAAAATTTACAAATTTGGTACGAAATCATCTCATTTCTCATACAAAGTCACATTTCGAAATGAGATATAATCTCAATGAAATTTTTTACGAAATTAGGTAGGAAATTAAGTCAAAACCTAACGAACACATTCTAATGGACACAGTTTGAAGAACTTTGAAAAGGTTTTGTATGAAAATGCGAAAGCTCAATGGAAGTAAAAAGATAAAAAAAACAACAAAAAGCGATTAACAGCCATTTGAAAATTAAAAACTAAATGAGCTGTCAAACGAAATTACCAAATTGTAGACGAAAACCCTTTTTTTCTGTGATTTTCGAAAATACCTAATTTCGGCTCTTATGAAAACGTCGTATAACTTAGATTTTGGAAGTTTGATTTTCAGCACACACATCAGATATAAAAAATTATTTCTTTCCGATAGAATAAGGGAGGCATGAAAATCAGCTAAATAGCTAGGTACTGTACATTACCCAGCGAAATTACGATTTCTGAAGAAATTAGTTGTTTTATTGTTCTTCACTGTAAACTTTTTTTTTTTTAAATACCGTCAAATTCCAAGTGGGTATTTTACCCACTCGAAAAATCTCGAGCGGGTAGTGCTACCCACTTTACCCATATTATATTCCAGGCCTGGTTTTGGGAACATGTTTGTAATTGAACCAAAATAACGGTAAATTTGTGGAACTAAACAAAATTAACGGTACCTGCTATACATTTTTTTTTTTAAATACTTCACAGAGTTTTCTAAATAAAATTCAGTAAAATCATCTCAGTAAAGTCAACACTTTTTCATTTTTCGAAAAAATGGTGTGTAATTTTGGTCTTTAAGTTTTTTAAAACGGTTAAACTTATTTTGAGCCTTAAAAAACTTAAGATATTTAATATTTTTTACCAAGATTTTCAAGAAAGTCATTTTTGGACTTTAAAAAAATGTAATATTTATTTTTGAAAACTAAAAATTTCAAAAACGACGTGTTCGGGTTTTTTAAACTTCGTACCTAGTGGTTTCTTAACACTTTCTAGAATTATTAATGAAAATGTTTAGCTTTCATTCAAAAATAATGGTATCTTACATACAAAGAGGAAACAGTAAACAAAAATCTTATTTTATTCGAAAAAGTCCCCCACGATTTGAATACAAGTTTTTTGCGTAAACCTACTTTTTAACAATTTTTGATTTTGAATTTTTTCACTATCGGCTGAACAAATTAAAATCAAATTTGTTAACAAGAAATTAAAAAAAAATAATATTGCATTCTCAAAAAAGAGTTTTTCGATTTGAAAAAATCAAAATAGGGTAGAGCCGAAATCCTCTTACAGCGGGGCACCTTCGACACCTATTTCTGCGAATAAAATTCTTAAAAAAATGGTAATATTAGGCTTTTCTGATCCAAACACAGGTCATTTTCTAACTCGTGTCAAAAAAAATCCTGGGCCACCTCCAACAAGCTGTCCGAGTTACCCCTCCTTTGTTAAATTACCAAAAATTGTGCTTAAATTTTGATTTTTACTTTTTGTTATACCTAAATTATGGTTCAAGTTTATAAATTTCTGCATAAATTGTGTTTAAGCTAATCAGAGGAGATTTTTTTTATAAAATCCTATAAACATCATGACACAATCTTCTAATCTGGCATTACTGGCCCTCAAACAAGTCGTTTGAATCACTCACAGTCACAGTACACACCTGTCTCGTATTTAACTTGTATTTTAACTCATCCTCCATATTTGAGGATATAATTAATAATTTAGATCTATTTACGACCTCCTGTTGGGGATTTAATCCCATGTTAATCAATTTTAGTTCCCTGATGATAGCTTTGACTGAAAATACAAAACTTGTTATCGTATAAGATTGAACGGGTGTGTACACTCTACAAAGTGATGAGGAAGTAATTAACCAAGGTCTGTTTTGGAATTTTGATGCTACAATCAGAGGCCTGTGGTGTTATTAAGGAATATTTAATGTGGATTATGTTTATACTTTTTGATGAACAATTTTGTATTTTTTTTTTTTGTTGTTTCTTTACAGTAGAAACTTGTTAAATAATTAACATTAAATGATAGCTAAGAGGTTGATTTGTAAGGACACTATAAAAAGTGTTTGTGGAGGTATTGACCGCTGGTTATTCAGTTCTTCAACGGTTAGTGGTTCCATGAAGAAAAAGGCAAAAATGTGAATGAAGGAAGTCTCAACTGATTTATTAAGGAATTGTATGTGATAATTTTTTTTTTTAAACCGAACAGAAATATTCTGCAAATCGTCGTGGCCAACAAGCACTTTCTGACAACACTAGGTGTTCGTCGCTTGGTATAGAATTTTGCTTAGCACGGGACAGTGGAAGATCGTCAAAATGCCGTTCATCAACCCCCAAGAAGTTCGTACCCAACATACATACTTAAAATTAAGAAGTCCTGTGAACTCAGCCTTTAGGTATGTGTTAACTTGCTGAAAAGCAGCTGTCAATAGTCTATTTACTGTATCCTATGTTTCTGTGATAAAAATAAATAAAGTTATGTTTCTGCAGCTATTATCCTGGATTCAACCACACACTTCCAATGTTTGTATTCAACTTGATTCATTTAAAGATTCCAAAGTGTTACCTAATGAACTGTTAGCTTATACAAATGCCATAAAAATTCATTGCTCTTGAGTAATTTATATTTTTCAAATGCCCACGTCAATGCAATAAAAATTATTCCATCTATTGTAAGGTATTTTACTGCCTAAAATATGCTTTAAGCTTTTCCCACTTAGGAAAACAAACCTCGTTAATATTATCACGGAAGCATTCAGGTTAGATTATTATTGGTTTAAAAATATAATCAGCGCAGCGAGAATTTTCCATTGCTTCTTCGCACCTGTTAAAATTATTTATAGCCTTTAGCCTTAGTGAAGGTGAAAAATGATCTGCCATGTGTTCTTTTGCAATATAGGTCTTGCTAAACACCGGCTTTTCTATCAAAATACACACAGTTACTTCAAAAATATGTGGTTCGTATTTTATTTCAAATTGGGTGGATGGAAATATTTCATATATTTATTGCTCAGTAAGAAAAGAAGGTCTGTTTCATAATAATTTATGTTAACGTTTAGCCTTTGGGCAAGATAGATATTAAAGTGCAGCTATAGAGCTGAAAACAAATGATACCCTGATGATGGAATAAGAGTACGAGTGGCCATGCCCAACAATAAGAAGAGATTCCTACTTTAAATCTGAGTGATTATGTCAGTAATGCCAAAGAATTCCTCATAATTCTTAGTGCTTACCCATTTGTTTTCTGTTTAACAACTCTAAGGATCACTTTGACGAAAGGCTTGTCAAACATTTTTTTTTTATGTTTTGTAATAAGAAAAGATTTTTGTTTGGTTGAAGGAAATTTTAATTATGTTTAGCTTTAGGTTAATTTTTCTTCCCGCTTGAAGTAGGTACACATTTACTTAATTATTGTATAGACAGTTAACTTGCGGACTAAATAAACGATCTTACATCTTTTGGTGTAATGATTTTCCACTTTCAGTGCTCTAGCTTGTCATTAACCATGGATTATATGTATGTTGAATAAGTCAATTAGGTCAAAAAACAGTTATGTACTCGTATTTGCAAAATTAACATTTTTTACGGTCTATGAGGTAACCGTAAGATAACTTATTTAATTGGGTACACACAAAAAGAGGATTCTAACCGATAGCTTAGTCCAAAAAAACCCATTGGTTGTACAAACTTTATCTGGTGACAATGGCTAAAAATGCACTTTTCAGGTTGCGTTTTTGGCTTTTATTAACATTGTACTATAATAGATATTGAATGTCTGTTTAAAAGGCTGTATAATGATTTAAAAATACCGTCATTCTTGCTTTCACAACAATCTTTACTCAAATGTTCCAAAATATTCATTCGAAATGCTGGAGGTTTAGCTGTTTACTGAGGCGTATGCGTAGTTTTTTTTATATTATTTAAATTGTGAACTGCTTCTTTCATTAACCCCCAGTTTCACAGGGGAAGTTTTAAATCTACTTTTGGTTAAAACTTTTGTTCAGCAGAGTAATGGAACTCAGTTCAAGGTTTCAACGAGACTCTGATGTGAAACTGGCCATTAGAGCCTGTTTTCCAATCATCAATTAAACATTAAATTAGTTGTTAGAGGAATAAATAAGAATACATTTGTGCTTAATTCTATAGATTTAGTACTATCTGTTGTTTAGCTGGCCTAATTATTAAAAAAAATGGCTTTAAATGACAGTTAGATTGTAGATGTCACTTCAATTTTAATAATCAATTGAAATTTTACCAATCCCTTTAATCTGTGGTAGGTAGCTTTTCTTTTTTATTTTTCAGGGTGTTTTTAATCCAGCAAGATTGCAGTCAACCAACAATCAAATATAACAATTAATAGCTTGGAAGATAGATAATTAATAGTTAATTCTGACGCAAATACAATATTCCGTTACGAATTGAACCCAAAGACCCTTAAATTAGCTGTCAAAAAGATAGGCAAAACTCATGTTTTTAGTTATTTTTTATCCATTTGAGAGTTCAAATGGCTTGTCAGATTAAGTACGAAATAATGACTGTACCTAGTCTTAAATGTCACCCTTAGCCAAAACTTGGTCCTTTTCTGCAGGAAAAATTGAAAAATTTTTCCTGAAAGTTTATGAACCACCCTCATTTTTTGTATCATACAACAAGCATACCTTATTTTATTGAATTCCATATTTAAACATGGAAGATTGCATTTTTGGAGGCACTGTGAATATAAACCATTCAACATTTTTCTCAAACAGATTTTGAGAGCGCTACAAAGAAATTAGTGCTTTTTACTTGCGAAAAGTATAGGTACTATAAGGCAAGTTTTTGATTCGTGGAAAACAAAATTTTTGAGATAACAATCAAACATGATAGAGAATATTTTTTGGATTGTTAAAAAAGCTTCAAATTTTTTTTTGGATAATCAAATATTTCGAAAACGACATAATCGACTTTTTGAAAATCGATATTTAAGAGTTTTTTAGTAATCTCTAAAATATTTTTAGATACAAAAATTTACATTTATGAAAAAATAACGGTACCTTCCATACAAAAGTTAAAAAACCACAAGGGAAAATATTTTTTTGCTCAAAAAGGACTCTACGATTTTATACTAAAATGAGTGCGATCTACTACACTTAGCAACTATTAATAGTACCTGTCAAAGAACGTATTTTTTTATTTTGAATTTTCTCGTTATCGACCAAACGGATTTAAATTAATTTTCTTATATACAAATTTCAGATAATATAAAATAATATTTTATATCGACATTTTCAAAAAAAAATTTTTGGATTTTTAAAAAAAGTTTCAAAATTTTTTTTTTAATTTCGATACCTCAAAAACGGGTTGACACTTTTTTCAAATTTGAATGTTTTAAGAATTTTGTATATAAAAAATTAAGTTTTTAATAAACCGCTCCAACGATTTTATTTTTTTTTCCCGTACAATTATATTCAATCAAGAAATAAGATGGCATTCTTTTTTTCCCCTGTGGGAAAATTGTCCACTAATCAGTGACTCTACTGTGGTAACGTTCACCAACGAAACAGATGGTAAATGAAAATCAGGTGGGTAGAAAAAGTTTGTAAGAGATGTGCTAATACATAGACAAATTTTAATGGAGGTAACGCATCCGGTTGCCTTTTATTCCTGGGAATTTAACCAAAAATTTAATATCGGCTTACATGTATTAGTCAAAAAAATCGATTTGATTTTTAAAAGTAATTTTATGAATCGGCGGTCAAAAACACCCAAGAAATCGGGATAGCCGGATGTTATCCCGCCCCATTGGTCTTAACAAAACGTCGTTGTAAGTGAGCCATCCATTGGTGAACATTAGCCTAACCCAATAATGATTATACGTTTCTCGCTCACTTGGTTTTGATTTTTCTCGTGGAGTAGAGGTCCGGTACCCGAACAAATAAAAAGGAATAAAAAACTTAAATAATAAAAGTCAAAGAGAAAAAGCGAAAAGTGATCGTGCGAGACAATTAACTAAACTGAAAATTAAAGAAGTTTGAAAAAAATTGTCCATATAAGTGCTCGATTTTTGATATGCATTAATCGTGAAATAAAGAAATTATCTAAAAGTTAAAAAAAAAGAAAAACATAGATTCCAAGAAAAAAAAATAATAAGAAAAATTCTTGTAAAAAAACAAATAAAAAGTACAATACGCCGAAAACGTTTTCCTTTTTGTTGGCTATCGAGACGGCCTCGGTTTATCGAGAGGTGACGCCAACACGTGTTTCGAGCAATCTTTTTTTTGTTCAATCCCATTCATTGAAATAAAAGAAAAAAAATATGACCGCCAGGGTCACAGGAGTGCAATAATCCTAAAAATAATCCATGGTACCCCCATTTGCAGTAATTGCAGAAAAAAAAGGAAAAGAAAAAAACGAAAAGCCCCCCGTTCGACGAGCTAACACGAGCGACGCTAGCATGCCTACGCTGAGGGGACTTCGATACCCGGCCACCCACTGACTACGCTGACTGGACTTAGGGTTCCTGTGACCTAGGGTCATAAAGGTGGTAAAAGGGGTGGAGGGAGGAAATAATAGGCCGCGCTAATTTTAATTTATTACCTTTTTTGTTACGTATACGCGGCAGTGAACGGGATGGAAATGGACAGATCTTACCGTCAAGAGAGATAATTAGATGTCCACGCCCACTCCCCTACACGTTCGTTACACACTTCAAACTGTGAAAAGAGTTGTTTTAGCCAATTTAAATGTCGTATTTCATGCTTCTCTACATTTTTCTCTCATAATTTCCATGTGTTTATATGAGTACAATATTCTTAAAACCGCAGTGTCTTGAACATAAGAGCAAGTACATGCGACCCAGTCTTGTCCACCGAGTGGCTTCATAGGATGGCACCCAGTGGTTCAATTTTCAAAGTAAAAATAACTTGTTTTTCATATCAATTGGTAAAAGCCAACCGCAAATCAACAATCGTGTCGTATGAAACGTTCTATGTAGAATAAATATGCCATACTGCTCATTTGCACGGATTTATACTGCAAAAAAACGAGCAGTGCATTGCCGTTTGAACAAGCTCTAAGTTCTAAGACAAAATACTTACACTTAATATTGCAAATGAGCTCAACTGCTTATTTGACAAATAACATGGCCGTTCTTTCCAGTCGACTATCCAACGTTTGGTGGCCAAATTGAAGTTATGGTGATTTAGCATCAGTAACTGAATTGTAAACAGACGACTTGACAGACGTTAGTAAATTAACATGGCCGCCACAGACTGTCCAAATCGACCCGGCCCTTTTGGAAAAACTTTTTATTAAAAAAAAACATTGGCGCAAAATTTTAAACATTTAAAATCAACTATATATCTATTTAAGATGGGAGTCCACTCTAAATACGTGCTTTAGAGTGAAAGCCGGTTTTTTTTTTTAGTTTTAATGAACATAAAATATACCTACTTATTTTACTTACTTACTGAAGGTGGCGCTACAGTCCGGGTGGTCCAGGGCCTCAACCAACAAGCTTCTTCCAGTCGGCTCGGTTTCTAGCTAGCTGTCTCTTGTTTCGCACGGAAAGTTGGTTGAGGTCGTCTTACACTTGCGTGGGTCTCACCTTTTACGCTGACCACCTCTACTGCGCTGGCCGGAACATTGGTGTCCATTTGCTCTAGGTGACCCAGCCATCTCAACCGCTGGCTTTTTACTTTTGTGGCTAGGTCAGTGTCGTTGTACAGCCCGTAGAGATCCAATGGGATCATGGCAGGAATTTGCAAATTTTTGCATTTGTATGCATTTCTTTTCCGGGTTTTGCAGTTCGCCAAATAGTGGGGGTAACCGACTGTACTGCTAACATCACTGTGAAGTTAACATAGTGCCTGTCCTTTTCTCAGCAACCGGGCTAGCCAGGAATCTGAAATAAGGCTCTGAATTTGCAGTTTAATTTGCAGTTCAAGAAAAGGAAAAAAAACAAATTTTTAAAACCTTACATAAAAAAAATGTATACCGTAGATACTGCTAACGTCGATGTGAAGTTAGCATAAAAGTCCTTTTCTCAGCAACGGTGATACTTAGAAATGTGCAGTTAGGAGCCAAATTTGCAGTTCAAGAAAAATGAATGTCCAAATTTGAAAAAAAAATCCTAACCCTAACTGCAATTTTCTAGGTGGCTCAGTTGCTGATAAAAGGGTATGTACTGCGAACACCACAGTGACGTTAACAGTGAAAAAAGAATTCATTCGATTTTTTTTCCAAATTTGGACTTCAAAATTTGGAGACTAGTTATTCTTAAACTGCAAATTAAACTGCAAATTGGATCCTAATTGGAAGTTTCTAAGTTTCACCGTTGCTGAGAAAAGGACTTTTATGCTAACTTCCCAGTGAAGTTAGCAGTACAGTATGAAATTTTTTGTATGTAAGGATTTACAAATTTGGTTTTTAGCTTTTCTTGAACTGCAAATAAAACAGAAAATTAAGAGCATAAGACTCTTCCGATTCCTAGCTAGCCTGGTTGCTGAGAAAAGGACAGGGACTGCTTACTTCACACTGAAGTTAGCAGTACAGTCGGTTACACCCACTATTTGGTGAACTGCAAAATCCGGAACAAAAATGCATAAAAAATCCAAAAAAAAAAACTGCAAATTCCTGCCATGGTCCCATTTGTCTATCGTTCCCATCCCCCGTTAACAGTGTCCATGCCTATGCACGATACATCATGACCGGGATGATAAGTGTCTTATACAGGGACAGTTTAGTTGCTCGAGAGAAAGCTTTACTTCTCAATTGCCTTTTATAAGCCCAAAGAAACAGCGATTGGCAAGAAGAATCCTACGTTTGATCTCAGCACTGGTATCGTACGCTTAGTTTATAGCGGATCCTCCTATGTAGAAAAAATCTCTGACCACCTCAAAATTATAGCTATATATTGACGCTCTGTCCGAGACGTCGATGTTGGTGTTGGGTGTCCTTTCTTGTTCACAGCATATATTTCGTTTTGCTTTCATTCACCGATAACCCCATTTCTTGGCTTTTTTCTTGATAGTCACGAAAGCATTACTAACATCGCACTAAGTTCGCCCGATTATGTAAATGTCATCAGCGTAAGCGAGTAATTGGATGGACTTTTGAAAGATAGTGCCTCTAGTGTTGACGGTAGAGTATTGCACTATGCTTTCAAGAACGATGTTGAGAAGTCGCATGACAGCGCGTTACCTTGCCTAAGGCCTTTTTTGACATTAATGGTGTCGGTGAGGTCTTTGCGAACCTTGATTGAGTACCGTGCATTGTTCATCGTCATCGTGCTATATTGGACGAGCTTCAGGCATTCACAAAGTCTTGTAGACGATATTAAGAAGTTGTATACCTCTGTAGTAGGTGCAGTCCAGAGGATCGCTTTTCTTCAGGATCGGGAAAACAATGGTGATGTTCCATTCATCGGGCATGCATTTTCCTTATTTTGCAGATGAGCTGGTGCATACTCCTAACCAATTCATCTACAGCCGCTTTGAATAGCTCAGCCGCAAGGCCATCAGTTCCAGCAGTTTTATTGGACTTAAGTTAAGATAAAGTTATAGTCCGGGAGCCGACCGTAAGATTACCTATCTCATCGCGGCCGCGCGGAAAAATTGGATGCCAATGGTCGGACAGACTTTTTTTGGCTGTTGCGACGAGTTAGACCATTTAAAAAAAAAAATGGTATTTTCTTAACACTGCATTTTTTATCAGGGAAAATTGAGTAAAATCATATCAAATAGCTAGGAAAGTGGCTTAAGCCACTTTCTAATTTTATAAAAGTGGTCGGACTCGTGGCAACAGCCAAAAAAAGTCTGTCCGACTATTGATATCGTGTAGAGCAGCTATTCCCTCTGGACTCACCCCAGGGTTCCGCGGGAGAGCTTTCAGGGTTCCACAAGTTTCTTGAAGTAAGTCAGTACGAATCGCTTCTTCTTCATACTGAAATCCGATGGCTCCAAATTGGAGAAAAATATGTCTTCAACTGCAAACCTCTTTGATGTATTGCATGATGAGCAATGGATTACGAAATTAGCTTATCTTGCAGACATTTTCGAGTAGATCAACGAAACTGCTATAGTTCGCAAGGAAAAATAAATTACAGTACCTATATTTTTCCAGAGACAAACTGGCAGCTTTGAAAAGAAAAATTAATTTCTGGCTCTCATGTGTACAGTAGAACAATTTTGAGTGTTTTCCAGTTTTATATCACTGATCGATAATGAGCGCAATCGAGTAGACGTGTTTCATTTCGGCTCCTGGTGTTAATCAATTTTCTCAATAATATTTTCAATTTAACCCAAGTGTATTTTGCTAGTGCATAATTGCTGGAGAATAGTGATTAGTATTTAAAAAGAAAACAATACCTTAATTAAAAGACATTTTTAATAAACATAAGTTAAAGTTTGTTCTTATAATTCTCTATAAAAATAATCTCAAATACTCAAATGTCAAATAAACTTCGCTCGAACTCTCTTAAAACAAAAAATCTCCAATCTTCTTCACCGCGCTCCCCACTTCATCAAGCCCTAGACAACTCTGCCAAAAAGACTAAAGAAAAAACTATGGAAAGCCCAAAGGAACAGTGCTCGAAACAAAGTGAGTTGATTGTTAGTCTTTTGTCGTCTAAAATAGCTGAATCTGAAGAAAGAATATTAAAAAGAATCGAAAACATTGACCTCGAAATAACATCATTGAAGTCCAACATTGCAAAAATTGATCAAAGAGTAACAAAGATTGAATCGACAGTTATTGACAATGATGCTCTTAAGACTCAAATATCCGAGCTCAAATTATTAATTAACGCTCAAGAAAACAAAGCTGTTGCTGCCGATGCAATAATACACAAGGTTCCATACACTTCTGATGAAAACCTCAAATTTATATTTAACAATCTTTGCGTCACAATAAACATTAAAGCTCCGAGTTTGAATAATATTTATCGCATCCGATCTAAAAATAATGCAGATTCACCTATAATCATCAAATTTAAATCTCCGTACGACAAAAACTTTTTACTTAAATCAGTTGCACTTTATTGCAAAAAGAAAGAGTCGCAGCTTTGTTTACGTGATTGTGGCATAGAATCTGATACATCTATATATATTCATGAATCTCTCACAAAAACAAATCACTCAATAATGAAACACGCACTCGATCTTAAAAGGAAAGAAAAAATTGCATCAACGTTTTCATATCGTGGAATTGTTTATGTCAGACGACAACAACAGTCAGATGCTCAGCGAGTTGACTCTCTTCAATGCCTTGATGACATTTTGAATGCTCACTATGAAGTTGGCTCACACATAAATGGCACACATGATCCACAACCACACAGCAGCATCCATATCCCTACAGCTGATGATGATGAAAGCTCCGACCTTAAACTGCAACATGCACCGAACTTGTATGAAAGCTCTATACACCACTAGACCGAAATATAAACATGAAAGCTGTCACCCACAACTGCAGACACACTCAATCGCATCCAACATCAATTTATTACTAGATTATTTTAATTTTTAATTTTCATTCTTTCTTTCTTTTTTTTCTCTCTTTATCTTTCTTATTTCAAATTAATTATTATCTTTCATTAATTTTTCAATTTTGTTTTTAATTATTGAAGTTCAACTACGAAAATTTACCTATATTCTCTAACGTTTTATAAATAAAAACATAACTTATTTTATAATTACTAACTTTCTCTTTCTTCACTCGCCGATTTATATTGTGAAGTGTTGTTCCATTGCATATAATTTTTTGATATAATAAATATTATGATTAGGGCAGATAGTTCTTCCGGTGGTGCAATCAATATTGCAATTCATGCTGCGCTACGGGTTTTATCAAATGCAAGTGAAGGATTTAAAATATGTTATATAAATGCGCGCAGTCTTAATGCATCTAAATTAGATTTTTTTCGACATGTTATTGATGATTCTATTGTGAATATAATTTGTGTGGCTGAGTCATGGTTTCGGGCAGATATTCCGGACACTTGCTATAAAATAAATGGTTACAACTTATTTCTTAATGATCGTATCACTGATACGATTGGAGGTGGTATTGCTATTTATTGCAGAGCGAGTATTGATTGTAAGGTTATTAGGAAATCAGAAGAAGGAAGGATTGAGTATCTTATTTTGGAACTCTCAGAAGGAGCAACAAAATGTATTGTATCTTGTGCTTATAATCCAAACAAACGATATTCTCCAGAGCCATTTTTCTCAGATATTTCTGAACTTTGTGCTATTTATGAGCATATTATTCTATGTGGAGATTTTAATACTGATCTCTTAAAACAAAATAGTAGGTCGGAACAGTTACTAAACTTCATATCACTTTCTGGTCTTCGTGTACAAAATTCTTTTCCTACCCGATATGCGCCTTACTCCACCCCAAGCTTGCTCGATCTTTTAATAGTTCCAGATAATTCTAATGTTTTACTTAATGATCAACTATCCCTTGATGGTATTTCAGATCATGATTTACTATTTTGTACTTACAATATTGAATTCTCTCGTCTTGCAACCCCTATGAGTTTTCAATACATTGACTTTGACTCAATTAATGTTTCTGCGCTGGCTCTTGATGCTAGCATGATAAATTGGGATAGTTGTAGGTATTTATCCACTGCTGATGAAAAGCTTAATTTTGTACAATCCCAATTGTTGATCTTATATCATAGACATGTTCCTCTAAAGACTGTGAGGGTGCGTGATGCGAAATGCCCTTGGTTTACTGCGGAAGTCATTAGTGCAATTAAATCCCGAAGGAAAAAGTATTTGATTTGGAAACGGCTTCGTAGTAACCGAAATTGGGAAATATACTGTCAGGCTCGCAACTATGCAACATGGGTAACGAGGAGAGAAAAGATGGACTATTTTTCCTCAAAGCTTAATCCAAGGCTCGGTTCCAAGCGCTTGTGGCATAATTTAAGGAACATTGGAATTGGCAAGTCAGGTGATTTTAATTGCTCGCTAGATCCTAATGTTCTCAACGACTTTTTCATCACAGAAAGTGAAACTAGATCTGATTTTGTTCCTTCCCAAGAAACAAATAACGAATTTGAGTTTGATTTTGAAACAATAAATGAAAGTGACATTGTAAAAATTTTCTATACATTAAAGTCAAATGCTATTGGTGAGGATGGTTTACCACTTCGTTTTTTAAAACTGATAATCCCATACTTTCTTAGCTCTTTAACACATGTTATCAATTTTTGTATAACTTCTTCATCTTTCCCCAATAACTGGAAAGTGGCAAGAGTCACACCTGTAGCTAAAAAGCCACGGGCCTGCTTACCTGGAGACTTTCGTCCAATTAGTATTTTGCCGTGCTTATCTAAGGTCTTTGAGAAAGTCATGGTAGAACAGCTCGTTGGCCATCTTGATCGGAAAGGCTTACTTTATCCTTATCAATCCGGTTTTAGAGCAAACCATAGCTGCTCCACTGCCATGATAAAAATTTTGGATGATATAAGGCTCAATTTCGATCAAGGTGAACTAATAATACTTTGTTTGCTAGACTTCTCAAAGGCTTTTGATATAGAGCTGCTAATCTAATTGAAGATTACCTGAGTAATAGATGGCAGAGAGTGGTAGTGGGAAGTGATCGATCTAGTCTTAAAAGAATCAATTCAGGTGTACCACAGGGATCTATTTTAGGTCCGATTCTTTTCTGCATGTATATTAATGACTTACCAAGAGTGTGTAAGAATGTTTCTGTTCATCTATATGCAGATGATGTTCAGTTTTATTTATCGAGACCACTTGGCCTCATTGAGGATTTAGTTTGTAGGGTAAATGAGGATCTTTCAGCTATATATGATTGGTCCAAGGCAAACAGACTTATACTGAATGCAGCTAAAACTCAATTGTTACCAATTTGTCACAGTTCCCTTGATGTTGAAACGATTCCTCCTATAGTCCTTTCTGACAGCAGGCTGTCATTTGTACACACTGTCACTACTCTTGGATTTAAATTGAACAGTAATTTATCCTGCAGTAACCACGTAAACTTTGTTGTTGGTCGAATTTATGGTGTACTTCGGAAACTATGGGCTTCAGCAATATACACTCCACCAGAAACAAGATTGAAGCTGGTAAAGACACTTATACTTCCGCTAATATGCTTTGCTGAAACTGTGTACTGTAAGCTTGACTCGGTATCGCAAAATAAACTTCAGGTGGCATTTAACAACTCTATCCGTTATGCATATAATATCCGCAGATTTGATCACATAACACATTACAATTTACTTGCTCTGGGCTGCTCGCTGTTACAGTTTTTAAATGCAAGAAAACTAATTTTCCTGCATAAAATTATTAATATAAAAGAACCTGCTTATTTATTTGAAAAATTGACGTTTACACAATCGCAAAGAACTTTTAATCTTATCGTCCCTACTTGTAACTATATTAACTCAGCTCGATTGTTTTTTGTCTGCACCATTAAACTTTGGAATGCTTTGCCAACTGATGTCAAACGGACCAATGGGTTCAAAGAATTTAAAACCAAAATTTTAAAACATGCATCGGAACAGCGTTAATTGATTAACTAATAATTATTGTTGTTGTATCTTTCATAATTTTCGATTTAAAATCTATTTCCTCACTTCCAAACTTCTTCTAATTGATATTTGCTTTTTCTTCTTTTCTTCTTCTTTACTCTCTTCTTTTATTTCATCATTTTAATTTCACTCACCTACTTAGTATTTAAGATTTCTTGAACTTAAATTAAGTATTCACTTATTGTTAGTACTATAAAAGACTAGGTCTTACTTGTACGTTGCAAATAAACGAATTGAATTGAATTGAATTGATATTTGCAAGAAAACATGCTTGAACTCAGAGCAGATACTATGTTAATTACTTCCCATTTGGTTAGTCCCGAAAGATCCATGCTGGACTACTATCCAGATACAAATACTGACATCGAGTGGGTTCGAAAAACGAAAACCCTGTCTCATTAAACGAATTTTGGATTGTATTAAGAATGAATTTCCTGAGCTTGCCAAGAAAGCTACATACATTAAATTTGCTGCATTTTGTTATAACGTACCGCTGTGAAGTAGGCTTTTCACCGTATATTTACACAATAACTAAATACAGATCGAGATTGAGGCTGGACGCTGCCAGATATGCGATATGCGAATACAACTTTCGGACACAGAAGTTACTTGATTTTGAAATTAGGGTTGCACAGCAGTCCTTCCTTTCATTTGATACCCCATTTATAGCAGTTGCTTATATTATAGGTACATTAAGCGGAAAATGCAACCTAAAAAGTTCATTTTCTAACCATTGTGACCAGAAAAAGCATGTCCGACCAGTAGTTTTGTAAATATTTGCACTAAAGCTATCAGTTGGCATCGAATTTTTGCGTGGCTGCGATGAGATTGGTAATCGGGGGAATTGTCGGCCTACGTCTTCCGGGTGGAATGGTGCAATCTGCATGGTAGCAGAATTCGGTTCTTCATTGCCGTTATACAATTTGCAGAATGATTTTTCCATATCCTCAGGACTGACTGTGATTCTAAAACGATGTTCCCCTGTTCATCCTTGCAGGCTTCAGTTTGGGCCTTGTAAACCTGGGAGGTTCTCTTAACATTCTGGTAAAACTTCATTCCTGCAATGGCATCCCTCTATTTCCTCGATCGCACGCTTTTCATGCACTCTCATCTTCTGCTCGTGCTCGTAGAGCTCGCGAGCAGCTCTGGTCCTTCTATGCAGTGCCACTTTTTATGCCTGTTGTTTGGCTGTATGTACTTGCCAGAATTCTTTGTCGAACCAGGGGTTTCGCTGTGGTGGTCGTGTGAGACACAGCACGTCAGGGGCAGCATTTCTGATGGCTTTCTGGCAATTCGTTCACTAGTTCTCCATACTTGCATAGGACTAAATAAGAGGATGCGAGTGATGCGAGAGACTCAATCGAAAAGGGATCTGGCGATTTCTTGCGACTGTAGCCTTCTGATGCGAACTTTCTCACACTATTTCCCTGTTTTGGCTTTGGTCACGATATCTATAGCAATACCTTGGCGACAACGTGGTATCGGTCCAAGTCAACGTTAGCTCCTCGGAACGTTTGGACATCCTTCATACTGGAGGAGTGCCTTGTGTCAATCGCAATGTGGTCAATCTGGTTGGTGGTTGATTGACCTGGAATTCGCCATGTCCCCTTGTGTACATCGCTTTCTTCTCAAAATGGCAAAAATGAAGACATGTTTTTACTAACACTTCATCTGAAACCTAAAAGCTTACCAATAAATAGATATCAAGAAGAAATGAGCATTCCTTTTTTCCATTAGGTTTGTACATACATGAGACTCTCTTGGGTAATAAACAACAAAGACCTTCATAAATAGCAGAAAGATAGGAGAAATTTAGTTTAGGCCAATTTTTCTAAGCTCTGCATACAAAAAGAGAGACATTATACATAAATTCCCTTTAAAGTTCGAAATTTTCTGACAGCTACACACATCATCATGGCAGACGTTAGCATTTTTTCTCTCCCGAATTTATGGTACATGATTTCTCTAGCCAGGAACAATAACTGTCCTTGCCGCTCACGAAAAAATTCTTTTGCTGGGAACTTAGATTCCCATGATTTATATGCCCTATCATCGACCGACATAGATGTATGCAGTATATACAGCTATAACTTGCTGACCTCATGCTCACCATCATCACACACAATATAGCTGGGTCAAAAAAATTGATTTCAAACAAAAATGCCTATTCAACTTTCGTTCACATGCTGCGAACTGCAAAGTCCTTTGCACTGCTCTCGGCCTTCAACAACCGTCCGCAGTCACCCGGTCCTATCGGGAGGAGAGAATACAATGCAAACACAATGCCCCGATCGAAAACTTAGCTTCGGCTACCTTGCCACTACGGTAATGAGGCCTTGCACACAATACCTTGAGCCTGGCTGTCCGGATGGTTGGTCACTGGTCGGTCAGTGCTGTTGCTGTTTTCTGGGCATTGTCTGCACGATTGTAGCGTATAAAAGTTGCATGATCCATCGTGGCGGTGGCAGCACAGCTTCTTCATCACAACACGGTGGCAAAGAATAGAAAAATAAAGTTTTTGTTGCTATGCCCCCACCTCAGGTCCTTCTCCCGAATTAAATTTGAATATGAATACCAGAAGGAGGCGCAAGTATTCGGCCCGGCTAGCAATAGCCGGCCATGTATATATATTTCATTGTGATAATGTGGGTCATTAGAGCTCGCTAACAGTATCGAGTGCTTCGATGGAAGATGGAAGACCGTTGTGCCGGCACCTTTTTTCCATGAGTGCTCAGTTAACAGTGGTTGTTTGCCATCCTCCAGGTCTTTTTCCCCACCTACCCACCTCTCCAGCAAGCAAAAAGCAAACCTCTCTTCATGGATTAATCAGGTCCCTGGGATGATATTGATGTTACAACCAAATTGCATTCGCGGTCTGTCTTGTTGTGCATAATGAAGTGCACTCCATACCTACTCCTTGGACCAACTTGGAAATAGCTACATATACTTGAAATTGGTCTTGACTCAGACTTTGTTGTATATGTGAGGATTTTGCATTGTGAAAGCGTTGATCTTATCAGTTTAACGCGCGCTCGTCGTCGTTATGAATCTCCTCGCTTGTATCAAACATTTTCGACCGAGCTATAACTTGACTTTGACTCGACTCTGTAGATGCATTTTTATCTATCATGGGTTTATTGGAAGGCTGGATGTGTGGCTGATTTGAATGCATCATCAGCTTGTACGCATAAATAAATTTTAATTATTATTTGCTTCAAACGTGGTTTTCAAACAACCAACAAGAATACAAAAATCTAATAAATTTTCTAGCTTACCTCCTCGGCGATTGAACTTAGATTTATTTAATGTCCAATGTAGGTAACATTGTAGAGTACATTTATCTTTTGTATACTTTTGATCTTTAAGCAAAGCCAAGGACACGAAATTATACTTTGGAAAAACTATTAAAAACACGTTTTGTCACAATGGGACAAGAAATTGAAAACTTGTATCTGGTCGTTTGGGCCATCCATTGGATTTTTGTTTTAATTTTAGATTTTTATCTGGGAACTCTTCTTCGTCGATGGTCAATCTTTAAAAATTAATTCTTTTGGGTCTAAAATTGTTACCAAGAATAATCCAAGAACTTGAATTTCAATACCAAATGTTTATTTCACTCGGCAAAATCCTTAGCAAAATTTAATAAATTTTCAGAATATTGGTAAGGTCAGACTTGGACTAATATTGAGCTTATGATTTCGTGATGAGGTAATAATGGATTGTTAAGGATTCAAAGGAAGAAAAATTAAGCTAGGAAATGCTGAGTTCCTATACCTACTATAAGATTCACAAAATATGAATAAATACATTTTGTGGTTCGGGGAGAACCATGCAGAATGAGAAGAGCTTGTATGTACAAGCAGTTCTTTGCCGGATCCAAACGTCTTAGATAAGTAGCACTTTTTATGACAACAAAACTCTTGGGGGATTTGTCAGTTTCCGCACATGGCAGTACCTCTGGACGGACTTGAATACATTTATTTTAATTGGAGAAATCAATGTTAGAACTGGTGAAAAAGGAACCATTGACTGTCAACTAGCAAGAAGTTATTCTATCTCAGAACAAAGATTATCAAAAGACGCAACTCGCGATGGAAACTGCAATATTTTCACTGACCTTTTAGAAGTAATCAGCGCCTTTATTCTCAATAGCAGAGGGTACGCAGATCTAGATGGAGAATTCACTTTTATAAGCTGTAGAGGTGCTGCGCTTCATATGACGCAGTTGGAGATATTGCTGACTTTTCAATAGGGTGCGAAAGTTTCTCTGATCATATGCCACTCATATTAAAACTTAAAACAGTTAAAAGAAGTACATCTTTAACATTGTCAAACCTCCTGCCACGACTCAAATGGTCCGACAAACGCAGTCACATCTATACCAACAACCTTGAACTTGCCATCACACAAAAAATAGCAACGACCGATTCAGTTGACGCTCGATGTCAAGCTATTAAAGAATGTGTGTATACTGCTCACTCTTATAATCAAACGAGTATGAAGTTCGAACCCAAAACACATTGGTTTGACCTAACCTGCCATGCTACAAGGCAAAAACTATACCAGCACTTAAATAATTTTAGAAAATATAACCTTGATATATTCAAGAAGAAATACCAAGAATGCAGGAAACAATATAGAAGTTTGTGTATTTTAAAAAAGCGCTAGTACTATGCTCATATTACTAACCAACTTTCTGTTGTATCCTCAACTAAGGAATGGTGGAAATTAGCCAAAATAATACCAGGGCAAACTGATTCCTCTAAAAATGACATATCTTCAAACGAGTTTATGCTGTATTTCAAAAATTTGCTCAACGGTAATTCTTGCTAACATACATACGACTCCCTCCAACTGCTGAAATTTTAAACCCGATTCTCGACAGTGACATTGAAATAGATAAAATAACTTCTGTGATTCGGTCAGGAAAAGATAACAAAGCTCCGGGATTAGACGGGATACCTTTCGAGTTTTACAAAAACGCAACCCCAAGTTTAGTAACAGAAATTCACCGGCTTTTCAGTGATATCATGAGAACAGGAACAATGCCATATTCGTTTAAGAAATCAATTATATTCCCCGTATTGAAAAAACGTAATTCAAATGATGTGACGAACTACCGTGGCCTATCCTTCTTGGATACAATTTATAAAATCTTCACAACTGTTCTACTGAAAAGACTGCAAAAATGGACTGATGAAACTGAAATTCTTTGCGAATTTCAAGCTGCGTATTTAAACGATTACTCTACTGTGGACCAGATATTTAACCTGACGTGCCTAATCCAACACCAGCTTAGCCAAAAAAAGAAGCTATATGCATTTTTTATCGACCTTAGAGCAGCATTTGATGATATCAATAGGAAAGCTATGTTTTATAAGCTAGCTCTACTTGGTATTTCAACAGAGGCAATGGTCTGGAATGGTAAAAATATAAGTGAATTCTTTCCCATCAACAAAGGCGTAAAACAAGGATGCGTTTTAAGCGCATTGCTTTTCATTCTCTTCCTTAATGATCTGCACTCTGTACTCCCTGGAGAATTGTCCATTAAAGATTTAACAATTAATGTTTTGCTGCATGCAGATGATATTGTTATTATCTCTGATACACACTGCAGAACATGATCGACAATTTTATAGATTACTGCAACAGATGGGACCTTAATCTGGACAAGTTGGAGATTGTCATATTTCGAAACGGAGGGCGCAGAGCAGCTAACGAGAAATGGTTTTTAACGACACGGAAATCAAAATCACAAACAAATATAAATATCTTGGAGTAACTCTAACATATAATATGTATTGGTTAGACCATCTAACACAAAGGCTGTCCACCTCAGTAAGTTCAATTAATGCAACATGGTCCAATTTTATAAGAAATAACAATATTCCTCATTCAGGTAAATACAAAATTTATGAAGCTGCGCTCAAGTATGGGGATATAAGGAGCACGACCAAGTCGAAAAACTACAGCGGTTTTTTATCAAACGATGTTTCTTGCTACCAAGTAATACACCCAACTATGTTCTTAACATTGAAACAGGCATCTCAAAAGCTTACCTGACGACCCTGAAATTGCATTTTAATTATATGTTGAGGGTTGTAGCATTACCCAATAACAGACTACCACGTAAGCTTCCAGAAATAATAATTCGTAACAAGGTGTACTGGGCAAAAGAATGGATGAACTTATTTAATGGAGCTGGAATGAATTTTTAACTGGGCATGTAAGACTGATTGGCCAATAAAACAGACCATCCTTTTATCTGAACTCAAGAAACTCCAATGGACAGAATTCACCAACCGTGCCCAACTATCACAGTTTCATGACGAATATTGCAACTAATCTTATGCTGATGTTCCCAACTATTTCAACGACGTTAACCCACGGGATATGATAAGCCTAATTCTTAAGGCCCGATGTGGTCTTTTAAACATAAATGCAAGAGCCTTTAAAAAGGAAACAATTGGAATATGCACATTATGCAATCTGGATGCTGCTGAAAACACATTTCACTTTGTTGGAGTACGTCCCATTTACAAAGTGTATAGAAGAAAATATTTTGAAAATGCTGTACTCGACCGCACCCAATTCCTTCAAATACTCAACGGAAAAGACTATCTCAAGCTATATTTGTATCTCAAAAATGCTCTTAAATATCGAACCTTAATCACAAGTGAATATCTTTAGAACTTATCTTTCACTTACCTTAAATATTAAAGAAATCGCTTTAACCTGACAGGCAACATTTAATGTTATTGTCATGTAATTAGTTTTTTGGTAATACCTGCAAACAATACAGGTTTTATAAAACCATTCTAAAGAGAATAAAATTTGTATCTATCTATCTATCTATCCAGTACCTCTAAAAAATAAATTGTTTGTTCTTAGGTGGTAGAGGATGGGAATCGATACCAGACCTTCAGCCTCATTTTCAAGCGCATTAGTCCTCGAGTTAATTTGCAATTCAACAAAATACAGAACTCTAAATTGTAAAGACCTATAAGCCTGAATAATAATTTAAGTTTAATGTTCAATGGACATTAATAGTTGGGCGTTGTAGGAAGTGGGTAGTCACTGATTGGCGTCAACATGGCAACGTCCAGTGATGTAACGATTGTCAATTGTGCTTATTTTACCTCCACATGGTTAACCATCGGATACTGGTGTTATCCTTCTTGACCTGCTAAAGACGATAATAGCCTATCAGAAGGGAAGTGTGCGGCAGATGAATTCATTCTAGATTCTAGAGAATCAATGGTGCCACCAACAGTCTTGATGATAGAGACTAAGGGACTTCTCCTTTCATCAAAGCGGCAGCGAAAGAATTCCCCCGGATTGAGTCAACGGTATCGTCTACGGTCCCAGTAAGGCTTTATCACTTAGCGGGTTACTACGACATAGTGGCAGCTCAGGCCTATAAGGAGCGGTTAGTCCGGCTTGCAGCCCTTGGAGTTATATGATAAGGGTTTGATCCTCCAGGTTGGGGCGGTGCCGGCCGTGGGTTGGGGTGACTTCCCGGTTACATAAAGTTATATACTTGGATATGGAAGGATTTACTGTTGACGAACAAAGCAGATGAGATAAGAACAAAGAACTTCGACGTCCAAAAAGTTACCATATTCTGTCTCTCTATAGACTTCGTGCAGCCGTACATTTAGCGGAGGCCTTAAACAGCTACAAAGCCGATATCACCGGCATTCAAGAAGTGCGATGGGATTGGCCGAGCACAAGAAAACTGAAAGACTGTGACATCTAATACCGTGACTGTTACCAACAGAAAGTGCTCCGTCTTTTTGGGTGTGGATTCATCGTTAGAGGCAGACTTAGTCAAGAAATCTGGAGTTTCAACTATGTGAACGATCGCCTAAATGAGGATTCAGTTGAGCAGAGTGCTGAAGTTCAACTAAACGAGATGCGCAGGTCCTATAGGGGTATTGACATCGAACCCCCGTCAGAATCGGAAATCCATACAGCAATAAATCTCCTCAAAAACAACAAGGCGGCTGGACTGGACCGAATACCTGCTGAATTCCTGAAAGCCGATCCCGTAACAGCGGCTAGTATTTTACATCCTCTGATACAAAACATTTGGGAAAACGAAAGCTATCCCAGGGACTGGAAGGATGGTGTGATTGTTAAGTTGCCACAGAAATGTGACTTAAAGAATTGCAAAAATTGGCCGATTTCCCAAAACTAATGGCAACCATCATTCTCGAGCGAATAAAGGATAGAATCGAGTCTACCCTCAAGAGGCATCAAGCTGGCTTCGATCGTGTGGTCGATCGTGTGTCGACCATATCCACACCCTGCGTATCGTCCTCGAGCAGTCGATGGAATTTCAATCACCGCCTTACCTCATGTTCGTGGATTTTGAGAAGACCTTTGATCGAGTCAACCGACAATGTATATGGAGATCGTTGCTTGGTAGAGGAATTCCATCAAAAATTGTTGCCATTATTAAAGAGTCCTACAACAACGCAAGGTGTTTTGTTTTGCACAATGGGCAGCTATCCAACTCCTTCGTAGTGCAACAGGGTGTGAGACAAGGGGATGTTCTATCGCCAATTCTCTTCCTGCTGGCGATGGATGACGTATTGACGGCCAGTGTTGGTACAGCTGAGAGACAGGGCATTCAATGGAGACCGTTCGAAGGAATCAGTCATTTAGACTATGTCGATGACATATGTCTCCTGGCAAATAACATCAGTGGGCTGAACGGGATGTGCCAAACACTGCAAGTGAAGGGAGAGTCGAGTGGTCTAAGAATAAACAGCTAAAAGACAAAAATAATGCTCACAGGCCGCTCCACACCGCAGCGTATTTTTCTACAGGAGACACCAGTTGAAGTAGTCGAACAGTTCAACTACCTTGGCAGTATTGTTTCTGCAAACGGTGGTACGGATCTGGACGTTAAAAGTAGAATAAATAAAGCTCGTGCTGCCTTCGGTACTCTGTCCCCAATCTGGAAATCAAGTCAAATCTCCTTACGCACTAAGTTGAGATTCTTCGAATCCAATGTCAAATCCGTGCAGTTATATGCTTGTGAAACCTGGAAAGTCACGTCTATAATTTCGAAGAAATTGCAGGCTTTTGTGAATCGCTGTCTTCGCCACATCCTAAAAATTCGCTGGCCACAAATAATATCGAATTAGGAATTGTGGCGCAGGACAAGTCAAGAGCGGCTGGACGTCGACATAAGCAAGCGTGAATGGCGTTGGATTGGTCACACACTGAGGAAACCAAACGATGAAATTGCAAAGCAGTCCTTTGAATGGAATCCTCAGGGTGCACGGCCGGCGGGTTGGAAGAGCAAGAACAACATGGAAATCAACTGTCTTAGCAGAAGCAGAATCCCAGAAAAAGACGTGGCCACAGCTAAAGTACCTTGCAGCAGACCGTGAAGGATGGAGACGTTTTGTTGACGCCCTATGCCCCAGCCGGGGTTACAGGACACGATGATGATGATGACAGGAAGCCAAACAACAGGTATGCAAAACGTTGCTTCATAAAAGGACCAGAGCTGCTCACCAGCTCTGCGAGCAGAAGAGAAGGGAGGAACACCAGCTTCTCTGCAGAAAAAAAGAAGGAGCATCATGAGAATGGTGCGATCGAAGAAATTAGGGGATGCTATTGCGGGAATGAAGTTTGAAAAATTTATCAAAATGTAAAAAGAACTTCCCATGGTTAAAAGGCTCGAACTAGACCTGCAATAGACAATAGGAGATCGTCGTAGTAGAATCGTAGTCAGTGCTGAGAATATAGAAAAATAGTTTCTGCAAATTGTAAACGGGCAATGACGAATTGAGTTCCGCTGCAATGGAGACTGCACAATTTAACATTCACGACGCAAGGAGCTGCTGGCCTAATCTCAACAAAGTAAAGATAGCAGTTATTTCTGAACTTAAGTCTAATAAAGCTGCAGAAGCTGATGGCCTACGACAAAGCTTTTCTAAGTGGCTGGTGATTAATTGGTTAGGAGGAACACAAAGTCCTGCATCTCCTCATTTGCAGAATATGGCTACAGGAAGGCATTCCCGATGGTTGGAACTTCAGCATTGTTTTCCGATCCTTAAGACAGACATCAGACTCCTTAACATCGTATACAAAATCTTCTCCGCAGTATTTTGTAAACACCTGGAGCCATATTTGTCAACAGTCAAATTGGCTCATACCAGTGTTATAGAAGATTTAAATTTATTGTTAACTTTTATAAATAAAATAAGATACAAAATAAATTTGGTGCCACAGCTCGTGGAGAGTCGGGGCCTAGTGATTTCCAATGCTCAACCATTCTTGTATGCGTTTTGTTGGCATAGATGGAGGGGACCTACAATTTTTTGTAGAGTCCAAACGGCTAAATGAGAATCACTTATTCATGACAAGTATACTCTTGGAGGATTTGTCAGTTCCTCGCAAGAATCAATACCTCGGAAAAACAATTCTGTTTTTAAGATCGAACCCAGACATCAAGCATGACATGACATCAAGCATGCATAGACAGTAAAGAGTATTGTCCAATTTTGGCATCCCTCTCGAGCTCCTTAGTTTGGACAGGATGGCGATGGAGAATGTCATCAGTCATCACCGATACCTTTGATATCAAATAAGTTCTGGGAAATCGACGCGGTGGCATGTGACTTCTTAAACATCGCTCTTGAAAGAATAGGGCAAAACTCTCAGGCTTACACTACTGCCGTGTTAAGAATAAAAAACGTAACTGACATTTTAATACAGTCCCTGTAGTGAAGTCCCGTAGAAATTTCCGTACTGATTTATCTAACCACCAGAATCGATTAAAGTACATATAGGAGAGTCAGAAAAACTTGGGTAGACATCACCGTATTCTGGAGGGGGTTTTTTAGACGCCATTTTCCAAAATGGCCGACAAATAGCAGTATAATTTGTATGGGAGAACGGAAAAATCTCCATAAAAACTAAACCACTAAACCGATTTTCATGAAATGATCAGCCATGAAAAAAAACAAGATGAGAAGCCATTATTATTAATTTCCGCCCACTTCCACGCCCTCTTTTTTGAAAAAAGTAATATATTCGTCAAAATTAATACAAATTCGGATGTTACTTTAGTTAGCCTTATTAAATTATTTTTGTTTGGAATATAAGCTGAAAAAAGTTCCTACCATGCCTATTTTGTGGGCGTTTATTATTTTTTGACTTATATGGAGTTCATTTAGTAAGATAAAATCTGAACCACTTCACCCAGTGTAATGAAATTTTCACACATAGCGAACAGTATAGGGAATGATTGCATACAATTTCCGCCTATTGACACGCCCACAAAAGCCCATTTTATCACTCTAAAAACCGAAAGATCAATTAAGACGCTTTTTGAAGTTTTCTGATTGATATTTAATAAGCACACCATTTGCATCTTTGGAGAATCCATAATTTGTCAACTGCAGGCTTGAATATGGAAAATAACTCTGTGATAGGCTTAAGCATTCCCTTAAAACAAAAAAGCATTAAAACAAGAAAATTAAGCGAGTGACTTTGACATTGACCACTCACTTTACGAATGTGAAAGAGAAAGACGAAAAATTCTAGATCCAATCGAACTAATAAATATGTATCAAACAGGAGAAGCATATTCCTAGACAGGTGGATAGATTCAGGTCTTCAAATAAAAACAAAGAGATGCTCCAACTAGCTGCTGCTTCTAGCTTCATTGAGAAGGCAAAAGTGACTGACTTCACTACCAGTTCTAAGTGGAACCCTCACAGGTAACAATGATAGCAGGGATGCATTAATAATAAATAACAATAACAAAGAACTTCAAACGTGCTCGGACCTTCAAACCTTTGTGGAGGAAGCAGATAGCAGAATTATAATCCAACTGTTCAATGCCGTCCAGTCATGCATATAATGCCTTATAGTGTTATCAAATGACACTGATATCGTTGTTCTCATCATTTGATATACATATATTTGAACTATTCAGTGAGGGATTGCAAGAATTGTGGATCAAAGTGAGAGTGGGTGATAAAATGCGCTATGTGCTTCTTCAAACACTTGGGGAGCAACTGAGAGCTGCACTTTACAAGAATTTAATTAAGGCCCACATACTTAGGTGCCAGTTATAGCTATCATTGAAACTCATCATTGAAAATTTTGATGATTGATTTTGAGACGTTTAGGAATTAAAATCATTTATAATTTTGATAGACAAATAAAGTTAAAGACTTAATTAATATTTCTAGCCAAAAAAATTGTTCAAATATGCCCAACTTTCAACATAAAAAGACTTTTCTTATTTCAATGATTGAACTACCTTACACGGAAAGAATTCTTGGATCAGATCAAGAAAAATGAGCTGCAAATCACGAAAAATTAATCCCGGTCTATACCTTGGATCAGGATTTAGTAATTTACGACTATTTGTTTGCAATTTGCAAATTAAAGCAAAATGAAGATATTGATACTTAAAAATCATGAATCAAAGCTCTTAAGCATCAATTATAAAATCGAGAGAAAACAAAAATTGCCACCAACAAATCGCAATTTGATCCAAATATTACTCAGTTGTATATTTGCAAAAAAGGTGATCACCAATTTAATTTTGTGATTTTCCACTTGAAAGAGCGCAATCCTGCTCTACCCTTCATTTTGAAGGTAAACACATTTAATTTTATTTAATTGAAATAAATACTTTGCTTTCCTCAACTTGGATTTGAACTCGCATCCCTCCAGTTACTGCGCGAGCACGCAACCACTAGACCAGCGTTACCGCTGTGCCACTTTAGTGTCAAATTGCCACTTTTTTCAGGCTGTGCCACCGAGCCACCACCTTTCAGTCTGTGCCACTTTTTATTCCCCACAAGTAAAACTAAAGTTAGCAATTCACCATGCCATTTTTCCAGACCTTTTCATATCTTTCATTCTTTTAAATAAATTATTATTTATTCAGACTTTTATTTATTTATTTATGTTGAATAATAATACAAATTGAACTGTTAAGATTTTAGTTTGTAGCTTACGTTGCAATAAACCTTAAAATGATTGTTAAAATTATGTGTTTTCTTCAACTCCTATAAATTCGTTGAAATGAGTGTGAAATTTTTTCCCTTAAGTCAATTTTCATACATATAATTATGGTGTTGTTTTGTTTTTAATTTTAAGTGCCACCTTTTTTTCTCGAGTGCCACTTTTCCAAAATATCCTACGGTAACGCTGCACTAGACTAATTCGCAATACAGAACACTGGCGTCAGAAATTGACAAGTAGATACGTGCCATGTTGTGGTGCTTTATTTCCTGGAGAAGTAAATTGCGATAAGAAAGTCGTAATTTGGGAAAAAAACATTTTGTGATTTGCAACAATTCTAATAGAGTTTCAAATTGCGACACAAAAAACATGATTTGCTCAAAAAAATATTTGTTGGCTTGCAAATCAGTGACTGTGCAATATAAATTACTAAAAAGTGATCGCAAATCAACATTTAAGTTGATGTTTTCGTGAAATCATCATTTTGGAGAATAAATTACGCCAAAAAAGTTGTTTTTTACTATGAACAATGCAAGCTTGGATCATGGATTTTAATTGTAAACCTTGATGAGACAAATTGTGTAGTTTGCTATGTTTTGAATGTAAAATTACCAATTTTTGTATCAATCTGGCATAAAAACACCATAATTTACGAATAAAACATGTTTTGCAAATTGCAACTGAAAATTTTGCAATTGGTGATTTTTCAATTCTCTCCGTGTACCATTGTACCAATGATCATAAAAAAATTAAAAGTCAATTTTGTGACTGTAAAGTTGGACCTATTTGAAATTTTTTTTTGGCTAGAAATATTATATAATGTCGAATTCCTTACAACAATTTCAAATCGATTTTTTTTGTTGGCGGTAAGGAACACACAAAAAATCAAATTTTTCGTGTGGGATTGTGTGTGTGTCATTTGACAGTAGCTTTGAGGCAAAAAAGTTAACAAACTATGCACATACAAATTTGTTACAAATATTCCAAAGTGCATTCAGTTTTTCGCGTCATTTTGTTAGATTAAAAACATATATGTACATTTCCAAGAAAAGTAGCAAAATAAACAGAAAATAGTTATGTGGCTATGTGGCCACTAAAGTAAAAAAATCAACCCAAATTCATCCAAGAAACACATCATTCGAGAAACACATCGGCGAGCGCGCGATTTATATCTTTAATTGACTTTGGGCACTTTGAATCGAATTTATAGTTGATATTTTTATAACTTCTAACTGACCATTCACTATTTTTTGATGAACTAATATTAGTTTTAATGATTTATTTGGTTTTAATCTATTTAAATGACCAACGAACACTTTAGAACATTTGTTAAGCCCACCGCAAAATACTTTCAACTCCAAAGAAATGTCAAATCTTGTTAGTGTGTGTGAAATCGATTTCAAATCTTGCTGAAAATGCAAGATTTGTTTTGACAGAATACAATCGATTTTGTTTAGAAAAAAATCGATTCTGTTTAGAAAAAAATTGATTATTTGGTTGTAATGAATTCGACATAAGTCTTTAATATTCCATCAAAATAATAAATGATTTTGCATTCTAAACGTCTCAAAAACAATCATTAAAATTTTCAATGATGAGTTTCAATGATAGCTATAACTGGCACCTTACAGGGGGTGAGTTCTCGATTCGTGAAACTGTGAAGTGATAAATATGATAACTCCTTCACGCCAAATGCGATTCTCGAAGTGTGGAAAATCACAATCAATTCATTCTGCGAAAACCTGTGAAAAGAAAAATGATAAACAGAAACAAATTGTGCTCATTTGATACACCCAAGTCGCCATCTTGGTCCTTCTCTGACGTCACAATAATCTTTATCTATGAGCAAGAGGTAGATTTTTTAATTTTAGTACTTTTTAGTACTCATTTTGACAACTGTTTCTCATAATGAGTTCAGCGATCGCCTGTCGCGTGTTTGTGAAGTGATAAAATGATAAAACTCTGTGAAAACTGAAATGATAACTTTGTTTTCATTTCACAGTTTCACAAAATCGAGAATTGACCCACAGGTTGTGACACCACAAGCAAGATGGGAACAAAATCATCTGCAATTAAAGCATCGCCAGAACCGTTACAACTTCGATTTGCAGAAGATATTATTTTATCTGATGAAATACTTGACAGAGTAGAGGAATACCTTGTTCAAGTTTTACATTCATCAGCAAAGTGTAAGACATTCGATCAGCTTCGTTATTCATTACATAAAGAGAAAAATATATCAGAAAAACCACCCTCATTTTTTTCAATTAGAAATGGACATATCCAAAGATGCTCTTTTGTTTTAAGGTAATACTTAAGCCTATCACAGAGCTCTTTTCCAGATTCAAGCCTGCAGCTGACAGATTATGGCATCTCCAAAGATGCAAATGGTGGGCTTAAGCCCGCGATCTGTGCCTTAACATAATGCCTTCTGGGGGTTAATTCTCGATCAGTGAAACTGTGAAGTGATAAATATCATAACGCCTTCACGCCAAATGTGATTTTCGAAGTGTGAAAAAATAAAAACAAATGCCAAAATGTTTTTATATGATGATTCGTTTATCACAGTCATTTCATTCTGTGAAAACCTGGGAAAACCTGTGAAAATAAAAATGATAAACAAAGACAAATTGCGCTCATTTGATACACCCAACTCGCTATCTTGGTATTTCTATCACGTCACAATCATCTTTTTCGATGAGCAAGTGGTGGCATTTTTCATGTTAGTACTTTTAAGTACTCACTTTGACAGCTGTTTTTCGTTACGAGTTCGGGAATCGCCTTGCACGTGTTTGTGAAGTGATAAAATGATAAAACTCTGTGAAAATGAAATGATAACTTTTGTTTTCATTTCACAGTTTCACAGGTCGAGAATTGACCCCCTGAACTATTAATTAAAAGTATAAATTAAAGGTCTAAATGTAAGTTTAAGTATTTGGCATGCTCAGAGTATTGCAAATGTGGTGAGCAATGTATGAGAAAAATTATGTGCAAATATTGTATGTTATTGTATTTTTTATAATTTCTTTTATAATTTTTTACTAAAAATCAAAAAGAATAGATTTTCTTTAGTCAATATCTATCAGGAAACTTCACAAAGCATCTTAATTGATATCATTTCCTTCGGTTTTTAGCAGCTAATGAGGAAGAGTGATAAGATGTGCTTTTGTGGGCGTGTCAATGGGCGAAAATTGTATACAATCCCTATACTGTTCGCTATCATATGTGAAAATTTCATTACACTGAGTGAAGTGGTTCAGATTTTATCTTACTAAAACGAACTCCATATAAGTCAACAAAAATTAAACGCCCACAAAATAGGCGTGGTAGAAACTTTTTTCAGCTTATATTCCTAACAAAAATATTTAATTAAGGTTAATTAAAGTAACATCTGAATTTGTATTAATTTTGACGAATATATTACTTTTTTTAAAAAGAGGGCGTGGCAGTGGGCGGAAATTAATGATAATGGCTTCTCATCTTGTTTTTTATCATGTCTGATCATTTCATCAAAATGGGCTTAGTTGTTTAGTTTCTATGGAGATTTTTCCGTTCTCCCATACAAATTATACTGCTATTTGTCGGCCATTTTGGAAAATGGCGTCTAAAAAACCCCCTCCAGAAAACGGTGATGTCTACCCAAGTTTTTCTGACTCTCCTATATATACTTTAATCGATTCTGGCGGTTAGATAAATCAGTACGGAAATTTTTACGGGACTTCACTACAGGGACAGGAGTATTTTGGCTGTTTTGAGTTAGGGCCTGTTTTGACATCTTTGATATGTTTGCTATTTTATTCTTTAAAAATAAAAGCCCTAAGCCCTAACTCGCTTTTGTAATGGTCTAAAACGCTCCCAAAAAATGACGTTCGCTCATAGAACCATGCAATTTTTAAGAAAAATAGCCGTTTTAGCACTTATTTTAAGAAAAAAAAGTGACTCCCATACAATCATTTGTACATCTTAAAAATAATCTAAGCAAAATAAAATTGATTTATTTGTAAATACAACAGACAAACATTCATCAGCAAAACAGAAAAGATAGAGATAAGAACAGAAAAACGCGATTATCTCGAAATGTCAAAGATGCAGATACGTTTTTTCTTCTTAACACGGCAGACTAGATGCAAAGGGGAATAATAATACCAGCACTGAAATCAAACGAACAAAACATTGAGCTAAGAAGGCAATTGAGAAGCAAAGCAATCTCTCGAGCTACTAAGGTGGCCCTGTATAAGATTCTTATCATCCCAGACCTGATATTTATATGGTGCAGAGGCATGGGCACTATAAACGGTGGATGAGAACACTTCAGGATTTGGAATGGAGAATAAGATAGAACAAACGAACTATAAGGGCTGTACCCTGTACAATGGCGCTGACATAGCCACCAAAGTGAAAAAGCCAAGGACTGGGATGGGTCACCTTGAGCAAATGGACATTAATGCGCCTGGGTACAGTAAAACTAGAATTGTAAATGGAAAAAATTGCGACAGGCTGAAATTTTGCAGGTCGTTTTGGGGGTAACTATACAACTTAAATCTAAGTTGGTGACCTCCTAACACTTGCAGGGGCGGTGCCACGCCCATTTTCTTAAATCCTGGTTTCTGAAGAAACGGCTGCATCGATACGGATGAAATTTTCATAATTTGTTAATATGATCATAGAAAAAATTTAAAAAAATGTTAAAGTAAGCTCCGCCTACTACCACGCCCACTTTTCTTCTTTCTTTGTTTCTTGAAAATGGCTGCAATGATTTCCATGAAAGTTTACTGAATTTGATCAATCTACCCGACCGTAACCGGGGCGACGACCCGATGCAATGGATTATACACCTAAGTCATAACTCGAAATCATAAAAATTTGTGATATCCCGGGTGGAAACTAAATGTCAATGCACATCAAAACGACTTATAAATTCAAAGACACAGAATAACAAGTGCGTGAGCTCTGTTGAACTTTTGCATATTATGGTGATGTTTGATAGAAAAAAAAACATTTTTTTCTCACACAAAACCAATACCAGCTCCTATAATACAAGTAAGTGTATCATAAAAAATCAAAAGCCACCTTCAATACAAACAAAAAATAAAACATTTTCTCCAATCGAAAGTAGCTACAATGTGCAATTAGCTAGGATTCTTACATATTTGCCTTCCAGCATTCAGCTTCAGTAGGAAGAACAACTTGTGCCTTACCAACCTTGACAGTGACCATCAGGAACACGCAAAACGAATTCCTTTCTTTGCTCTTCTTACATATATGCCTCCACAAAATGTAACTCCTTAGTTGAATTATTCGCAATGTGCTCTGCAACACTCACATTGCGAATTCCATGTTTGGTAAATCGACCAGTGACCAGACGACGACGACAAAACTAAATCCAAGCACCTGGTTGACAATACCTTGCGTGCATGCAGACCATATTTGTTCATACAATACCTACCAAAGTCCACAAAGGATCTAACTCTCTCTAATTGTGCAACTACTATTTGATGTTATCACACTCTTCTAAGAGTACATTTGAAAAGTACCTACCTCTTGCCATCCTTACAAATTGGATTACAAGAGTTCAGTTCGGTTCAGTGTTTGGAACAATATGCGACTATCCAACCATCATGATGGTTGAAGGAATCCCAGTCTTGTAGGTATATCAGTTCAAGCTTTGTATTTTCGGTTCAAAAATTTTTTGGAAAGTCCTGGGGGTTGTTCAACTGGTGGAGGACGGGTTCGGGTATGGGTAAGTGTAAGCAATATTATTTCTGATCTCTGTTGTTCAATAACTACATAATGAGAAATTATTGTCCTTTGCGTGAAGTTAAGACCTTTTGTTTGTGGTCTTATCGAATCGGCTAAATCAATAGTTTGTTGATGCTCACTTCTCTGCCACTGCCATAGTCATGTCTATATAGGTATCTGCTGTACGTAAGTTTGCTTGTCTGGAGGCTCTCTGTAAAAGGGCAAGGGAAAATTATTTATATTTTTCCATGTAGATTTTTATTTCACTTCCTGGACGAAGTGTGCAGTAAATTCCTTCTGACTGCGCCGCGCTGGCCAGTTGCCGCTGCTGCCGCTGCGCAAATGGAAGCATTTGCTTTGTTGAACTGCAGCTTGGGCGGCCCTTAGGCCTGCGACATAAGTTCTAGAACAGATTCAACATTGAGCATTTGTAATGAAGACGAAAGAGCATACTTTCTGCGTTCAGATTATCCACGACCAATATATAGGTACCATCAAGGATGTAGTCTAGGTAGGTATAGGTATAAGAGACTACAGTATCACAGAGTCAAAGCAAATGAGTTAATTTCATTGTTTGAAAGGAGCAAAAGGGGGGAGAACTTGAAAGTACTCGCTAGCATTTATAATCAAAAAACGTGCATCTGGAGCATTTTGTACACAAGGGACATAACTAAAAGTGCACCGCACAGTTAAAAGGAAGAAACGTGTTAGATCTTTAAGGGAATATCCAAACATTCAAATAATCCAAACACTTTAAAAGGTGTTCCCACTTTGTTATCTTGAATCATTGTTAATACAAAATATTGACCTAATAAGCTTGATTTTAACATCTAGTGTTTTAGTCCGCCATCTTGAACAAAATGTATTTTTAAACAGCTTGATTATTTAAAAAAAAATATAATTTTAAATGTGGAACGTGCGCACATTGAACAGAGCCAACGCAAAGCTGAGAGGAGCTAGCCAAGACCCCCGCTAGTTTCAAAGCTGACATAAAAAATCTCCACGAGATGCGATGGAATGGGATAGGAGGCTAGGACAGAGAAAAATGGAAAATGGAAAACTGTGACATTTTTTAACGGGGACTGCTACAGCGATGGAAAGGCGCGTTTGTGTAGATATGGCCTTATTATATGAGAGGAAGACTTTTTTCGTGATATATTCGAGAGAGTGACGACGGTCCATAACAAGGCAAAATTCCAATATCTTAGCATTGCCATTCATGACTGAGCCATTAAATCCATTTGGCTCACCCCAAACACGACCAATTTTGGATAGGCGCAGATCCATTTGACTCCTAGGCTTTGTCATGTTTGGGCAGGTTTAGCCTTATTTGCAGACACGCCCTTCCAGAACGAGCTCTTCACAAAAACATATGAGCAAGGGATGGTCACCAGGTGGTCGAACATTCAACCAAACAGATATGTTTTCATTGGTGGAAGGCACTTTATGGATGTCCATTCCTTCCAAGGAGCCAACATCGACCTTGATAACAACCCAATTAAGCTCTTGGAAGATTAACAGTCTCCCAGAGAAAATTCAACGTTGGAAGGTTTCAATTGGAAGTGATCACAACAGACCATAACGCCACAGTGTATCCCTTGAGCTCGGAAGTAACTCCTTGACTGCTGTTGATACAGTCCAAAAGGGCTATGGCAGTGGCATCATTCGAAACGCTTCTTAAGAAGTGCTAGGATTTCCACAATCACCGCCGAAAAATCAATGGTTCGACTCCGATTGCACACAAGCAAACAAAACAAAAACGGGATCATACAGATTATGGCTCCAGAAAAAAAAAAACTAGAGCTTCCCACCAGCTCTATGTTGACTGAAGGAAGGATGAGAAACGCTTGCACAGGAGAAATAAAAAACGGTCATCAGCAATTTCAACCGCCCAACCCAAATAAAATAAAATAAATCATTTGAATGCTAAAAATTTACAAGGAAGCTTGATCAGATGGGCTATATGTGCAGCTTTTTAAATTCACTGCAGGTGACCTGGTCAGGAAGTGGAGCACACTCATCGCTATATTAGAATCTGGTAGCATCTGTCTGATCCACAAAAAATACGATCATCTCCTCGAGGAAGGATACGGGAGTACGTGTGGGCTTCTTCTCAGAATCCCTCAATTAAGCCAACTCCCTGATTACAGCAGTATCTCCCAAGTGGAGGTTTGGGCAATGAATAAGCCTGCCGAACAGATCTCAATGATGGCGATACCACGAGCTGATATCACTTTTAACAATGACAGCAGGGTACAGCAATCAAAGCTTTCTCTGCAACAGAAATAAAATCAAGCTGGTCTCATGCTGTCGCGATGAGCTAAAAGTTCTTGCCACGCACCACAACATCAGACTCTGCTGGGCCCTGGACAATGTGGATTTCTAGGAAATGTAAAACCAGATGAACTGGCAAGGACTGGTTTATCGTTTGATCTAAGCTTACATACTCTTGTATTAAAATTAAAAAGAGATCCCTGAAATCTTTAAGTAGGGACCATCAGAGGACATAATCTCGAAGAAGTAGAGGAGGACACCCTTCACTACCAAGGTCACTGTCCGGTACTCTGCAATAAGGAAAAATTTTTGTGTGGCTTCAACGATCTAGCAGAAATCTCGAAGTCAACCGGTTATAACATCTCAAATATAATGAACTTCAAGAACGTCTCCAAATGGCTCGATGCTCCATAGGATGTCATAGGTTATATTTCTAAAGGGATGGTCCAATCCATCAGGCAGGGTACCACAATAGATTAACATTTATCTTACCCAAGCAACACAAAAACTCTTGCAGAGTTCTTGAAATAAATTTATCAGCTCTTAATGGCATCTTAGTTCAGTCTTCTTGATACCATTGCACTTAATAAGCACTTTATGAACTCCTAAAAAGATAATTTAAAGCCAATACTTATAAATACATCTTAAAAACACCTTATAGACATCTTTTTCAAGTAATTTTTTCATATCTCTTTATGAAACTTCTTCAAAACCTTCTTAATTCCTTAAAAATAAGAGTATTTTAAGAGTTTACTAGCTTGCTCTCTCAAAGATATCTTATAGACCTCTTTTTGAAGTTATTTTTCCATATCTCTTTATGAAACTTCTTCAAAACCTCTTTAACTCCTTAAAAATAAGAGTATCTTAAGAGTTTACTAGCTGGCTCTCTCAAGACATCTTGAAGACATCTTATCGACCTCTTTTTGAAGTTATTTTTTCATATCTTTTTATGAAACTTCTTCAAAGCCTCTTTAACTCCTTAAAAATAAGAGTATTTGAAGAGTTTACTAGCGTCCTCTCTCAAAGACATCTTGAAGAGGTCTTCTAGATATCTTTGAAGACATTGTTGCACTGATTTCTTATCTGTCAACTTGAAGTTATGTTTCTGTATAGCGAAACGAAATCTCACTATAAGAAGTTACACATATATCTTTTAAAAATGTTGAATATAAGAAACTGTTGGGATAAATGGAAAAAAAACTGCCATTAATTTATTCTTGGAAGCAAACTAAGTTCAATCATATTTCCTGCACCATAATCTGGTCAGTTAATAAAGTTCCTCTTGTCTTGCTATGCACTTGTTGAACACAGTTGTTGCCATTGATACTGGTTTGATATTTCGTTTTTTTTAAGACCTAAAAAGTAATTAATGACCACTTAATGGTGTCTTATTTATAATTAATTAAGCGTGATTTGACTCTGGGGAAGAGTGACTATATCCAAGACGTTTTTAAGAGTTTTTTAAGAACTTTTTAAAACGTTTTGAGATTTGGAAAAAATATTAATTTATTTATGTATATTTTTCACAGGGTGTAATTAACTTTAAAAAATTAAAATATTTGTATTTAAATGTTTAATTGATATTTGTATATTTTTTGGTTTGTTTGTCTATCTGCTACGCATGATATGTAGGTTATATTTTGAGACCAAATGGCTACATTATTGTTATAAGCCACATTTTATAAAACTTTTTGATCAGATCTGTATAGTAGAAAAAGCGTTTATAATATGTGAATAAAACTTTGAAAATTTTGCGAAACTCAGAAGGGTGAAAATAGCTTTAATTTTGATGTGTAATCAAAACGTGTACTTTCCTCTGTGTAACATTACGGAGTATAGCACGTTTCGTAGCGCGTATTCTCGGAATTCTGATTTGACATTTTGACACCTGTCAAACTAAAAGTGTTCCAGTGGACCCAGAACGTCAGGCGTGACATTAGGTAATATCCACCTCCTAATTCGATTAGCTTACTCCGTTTTTCGATTCCGCCGTACCAAAACTTTTGGCACATTTTGACACCTGTCAAACTAAAAGTATTCTAGTGGACCCCAAAGGTCAGGCGTGACAATAGGTAATATCCACCTCCTAAATCGATTGGTGTACTCCGCTTTTCGATCCGCCGTATCAACAGTTTTGGCACATTTTGACACCTCCTGCCAAATTAAAAATATTCTAGTAGACCCAGAACGTCAGACGTGACACTAGTAAGTAATATTAATCAATTGGTGTACTCTGTTTCTCGATCCACCGAACTAAAATTCTGAACTGCAAATTTTCGGGTTTCCACTGGAGCTAAAGCGCTGGCCGTGACAGCAGGTAAGAACAAACGTTGATGTTTACACATATTAACCATGAGTCCCAGCACTCAGACATCTTTCTATCTCTTTTTTGTTTGTGACTTATGTAAATAATAAAATGCAGCTTTAGAAACAAACAAAATAAATAATTGCGTAACTATTTATATATAAGAGGCACCCTGTCGCTTACACGCCATATTTATTGATTTCAATTTCTAAAACTATTTTGTATAAAATATAATAAATGACAATTTGGGCTTAAATAATCGCAGATTCGGTTCATAATTTAGTGTAGACCTCTTAAAATAACATAATAACCCAACAAAATGCAATTAACATTTTTTTACTTCAGTAACGAGTTTTTTGTCTAGAAAGAAAATGAAAAAAAAAATGTAAATATCTTTATTTTTGTAAGCGCGTGAATTTTAAGGGGGGTAGCATCTATGACTTTAAAGTAAATATGATCGCGCATGTCGAAACACATTCTAAATATGCTTCACAAAATATGTTAAGACTGTCATATTAAAATAACTAACTTGGCCGAGCTTCTTATAAATGAAATTAAAATAATTCCTTATGTTTTCACCACTCATCTTAAGTTTCATTCCATTTCATTAAAATGCAACTCAATTTTTACATGCGTGAAAGAGAAAATATTATTTATTGCCATGATGCATGCGTAAAAGAGAAAAAGTAATTTTTTTCCTCGCTTCCGCGTTTACTTTTAAAGAGATTTTAAAGACCTTTTTAAGAGGATATTTAAGATCTATTGAAAACCTCTTTAAAATATCTTGAATACGTCGTCAATACATCAACAAAAGAAGTCCTCTTTATAAGCACTTACAAAGACATTAATTAGAACTCTTCACTTCATACAATTGGCTCCGCCCCTTTGGGCGTTTTTAGGTCTTAGAGACATCTTTAAGTTATCTTGCAGTGTTGAATGCTCTTTATTTAAGAATTCTGAAAGATATCTGTAAGAGGAGAATGTGTTGCTTGGGTAGTGTGACGGGAACAAGATCCACCATCGTCAGCCCATTAACCTAACAACCTAACCTAAATATTGATATGGCGGCAGAATTTGGAGATGATAAAACACTTCAGTACTGATGCCCATCACCTACTTATCGATTCTGAGACCGCTTTTGATAGTGTGAATAGAGAAGAGTTATATCGTGCCATGTGTAACTGAAACATCCCTGCCCAACTGGGACTGGGTGATTAACGAGGATAAAATAAAGTATATGCTTTCATCAACAAGAACCACCTCATATCACACCATAGGCTAGATCAACGTGACAATTGATAAGAGTGTAACTTTGATCTTTGAGGTACTCCAGGAACTTGTCTATCTAACCACTACTTTAAGGTGCGAAAATCAAAAGCAGAATAGCTCTTGCAAATCGCTGTTCACTTAGGCTAATAACGCAATTGAGAAATAAAGACCTATAAAGAAAAGCCAAGGAGGAGAAATCAAGTCGGCTGGAAAGGCATATTATAGCTGAGGACCAGCAACAGCACACTTTGTAACAGTAAAATGTTGAAAAATTAACAAATTTTGCATAAAATAAAATCAAAAGAAATTAATTATTTTATAAAGTGGGAACACTGCTTAGCTAACTTCAGGCATCAAAATTTCCTATAAGCGCATTTGAACAAGGCAGCGCACATTGTGCATCAGTATATGACTTCCATTTTGTGTTGTGAACTCGTTTAAATGACTCACAAAGGTGCAATACCATTTCCTGTCGGTGGCCATGATGTGTCCACACACAAAAAAGTGATGCTAACGATCCTTGTTCAACCTGAGAGTACCTATACCTATATCTTCAGCCTTCACCAAGTTGCAGGATAGAACAGCGAAGCGCGTGCAGAAAAATAATTAGATCTGTTGAATTAACAAGAAGCTGAAGGGAGTCAGCGGGATACCAATCCAAACCAAAACGAAAATGTTGTCTTGTGATCATGTTGTTGCGCATCCCCGCCTGAACATATTGTCCTAATGGATTTTGTCCATGCCACATATAGTCCGCTCTATAGATCTATGGTGACCTCTAATGAGGGATTCTTTATACATCTAAGGTCTTCCGGGGGATTTTCCTGGCTTTGCGCAAGTGTTTTGTGAAGGCGAAAGTATTTTTAATTAGCAAAAGTCGACGAAAGCTGAGTCACATAGCTATAGCATGTGAGATAATTAATTTTTGCATCCTACACGTTTGCTTTTGCTTTTCTTATCGTCCTGTGATGTTATGCTGTTCAAAGGTTTTTCTTTATGCTGCATCCTTCCCGTGGGATAAGTGGACGTGTTTGTTCCACAGGATGAGCATATAGGTATATAACATTCCATTGCGCAATCGCCCACGTATACTCGTAATACTTGAATGGAAAATGGTGTGGTTTTTTCGGTTTTGTATATGGTTATTCTCTTGTCGGGACTGCCCTTTAAAGGAAAAAGAATTTATTATTTTTCTATAGTCTTAAATTTGTTTGAGAGGAGTTGTTGTTAAAAGAGATTGGAATCACCATACTGTCAGAATAATTTGTTAGAAACACTGTTCTGATGCACGTGATTTTGAAGAAGCTCCATTTTGGAACATTTTTATCAGACCTCGCAGGTTTGTGGAAAATCTTCGAAACGATTGGAGGAGATTTTGTGTGTAGGTTTATTTTCAAGATCGAAAATTTTCCCGAAAGACAAGAATGTTTTTAATAAGAAAACGTGAAAATTGAAGATAAGTCTTGTACTTCTGTCATCATGAATAAAAATGTAAATTTTAATTTTTTGACGGTATCTATCTTTGGATCCAGCTCAGTGCTATAGTCTTAGGGCTAATGACATAAAAAAGTCAAGTCATTTCTGTAAAGTTATAAGTCATATCAATAATAACCTTTGAGGTGTTGAACCATTAGCCAATTTTGTCTGCCTACATAAACACGCGTCAAACAGGTGTAAAATTTGACGTTAATTTTTGCATCGATTTATTTCAATGCCTATTAGTCGGAGGAAAAGTGTGCATACAAGAAATATTTAGCTTGCAATTTTGAACAATTGTTGTCATAGGTCCATCTCTCTGTAGCAATCCCTAAGAAGAAAGAGAGCCACAAAGTTTCCAAACATCACTTGTTGACCTGAAGGTTTTTTAAAATGTAATTTTATAAAACACTTCATGTTCACTTGATTTGGCATGCTTTTTGCATATGCCAACGGAATTGGATGAAAAATCGAGGATGAGTTAAGGCAATTTGAATATACGTAGGCTCTATTTTTTATCCAAGCTCTAAGAGAAGTCAATAAAAATTCAAAGCTTGGGCTAAAAAATTTACGCCTAAGATAAATTTTCCAAGCCTTAATGAAATTGCATAACTATTGGCTAACAATTTTGGATGTTGGCTCTAAGAAAATTCAACGAAAAAACGATCTAAGCAATTTATTTAATGATTTCCCAAGCAAACTGAACAAACAAAAAGTTGTTGGGCTTCACAATTAACAAGAAAGCTGTATTTTTTTCAAGCCCCTAGAGAACTGGAAGAAAACCCCAGGTATTAAAAGAACAATGTTTGAGCTAGTATAAGGAATAAAGATCCTGTTGAATTTGACCGTAAGTAAATGCTCGTCTGTTGATAACTGAATTCAGTCAGAGAATTTTTAGATTGGTTAGAACAAAATGGCGTCGCGGATAGTAGTAGCCTCAGCCACGATTTAAAAAAAACACGTTTTAGCCAATATCTTTGGAACAGTCACTTATATACAAAAAATTTTCAAGATATGTTTTTATAGGAAATAAGATTCCCTTTTTGGTGGTTCATAGAATTTTCTTTTTGATTTCGAACATTTTTGCGAATGTGAAATTTGAAATATTGTTCCGAAAAAGGGGCTTTTGGGCCAAAACTGCGAAAAATTATAAGAAATGGTAAAGTTTGAATGAGCATATGGGTTATTCTCTGCCAACTGTCATTCTTTATTTTAAAAAAAATCAAAAATTAAAAATTATTGGAAACAATTTATGTTTTATTTTTGTGGCTTCATTTACTCAGAGTATCAAACCTGTAAAAGGATTTTGCTAAAACTTTTAAAAAATATGGTAAAATGTACTTAAACTGGAATATATGATAATGACACTTTTTATTTTTGTTTATTTGTAATTTTTTCTCTCTCTATTTGACCATATTTTTGTTGAGATTCTTGATTGCCTATTATGTTTTGACCTCTTGTCTTGACATTTCTGCTTCGATCTTTTTTGTTTTTGAAGTCTGTTTTTCTGAATGAGAACGCTTTGCATTGTGCTTGGTTATTACTTAGTTCTTATTGCACGGAATAGTTTTTTTTTTGGCTCGTCCGAGGTATAGCTTCCGTTCTTATAAAGAAGATTGGTAGAATGTGAATATAATTGCAAGAAGTTATGTATTTAATTATATTTCAATAAAGTTCAATAAGGATTTAAATGCCACGATACTGACATAAACGGTACTGACATTTAGACAGTTTATGTAAACTCACTTCCCTGTGCTAATGAGACAAATTATGTCGAGGGTAATTTTTACTTATGCCGTTAAAAGGAATACAAAACTCTGATAACTAACCAAATAAATTTGTGACACACTTCTTCGAATGAAAACATATCAAATGGCACTGTAGTGCCCAGCCAAGTTCGCAGCACTACACCCTTTTTACAGGAGCAAACTCAGGCGATTTTCAACCTCCCTATAACTTCAGTACCACACTCAAAGAAAAACGTCAGGTAAATAATTAACCTGGGCCTTGTTGAATTCACGAGTTGCACAATCCCATACAAAGTTACTGACATTTCAGAAATTTACCTGATTTTAGTAACCTTTTATTCAGAGTAAAATGAACCTGGTGGGCTTTCTTGCCATATTCAGGTTGATTTAAGTAGATGACCTGTTATTTTAACACTAATTTCTTGTAAATAAGAAATTTTAACAAGAATATAGTGTTTATTTCAACCGACATCGTGTTTTTCTAACACTGTATGTTTTGAATTTCTGTTTTACCACATATCAGGTTGAATTAACATTTAATGTAGTTATAATTAGCTGTTGCATTTTACCTGACCCCATGCTAAAAAAGCACTTTGCCAGTTCATTCCAACGTGACACCAGTGCTGAAACGTACACACACAGGCAATTTAAGTAAAACGATTTGAATTTAACCTGGCCTTCTGTTAAAGAAGCACTCTGCCAGTTCATTTAAACGTGACATTAGTGTTGGAATGCACACACACACGCCATTCAAATAACATTATTTGAATCTAACCTGGCCTCCTGGTAAAGTAGCACTCTGCCAGTTCATATAAACGTGACACTAGTGTTAAAACACACACACCAGCCATCCAATGATTTTCAACTTAGGTATGAATATATGGCACCAGTTTTTTGAGTAGTGAATTGGGCCAGTGGATGAGTGCTATCCTCGTGTGTGAAAGGTTCCCAGTTCAAAACTGAAGTAAGTATCAAAAATTATTTTAAATTAAAATAAATAAATAATAAATTTCTATATGTACTTTCAGAATAATGCTTAACGAGTTGAGCGATAGGCAGCGCAAGAGACTCTCAGACGTATAGATTCATGACTTATGCCGGATTTACACGATTGGAAAACTGCCAGTATAATAACAAAAGCACCAGCTAAAAAATGGACAAATTCATATTTTTTGTCATTATAGTGGCAGCGTTCAAGTCGTGTAAGTCCGGCATTAGATACAGGGTTGATATAACATTGAAACCTGTTAAATTAACTATAGGTTTTCAGGTTAAACTAACCAGATTTTCATGTTAAATTTACAGGGCATTGAATATTTTGTCATGTTAAATTAACTATATTTGCAGGTAAAATTTACAGGATTACAGTGTTAAATTTTCAAATCAGGTATCAGGTTAAACAGTTAACCTGATCTACCGAGTTGAAAAATAACAACCTGAAAATCAGGTATGATTGACCAGAAATTGGTTGATAATACCTGCTTTTTCTCTGAGTGCAATAAAGTCAGAAACTTCAAATTAGTATTTGCTCCGCTGATCAAACACAGTTGGCTCACCAAATTTTAACTCTTTAGCATTAGTAATTCCCGAGATAAAGGACTTCAAAAATCGCAATAACCGTAACTTACTCACTGACTCAATGACTCACTGACTCTGATTCACTGACTCACTGACTTACTGACTCACTGAGTCACTGACTCACTGACTTACTGACTCACTGACAGATCATCAAAATTATGGAGCACTTCCCGACATCGTAAAAACTTGAATTTTCGCACAACGGTAGGCCTTGTGGTGCATACAAAAGAAAAAATCGAAAATCTGCAATTTTCTATTCAGGGACTTGGCATCCACCCACTTTCTTAAAAATTCTTATATATTATATGGAGCACTTCCGATTGCTGTAGAACGATGAATGTTACAAAATTATTGGTAGGTCGTTAGGGCTTGAAATACTTAGAAAGAAAAAAATTGAAAAATTGGAATTTTCCATTCAGGGGGCGTGACATCCACCCTGATTCTTCAAAATTCTTATAAATCATATGGAACACTTCCGATTGTTGTATAGAACGATACAAATTGGTAGGTCGGTAGGGATAGCCATAGGGCTTGATTTTCACCTGGCAAAATAAAATCTTTGCAAAAGAAAAGAAGAAGTGAAATCACAACAAAAACATAAATGTTACAAAAAAGAGCCAAGTTCTTTTATGCACAAGAAACCTGTGCGTAATGAGATCTAAAATATATGCCAAGTTTTAAGTTCATGAAGTTTAATATCATAAGTGGAGTTACATCGAAACAACTCTAAATTATGACAGAAATTTGGTATTAAATGATTACTGATTAAAATTTGGTGGATTTACTTGGCAAGTCTTCTCTTAATTACTTACTTTATCACAAACTTAAATGTATGAAAATATTTACGAGTACAACCAAGCAGCCGTATGGAACGGGGAAGAAATCTCAGACTGGTTCAAAACCAAGATGGGAGTCAAGCAAGGATGTCCCTTAAGTCCATATCTCTTCGCCTTATTCATCAATGATCTTATAGACTTCTTACCAGGTGGAATTGAATATTCAGGAATACTCTTCAAAGCTCTTTTGTTTGCAGATGATGTCATCTTATTTGCTAGTTCACCTCAAACTCTACAATTGATGATCAATAAACTTGAAATGTACTGCCAATTGTGGAATTTGATTGTGAACCTTAACAAATCTAAAGTTATGATTTTTAAAAATGGATCGGGTAGATTATCAAGGAAGGAGAAATGGTTTTATGGAAGAGAACCGATAGAAGTTGTAAAAGCTTATAAATATCTTGGAGTTCTTATAACTTTTAACCTGAACTTGGAACCACATCTGAGAAGCAAACTTATACAAGCTAAAAGCGCTATAAGTGCAACATGGAGAAAGTGTTTTTCGAATAAGCTGGTGTCACATAGTGTTAAATACAAAGTTTTTGTAGCCGTGGCCGAATCAATTATGATGTACGCTGCCCAGACCTGGGGATATGAAAGATACGAGACCGTAGAAAAGTTATTACGATATTATGTGAAGAGATGTTTTCAATTGCCGAGGAATACCCCAAATTACATGATCACCATCGAAACAGGACTATCACCACTTTTTGTCAAAACTCTTAAGCTCCATGTGGAATATTTAATAAAAGTATTTGACATGTCAGAGGAAAGACTGCCAAAAATTATAGCTCTTCATACTGTGGAAAAAAAGAACCTTTGGTTTGGAAAACTGAGTGAGCTTGCTGAATATTGTGGTCTTAGCTTTGATCTAAACTTAGAAGGACAAACGAACTCAAGATGCGCCAGAGAGATTCTTTATAACGTTATCTCGAAGTTGGATGAAAAATTAAGAGCTGATAGCATAAGTGAAGCCTCTTCTTCAGTTCACAGAGTAATATACAGCCAACTTCAACACAATCTTTGTGAACGAAACTATTTTCGCAACGAATATGATTCAAGCTTAATTTCGGCAATTTTCAAAATGAGAGGAGAGCTTGTAAGCCTTAACTTCATTCCCCATCGAGAGGACCTTCCAATATATTGCAGCCTTTGTAACATGCGAGTGAGAGAAGATGTTATCCATTTTATTGGAGTGTGTCCAATTCTGAAGGAAGTAAGAAGAATTTTTCTTAGCGGTGACGTGAAATCCGAAGAAGAAGTTATAAAACTCCTTAACTGCGAAGGTGATCCAATCTGTCTTTTCAATTTCTATAAATCAGCAATTTCATATAGAAAGAAAATAGTAAACGAAGAATTTTAAAGTTGCTTATATATGTACCTGCATAAGTAGATTATACACTAATGATTATTTATAGTATAAATATTATGAAAACTAAAGAAAATACCATTAATTTTGTTTTATATAATGTCAATCGGGCAGACGGCACAGCCATGCCTTAACGATTTTTGAAAAAAATTTTGTAAATTGTATTTTTGAGAAGCAAAATAAATCTATATCTATCTAAATGTATGAAAACTTGACCAGTGAACCCACCAAATTTTGATCAATTATCATTAAATACCAAATTTTTGTCATAATTTAGAGTTGTTTCGATGTAACTCCACTTATGATATTAAACTTCATGAACTTAAAACTTGGCATATATTTTAGATCTCATTACGCACAGGTTTCTTGTGCATATAAGAACTTGGCTCTTTTTTGTAACATTTATGTTTTTGTTGTGATCACTCTTACAGTAAAACAACGTACACAAAATTAAGTGACGGTTGTTAACTATACATAAAAATTGTCTCGTTTAGAAAACCACCTAAAAAACATCTTAGAACTAAAACAAAATGGTGGCTTAGCGGGAGATCTTTTGAATGTATGTATGTATGTATGTATTTTTATTGAGACTTTATAAATGGGCTTTACATATACATAAATTCTTAAATCTATCTCTTTCTACGTTGTACGATGGTATAATCGGAGGCTGGAATGTATGGCCGTCCTGTTCTGTTTTGTTTTTAGATATTTAAATGCCACCATGGCTTGTCTTTTTCTTTTATTGAGATATAGTTCTTGCTCTCGGAGCTATTAAATGATTGCGTGTTGGCTTATGGATGCAACAAAAAATATATACATATTTACAGCTTCCTACAAATAACTTAATACTAATAAAATAACACCAGAAAATATATAAAATACATGTACAATTGTATACATTGTTATTGAGTTAGAGCGAATACGCTCTTAATCGGTTGATTGTGTAGAAGACACATGAAAGAAATGTTCTTTTTAGAGCGAAGGCGCTCTATATTATTTTAGATAGAAGCAGAGTGCTTAATGCACGTGGGATTTTAACATACAAACAACATTTTCTAACGATTACATATGAACTTTAAAAACACAGTTTATGGTGGAAAATGGAAAATTTAGTTGAGAGTAGTTAGATAGTTATTTTGATGATACATAAATTAATACAGGTATGACTGTTGATTGAAGAGGCTGGAGCGGTTGCTAGGTACTGCCATCATACAATTAGTTCCATGGCTGGGCCACATTAATTTCACTTTTTGCTTGTTTTGCGTATCAACATCTTGTATAAGACTTAAACTGGATCGGTTGCTAAGCAGACTGGGGCTGCTTGGTGCTTGGTACTTGGTACTTGGTACCTGGTACTTCGTTTTCTCCGTAAACGGGATCGTTGATGGTTTGTTGCTGGAGTCGGATCGGCTATAGAGGGTGTTATGCAGGAGCTGGGGGGCTGGGGCTGCTAGGTTGCTGTTTGCTGGTCCGTTTTCTCGGTTAACGGCTAACGATGTACCGTTTTATCGGTTAACGGCTAACGGGTTAGTAATTTACAATTGCTGTTTTATAAAAACTGTGAGAGGTTGTGCCGGGCACAACCTTCCTCTTTCGAGGCCAAATCCGAACTCCTCTTTTGAATTCAAAAATAGTATAACAAAATCCTCGGATAACATTCAATCATGATTATTTTATTCAGCGAGTATTTTGCCTTTATTTTTACAAAAAAAATTGTCAAGTAAGTATTGCACTCAAACTTTTCTTAGGACAACATTTCTATTAAATGAATTTATCATTAAAAAAATAGTAGATCTAATCGGAAAAACAAGGAGTGGACATGCCATGGTACTGACATTTTGGCTACACTTTTCCAAGCCCTGTGGTATAAGTATCAAATTTAGTCATGATATGGAATGTAGATTGTAGTAAATAGCCATTTAACCAATTCAAACCAAAAATATATACGAAAATTGTACATAAATTAACAACAAAAAAAGCACTGGACACAATCACAGTTGGCACGGAATCACCCATATCTCTGTCAATTTTGAACAAATATTATTACTTTTTGAAATGCAATATTAAAGCCTTCATTCTCTACTTTATTTTGTCTCTCTATGTCTTGACCTTTCTTTGCTTTAAAAAAAGTTATGCACAATCTAAAAAAAATTTAAAAATCTTTGATTTTTTAGGTTGTTTTTTTTTTAACTTTTCCTGCTTAAATTTTTTTGATCTATCCATTTCAATAGCAAATTTAATTTTGAGCAAAAAGTTTTGAGTGTATAGAATTGTCTAATTCGGCTTAGTTTTCGAGTTGTACCAAAAAAATTGATACTAAAAACCCTTGCACGTAATTGTTCCTTTATTCCCCTCCCGCTCTATTCAATAGGCTAATTAGTTTAAAGTGCGTTTTTCAAAACGGCAGCACAGCTGCTCCGTTTGTAATCAAATCATAAAATGTTTGATAGTATTTACAGTATGAAAAATTTGTCTGACTCAACCGAGTGGCAGAAAAAAGAAAATGAGGATTGAAAAAGATTGTGACTTTATGTCAGGTGTTTTGCTCATATTAATTGAAAAACTCTTTACCACCGTCATCTGGGGGCAAACCATGAACCAAGCGATTGAGAAGCAGATGCACACCACGCCATTGATGGGAAATGATTAGCTCAATCCCAATTAAAGGTTTTCGTTTCCTCAATTTCTGTGATGGAAAGGTTGATTTTCAAAAAAAAAAAACACCAAAAGCTCTTTTTTCTTGTTTTTTCAATTTCATGTTAAAAATGGAAAAATAATGGCCAATCCTTGTAGAGAATTTATTTAAGTTCTCAAAACTCACCTTAAATTTTCGGTGCAATCATTGGTTGCCGAGATCGAAATATTGGTGATAGAATCGTCGAGTCAAGGGTTACAAAAAAAAAATACATTAAAGCTGAATAAACAAGGTCACCGCGGTGGTTGAGTCGGATCTTGAAAAAATTGTTAAAAAAATCTATTGCTGCAGTTACTGAAACTATAGCTGAACTTTTATAAAGATCTTAGAACCTTTCAGATGGTATACATTCCTAGCTTATTTCACAGGTAAATGAGGAGCAGTCATAAATGGGTATGACCTTGATTTTTTTTTAATTCATAAAAATTTATAAAAAAAAATCTATGGCTGACCAACTACCGAAAATAGTTGACCTCTTATCACGTATCACGTTCAAGAGATTTTCCGGAGGGTATACAGTTTTAGCAAATTTTCCAAAAATGAGGTGCCAAAAATCATGCATGTCCTTGTCTGACCTTGAAAAGCTTAAATCCTTGATTACAAGTGGGCTGACCAATTTCTAAGACAACTTGACCTTCTTTGACCGATTACTAACCAATTAGTGTTTTTTTCAGATTTCCCATATAAAGGAGCCAAGGGTCCGGAGCCGCTTATAATTAGTTTTTATTTATTTTAGTCAAAACTCGACAGTCCTTATTTTTTACATAAGGTAGGGGGAAGGCGGGAGACTTGAGCCACTTTTTGTAAAATTGTTGATAAAATCTTGTCTATTTATCTCAGCCGCATGAAAGATACATCTCTATAAAGCTACATTTATCTATTTTGAAACTAGTTAAATTGGCTTCAAATATATGCAATCGGTTTTAACCCAGGGCAAATTGTATGAAGAAAGATTTTTGGCTCAAGTCTCCCGCCCCCTACGGGAGACTTGAACACCCCCTAGGGGAGACTTGAACATACCCAAATTGAACGAGTTAACAATACAAAAAATGAGATCACCGTCTATGGTTTTCATAAAACTCAATTGTTACTATATTTAACGTATTATTTGCTAAGAAAAATGTTTTAAAAGTTTATACACGAAAATATAGATACAAAACTAAAAACAACCTTAAAAATCGTAACAAACGAAAATAAATACACAACTTAAATAAACCCCTCCTTGGGAAATACAGTAAGAAGATTGTAATATTTCTTAAACATAATTTGAGCATTGTTATCCTTTAATTTCCCCTTCTGCGGCAGTTTTTTGCTCCTCTTTTTCGTATGGTCAAGTCTCCCTACAATAAGTGGTTCAAGTCTCCCGTTCACGCTTTTTGAGACAAAAGAGATTAAAAATTCTGTTACGTAAACTGTTGCATTATCTTACACGGGTATTTACAAAAACAATTATTCAAGGAATAAGATCATACTAAATTATTTAATTAACTACGAGTCAAACAAAAGTTATGGAATGAAAAGAAAAAAAAATTGTTTAACTTTTCTTAGCGAAAAATGCATTTACTCGTCCAGGAACCAAAATCATATGTTGATCCAGAAACCTTTTTATGAGAAAATAGAAGGTCATGTTCTGCTTCGGATATACAAACACGTCTAGAATTTAAGGGTAGTCTGAGAGAAATATTGCGAGTGGCTCATGTCTCCCGTATGGTCAAGTCTCCCGTTTTCCCCCTACACTAAGTTTGTGTTGTTTTCTTGTTTTGCTTATGCATAAAGAAGTAATTCATACTGTCGCTTAATCATTAACATTAATGCAATAGTTACTTACTTTTACTATAACACTTTTTATAAAAATAGTATAAAATCATTTCTTTAATTCCCATACATTTGAAACGTTAAAGGTGGGATGGGAGGTATCCACCTGCTAGCTATATTCCTTTTACAATTTTATTAGGCAGGTTCATAGGTTCAGGCTTTCATCTTAAATGAATGAATAGGTAAATGCTTATTCAAATAATTATTTCTGTCTATCTATATTATCTGTCCCTTAAGCAGCCTGCACATTGTGTTTATTTCCATGAATCAACATCGTTGCGGCCCATAATGTTTATTAATTGAGGACGTTCTGTTCAATAATATTGTTCAACTTTTCGGGTCAACTAACGTAACCCAAATTGACAACAAAAATATCTGTCAACATCAGAGTCCTATTAATTATCCTACAGTGTACCTACCTACATTTCAATAGAACTTTGGCCCTTGACAACACCTTTTCATATCCTTTACAAACGTGTGCCACATTAAACTTCTTCAATTGTTTTCTTTTATTCTTCCACACCTTTACATTTTTTTCTTCAAGATACGAAGTATTTAATGAATGGTTTGGCAAATTTTAATCAAATTTTCCAGAAACTTTAATCTTCAAACAAAGTCTTAAAGTTACATACTTGCAAGAATATCATCACTTCTTATAGGTACTCTCTGCAACTGATTTTGTTTATTCATAACCATAGTACATGAAATTAACTCAGAACTCACATTTTTCCCATTTAATTCCTAATTCAAAGTTTCTTTTTCAATTAAAATTTATTTACTTTGTAAGAGAGAATTTTCAATGAAGATAAATATTTCTCTTTATTCATTCAAAAGAGCCATTAAGTCGAGCTTAAAAAAGCTTAAAGCTATTTTGTTTCATTTTTATATCGTTTCTCAAGATATTCTCTTAACCACAACTAACTTATTCCAAACAAAAGCTTTTCTTAAGAGCAACAATTCTGATTTGTTTTATTTTAAGATATTAAATCTTCTCTTAAGTTAATTTAAATTTTCAATGATCATTCATTCTATGTCCGACTTCTTAAGATTGATTTTAGGAAATGAACCTGTAGGTATATCAATTTTGTCCGTTAGCTTTTTGCTATCTTCACCAATTCATCACTATATCCCATCAATTAAATACAAAAGTAAATGAAATTCTTAATCATCCATCAACAATTCGAGCCGTCTCAATTATTTTCTAAAAATAGATTTAAGAATTTATTTTAGTTCCGTTTCGTGTCGAGGTTGATTTGCATGTTTTTGCAGTTCGATGGGAATAACAAAATAAATTATCTATTTAGGCTCGAAGACACAGCCATTATTGGCACTTAGCATCTTTTGGTCCCTTGGACATTTGTTTTTGTTTTGTGTTATTTTTATACAATATTACATACATAGGTAGGTAAGGTATCTTAAATGTTAATTGTATTCTGCTTTAAGGGCAACAATGCTTTATTATCCTGTCATTCTGCCGACTAAGGATAAAATGGTTGTTAAGTTATAAGACTTGGTCTATCTAAATTGCTGGTTGCTGTTTATGCAAACTGTCTACTTTCTGGTCGCATGAATCTATAAATAGTACTAGAATATAATGTTTTATGATCACTTTGGGTAATTATGTTAAGTTGTTCGTTTCTTCGTGCAAGTGATGCGATGAACAACACCATCCTGATGCCTTTGTTATTTTAAGCTGAAAGATTCATCAAAAGAAAAAAAAAACATAAGATTGAAAGTTAGTTGTTTTTACTTAAGTTAAACACTTGATGCGTGTTGATTGCCGAGTTGTTAATAAAATAAAAACGAATTCCGTTTGTCCGTGTTGGACTGATACCTGCAAAATAACGTGATAATTACTTGTTTTTTTTTTATCATAAAGGATTCCATCACTTATAGATGCTAAAATTTTATATTGAAATTAGACTGCGGTTACTAGAGATTACAATGTTTTGTCAATTAAACTTTTTTATTTGGAATTATTTAAAGTAAGGATCGGTTGAACCAACTTTAAAATGTGTAAAAGAAAAAACAAAATGAATAAGAATGTGATCAGAATATATTGACGAATCTAAAAAGCCACATTTTGGAAGATATTAATAATTGCGAGAAATTCTAGGTCCTTCTTTCCAAATATGGCACAAAGCAACACTTTAGTTCCAACACAATTTTTATATTAATCTTATTGTTCTAGAATGTTATTTGGAATAAAAAACACAGTATGTAAATTGTGGGAACGTCTTTAATGCTTGAGGTCGAAAAACGAATTGAATAAGAAAAGTAAATAAGACAAATATGCATTCAAATTATAACATTATTTTTCCCCTCTCTTAACGGGTAATCGAACTTGAAATTATATTAAATACAAAGTAGTAAATAGTGAGTGAGAGAATATACAGCAAAAAGTATAATCAAGTATGAACACAAAAAACATAAGGAAATAATAACATAAGGTAAATTGACATTATTTGACAAACGAAAATTTATAAATACAAAAAGTTTTATTAAAAGATGAAATTAGTTAAGTAAATGAATTAATAACGAAGATGAAGGAAATTAGAAATACTTAGATTTTAAATCAAATAAATCATTCCTAAACATTCCCCCGCCCCTGAACAAGAGTTTCAGAGCACGGAAGAACAGCCAACTTATGAATTGGGCGAACTAAATTGCCATTGGGCGTTTTTAATGTGACAACTCGAACATGACCGTCTTTTCCAGGGTGCGCTTCTATTACTCGACCCATTGCCCATTTTCCAGGTGGTAAGTTTGTCTCTTTTATTACGACAAGGTCATTGACCTTGATGTTTGTTTGTATTTGCTGCCATCGGGGCCGATGCTGCAGTGACGTCAGGTACTCCATTTGCCAGCGTTTCCAATACCCTTGAATTTTAGATTGCAGTTGTTGCCAACACGATAAGCGATTCATTGGTATATCAATCATTGGCTCGGGAATAGCAGCATAGGACTCACCTAAAAAGAAATGTGCAGGGGTTAGTGGATCGAGTTCGGTATCTGATATTGGACATAGCGGGCGCGAGTTTAAAATGGCCTCGATTTGGGTCAAGAGCGTATAAAGTTCTTCATATGTCAAGATGTCATTATTTATCACACGACGTAAATGTTGCTTCACGGATTTTACTCCCGCCTCCCACAAACCGCCGAAGTGTGGTGCCGAAGGAGGGATAAAATGCCACGAAATTCCATCACGAGCCAAAGAATCTGCTACGAGTGAGTTATGGGTTTGGGATAAGAGAAGTTGATGCATCTCGGATAAGAAACGAGCTGACCCGTGAAAGTTTGTCCCATTGTCAGTGTACATATGTGATGGCTTACCACGGCGTGCAACAAACCGGCGGAGAGCTGCGAGAAAGCTTTCAGTTGTCAAATCACTTACGAGTTCTAGGTGAATACATTTCGTAACAAGGCACACAAAAAGCGCAATGTAACCCTTCGAAAAGCTTGATTTTCGTCCCGATTTTAGTCTTATAGCAAAAGGCCCAGCATAGTCACAACCGCAATGAGCGAAGGGTCGATTAACTTGAACTCGTTGGTAAGGTAGGTTGCCCATCAGCTGATTTGTTGTTGTTTTACGTTGTCGAAAACATTTCGTGCATTCGTGTGTAATCTTCCGGAGTAAGTTGCGACAACCAATGACCCAATATTCTTGTCGTATAAGTGCGAAAAGTGTTGTTATTCCGGGATGACAGAATCGAATATGCGAGTCGAGGACGATAAGTTTCGTTATAATATGTCCTTTTGGTATGATAATTGGATGTTTGGTGTTAAATGAAGCGTCCGATTCCAAAATTCTGCCACCAACCCTCAAGATGCCTTCATCATCTAAAAACGGAGAAAGGTTAATAATTTTCGAATTTTTAGGGAATTTACCATATTTTTTAAATGCTTTAATGTCATCTTGGAAGTACCGACTTTGTATCCATTTTATTACTTTCTTTTTTGCATTGAAGATTTCGAGTGGTTCTAGGTGAAGTGATGGAGGAATGATTATTCTTCGACATCTATTGATAATGCGTTGAATTCGGGCTACAGTTCGAATCAAGATGTTCCACGTTGAAACCCGTGTTGAGAGTGATTCGAATGGGTGTTCATCGGCAACGATCAAAAAAGATTTTGATGGAACTGCCTTTTCCTCCTGTCTACTTATAGGATCATCGTCACAGTGGGCAACAATTGGCCATTTATCAAAGCTTTCTCTCAACCAGGGTGGTCCTTTCCACCATAAAGGGTGTTTAAGAAGTTGAGATGGCAAAACTCCGCGAGACGCACAGTCTGCAGGGTTGCTATCTGTTCTTACATGAAACCATCTATTTCTTGGGATCGCGTCGAGAATTTCCGAAGTACGGTTGCCTATAAAAATGTTCCATCTACGCGGTGGTGAAGAAAGCCACGATAGGACAACTTGTGAATCTGACCACGCGAAAACGTTTTTGAACGTGATGTTAAGAGATTTTTGAACTGCAACGAGAAGTCTTACTAAAAGAACAGCCCCGCATAGTTCTAACCGGGGGATGCTTAGTTGTTTCAAGGGCGCAACGCGAGTTTTAGCAGCGATAATATTCGTTTCGAAAGTTCCATCGGGTAACGTATAACGCGAATAAATTACAGCACTGTACGCGGATTCCGATGCGTCAGAAAAAGCGTGTAGTTGGAAACCGTTTTTTGCCAGGCCTATCATACGTGGTATTTCGATTTTTGTTAGATGTGGTAATTCATCACGATACTTTTTCCATTGGCAAGCAATTGGGTATGGAACTTCATCATCCCAATCAACATTGCGTTGCCACAAATTTTGTAACAGAATTTTAAGTGACACAATCGAGGGGGCGAGAAAACCGAGGGGGTCGAAGATGCTGGCTATGTCTCTTAGAATCTGTCGTTTTGTTATTATATTTTCAGGCTTATGATTCAAACGAAAACTGAACATGTCACTCTCTGAGTTCCAAAACAGACCTAGCACCTTAGTCCAAGGATCCGTTTCTGTATCGAGCGAAAGACATTGAAGGGAATCATTATGTGGATCTTGACGTAGTTCTGGGCAGTTGCTGTGCCATTTACTCAATCTCATACCGCACTTTTCGAGAAGTTTAATCAACGAATCGCGTTTAAGCATAGCTTCACATAAATTATCTCCACCGGATACGACGTCGTCAACATAAAAGTCATTTAAAACGATATCTGAAGCAATGGGTAATTCATTTCGGTAGTCTTTTGCCAATTGCTCTAGTACACGAACCGCTAAGAACGGAGCGCAAGAAGTTCCGTATGTAACCGTACGTAAACGAAAATGTTGAAGTGGTTCCGTCGGCGATTTCCGCCATACTATGCGCTGAAAATCGGAATCTTCCTGAGACACCCATATCTGGCGGAACATCTTAACGATATCTGCGGTGAATACAAATTTATGCCGGCGAAAACGCAGGCAAACCGAAAACAGATTACGTTGGATAGGTGGCCCAATCATGAGTGTGTCGTTTAGGCTAGTACCTTGAGTGTCCTTGAAAGACCCGTCGAACACAACACGAAGTTTTGTTGTACTACTGTCCGGTTTTAGGACGGCATGATGCGGTAAGTAATACACGTTCGGTTTTAAGATTTCTGATGTTGGGATAAGCGACATATGACCTAGGGTTTGATATTCATCGAGAAACTGTGAATAACTCTCAAATAAATTCGAGTTTTTCGAAAACTTTTTCTCCATCCATTCGAGACGAGAAATGGCGCCGTTTAATGTATTGCCAAACGAAGGTGGCGATTTAAATGGTAAATCGACAATATATCTCCCTATTTGGTCTCGGCGATAGGTTTGAAGGAAATGTTCTTCGATCTTTCGATCGTCAGCTGAAACGAATGATTTGGGGTCGACTTCTTCAATAGTCCAGAACGATTGCAGAATTGAATCGATATTTAAATGAACATGGTGCGAAGTAATGGAGGGTGTATGGATCCATGGTAAAGGTCCAGCTAAAACCCAACCGAATATAGTTTTTTGTGCGATGGGATACCCTTGGGTACTAGTTGCTTGTTGGCCTTGTATTATTTCCCAGGCCTTGTCTGCGCCGAGCAATATGTCGATAGGACTAGATCTATTGAATAATGGATCTGCCAAGTCAAGACGATGTATGTGATTCCAATCATCGATAGTAAAAGAAAAAGGTGGCAAGCTTGTCGTCACGCTTGATAGAATATAAGTATCGACAGGGATACGGTATTTATCACAACGTGAAGTAATAACCAGCGAAAGAAGGCCTCTAGATTTACCAGCATTTGTAGATCCAATACCATTTATTGGTATACGGGCATTTTTGCGCTTTAGTCCGAGTCTTTGAGCACATGACTCGGTCACAAAAGATACCTGTGAGCCTGTATCGATTAATATCCTTACTTGCTGGTGCTTACCGTAGATGTCCAAAACTTTTCCTAGCGCAGTAGGGAGTAACGTCTGAATTATTGGGTTAGTTATATTGATAGAATGGTTGTTTATTAGCGATTGCGATGTTGAGGGAAGAAAAGACGAGTTTTGTGAACTTTCGATGCCGAAATTAGCGTTTTGGCTAGAACGAGGTGAACGAGTAGTTGTTTGCGGTTCGAATGAATGTAATGGGGTTGCTTTTTGAGGAACAAAATCTTTGCTTGGGTCATGAACTAATGAACTTTTATTTAATAATGAATTGGAATTAGTATTAGAGGGTGAGTTTATCAAATTATCATGAACCAACGAATGATGACGCGTATTGCATGATTTACAACGAAATTTGGATTGACAGCGTGCTGAGGAATGCCCACTGCGAAGGCAATTAAAACAAATTTTGTTATTTTTAACAAATTCTCGTCGAGATTGAACAGTCATGTCAAGGAATTCTTGACACTGCGAAAGATTGTGATTTGCTTTGCATTTTTGGCATGCTATCGAGGATGAAACATGCATGCTTTTAACGGCGGGTTTTTTCGATCGTGAAGGTTCACGAGAACATGTCTTACAACTTTCTAGGGCTTCACAGCGACGATCTAAAAATTCTAGTAACTGTCCTATAGTAGGGTCATCCTCCGAAAAATTGTCTTCAGACCAAGCTTGTCTGGTTTCAGGATCTAACTTATTTACAAGAATGTAAATAAGCCACGGATCTCTGGATAACGAAGACATGACATTAAGACCCCTCACAATTTCATCGGCTCCATCAGATATTTTACGTAAGACATTTACATTTAAATTATGAACTGACGGTAATTCCATGAATGATTGCACGAAGCTATTGATAATATGACGCGGTCTATTATAACGCTTCTCGAGTTTATCCCACGCTTCATCGTAAGTCTCATCTCAAATTTTAAAATGACTTAAGAGACTTAACGCCTCCCCACGAAGACACGAAATTAAAAATTGGAATTTCCGAACAGGTGATATTTTGGGCTTATTTTTGACCACGCTTTGGAAAGTATCACTAAAAGTTGGCCAGTCTTTATAGTTGCCAGAAAATGGTTCGATTCGAACTGATGGAATAAAATTTTCATCGAATTTTCCTACACTAGTTGATTGGCTTATCGTGTCAATTAAAATTTTTTGCTGTGAAGCTAACTGAGCCACAACATCATTATTTTTCTCCTCTTTTTCCCGTTCAGTGATCGCGAGTAAAAGACTCGATTTCACAAGTAGAATTTTGGCTTCGAATTCCTCGAATTCTGGAATAGGATCTGAATAATTTTCATGTTCACAAAATGTATATAATTGGTTTTGCGTAGCCGAAAATTCTTTCCAAAGATCATCGGCTTTATAATAACGAATTTTAAGCTCCGAGTACGAGTTTGCTTTCGAAATGGATTCAACGTATGAAACTAACCTCGTTAAAGAACCCTTTAAATGACCACGTGTCGCACGGAGCACAGGCAATGTCACCGACTGGGACTCAGACATTTTATAAGAATGTAGATATAAAATTTCACGATTAAACGATCAGATATAGTTGTAGTTTATATGCGTTTTGGTCAAAAGCAGTGAATTATAAACTAATAATAATTTTAATTAATATACATTCATCAAAATAATCATGCAATATGTATAATTCTCATTTAGAATTTAGCAAAGTTAATATATGTACATATGTATTTCAACATGCAAAGGTACACTACATATTCTAAAGTTTTTCACATTTCACACAAAAACATTGTTCAATAATACTGTTTATTTCAATTAATAATCATTTATCATCAAAAATTATAAATTATCATAAGACTTTGCAAAAAAATAACGCGTGTTTAATCCGGCTCGAATTAGGACCATAATGTTCTAGAATGTTATTTGGAATAAAAAACACAGTATGTAAATTGTGGGAACGTCTTTAATGCTTGAGGTCGAAAAACGAATTGAATAAGAAAAGTAAATAAGACAAATATGCATTCAAATTATAACATTATTTTTCCCCTCTCTTAACGGGTAATCGAACTTGAAATTATATTAAATACAAAGTAGTAAATAGTGAGTGAGAGAATATACAGCAAAAAGTATAATCAAGTATGAACACAAAAAACATAAGGAAATAATAACATAAGGTAAATTGACATTATTTGACAAACGAAAATTTATAAATACAAAAAGTTTTATTAAAAGATGAAATTAGTTAAGTAAATGAATTAATAACGAAGATGAAGGAAATTAGAAATACTTAGATTTTAAATCAAATAAATCATTCCTAAACACTTATCTTAAAAAAATAGTTTGGTAGGCCCCTAGTGAGTTCCTTTAAACCGTGAATATGTGACACGTAATGCTTTTGTTGGTTGGTCTGTGGGTGTCTCTATTGGTTCAAGGCTAACGTGGCTAGGCAATTGAAGACATGAGGCTTAAGTTTGCTATACAATTGTATTGTTAGCGGAAAAATCATCATAGTCCCCATAGTCATGTTTGTGCATTCTTTTTTACTTGCGATTATAGGTACTATAAGGCAAGTTTTGGATTCGTGCAAAAAAAAAATTTGAGATAACAATCAAACTTGATATTACGATGATAGAGAACACCAAAAAGTGGGTGGCACAATTCTGTCTGTCTGTCTGTCTGTTCGCCTACAGCCTAAACGGCTCGATCGATTTTCTTCAAACTTGGTACATAGTGGTTTTTGGTGATTATGCCCACATGTTTTTTTCATTTTTTTTAGAACCAAAAATAACGGTATCTGCCATACATTTTTTTTTGGCAAATTTACATAATCGTATTTTTATCAAAAACGGCTCGACAACTTTCCTTAAAAAAATTCAATAAATTTATTTTAGTAAAGGCTTTCTTTGGGTGGAAAACCATTTTTCAAAAATGGTTATTAATGGTACCTCCCAAGGAACCATTTTTTTAATTTTTGATTTTCTTCAAAATGGTATGACCGATTTCAATTATTTTTTTATACAGAAGCTTCCAAAAAATGTTAATAGTTTTTTGTACCAATATTTTTGAAAAAATATTTTTTGGATTTTTAAAAAATATTTCAAGTTTTTTTTTTGGAAAATCAAATATTTCGAAAACGGCATCATAGATTTTTTTTTAAATCGATATTAAAGACTTTTTTGGTATTCTCTAAAATATTTTTAGAAAAAATTTTACATTTATGAAAAAATAACGGTACCTTCCATACAAAAGTAGTACCTCGTGGCTTGATGGTTAGTGCGTAGGACTGTCATGCCGAAGGTGTGGGTTCGATTCCCAGCCGTGCCACCTAAAAACAGAAATGTTTTATTCGAGGTACTGCCTCTTGCGAGGAACTGACAAATCCTCCAAGAGTATACTTGTCAGGAAAAAGTGCCTCTCATTTAGCCGTTCGGACTCGGCGAAAAACTGTAGGTCCCCTCCATTCCTTCCAACAAACACGCACACAGGAATGGTTGTGAGTTGTAAGTCACTAGGCCCTGGTTCTCCATGAGCTGTTGTGCCACCCAATTCATTTTTTTTTTTATTTATTTCCATACAAAAGTGAAAAAAACCGCAAAGGAAAATATTTTTTTTTCTTGAAAATGACTCCTACGATTTTGATTAAACTTTTTTCATATACTAAAATTTGTACGATCTACCATCAAAAATTATAAAATTTTACACATAGCAACTATTAGTAGTACCTGTCATAGAACGTATTTTTTTATTTTGAGTTTTCTAGTTATCAGCTTAACGGATTTAAATGATTTTTTTTAAATACAAATTTCAGATAAGATCAAATAATATTGCATATCAAAATTTTCAAAAAAAAAGTTTTTGGATTTTTAAAAAAAGTTTCAAACTTTTTTTTTGAAAATTCGATATCTCAAAAACGGGTTCACAATTTTTTTTTCAAATTTTGTTTTTATATGTATACACATAAATATATAGCTTAAATCTGCATACCAAAATTTGTTCTTAAAAAATATTTTAAGAATTTTATATATAAAAAATTAATTTAAAAAAAAACCGCTCCAACGATTTAAATTTTTTTTTCGATGGCATACTTTTTTTTCACCTCAAACTTTCAAAAGAGTTGTTTTAGCTAATTTAAATGTCGTATTTCATGCTTCTCTACATTTTTCTCTCATAATTTCCATGTTTGTATATACAATTTTCCTAAACTCGCAGTGTCTTGAACATAAGAGCAAGTACGTGCAACCCAGTCGTGCATTTTATTTTTACATATATTCATATTTTTTCAAGTAATCAAATGGCATACTTTTTTTTTGAGCTTTAAGTTATTTATCAGGCTGTTTATACAATTAAAAGAACGATTTAAATGCTTTTTATACTTTTTCTATAATTACTTGAATATTTTTTAAAGTTCTTAAGTCCCACACAACTTGAACATAAGAGCAAGTACGTGCGATCCAGTCGTGCATTTTATTATTTGTAAGTTTATTTTCTGCGATATTATATATGTATATATGTTTATTAATTTGTTATTTTAAATAAAGGCCTGACGAAGGGGATAAACATCCCTGAAACGTTGCAGATTCAAAAAATATAAATAAAGACTTTTAGCCTACAAAAACTGAATCAATTAATTTAAGAAAAGTCACACAATAATAATAAAGTGAAAAAAAATGTAAATAATCATTCTTCAATGTTAATTTTCTTATACTTATTCACAGCACCCACAGAACGATAGGCTTTTAATTATTTACTCGTGAAACCACGAAAATCTTAAATTAAAAGAAAATTTAAAATTTTACTACACTCATACATCAAACAGAAAAAAAGTATTGAAAACTATGCACAAAGCTCTAAATTCCTTTTAGTTTGCTTCCACCATTTTGATTTTCGTACGTCCACTTACAAAAGAGCGGTCAGTGAGCGCTCTCACGTCTTACGGCAAAAGTTAACGAAAACTAAACGAAAAGCTCCACTTCGCAATTATGTGCGCGTCATATAAATTTCTTGTTTTCGCTCGGTTTCGTACGACCACTTAAGTTGGCTTCCGATTAGATATGCTAGTTTTACTTTAAAGCAAATTAACAAACATTAAAAATGCCAGCAAACTCAACTCTGCAACAATGTCTTATGATGCATCTACATTAGGGTGGTCCTTATATTGGGTTTTTTTGAAATTCCAGCTTGGATAGCCCTCATTCGATTCAAAACATTGAAAAACAATTTCCCTAATTTTTTCAGATTTTTATTTCACCCCCCTGGTCTCCCTTTTTTCACTTCAAGGTACAAAACATGGAGTTAGGGTGATTCTTATAACATGCGAAACAAAAATCAGAACTTATAGATTAGATTCAGACGAAGAAAAAATCGTACTGAAGGTGGGGTCTACTTCCCCCCGTTCAGGCGGGAGGGGTAATTTTCTAAAACTTTGACCCAAAATAGAAACAAATTATTAAAAAACAACGGGACCACTTACAATGACATGCTATAACTTTTTTTAAAGCCATGAATTCAGTCTCTAATATGCTTTTTAAATCAAGTTTTAATTGTAAATAGTTTCTGAAAAAAATAATTTTCAAACTCATAATAAAAACAAAAATAATAATTTTTTTCGTTTTAAAATTATTTTTTTCAGAAACTATTTACAATTAAAACTTGATTTAAAATTCATATTAGAGACTGGATTCATGGCTTTAAAAAAAGCTATAGCATGCTATTGTAAGTGGTCCCGTTGCTTTTTAATAATTTTTTTCTATTTTTGGTCAAATTTTTAGAAAATTACCCCTCCCACTGAACGGGGGGAAAAAGACCCCCACTCCGGTACGATTTTTTTTTCGTCTGAATCTTATCTATAAGTTCTGATTTTTGTTTCGCGTGTTATAAGAATCACCCTAAATACATTATTTGTACCTTGAAGTGAAAAAAGGGAGACCAGGGGGGTGAAATAAAAATCTGAAAAAATTAGGGAAATTGTTTTTCAATGTTTTGAATCGAATAAGGGCTATCCAAGACAATGTCCAATTTAAGGACCACCCTAATCTACATATATTAAAAATTAATGGTTTTGGTTAAAATTAGTTTTCAACTAAGTTTTTATCCGCCGCACTGCCGATAAACTTCTTTCAAAATTGGCGCAACTAACCGCAAGCGGTAATGCGGCCAGTTGCAGTTTGTATATAAATTTGGAAATATCCATATGTTTTTTTTTTTAATTATTACGGTTTATTTCATAGTTCTTTAATTCGAACATATTTTTTCATAATCTAGACTTCGGCACTCAGTGCTATATTGAATTCATTTTAAAACATCTTTAAAGTTATTGATAAAATTTGTCTGCAGTACTCAAATATAATTTGACAAAGGCGACTAATTAATGGGCCCATAGAATATGTATTTTCAAACCGCCTTTTGAAGTTGACATTTAATATGTTATCCATCACCTTAGTCGAAAAAAGAGTTAAACGGTCGAATTCATGAGCTTTGACAGCTGTCCTACTCCAAAAACTTTTTAAAACTTTTGTTCACCCTTGTCCTAAAGTTATCTTAATTGGACAACGGCATCGATTTCCTAATATTTGTCAAGCTTTGCATTTTATTTAATAAAACAAAGTATATGTTCCAAATATTAAGAACTTTTAGAAACTGTGTAACTACTCAACCGTCTAACAATTTTAAATAAAGAGTATAAACATTATTCAATTTGATTTTTATTTTAAAAAAAAGAGCTTGTTTTTTGAGTCATTTATTGAAGAGAAAAATTAATTTTTCCACTCAAACTTTGATCGCATTTTGAAATGAAACTTCAAAATATGAATTTAAATATTAGACCATTAAAAACAAATCAAAGCTGCATTAATAAATCAAAAAAAAATATCTTGAATAAAAATCTACCTGGGTACAAATTATAATATTTATTCTCCAACAATCTTCGGTTTCGATAAGGGATGCCAAATCAAGTGTATTCCTTTTGCCACAACTGTTGCTGGAAAGTAAATTTGTTTTTCCTGACGTCTCCTTTTTGATGCTCGTAGGTTTTAAAGAAATCTCATACTTTTGTGAAAATTTTTCTATTTCTAACCAAATTTTAAAATCGTTCCTTATTGTTTCAAAGGTATGAACTGTACTAGACTGTAGAGTGTAAATACTAGCACAGAAAAAGTGTATTTTGATCCAAATGTCACCCAATTGCCCTAAAATCATCTTTTCCCGGAACAGTAAAAAAACTAAAAAATTCTGATTTTGTTGAAAAAACCGCAGGCGATAGGTAGAAGCAACTTTGTTTTGATTTTTATAAAATTCTAATTATTCGGTTTGATTTGTGTGTTACAGAGCAAATAATACGTTAACCCTGAGTCGTTGACAAACGAGTTGATACATTCATACCGAAACCGAACTGTAAGCTTTAATTTTAAACAAACCAAATCGAATTACGTTTCGGTTCATGTTCCAAATTTGTCAGATGTAGCGATTTATCGCCAAACAGACGATTTGAAATTTCATTTTGTGGCAAGAAAATTGATTTGACGACGTACACAAAACAGGCAATATTTTAAGCTTTTGGTGATTTAAATTTTTTGAATTCAAGTCTTTATTTTTTTTAAAGATTTTACTTAAACTTAACATTCGTTTTATGATGGAGCCATCGTAGTATTAAATCTGAACGCATCCCAAAACTGAAAAAAGATTTCTTTCTTATTCCTAAATTAATTTTAATACATTTTTTAATTTGGTTATTTATAGAGTCGAAAATTTTGCAATTTTGCGATTTTTTTGCGATTTACATACATATATCTTACGTTTGGTGTTTCCGTTTCTTAAACCTGACAAACTTCTCATCTTCAAGGATCAAGCTAACTCGGTTTGAGACAAATTTAAACCGGTTCAACTAGGTTTGTGCTTTCCTTAGTTTAATAAATTGGGTTGATGCTTCTCGGACAGTGATGCAATGTGTAAATATAAACAAAATTAAGGAGGGCAAAAATTGTTTTTATGTGACGACCAACTGTAACTGTAGGCAAAATTTAAACTTTGGTGGCTGAAATTTCATTCACAGTTGTTAAATTTTGCTTCTTGGGTGGGATGAAGAACCAGAAAATTTTAACTGCCGATTTTTCTAAGGTGGGCAGTTCATTTTTTAAGGTGGGCACTGCCCACCTCTGCTCCCCCCTTCCAATGCCTATGCCTGACAAGTACACGCTTCACAATCTTTTTCATGAAATCACCATTTCAGTCCGGAACACTCTTAAACAAGATCCTTATTTTCAAAAACTCGCAAATTTTGTCACATGTTTGTTTGTTTTAATGACATTTTGCTTATACCAATAAATAATTTAGATGCATTTTTAGATTTTTAAATATGGTTTTGATTGAGTTAAAACTAGATCAAATCAATCATTAAAAAAAACATAAACATTTCTCTTCTGCTTGATGCTACTTACCTTTTTTATCGTATTCAGTACTGTTACGTATACGCCACGGTGTACTTTTTTAATATAATGAAATATTTGGACCAAGTTTCATGTCAATTCTGTTGGAAATTGATAATATTTTACTTGTTTCACTTAAAACTCAGTCATCAACTATGTAAAGGACTATTACTTTTTTGAAGGTGGTTGTATCGAGTTCATTTTGATTTAGTTAGATTGGGCATGCACACTGCTTATATTTCACATGCTTATATTATGCCAAGATAAATATTTAAGTTTGTTAATCTTTCATATCCCCCCTCCCTAGCACTTTGAAAGTGGTTTTTTTTAAAAAACTAACGTAGGTTTTCAATCTTCTTTAGATGTAATGTAATAGATTGTGAAATTCTGCGTCGACACCATCTGTAAATTTTATTAATACAAAGATTTTTCTAACTTTTCTTGGCTTTTCAAATTTTCTTTTTCCACCCTTTTGTGTAAGGGGAGCGGTGGGAGCAAATCAATTATGTAGTCTTATGTTTTTAAGGGTTCTGAATCCAACGGCAGTTCTCGGGTTATCGTCTGACCCTTTATATTTGATTTATAACCAACATTTCGGACTTTAAATTGATATGTTGCAACCTTTCTCCTGTCCTTCTGATAGTGTTGCCACCTTGGCATAGGCATCAAGTCGTCTTTCATTTGTGACATGCTTTAGTATTCGGACATTCTAGAATTTGATGTCAAAGTGGTTGCGGCTTAAAGCGTGAGCAGCTTCGGAAGATTTTTCAGCCGGGTTGAATTTAATATATGTTTTGTAGGAAAAGAAGGCTGGGTGTTGAAATTTTGATTTTAAAATTCTACTTTGCAAAACTCTTTTTTTTTGCCATGAAAATTCAGTTATCTCTGCCAAAATTTTCTGTTCAGAATTCTGTTTTCGAAATTCCTTCATTTAAAATTTTAAACACTAAAATTTTGCTTATCCTGATTTTTTTCAAATAACTCATGATATTATCGAAAATAAACAAAAATAAGGAGGATGAACATAAGAACTTTCTTAAGCTGGACAACGAGCATTAGGGCCCCTTACCGATCCAAAATCGGTCGTGTGTGGGGTGGATCGGCGACTGATGCATTTTTACTTTCAGCCAATCTAAAATCCAACCGAGCCTAATGGATCGGATGGCTTGGTCGGGTATGGCCATCAGCTTAAGAGAATTTGGAATTATCGATCTTCAATTAATACTTGTTTGAAATGTTCAGACAAACTTTTGTTGGTTGTTTCTACGAGATGGAAAATCTTATGATCTCTTCTTTAACTATAATTCACAAATAATTATTAGTATCGTAGTCTTATGAAATAGGCCTAAGTGTTAAATATAGCATATGGGTCTTTCAAAATAATACCTCAAACAGCTTGTTTTATTCCATTTCAACATCGGCCAGCCCTTATTGCAAAACCGTTTATTACTGTAACCTCGATATCGGTGGACAACATCACTTTTTGTTTTTAGATGCATCGTTATTGTTCTCAACGTAGGACATACAAGGGTATTGTAGGTACTTATTGACCATTCGATCTCAGAACATTCTCAAATGAGGAAAGAAATATGGTGAGATTAACTGAATGAAACTTAACGATTAGCAGTTGACTGTCTAAAGCCTAACAGTATTTTTTTAAGTCACAAAATGCATTTCATAAGTTGTTTTTTTAGACACCTCCTAAGCATTCCTGTTATTATTTAAAAATTTAAATATTGCAAAAATTCAAAAATTTCAAGGATAAATAATTCCTTCCTCTTTGCGATGAACAAAAGCAAAATAAAAATAAAACAATCATCAAAGTGAATTCCCTCAGTTTTCCACGAACAATATTTCAAAAATCCTAATTATTGCTCGCTTCGCTAGCAATTTTATGCTTAAATTAAAATTCTTCCGCAGTCATCAGATCAAGGCGATGCCTTTGTGTGTTATAAATACACCCTGCCAAGCTGCGCGTGCGATCATATAAGTATTCAAATAAGACAAACTAAGTGAAGTTTCCAATAACAATGCGTCGTCGTCGTTGTCTTCGTCGCATTGAATGATCGTCACAAACTCGCAGGACACTGGTCAGGTTATAACTATCAAGTGCACTGTATATACCAACAGGGAATGTTACCTGCCGTTGTTAACGTCCAACTCATCAAACGTCTAACAACCGCCAGCGTTCTAGGAGGCCTCTGCGCGGCACCTGCTCCATCTATCGACTCACTCTGAGTAATAGTTGCGCATTTAGCACTTCCAAGTTCCAAATGATTGTTAAATATTCAAAATTCTATACTCCAAGGTGGTGGTTATAGGAAGAAATGCTGTGCGCTGCGTCAGCCGTCTCAGATCACAGCCGACCAGTATACATATAGTGGCAGTGCCAATCATCGGAATTCCCCTTCTTCGCATCTCGCGCTCGACATCTTGTCGTCGTCATCGTCATAGTCATAGTCATCGTCGTCGTTGTCTTAAGCAATCGCGTACTAGTCGACAATAACCGCAATCGTAGCTGTACACGAGATTCTTAACGTTCCTTATCTGCATGCTGCGGCTAGGAGCTGCGATAGCGATTTGCGACCACCAACAGCAACGTTCCAGTCGCAACCGATCGATGCGATCATGCCGTCCGTCGATACTGCTTGATCGGTGACCAGACCATCCACCGATTATCCATTAATACGAATTCAATTTGCAGCCATTTAAATACAATGGCCGCCGGAGTTCTTCGGGATGTTGGCTGACAGCCTCACCAAGTGGACCACGCTGCCGCAATTCGCTGCTAATAATCGCTGATAATCTCTGTCTATCTATGGGATGCGTTTGCATGTCGTAGAACGCGCGATCCGTGGAGTATTGTCCTCTGGTTTTGAGCAATTTTGCGTTCCCACAACACGACAGATGGTCAAACATCGGTGGCCCCATCTATCGGCTATCAATGATGGCAGCAAAGCTGATGATATGATGTTTGGGACTCGTTCGTGAAGACGTGGATTACGTGTTTTATGGTAATGAATGGGATTTTAGTGCTTCTAGGTTAATGGCAACCTACTGTGGTGAAGTGGTCAAGAAAATTTCGGCTACGTTACTCACAACCGGAGATTGATTAGAAAATCTTGCGTTTGCCGATCGTGGCGATGATGGTTTATTGATGGATGGTACCTGTAGCATGCAAAAGATGCGCCAATATGTAGGTATCTCTGTATGTCGTGGCGTCGCTTACAGTTTTGACCTGAAGATTAATGAATTCAATTGCAGGTCGTGGTGAGATGACCGATTTTAGACTTATTATGCAAGTTTTTCTTGTGTGCTCAGTGTGGGATCGGTGCAACGACGACGACGACGACGCACCATCGATCACTTATTTGTGATGAGGAACTTGAGAACCCGGATAGTTGGAGAACAGTATATTCAACATAGTGACAGAGATGATAAGCTAAGAAAATTGAAGCTTTTACTTTGTTTATGGTGTTGGTGAAATATGGTTTTAGAATGAGAGGTGATAAGTTCATCAGACACTGATGAGTTTGCCTACATTTTGTTTTAACGGTTTTTTTTTTCTTCTGTTTATTCAAGAGAATGCTGAAGTAACAGAACGTAGCTAGTGTATATTGTTTAAGATGGTAATTAAATACCTTGCCGAGGAGAAGTTATGACCAGAAACGCATAGCTCTAGTATGCATCGTAACGAAGAATATTTTTAAGTGTTTTTAAAAATCAATCATCGGATGTAGACCCTTTTGGGAATACTGAACTTGCATTGAATAATAGACTAGTGGACACTGGTGGGCAAGCTTCACGACTATGGTTTTAGGGAATAAAACTTGATTTAAGGGCTGCAAAATTTTGCTTTATGACTAAATTAAATACGTCAAATCACTTGCTATATACTATTAAGTATTTTCTTCTCCAGTTTTAAGGCTCATTAAAAAGTTTAATTACTAAATTTTGCTGCTTAACCATCATGAAAAGGTCTTGTTCTGAAGGAGAGTGTAATGAAATTTAACCTTTTGTACATGTTATGCCGGAAAGACCTTAAATTTTAAAGTTCAAATGTTTTAGAGTCTGAGTGTTGTGTAGTTATGGACATTGTGGCGATCTATAGTGCTTTCTGTTTTTAACGAGCAAGGCCCAACTGCAGTTACCACCCAAGGAAAACAAATAAATTGAATAGAAATATTTTTCTCCAAAGAAGATTGAGTGCAAGACCTGACAAAATTTTGCAAAAATCAAAGTTAAAATACGAGTTATGTACTTATTCAAGAATAAAATAATCATGAATGATCAACGCTGTCCGAGGATTCAGGATGCTGATGCTGAACCACCATTTTGTGTTTTTTGTATTGTTTTAGTTTTAAGTCCTTTGTTTGGTGGTGTTCCTAAAGGGATAGGTACTATTAGTTTATGTATGAACTTATAGCGTGAAGTAAGCACCACCATTTTTGATTTTAGAAAAAACGAAGTTGTGCTGTAATACTTTTTGGGCAACTGTGAAGTATTTAAAAAAATCGAACAAAGGAAAGAATTTTTAGGGGGTTCCCATTTTTTTTAGCTGTGAAGTCACACCGCCATTTTCGATTTGTCAGTACCGTGCTAGTATTTTCTAAGCATGAACGACTTCACCAAGATTTAGAAAGAATAGAAAAAAGTTGCAAGGGCTGTTGGGATGAGGGTATGTTAAAAGACTATTGTTGGTCTCTTGTACGTGACCAAAATTTATATAAACCGTGCAGTCCCATTACACTTTGTTTTAATTTGTAAGAGTCGAAAACGAGTGATCTTTTAATTTATTTCCAAAAAATGAGCTGATAGCAAAAAATTGATTTCAGATTTGAAATCTACACTAAAAACTCTTTTCAGAACTTATTTTAACTGCTCCTGTCAAAAAGAGGTGAGTCAAAGAGAAAACATTTTTAAAATTATATTAGCAGATGAGGACTGATAACTAATTTAATATCTCTCAAAAGGTAAAAGAGATATTGGAACGATTAAAGCTGAATTTTGAAGATTAAGATTAGTTCTATCAAAATTCGCAAAGTTATACTACCACAAAACTGGCGAAAAAGGTTTTTTTGTGCACTTTCTAACGGTACTCTTACTTTCACGTGTCGAAAAGTTAACCGATATTTGTAAACCTGTGTTATTAGAGAAAACTTAAGACTGAATTAGGAAGAAGATAAATTGTTTTTTCAGGATCTGTTACAAATTTTGTAAAGAAAAAATATCTACTGTGGTTATACATAACCTCAAAAATAGTGAAAACCCAGTGAGGAATAACATCTAAGTAAGGTAAGTATATATCTCGAAGATAACAAGAATATAGAAAAGATTTTAACCAAATTTTGAAGAAAAAGATTAGTGCTTTTAGAAATCGTTACTAACTTTATTGAAAAAAAAAAAAAAAAAAATAAAAAAATATCTCTCAATTTTAACTAACCTCAAAAATGGTGAAAACGATTATTTTTTTTATTTTCTGACGGGAATATCTTGAACTCAGCGTTCAAGAGTGTTCCTACAAATATTTTTCACTTGTCGTGTCAGAAAGTTAACTGGAAACTGTAATCCTGTTATTAGAGTTAAAGGTAGGTAAAAATTTTCTTGGAAATTATTTTTCTTATAAGCATTGAGAAGTGAGGTTATATAGGTAAATATCCTAAATGTCACTCATCAGTGTCTTGGCATCAAAATCCTTTTTGAACATAAATTAAATAATTTCTAGCAATAATCTTTATTTTCTGCTTCATATAGAAGCAATACTGTTAAAACAAATACAAATTTTTATTGACCTAGGGAAATTAAAAAAGGCAAAATAAAATCCATAAAAAGGCCGAAAAAGGCATTTATTAAAAAAGTGACTATTGACATAACTTAACGTTCAATTAAAGAAGCATTAAACTTGTAACAGCTTCTTAAAGTTCTCATGTAACAGATTTATATGACTGTCGCTTAAAAGTACCTTGAAGAAGATATACGACCTCTCTGCTTAAACAGGAACGAGTGGAAAGTGCAACCCATTTAAAACTTTATATCCATCATTCACTTTACCGTTTCCTGAAGTTTGGATATTACCTCATATTCTTTAATTTTAGCACTAATTTGCTCAACAGTTTTGTGCCCCGTATATGCATTTAAAACAGCTATGAACTTTTTAACACTTCATTTGCAATCGGCCCATTGGTTATACCGATGTCTTGTTTATTTTCTTTGTAATTGAAAACACTTGCTCAAAACCGATATTCCTCCACGAGAAAATAGATTTGTTCTAGAGATTTATGGGGAAAAAAAATCGTCAGTTTGTTAAACTTTGATCAATTTCTCTCAGAAACACGGTTTGGTTCTTTTGGCAAGAATTTTCTGAAATTTGATCTTTTTCAACCTAGCATTTGAATTATAAAAGAAATTTCTTTTGCAGAATTTGTCAGGAAGAAAAAATGTTTTACCCTCTTGTGAGCACTCTTCCAAATTTCAAATTTGGCCTAATTTCACTTTGAAAAATAGAAATTAGATCAAATTGGTTTACTTCCATTTCAAAACCGGAATAAGCCCACAGTTTCTTGGAAATAAAGCCAAATGCTTTCCTACCAACATTGCATACAGAAATAATTGTTGTCTATGTTTATGCCCATAGTTTATTAATTAAAGGTAAATTAATGACTCAATGGTTTGCTTAGGCAAACATTTTTCACCTTGAATATTTTACAATCTTATGCCCAAATATGGTGTAAAATTATTTTGAAATTAATTATAAGAAAATATATTTAAAATAGTTCACTGCAAAATTCAATTGGCAAGACAATAGTCAATAGTTCACTAAACGAAATTCAGTTTGCAAGACTCTGAAGTCTGAAAATAATCAAAGATAAATCGTGCTATTTTTCTTTGATATAAGAAGGTTTTATAATATACAAATTCTATATACTACTGAAATAAACCAGCCAAGTAGAAGACTTAGCATTAAGGATTGGACTTGTTGAATTATTGATTCAAAATAGCTTTTTATGGCCTTTAGTCCTATAAATTGGCGTTTCATTCGGCTTACTCATCATCATCTATTTTTCTTTGATTATTTTCAGAGTCTTGCAAACTGAATTTGGTAAGGAAATTACACTAAAAGTAGTTAACTACGAAATAAAGGTGATTTTCTTTCTTCATATTGCAGAATGTAAGCTTAATTCTCATAAAAAAGTGACTTTACTCTCACTTTGCGTGGGAACTAAGTCCACTTAGTTATAGTGAACACTCACACAACTCCGTTGCTCAGCTTAGGTTATGTTCACTTGTTCAGTCACCAGACAGGCGCCAATATCGACATTTTTCTTAGTCAATAGTACCAGCCTGCAAAAAAAATATGTAAACGAAATAAAGCCAAATTGGTCTTATTTCGTTATCTAACGCGAAATAAAGCCAAATCGTAAATTCGGCGCTATTTCCATTTTGAAAACGAAATAAGGCCTAATTTTTGTATTTTTGGCTAAATTTTGTTGGGCCTTATTTCATGTCACCAAAACGAACTTCAACGAGGAAAAAAGTCAAAATATGCAAAAAAAAAATGTTTACGGGTAAAAAAGGCAAAATAAAATTCATATTTTCCAGAATCAGGAAGACATAAAACGTGTTTGTAAGTCAATGTTCTTACGATTATTTACAAAAAAGGTGCAGTCAGCTAAATCCTATCCCAAGTAATAACCTAGCATACCCATGCAACACAATAATTGCCTCTTCAGCACATCTTGAAAGGTTTTCTCCCAAGAGATTTCGACTCCTCAAACAATTTTGAAGAGGACACTTAGTCCCAAAAAGGTGTAAATGGGAGGAACTCATGGAACAAAGAGTTCTTGTAAAAGCCCCTAAAGCTCATTCATTTGTATTGATCTTTGATGATGATCTCAAGTGATTTAACCTTCCGAAGGCAAGGCTGTTTTTTTACCTACATGAACAGCAACTGGGGTTGTCCATCACCCCACCACTTTTTTTTGCAAATAAAACAATATTTAGGGTGAAAAATAAAAAACAAGAAAACATGCTCATCTTAACGATTTTTAAAGGCACAAACTAATGTTAGAGAGGCAGTAGAATTGGGAGAAAAACCTAGTATGACTATTAATTACTCAGCTGAACTACTCAAAAAGTCATATATAAAAGTAATTTCGATAATGTTAAATGTGTGTAACATTTTATGCACCAATGTGCCCTTTATCAAATAGGTATCTTTGGAAACAAAAAATGTTACACAAATTACCCACAATCGAAATCTTCATCTTCGGGATTTTTATGATAACTACTTCTTCTTACCATTAATGCGTAGGTATTGGTTTACCACAAAGCCTTTATGACATATTACATTAATCAATGCCCATCTCATTTTTGTGTTACACTTAAAGTTAACAACAATAAAAAACAAACTAAACAAGCGCCATTTTGTCTTAATACATGTGTACGTTCTCATTACAAAATACAATTATAACCTCAAAGTTCAAAGCAAATTAAGATGCAGATATCATATTCTTTCGTATTAAACCATCTTTCTTATATTAAACAAAAGAGCTGTAAAGCGAACTTGAATTTGGTTAATTATTCTGAAGATGCACCTGCATCCCGTTATTTCATAACAAAATCATGAACACATCATCAGTGATGGGCATTTAAATAAGTTCACTACACTTGAGCTTACATCAAAATGTTTACATCAGCTCACACTCTCAACAACTGCAAGACATAATATTCGATTACCATCATCATAGAAAATATGCGAATGTGCTCACAGAGAAGAACACTCGTATCATACTTAGCAAACACTAACAGCCAGAAATAATGTTGATAATCTTAATGTTGCATTATAAATTAATCTTAATTGAATGTTACAATTACACTAGACGTCGACAACGACAACGCCAGAGAAGAAGAAGAAGACAACGATTGCCGTCACAAAACCATGCATGATCACCATACTCTTGGGTGCAAAACAGCACTTGAGTTGCCACAGAGATGAATAATGCCTGCTGCACAAATTACGCAACAATTATCCACATGAACGTAGTGTAATGAGTGTATTTCTAGGCAGTGGCCATGGCCACCAAAGTGCACGACCAAAGAGCTAACCTGGGCGACATTATCGCCAGCAATGATCTCCATCACTGCGCTGCGATGCAAAAATATCCCGGAAAACACCTGAATTCCAATGTGGAATCCACCAAATGGCATCTTCATTTTTCCCATCTGATATCCCAAAGATCTTTGGTGGGTCTCTTTGGTACTTTGCTTGTCTGTCCGTCGCCATCGTTGCTCAAGATGCATCTTTTCAAAGTTTCCACATTTTTGGATTGAACAAGGTGGGTGAACCTAATGGCACTGTTGTTTTTGTTTTCTTTATTTTTTCATGATAGACACCGAGTGTGCTGATGCTGGTGAGAAATTCACACCACAGAAATGATATCCAAATGATCTTCTACGTGAGATGGAGCTACCTCTTACTTATAGCTGGGAGCTGGAAGTGGGTGTGCTAATGTTGTACTTAATTACTATAGTCCCAGCAGCAGGAAGGATTTTTGCGCTATTTGTCCAGTTTGTTGATTAAATTTGTGAACTGCCATGAACAATGTAATTTAAGATGCCAGAGTCAATGGTGCAGATGCACTCTCGTTGGCCGCAGCCTGCAATTAAACTTGTCTTACAGTTTGAATTTCATTTGGAACTCATGAAAATGATACATCAGTATTATGTAGTTTTAGGGATTTCTAAAGTGATGGGGATGGGTGGTTTTATAGTAGTCGGGCATTGTCTTGTTAATGATGAAATTAATAATTAGGTAACGGAGTAGTAAAGTGGTAGCAGTGTATTGTGTATGTCATATTTGTGTGTACGAAAGAGTAGCAGTCATTTTGGCAATTACAGGTTGTGAAATGATAATTGCTAAGTTGATGAACAAAAACTCTTGTTCTGGCAATTGTCGTATTATCAATTATTACAACAGAGGCAATGTGACGGGTGTTTCTTTTTAGTTTGATAACTACTCCGGTATCCGGAAAGAAAAATAGCGAGTATTCGAGTAGGTACCCGGGTAATACCCAGGTACCCTGGTTTGTATTCGGGTACCCAGGCCCCTTCTGGTATCCAGCTGTTAAGAGCTGTAGATGCCCCGTTTTTGCTATTGATATTGATTGCGTAAGGTAGTCTAATACAGAATTTGTAATATGAGGAGTATAATAAGAAGTTTTAAAATTGACTAATATTCTTTCTTATTCTTCTTCCTTTTTTTAACTTTTGTTTTGAACTTTCTTTCTTCTTTTTGCAATCTATTTACAATTACTATTACAGTTACAATTACAATTACGATTACAATTACAATTACAATTGCAATTACAATTACAATTACAATTACAATTACAATTACAATTACAATTACAATTACAATTACAATTACAATTACAATTACAATTACAATTACAATTACAATTACAATTACAATTACAATTACAATTACAATTACAATTACAATTACAATTACAATTACAATTACAATTACAATTACAATTACAATTACAATTACAATTACAATTACAATTACAATTACAATTACAATTACAATTACAATTACAATTACAATTACAATTACAATTACAATTACAATTACAATTACAATTACAATTACAATTACAATTACAATTACAATTACAATTACAATTACAATTACAATTACAATTACAATTACAATTACAATTACAATTACAATTACAATTAAAATTACAGTCAAAATTGCAATAGCGAAAGAGGTGGTACCTAAATATCAACAAAGGTCAAGAAATAACGATTCGATAGGGATAACATTTGCAACATAAAATAATGCATGACATCAGGGATCAAAATTTAAAATCTGAAGTCACAGTTAACGCCTCGATAGTAAAATCCATAGCAAATTTCATCGAAACGAAATGTTCTTCCATATTCTACCACGGGTCTTGTTTATTAATCAAATTAGTTTTTAATTTCCTCATAATTCCAGTAACTTGTGCCGAGAGAGTAAGGATCAATTCTTGGATATTCGTTGCTTTATTACCGTAAGAACATAAATTATTTTAAAATGAAGCAAAGAACAATAAAGACACACCTTCAAATAAATCAAATCTCTCAGAATGAACTATACAAATATGTACTTCCGTATAACACCCTTGTTATCTATTACCACGACTTTTATAACCACTCATCACTGTCAAAATGGAACATTATTCTCAAGCAATATGGTGCCTCAAACTTCCAATATACATACATATACCTGCATATACCTTTCTCCCTTTATATTGTAGACTGTTAATCTTCTTGTCCAACACCTGCAACTCTGACAGACAATATTTACACCAACTAAGTACTGGCACTTCCGCAATCCTCAGTCACTTTTAGTTCAATGACACATCAACTATCGCATAGCTCCACATCGATTCCACACACAAAGCTTACAACAATCTATGAGGCCCTAATTGAAAACGAAAACTATAACTATAACGTTTCCATCAAAATTACATGCATTATGTAATCTCAGCCAGCGGTAGCTGAAGTGCGCAAATTAACCCACACCCCAGACACAAACCACCATGTGAGAATGAGAATGCGAATGGTGGTGGTGGTGGTGTATCGACCCATCATCATGATTGAGGTTGGTACTCCAACTCGTCCATTCCGACACGTCGCGTCGTCGTTCGTCCATCGTGTCATCTATAGCAGAGCCCATCATCACTATACAGTAGAAGCAGCAGCAGAACTTTTTATCTCACCTGAACGATTTACATTCAATAACTATTTGCATAACTTAAACCGGCCAAAGGAACACCACTTGGAATAGTTCCATTTCCAGCCGAAACGATCGACAACTCAGCCGACCGACGACGACGACGATCATGCAAAGAGGAAGAAGACAGCGAAATCATAATGTGAAATAGCTCCGATAGCTGCCTCATAGTTGGGTGTAAATTGGTAACGAAATTTATGCAAATTGTCCAACAGGGAAGCTTAACCATAAACAGCTGTTGCCTGGTCTTTGGGTTCATTTTTTTGCTGGAGCAGCAACACTCTCTATGTTGTATTACACTTTGGGTATAACATTGGCGGTAAATCATCCTTCGATTGGGATTAGGAATTCGGAATGCGTGTTCGGTGATGTGTGCGGCGAAAAAAAAGCGAAAGGATGCATTGAACCCAAACTGATGGGATCGTCAACAATTTTGTCGGTTCGATGAGCATTCCTTTTTGAGTAGGCGTGTTGTGGGGACAGTGTTGTGTAGAAAGAAAGGGTACGCTCCGAATATAAAAATATCTTCTACCATCCTTGCTAAAGGACTTAGGAAGAAGATCTGTCTTTTACGCTTTATCAGAAAATATCCTTGGTTAAAGAGTATATGGAAGAAATTTTGTAAGGAGGATTCAACTTTATGTCCACGAAATTAGATGAAGAGAGACAAAAAACCAGTACAAACCAGAAAATTTTGAATAGCAAAATATCGAACACAAATTGACTTCTGAGACAGTCCTTTAAAGATCCTTTTTGAAATCCTGGTGGGGGAATGAAAGTAGATTTTTTTCTTGTAGCAGTAATTTTGAAATTTGGCTTAAGTCTTGAATATATCAATTAAAATGTTCTTGCTTGACATACTGTTCTTCCATTTATGGCATCCGTAGTTTTCTATCAAAAACAGTTTACTTGTTTCCTTGACGCTGCGAAAATAAATGCATCCGTACAAGAGTGTGTAGTGTATACCGCAACAAGCGGCTGGTGGCTGGAGATGTAGGTGCTTATTTGGTTTCGCATTCGTATAGGCACCTGTACCCTTAGTAATCCCATGCATCATTGGAAAGGTGAGAAGAACGACTCAAGTCACAAGAATCGAGCATCGGAACCTATGAAGATTGTGCACTTGGTCGTTCATATAGTTGACTTATGAGTGGGTGATGTTGTGCCATGATATTAACTCTGGACCGCCTAATTGATTAAATTGTAGAAAATGACCGGGTAATGATTGCTTACGTGCTACCTTTCAATAAGTTTTGTAGGAAATAGTTTTGCATTTTGCATAAAGAAACATATAAAATATATGTAAAGGTAGGTATGTAAGTATCCATGGAACCAACATGGCAAGGCAAAGAGAGATTACAGTTTAGAGTGCACAAGTTATTGGCATTACGACGATGGACAAGTTAATAAGTTTTCGTGTAGTGTAACAAGTTCCCTTGCATGATTCTTTTCTCAACTCAACTCAATGCAACTACGTACTATTAAAGATGACGGGATGTTCGCCAACATTGCAGGACAACAAACATTCACACACACATAAACATATTGATAAACGAACTTTCAGAGGCGGTTGGAATATGTTTACTAAAGGTACGTCAAAGGTGTGCCATAAAGATGCGGATATAAACGTGCGTGTTAATTATTTAATTAAGAAAATTCCTCGAAGAGTGTATGTTTTAGAGGAATAGTTTATGTTAGAAGATTATCGACGACAACTACTAACAGGGCTATGGAATGTTTCTCAGAAAAGGGAGATTGGTCCAGCTCGCTCCAGCATCATGGAAGCTGTAGTTGTAGGTTTTATGATTCTTCATCATGAAACTTAAGTTCAGTTGCCCCTTTAGAATTTAAACACTGATTGGAGATTCTCATAGAGGGAAGGGAAGACTTTTTGGTAAAGGTTGTGTTTAAATTTAAAATTACAATTTAAAAGAAAATTTAATATACGAGGAAGTTAACCGACAAAAGGTTTGTATTTATACCAACAGGAAAAAATGCAAGGAGATTCAATCTTATTTGAAAATTTTTTAAACACAAAAATGATACAATTTAAGAAAGTTGAAACAGAAATTCTGTTGAAATGTGTCTTTTTATGACTAAAAAGCTTTTGGCATTGCAAATCGAAGGTTTTCAACACGACTAAGTAAGATTTGGTTTAAGGGTAATTTTTGGTGCTGAACTCAAATCCGTTATCCTTTTTCGCTATCGGCTTTGGTTTTCGAGATAATACCGTTAAAAAAAACTCTTTTTTGCCATTTTTAGGGTTATAATTACTAACTTAAGGTGGTGCTACAGTCCAGGGTGGACCAGGGCCTCAACCAACAAGCTTCTTCCAGCCGGCTCGGTTTCTAGCTAGCTGTCTCCAGTTTCGCACGCCAAGTTGGTTGAGGTCCTCTTCCACTTGCATGTGCCACCTTTTACGCTGTCCACCTCTACTACGTTGGCCCATGGGGTTGGATTCGAAGACTCTCCGGGCCGGAGCATTGGTGTCCATTCGCTCTAGGTGACCCAGCCATCTTAGTCGTTATCTTTTCACATTTGAGGCTAGGTCGGTGTCGCTGTACAGCCCATACAGTTCGTGGTTGTATCTTCTTCTCCATTCCCCATCTATGCAGACGGGACCAAAAATTGCCCAGAGAATTTTCCTCTCAAAACAGCCTAATGCGTTCTCATCCACCGTTAGCAGTGTCCATGCCTCTGCACCATACATCAGGACTGGGATGATAAGCGTCTTATACAGGGACAGTTTAGTTGCTCGAGAAAGGGCATTGCTTCTCAATTGCCTTCTTAGCCCGAAGAAACAGCGATTGGCAAGAGTAATTCTTCGTTTGATCTCAGTACTGGTATAGTTCGCTGAGTTTAAAGCGGATCCTAGGTAGACAAAGTGTCTGGCCACCTCAAAATTATAGCTGTCTATAGTGACGTTCTGTCCTAGACGTCAGTGTTGGGTGTCCTTTCTTGTTGACAGCATATATTTCGTTTTGCTTGCATTCACCGTTAAACCCATCTTCTTGGCTTCCTTCTCAATACTCACAAAAGCACCACTGACATCACGCTTTGTTCGTCCGATTATGTCAATGTCGTCAGCGTAAGCAAGTAATTGGACGTACTTTTGAAAGATTGTGCCTCTAGTGTCCATCGTCATCTTGCACAAACGGACGAGTTTGGCAGGGATGCCAAAACTAGACATTGCTCTATATAGCTCGTCTCTATAAATGCTGTCATACGCGGCCTTGAAATCGATGAAAAGGTGGTGGGTATCGATTTGAAACTGGGTTTTCTCCAAGATCTGCCGTAGTGCGAATATTTGGTCGATGGTGGACTTCCCTGGCCTAAAGCCACACTGATATCGACCTATCAGGTTGTTGACGAATGGCTTCAGGCGTTCACAAAGTACGGCAGAGAAGATCTTGTAGGCGATACTAAGAAGACTTATGCCTCTGCAATTGGTGCAGTCCAGAGGATCGCCTTTCTTGAGGATCGAACAAACAATGCTGAGGTTCCATTCATCGGGCATGCTTTCCTCCGACCATATTTTACAGATAAGCTGGTGCATACTCCTAACCAATTCATCGCCAGCCGCTTTGAATAGCTCAGCCGCAAGGCCATCAGCTCCAGCTGCTTTATTGGACTTAAGTTTAGATATAGCTATCCTTACTTCGTCGAGATCGGTCGGACGGAATTGTTGGCCTACGTCGTCCAGGTTGCATGGTGCAATCTGCATGGTAGCGGAATTCGGTTCGTCATCACCGTTATACAATTTGCAGAAATGATTTTTCCATATCCTCAGCACCAACTGCGATTCTACTACGATGTTCCCCTGATCGTCCTTGCAGGCTTCGGTCCAGGCCTTGCAACCCTGGGAGGTTCTCTTTACCTTTTGGTAAGACTTTCAAACTTCATTCCTGCAATGGCATTCCTCTATTCTCTATTCTCATGTTCCTTCTTTTTCCGTCTTAGAAGCTTGTGTTTCTCTCTCCTCTTCTGCTCGTAGAACTCGCGAGCAGCTCTGGTCCTTCTATGCAGCGCCGCTTTGTATGCCTGTTGTTTGGCTGCATGTACTTGTCGGCATTCTTCGTCGAACCAGGGGTTTCACTGTGGTGGTCGAGCAAAGCCCAGCACGTCAGAGCCAGCATCTCTGATGGCTTCCTGGCAATTCTTCCACTGGTTCTCGATGCTTGCAAGTGCGTGCGACTCGATCGGAAAAGGACCTGGTGATTTCTTGCGGCTGTAGCCATCCGACGTTAAACTTCTTTACAGTATTTTCCTGCTTTGGCTTTGGTCTGGATATCCATAGCATTACCTTGGCTACAACGAGGTAGTGGTCCGAGTCAACGTTGGCTCCTCGGAACGTTCGGACATCCTTGATACTGGAGGAGTGCCTTGCGTCGATCGCAATGTGGTCAATCTGGTTAGCGCAGTGGCGTAGCGTGGGTGGGGCGGGGGGGGGCGGCCCGCCCCGGGCGGCACTTACTGGGGGGCGGCAAATTTGGTGGCAATTTTTTTTTTTTTTTAATTTAATAATAAAATTTTACTGTGAAATTTCGGCGTTCTCAGAAAATTATTCATGTCTATTATCGAATTCGCAATCCAGGCGGGAAGCTACTCGATCAGTAAGCCTTACATCAGATTTCAATAAGTGAATCTCCCGATCGTTATCCGTACAATTGTAATACCGACGCAATGTGCTAAACCACCTTGCTTCCGCTTTCATTGTAAATTCCGTAATAAGCATGATTAATTAATTTTGCCCTTCCCAAAATATATCCGGGCGGCATTGAAATCAAAAATCATGTCACCAACCAAAAATTATTATCAAATTCATTTAAACAATAGAAAGAATAATATTGAATATTTGAATGCAGCAACAACAACTTGAGTGGTAGCAAACTCAAGTTCAACATTTATATCATGCAAAAAACTTTGGAGCCTTCCGGAAAGTATGTATGATGTGATCGGAACGAATCGGAACCCGGACCAGAATAAACTATAGCCAAACTTAATTGTTAAAATACTTTTTATAGGATTGATATTTAAAGTTCCATAAAAAAGAAATTTTACTATTACCTACGTTTCATGCTTGGTTATGACGAGTGTTTCTGGCTTGGATAAGGCAAGTTTTGGTTCTCATAGATTTATCTTACAAGAAGCCCTTTCAATAGAAAGAAATATTTGTATTAATATGTTTTCTTATGAAAGCTAATGGACTCTTTTATGTAAAGGGAGAATTTGTCAAACCATAAACTGTCAAATTCCATCAAAGGATGGCTACAATGTCGTCGGATGAAAAACCCTAATGTTAAGTCCTACTATCGGTTCCAGAAATTTTTTGAATGAAAACCACAATGAAGAAGTCCACAAATAGAACTAAATATTTTAACTTTACATTTTGGACTCCCAATGGTAGCACATTGAAAACTTTTCTGAACACAGCCCTTTCATTTAAATTATTCGCCAGACGGACAACTCATTAAACATTTTGACCGACCAAATGTCAACCTACAAAATCGTGTTTCATGAGAATACTATAGAGTGGATATACAATGATAGCGCTTTTAAGATTGTGAGAAAATAGAATACGTGAAAGGCGGAGAAAAAAAAACAAACAAAAACGACTGCTCTTCCTTTTACATTCTGAAACATTATGCCGTCTTACCAAAATAAAATAACGGGAAAAAACTTCGTTTGAACTTTGCTTTTCTGTAAAGATACCTACCTACTCGAAATGTAGTAATCGGAAATTGTTCATGTGAAAAGTTTGAAATTTTTTTAAAGTTCTTATGCTATTATATACACATCATATACATACATACATCCACAGTACACAAATCTAAGGTATTATACTGCGCAGGTTGTCAGTCGGAAATAAAACATGGCTGTGAACGTGAGGAAGAAAACACACGTAAAAACAACAACAAATTAAAATTGAAAATGTCAGAAATAAAAATGGTTGGGAATGTGATGACTTAAATACACGTAAACACAACAACAAATATTGACATTTCACACAAATTTTGATAAGAAGAAACAAAAATCAAAACTCTTATGATATTACCTTTAATATGTGTACTATATACATATATATATATATATATATACATCCACGTAAGACTAATTAAAATTCTGATTCTCAAAGTGTTTGATTTTTTAAATGTTTAATTTTTTTGAATAAAGAAAAAGTTTACTATCATGAAGCTATCTCTTTTTCCTGATACCAATAAAAATGTTTGTTTATGGGTCATTTATCATTTCTTTGTTAGACGTCCTCGAAGTAAGAGTTTTCGAGTGCAATTTGCCGATACAGCACTTCAAACATTTTATTTTTGTTTATTTTAAAATTTGTGCACTAGTCAAAAATTTGACACCAAAACGAAATACCAATAGTTTTATAACAATAATGTAATTATATGTAGGTATTTGTTATTTGACTAGTTATGAGTTATGGTTATGACTTCCTAGCAAATTACACTAGAAGAATTTTATGTTTGTCTATTCTATTCAAATTTTTATTCTTTCAGAACTAGAGATGTGCGCCTCGCTTTTCACCACATTTTGCCATTTTTGAAAAGCCACCATATAAAAAAAGAATAATTACCTACTTTGTTTTGAATCAAGATGACTTTTATTTTAATTGCTAAAAATGATACTTATATTTTCCTAAATAAATTGTAAAGGCTTTCGTTCAAGTTATGTATATACAAACTGTACCCAAAATTACATAATTTATAATTTTAATAAAAATAATTTTCCACCACTTTTCTGTGTTCGACTATTTCACCAACACTGTTAGGATATAAAAATAAAATTTTATTTTCAAACATCTATGTATCTTTACTTAAAAAAAATGTGTAATAATAATGTTTTTTCTGACTGACATTCAAAAATAATGATATGTTCTCGTACACATTATGTGACAATAATAAATTTAACTTTGCATGAAAAGTTTTGTAGCATTTTTATGTCTATGTATATATACCTACATATGTAATTTGTATTTTTTGTTTGTTTTGAATTTGTTTGTTTTGAATACATTTTGGGGGGCGGCAAAATTAGACACCGCCCCGGGCGGCAAAAACCCACGCTACGCCACTGGGTTAGCGGTTGATTGACCAGGAATTCGCCATGTCCCCTTGTGTATATCGAGATGCGGGAACTGCGTACTAGCTACTACAACATTTCGCCCCGCAGCAAAGTCGATTAGCCTGAGTCCGTTATCGGAGGTGGTGTCGTAGAAGCTATATATCTTCCGATTGTGCCAACAAAGACGTCTTCTTTTCCTAGCATGGCATTAAAATCACCCAAGACAAGTCGTGAGGCGCTCGTTCACATAACTGAAACTTCAAGACTTCTTGCCTAAGTCTGCCTCTAACAACAAATCCACATCCAAAAGACGCTGCCCTTGTGGTCGGTAACAGTCACGGTAGTAGATATCGCAGTCTTTCAGTTTTCTCTTGCCCGGCCCATCCCATCGCGCTTCTTGGATGGCGGTGATGTCTGCCTTGTAGCAGTCTAGGGCCTCCGCTACATGTTCGGCTGCACGTGGTCTATTAAGAGACAGAACATTCCACGTGCAGATCAGAAGTTCGTTGTCCTTATTTCGTTTGCTAGGTTCATCAACAGTAAATCCGTCCGTATCCGAGGCTTGTTGTTGCTTCGCAACTAAAATAGCTTTACGCTGCCGGGAAGTCACCCCGACGGCACGACCCCCAACCTGGAGGACAATATAACTCCAAGGGCGGGGAGCCGGATAAACCTCTCCTTATAGGCCTGAGCTCCGAATATGTCATTGTAGCCCGTATAAGGTGTTCACTAAGTAGTTCAACCTAACTGGAACTGTAGACGCCATCGTTGATTCTATCTGGAGAATTCTTCCGCTGCCGCCTGGATGAAGGAGAAGTGTCTTAGTGGGAACACTCCTCCCCCCCTCTCTCATTTGCTGCCCCTTAAAACCGTCCACAGGGATTGGAACCCCATCTTCAGTTAAAGGTACTAGGCACCCGATATTCACCGCGGGGAGGTGAGAGTAGGAGTTGATAGACAGAGATTCGCTTTGAAACAAAGCTTGTGGACGCTTGTGTCCTCTTGAATGCACATGTCTACCCTTTGAACATCGTGTCAAGATCTACCGTTGTGCGAAATATCAAGTTTCTACGATGTCGGGAAGTGCTACATAATTTTGATGATCTGTCAGTGAGTCAGTGGGTTAGTGAGTCAGTGAGTCAGTCAGTTAGTCAGTCAGTCAGTCAGTGAATTACAGTTTTTGCGATTTTCGAAGTCCTATGTCTCGGGAATGACTAATTCTAAAGAGTTGAAATTTGGTGAGCCACCTGTGTTTGATAAGCTCAGCAAAACCTTCGAATTTGAAGTTTCTGACTTTATTGGTACTGAAGTTAGAGGGGTGTTGAAAATCGCCTAAGTTTGATCCTGTAAAAAGGGTGCAGTGCCGCGAACTTGGCTGAGCACTAACGTGCCCTTTGATTCTTAAGTCAAGCAAATTAATTCCTGAAATATAAACATTGGTTTCGACAAAAAATTTCAATCTCTACGATAATATCAGAAGTGCAAATTTATCACTCTGAATTACTTGGCAAGTTTTATTTTTGTGCAATTTCTCACAATTAAAAAGGATTTGCTAGCTCTGTCATTAAGCTTACGTAATTTAATTCAGTTATCTCAATATTACTCTTCTTAAAATATTTGATAGTAAACCTTCATTTAGTTAGAACTTGGCGTGCTTTCAGATCTCATCTTTTCCTTTCTGATTCATAACACAAGCTTTTTAAATTTTCAATTTTTTTTTTTAATTTATGTTTTTGTTGTGATACCCTTTTTTAAATAGCTCTTATTTATTCTTCTTTCACCACCCACCACGGAGAAAACAGAGGGTTTAATTTATTTATTGAAAACCGACCCACAATAAACAATAAATTTAATAATTCTGTTGTAATAAATTATCTACATGCATATCTGACACATAAGTTTGTTTTATTCAAATTGAAATTGAGGGTTTAAATTGCTCCTGGTTTTTGTAAATATCTATCATTTCTATCTTATGAACATAGATTTATTAAATATAGCTAATAGTATCTAAATAACGTTTTCCTCCATGCACAGCACGATAAGTTGTAAAATGATTAATAATTTTTACCACTTAACTTAGTCATTTTTCAATTTCTTGTATATCAATCAAAACAAGTGGTTCAGTGAAATTTATTTCAAAGATTCCAGACTTCAAGCCTATTAAAAGAAAGAAATCAACCTCTACCTAACACTATTCAAAGGCTTATTACACTAATTCGATTTGCCTATCACGAACATCCGACAGAAGATCATAAATTATGAAAGAATTTTCACTTTTCCACCGCATGCATACCTTCGCCATCGTATACCTATATACCAAAACTTATTCCATAACTTTAGTCTAATGGTTACGTTAATTACGGGAAAATTATAACTCTCTTCCTATACGTGCTTAATGGCACCTTCATGCTATTCCAAAGCTCAGGAACATCTGCCGCCGATCCCATTACCCGGACTAATGAGAGCAGCCCCAGCGAAAGTGCAACTGACCGATGGCTCCAGGCCTGATTATCCTATCATTTTCGCGACTATGCTGATGGTGCAACCAGGTGCGGGTTATTTTCTCCCATCCCGTCCGTTTCGGTCCGGTTCGGTTCAGAAAGACGCTTCCTCTCTAGGATCGCCTCAGACCCAATTGCATAATATTCATGTGGATAGTTATCTAAAATATAGATCCTACGCTAGCAGCAACCGTGAGATTCGTGTGTCATTTCTCATGTCTCGTCATTTGCTGAGATGCTGTGGCATCCACTATAGCATCAAGACACAGGAAGCCAATGTGCTTGTATAATGATCCTGGAGACTAGGAATCTTCCGTGTGCCACACCGCCACCTTTTTTTCTGGTTGTTCTTCTTCTTCGGTATTTTTATTTGAAATTGAATAACTTCGACTTTGGCGAATAAATGTTCGGCCCTCGGGCGGATCGCAGACGTGGTGCGCGCATCGTTAGAATTTGTATTATATAATGCCTACTTAGAATCAAATTTAGCAATCTGAAAGCGTGTCTAATCGTATCGTATGATCAACGCCTGCGATAGCTGAAGTAAAACAACAACACAGAGTGTGCACACTCCAAAACCAACGCGAACGCCCTTTTCTTGTCCACGTTTTATAATCTCGTTCGGTATTAATGACAAAGATTTTTCAATGGGCTAAGACGATGACGCTGACGCTAAGGGAGCAAAAGATGCGATCAGGTCGGAATATCCCGATGCCCTCGGGGGAATTAAGAACTTGATACTATGACTCTACGAGTTGTAGGAGTAGGGTTGCCGTTTTAAATTTTGTTTTAGAAGTTTTTAGTTTTATGCAAAAGTAGTATGGAGTCGATTAATTAAATAAAAAGATGCAAACTTTAGTTTAATTACACTCCAATTTATTAAAAATCCAACTTAAAACTACTTACAAATAAACAAGCTTTATATTAAGTTTTGCACACGAGGCGTCGATAAAAAGAAAAGACTCGATATTCGTTGAGCCACCTCTATTTATACTCTTCATTTTTTCATTGAAAAAGGAAGTAAAAGAAAAATATAATTTTCAGAAAAATATGTGTAGTAGATTATGAGCAAACGACTAAATAAGTTTTGTTTTGAAGTTTGAGATGTCGCCATAGTAGGTTCATCAATAGAAGACTTGATCCTCATGTTTTCACATTTTGGTATATGAGGTTTGCAGGACATATTTGATAATGGCCTTTAAACACGAATCAATTATGTGCATTTTTTAAATACTTTTTGCCTAGTCTTGACTTATGGCAACTCTTTTTGTCCCTTTCAAGTTCGTCATTCCTGTAGGATTTCGCACAATAGTACCTTACTATCAGCATGATTCAATCTACCGTCATTTTTAAAGACGAAGAACCAACTGCCCCTGCAACATCAAATAAACATTAATTTCCGATTACACTGTACACGTGTTTCACCTGAGTCACGACGCGCCCACTTCAACCATGCCCCCTTCACACTTGCCCACTACAACTTTGCCGCACACACCTTCGCCCTTATTATTCATAATAAAAAAAAGGCGATTTTAAATTGAATCCTATAGACTCGAACGGGAGATACTTTGAGATTTCCTCGTTGATCGACTATCCTTTTGCCCAGAACATCTTACCAATGGTCAAATACGGAACGTGGTACGTCTTACCTTATAGAGTTCAGTTCTAGGTACTACTTGTAAGACAACCACTCACCTGTCCGCGAAAGTGTCTATCGATATTCAAGAAGCGACTTACAAGCGATTTATCGTTTGCTCTCTTTTTGGAATCAAAGGTAGCTCAGCTCTGGCGAATCACACCTGATCCCTCTGTTGGCAATGATATGTAGGTACCGCTCAGGACAGTCCTAGATACCATGCGCATCAAAATAATGTTATTAAATCGTAATTTATTTTTAATCATATCAAAATGTTAAGCCCTATAAGTAAGTGGAAGGTGGTGGAGTGTTGCCATGGACATGGACACCCTTGGGCAGACATGCGGCAGTAATTTTTGCGAATCCGGGAACAGGAAACAAGCGAAATGGCATTTTGTTTACGCGCACGTTTGACAGATGAACAAAACCAAGAATAAATTGAACTCTGCGAGTTTTTATGTTGTGTCATTATGCATTATGTCAAGATGCCTTTAAGGTAGGTAGGTGAAAAGTTAAGAACCATACTCACTAATCACTTGACAATCTTTAAGGTAATTAAGGGAATCAATTAATGACGAAGAGAATAATAATTAATGCTACTGGGCAAAATGTCATCTATAAGGATATGACAATTGTGGGATTATAATCAGATTTCTGGAGTGTGACATAGAATTTTTAAAAGCGATCGTATAATTAAAAAAAAAAATTTAAACATAATTCAAATTTATATGGAAAAGTAAAAAATTTAACGTCTAAAAAGTTGGCTCGCCAAGTAACGAAATTAGTGACAGTACGTACGTAATACGTTTTTGAAAATATCGAATCTACCTTAGCTATTCGAAAAAAAAAACAGAAAAATGGTGTAAGTAGGTTGTATAGGTTGCTAAACTTTCATGATAGAAAACTATTATGATAGAAAACTATCATGATTGAAAACTGTCATGATAGAAAACTGCCATGATAGAAAGCTATCATGATAGATAACTATTATGATTGAAAACTGTCATGACAGAAAAATATCATGATAGAAAACTATTTTGATAGAAAACTATCATTAAAGAACACTATCGTGATAGATAACTATCATGATTGAAAACTATCATGACTGAAAATATCATGACAGAGAACTGTTATGATATAAAACTGTCATGATAGAAAGCTATCATGATAGAAAGCTATCATGATTAAAAACAGTCCTAATAGAAACCTTTCATTTTAGAAAACTGTCATGATAAAAATTATCATGATAGAAAACATTCATGCAAGAAAGCTATCATGATAGAATCCTGCCATGAAAAAAACTATCATGATAAGAAACTATCATGATAAATAACTATTATCATTGAAAACTATCAAGACATAAAACTATCATGACAGAAAACAACCATGATAGAAATCTTTCATGATAGAAAATTGTCATGATAGGAAACTACCATGATAGAAAACTTTCGTGATAGAAAATTATCATGACAGAAAGCTATCATGCTAGAAAATATGATAGAAAACTATCATGATAGAGACCTATCATGCTAGAAAACTTTCATGATAGAAAATTATCTAACTAGAGATCTATCACGACAGAAAACTATCATATTTGAAAAGTTTTTTTATCATGATAGTTTTTTTTTTCATGACAGGTTTCTACCATGATAGCTTTCTCGCATGAAAGTTTCCTATCATGATAGTTTTCTGTGATAATAGTTTTCTATCATGATAATTTCTGTATGGTAGTTTTCTATCATGATATCGTTTTCTATCATGACATTTTCTCGCATGATAGTTGTTATCATGATAGTTTTTTATGGGGATAGTGTACTTGCGTGATTGTTTTCTATCATGATCGTTTTTTTACATGGTAGTTTTCTTTTATAATAGTTTTTTATCATCATAGTTTTCTAACATGATAGTCTTCTATCATAACGTGAGCAAGAATAAATAGAAAATTATGATCGAATACATTGACTCCACCTCTCTGCTGTGTGATTCGAGTTCATTCCAGGCTTATTTTGTGAACCGGATGTGGCCTTTTTACAGTCATAGTGCGTTGATAGTAAAATCACTTTTTCGTTAGGCTTTGGAACATAACTCACCAATTCCATTCTTTCAGAAAACCAGAAGTGGACTGAGTGCCTTCTGTAATTGACTTTTACGGGCTCTATAATTATTATTTTACGTTACGAATTGAAGTTTATAATATTATTGTAAATGGGTAATCAAAAGGGCACCGTAGTGCCCAGCCAAGTTCACGGGATTACACCCTTTTTACAGGAACAAACTCAGGTGATTTTCATCCCCCCTCTAACTTCAGTACCAATAAAGTCAGAAACTTCTGATTCGCAGTATTTGCTGAGCTGATCAAACACAGGTGGTGGCTCACCAAATTTCAACTCGTTAGCATTAGGAATTCCCGAGATATAGGACTACAAAAATCGCAAAAACCGTAACTGACTGACTCACCGATTCACTGACTCACTGACAGATGGAGCTCTTCCCGACATCGTAGAAACTAGAAATTTCGCACGACGAGGCCTTGTGGTGCATACTACTTACTTATCCGACTCCCGATCCATGAAGGGTCTCTGCCTGAGATATCGCGGTCTTCCATCGGTTGTGGTCTCTCGCATGCTCCCTCCAATCGTCAAGACCAAGCGCTCTTGCGTCTGTGACTGCCTGGTCCCTATACCGGAGGTTCGGTCTTCCTGGTCGTCTCGAACCTGGGGGCTGGAATTCGAAGATTTTCTTGGCTGGAGCGTTGTTGTCCATTCGCTCGATGTGGCCGAGCTAGTGTAGTCGACGTGTTTTGGCTCTTTGGACTACATCCACATCTTGGTACAGCTCGTACAGTTCACGACTGAATCTTCTCCTCCAATCGTCCTCTTCGCATATAGGACCAAATATCCGCCGAAGAATTTTTCTCTCGAAAGTGCCCAGTATCAATTCCCCTTTTTTACTTATCGTCCAGCACTCGACTCGGCGCCCCATAGAGTAGAACTGGTAAAATTAGCGTTTTGTATAGCGAGCAGTTTGTCTTTCGGGAAAGGAGTTTTGAACCCATTTGTTTGGCCAAACCGAAGTAGCAGCGGTTCGCTAGGGTAATTCTTCGTCGGATTTCCACTAAAGTGTCGTTCGTGGAATTGATGTTTGTTCCGAGGTAGGTGAACTCCTTGACTATGACTACCTCGAAATTACTGCTACCAACAGTGACATTTTGTCCTAGACGATGGACAGATGAGGCTATGTTTGTTGATAGCAAATACTTTGTTTTATCCTCATTCACTTCAAGACCAACGCGTTTCGCCTGTTCATCAATAGCTGTAAATGCTTCAAGTTCAGCTCTCTTGGAGCGGCCGATGATGTCGATGTCGTCCGCATAGCCAAGCAGTTGAGAAGATCTGTTGAAGATAGTGCCTTCCATGTAAACACCACTCTTGCGCACTATCTGCTCCAGGACTAGGTTGAAGAAATCACATGATAGCGCATCTCCTTGTCTGAACCCTGTACACGTCTGGAATAACTCGGATGAGCTGTTACCCATTTGCACGTTGCACCTTTGTATGTTGTAACGTCATGCGGCATAGCTGGATCAGTTTTGTTGGGATCCCGAGTTCCGACATCGCCAATAGAAGTTCTTGGCGACTTATGCTATCATATGCGGCTTTAAAGTCGATGAATAGGTGGTGGGTCTCGACTTGAAATTCGTTGGTCTTTTCCAGGATTTGCCTCAATGTGAAGAATTGGTCTATCGTTGATCTGCCTGGCCTGAAGCCACACTGGTACGTGCCGATCATAGTGTTGCAGAAAGGTTTTAGACGCTCACATAGTAATTGGATAGGATCTTGTAGGCAACATTAAGCAGGGATATGCCTCTGAAGTTCTTGCAGGACATAGGATCGCCTTTTTTGTAGATTGGGCATATGGAGCTATTTGACCAGTCGTCGGGCATACTTTCCTCCTCCCACACTTGGTTGATGAGCTGGTGCATGCACCCTACCAGGACATCTCCATACTTGAAGAGTTGCGCAGGCAGGATATCCGAGCCGGCGGATTTGTTGTTCTTAAGCTTGTGGATGGCTTTCTTAACATACAAAAGTGCACACAAAGAAAAAAATCAAAAGTCTGCAATTTTCTATTAAGGGGGCGTGGCATCCACCCACTTTCTTAAAAATTCTTATAAATTATATGGAGCCCTTCCGATTGTTGTAGATGAAAATTGGTAAGTCAGTAGGGCTTGAAGTACTTAGAAATACAAAATTGAAAGATTGGAATTTTCCATTCAGGGGGCGTGGCATCCACCCACATTCTTAAAAATTCTTATAAGCTATGTTGAGCACTTCCGATTGTTGAAGAACGATTAAAAATGGTTGAGCGGTACGGTAGTAGTAATTAGAAAGAACAGGATCGAAAATTTGGAATTTTCCGTTCAGGGGGCGTGGCATCCCCCCGCTTTCTCAGAGTTGCTATTATTTTTATGAAGCACTTTCGGTTGTCATAGAGTTATTAATATTTGTAGACCCCCTGCGGGTAAGGGGCAAGAATATACCCGAGGTAGGCATGCCTGTCGTAAGAGGCGACTAAAATCCAAACTCCGTATACTGAGATTGATGTATACATAACTATGCAATGAGCAAAACAATAAGATATAGTACCCCAGGTGGCAGTCCAGGTTCACTGGAAAATCCACCCTCTTCGGAGGTCGGCTCTATGGATTCTGGGGAGAGCCAATTATTGCATTTAATAAATCCCTTCCTTAAAAGTGCAAGGGTATCTCGATCACCACCATCTAAATCGAGTATAAAACCATCCAAATTCGGGCAAAAGAGTCCACCCGTCACGCCAGCGCGCGCCAAAAAAGACTCAGATAAAACAGAAAATCTTGAAAAAGATAATAACGAACTTCGACGAAGACTTGATGAAGTAATGGAACTTTATCAAGAGCTAAAGAAAGAAGTCGATCTTCTTCGAAAAGAAAATGAGATGTTGAAAGGCAAAAATTCTCAAATAAACTCCAAAGCTAGCTTGCCAGAAGTCAATAATTCTAGATATGAAACAGACGAAGAAGAGCTAGCACGTGAAACGGAAAAGTCCTCAAAGAAAAGATTAAGTAAAAAGCGTAAAGCTGGCTCTTCACCTGAGGCAGCCTCGTCTTTTGAAATAATAGTTTCACCAAAACATGCGACAGTAAAAGAAAAACCTGTTAAGGAACGGCCCCCGCCACCGATAAATGTTATCGGTATTGAGGAGTATAACAAGTTGCAAACCATATTAAAGGCATTACTACCATCGGCTTTTAAAGTTATTTCGCTCAATAACAACAAATGGAAAGTATGTGTGAAAGACCCCGAAAGTTATCGCCTTCTGTCGCGAAAACTAAACGAAGAAAAAGTAGAGTGGTATACCTTTGAAAATAAGTCGGAAAGACCCTTACGTGTTGTGGCGAGAGGCTTACACGCATCATGTTCAAAAGACGATATCATTAGTGATCTAAAAGAGCGCAACTTCAAAATCTTAGATGCAATTAACATCGTCAAAAGAGAGAAACAGACAAAAGAGGGTGAAACAAAAGTGGTACAGCGTGGTCTTCCACTATTTATACTTTCGTTCGATAAGACTGAAAAACTAGATGAAATTTATAAAATCAAAACAATTCTAAACATCGTAGTTAAGATCGAACCTCTAAGAAAGAGCACAAGGTTAGTCCCTCAGTGTAAACGCTGTCAAGAATTCAATCACACCCAAACTTATTGCAAAAAAGAGCCAAGGCGTGTAAAATGCGCCGGAAAGCATTTAACCGTTGACTGCATCGGAAAAAATGAAAGTCCACCGACGTGCATTAATTGTAATGGAAATCACCCGGCAAACTATAGAGGCTGCGAAGTAGCTAAAGAATTACAAAAGCGGCGATCAAAATCAGCCAAAACACAAAGAAACCCACAAAGGCAAATAGAAACCGTAGTTCCCAAGACTTCCAAATCTAATAAAGCTCCAAAACCTATTATCCGTAAGGAAAAGAAAACAGTGTCAATACCTTCGGAGAATATATCAAAGCAAGGAAATGCAGAAACATATGCCCAAATAGCGGCTAAAAAAATACCCGTAAATAACGACACTGAAACCGACCCGGTTTCAAAAGTATTTTCAATAATTCTGTCAAAACTTGAGGAACAATGTGACACAAATAAACTTATCTTTGATAGGTTAAGTAAGCTCGAAAATAGTTTTCGACCCAAATCTCTCTCGATGGAAAAGTTTAAAATTCTTACGTGGAATGCCAACGGATTATGGCAAAAACTTGGAGAATTAGAGACGTATATGCAGGAAAATGATATCGACATATGTTTGATATCAGAAACGCATGCCAAAAATGAATCAAATCTTAAAATCCACGGGTTTCTTGACTACCACGCTGTTCATCCTTCAAATAAAGCAAGGGGTGGATCATCGTTATATATAAAAGAGTGCATTGAACACTCGATAGGCCTGAAAATAGAGGTAGAATCGATGCAATTGAGTAGTGTTCAGGTTAGAACTAAAAACATTCTTCTCAATATCTCTTCGATATATTGCCCTCCACGTTGCAAAATAGATAAGAGTGAATTTACGACATTGATAAAATCGCTAAGCCCAAACTTAATTGTTGGTGGCGATTTTAATGCAAAGCACACCTTTTGGGCTTCAAGATGCATATCTCAAAAGGGTCGAATGCTATATGAGGCAGGAATGGAAAATAATTGCGATTTTCATTCGACCGGAAAGCCAACTTACTGGCCAACTGATCCGTCAAAAATACCTGACTTAATCGATTTGTTTATGGTAAAAGGAATACCCTCTAACCGTATTGAAATCTCAGAAGGCCATGATCTCTTCTCAGATCATTCTGCAGTCATACTCACTATGAGCGAAAGCCTTGTCAAAATTGAAAAACCACCCAGGTTAACAAACGGTAAAACCAACTGGGAAGGATTTAAGAAAGATATCGAGGACAACGTTGAATTGAGGGTATCATTACAAACGCCTCTTGAGCTTGAAGATGCAGTAGATGCCTTTGTTGATATAATACAAAAGGCAGCGTGGAATAACACACCTTATCAAAGGGTTACCCCGTGCTATAAAGATATAAAATATCCGCAGGAAATAAAAGACTTAATAAAAGATAAACGAAAAGCACGTAAGAAATGGCAGCGAACCCGTGCTCCTCAACACAAAGCTCATTTAAATCGCTTGTGTAATGTGCTAAAAACAGCGATATCAGATTTCAAAAACCGTGAAGTTGAAAATTACCTTGAAAGCTTGTCAGCTGGGAAAGAATCCAACTACTCACTTTGGAAAGCTATAAAAACAACGAAAAAACCAAAGCTTCCAGTACCCCCGATTAAGAAAAGCCAAAACGAATGGGCTAAAAGTGACAAAGAGAAAGCGGCAGTATTCGCCGATTACCTGGAAGAAACATTTAAACCTTCCGATGGGCAAGCACTCAATGAAAATATTAATATGAGTTTTAGCTCAAGTGAAAATTACAGAACCAGAAATGCTACGCTTGCTGAATTGAACAGAGAAATAAAGAAGCTTAAGTCTAATAAAGCTCCGGGGTATGACTTAATAACAGCGGAAATATTAAAAATGCTTCCTAATAAAGGATTAATTAACCTCCTTTATATAATAAATGCCGCTCTAAGGCTAGAATATGTTCCAAGCCAATGGAAAGTTGCGGAAGTCATAATGGTTTTGAAACCTGGCAAACCATCTCACGAAAAGAATTCTTACAGACCGATTTCGCTTCTTCCAATAATATCGAAAGTTTTTGAAAGAATACTACTCCTGCAGCCTATAATAGAAGAGAAACGATTAATACCTGAACATCAGTTCGGATTTAGAAGCAAGCATTCAACAATTGATCAAGTGCATAGAATAACTGACGTAATTGAGAGAGCTCTTGAAGAAAAGAAAATCTGTTTGACGGTCTTTTTGGATGTGTCGCAAGCGTTTGACAAGGTGTGGCACGAAGGCTTCAAATTCAAATTACGACAAGTTCTGCCTGAAGGACTTTATAAAATTCTTAACGAATATCTAGAAAACAGACTTTTTCGTGTAAGACACGGAAATGAATATTCTAATTTCAAAGAAATAGTGGCTGGGGTACCACAAGGTAGTGTTTTAGGTCCAGTTCTGTACCTTCTATTTACACGTGATATACCTCAAACAGAAGACACTTTCGTAGCAACGTTTGCTGATGATACTGCAATACTAGCAGTAGGCAAAACGATTAACGAAGCTACGATTAAATTACAAAATGCTCTTAATAATGTTAATGAGTGGACAAAAACATGGCGAATAGCGCTCAATGAACAAAAGTCAGTCCACGTGGACTTTACGTATAAAAAAATAAATAGATTGCCCGTCTTTCTTAATACCGGTCGTGTACCATTTGCGAATGAAGCAAAATATCTGGGAATGACTCTAGACGCGAAATTAAAATGGAAGCCGCACGTAAAAAAGAAATGCGAAGAATTAAAAAGTAAATTAAGAGATATGAACTGGCTACTCGGTAAATATTCCAAGCTTAGTATTGATAATAAGTTGATTTTATACAGGCAGGTACTTAAACCTGTCTGGACTTACGGTATACAACTCTGGGGTTGTACCTGCGATACAAATTTAAATAAATTACAAACGTTTGAAAATAAATTGCTTAGGTCATTTGTAAATGCACCATGGTATATAAGAAACGAAGATCTTCACAGGGATCTCGGGATTCCTACGGTTCGAGATGAAATTAAGAGTTTCGCGCGAAAACATAGAAATCGGCTATTAGATCACGCTAATCCAACGATTATTGACATTCTTGACGAGTCGAATTTAGTACGCCGTCTGCAAAGAACAAAACCTTCCGACTTGGTGCGGTGAACACAAAACCGCTTTAAAATCGCGGAATAAGCAGAAACTTTCACCGGAAAGTTACCTGCAACACGTTACTTAACTTCGTTAAAAATAAATTGCTAGATAAGTTTCAACTTAGTTGCAATCGGGAAGTGGAGGTGGTTTTAGTGTAGTAAGAATCTCACACTTCTATGAGCACGCGCTTTCCGGTCCTCATAGAGCCTGATGCAGGTTTTGCGCCTACCCACGGTCAAAAAAAAAAAAAAAAAAAAAAAAAAGAAAAAAAAAAAAAAATATTTGTAGAGCGGCAGGGCTTGATTTTCAGCTGGCAAAATAAAATCTTTGAAAAAAGAAGTGAAATCAAAAAAAAACATAAATGTTAATAAAAAAACAAGTTCTTATGTGTACCAGAAACCTGTACCTAAGAAGTCAGCCAAAAAAAGTAACTAGATCCAAAGCGTATGCCAAGTTTTAAGTTCATGAAGTTTAATATCAATATATGTTTGTGGTGAAGTCTCCATGTTGTGTGTTAATATATGAGATATTAACAAAAATAAAAATAATAAAATTTTAAAATTTTATTATTTTTATTATCGAAACAACTCCAAATTATGGCAGAAATTGGTATTAAATGATGAATGATTAAAATTTGGTGGATTTACTTGGCAAGTTTTTTCTTAACAAATTTAAAATATATGAAAACTTGACCAGTTAGCTCACCAAATTTTAATCATTCATCATTCAATACCAATTTCTATCATAATTTGGAGTTGTTCCGATATTATTCTAATTCAGATATTTGATATTAAACTTCATGAACTTAAAACTTGGCATACACTTTAGATCTCATTAATTTTTTTGGCTGACTTTCCACGCACAGGTTTTTTGTACCTACATAAGTATATGAACTTGACTCTTTTCTTAACATTTATGTTTTTGTTTTGATTCTCTTTGCATCATGTTTCTTTGTCTATAAATGGACAAAGGGGGCAGAAGTGCTTACTCCGGCCCTGTATATAAATGGATAAATGTAAGTATTTATCTATGTATATTTAAATATCATGCACATATGTATTTGCTAGGATTGCATTGCTACTTTTTTTATCCATCAGCATGGATCTCAGACCCCTGCCGCAGTCCCCCACAGAGACTATTGCTGATGGTTAAAACCATTGAAAATAAAAGTAACGTGACCTTCGCTTCTGTATCCTCCGATGGTTAACTCAAACTTAACACCTATTCCATCAGCATGTGGCTTTATGCATCACAACCATAAATAATCTTGGTTTTTTCTAAATATAAATACAAATACGTATGTAAGTATGAGAAAAAGAATACAGAAAATAAAAGTGAAATCCACACCATGGATGCGATCTATGACTGGCGATCCTTCAACAAAGTTTAAAGAGAAATAAAAATTATTTTCCCCATCCATGATGATGACCGTCTAGAATGACACGATGTGCCTTTAGCTACTGGATTGTTTGCATTTTGCTCCAACACGTTGTTGGCTGGCACTCAAAGCGTTCATCAATCATTTGCCTATTCAAGGTCACTCAAGACAATACCCCATCTTCAATAGCTAACCATAGTTTAGCTATACGCAGACGTTCTACTCTATTTTTCTTATATATTGTTGGAAATTGCAAGTTTCTAGGTGAAGGTAGTGGGTCTGATGATGGGATACGTCTCTTCTTCTGCGGTTCTTCGGTGTTCGGGTTCGGCTTCCATCCAGACTTGGCTCTTTTTCACATTATAAAAGGATGAATATCCTTCATCTGGTTTTGTTTGTTTCGATCGACATTAGGTTAATGGGTTCACCAGACAATAAACCGATCACTGATCATTGATTAGTGAGTGAGGATCATGACAACGTCAAAAATTCTCAATCTTCATCTCTTGTGATGGACAATGGAAAGCTATTCTATTAATTCGTTCTCTGTTTAATCATCAATCTAGTGGTGGTGTGGCGCGGCAGAATGGTGGCGTCGGTGGCAGGCACAACAGCTACAGATAAAACACTCAATGGAAAGTGTTGATTTTCGCGGAGAAACTCAGCAGCTAGAGGATTCAGAAACAATGGTCCCATCGATTGATCCTCCTGCTGTGTCCATATGACGTTTTACTTTTCTCGCGATGCAGTTCTCATCAATTAAAATTACTTTTTATTGCAACTTAAATTCAGCTTAATAGAGGAAATGTGAGGGAAGCGACTAATTTACACTCAACGAAATATTCTGGTAAATTGATATTTCCTCACAGAGTACAAATAGATAACTTTTAAGAACCCTTTGGGTGCTAAATATTTGAAGTAACAGAATATTGAAAGTAGTAATCGTTGATTTGTTAATTGTTAAGATGAAGATGAACCCTACTTAGCTCAAATATGTACGTAATCTGCTATTCTAACAAAAACCTGATGGCATTAAATTCCTTGAAATCTGAAAAAGTTTCAGCAATTTTTGATGGGTTGGCTTAAGTATGACCCGTTTGTGGCCTTGAAGAACCCCGGTGAATTCTACTATATTTTTTCTCTAGTGACATATACTGGTTCTGGATTAGAATACGTCGCGTCACCATCATACATTGATCCTCCTGGAGAATTTTCTGTGGAAAAATATAAAAAAAACCTTAGAGGCTACAAATCCAGTAATGCCTAGCTGTTTGAAAAATGCTACCAACACTTCCGAAGAATCGCTTAACCTGCTATTAAATACTTATTTTCCTAGAAGCTCTTACTTACTTACTTACTTAAGGTGGCGCTACGGTCCGGGGTGGACCAGGGCCTCAACCAACAAGATTCTTCCAGCCGGCTCGGTTTCTAGCTAGCTGTCTCCAGTTTCTTGCGTGCGCCACATTTTACGCTGTCCACCTCTACTGCGTTGTCCCACGGGGTTGGATTCAAAGACTTTTCGGGCCGGAGCATTGGTGTCCATTCGCTCTAGGTGACCCAGCCATCTTAGTCGTTGGCTTTTCACTTTTGTGGCTAGGTCGGTGTCGCTGTACAGCCCATATAGTTCGTGGTTTTATCTTCTTCTCCATTCCCCGACCAAAAATCACCCGGAGAATTTTCCTCTCAAAACAGCCTAATGCGTTCTCATCCACCGTTAGCAGTATCCATGCCTCTGCACCATACATCAGGACTGGGATGATAAGCGTCTTATTCAGGGACAGTTTAGTTGCTCGAGAGAGGGCTTTGCTTCTCAATTGCCTTCTTAGCCCGAAGAAACAGCGATTGGCAAGAGTAATTCTTCGTTTGATCTCAGCACTGGTATCGTTCGCTGAGTTTATAGCGGATCCTAGGTAGACAAAATCTCTGACCACCTCAAAACAGTGACGTTCTGTCCTAGACGTCGGTGTTGGGTGTCCTTTCTTGTTGACAGCATATATTTCGTTTTGCTTTCATTCACCGTTAAACCCACCTTCTTGGCTTCCTTCTCAATACTCTCAAAAGCACCACTGACATCATGCTTTGTTCGTCCAATTATGTCAATGTCGTCAGCGTAAGCAAGTAATTGGACGGACTTTTGAAAAATTGTGCCTCTAGTGTTGACGTGAGAGTTTTGCACTATTTTTTCAAGAACGATGTTGAAGAAGTCGCATTACAGCGCGTTGGCTTGCCTAAAACCTTTCTTGACATCAAAGGTGTCGGTGAGGTCTTTGCCGACCTTGATGGAGCAGCGTGCATTCTCCATCATCATCCTGCACAAACGGACGAGTTTGGCAGGGATGCCAAAACTAGACATTGCTCTATATAGCTCGTCTCTATAGATGCTGTCATACGCGGCCTTGAAATCGATGAAAAGGTGGTGGGTATCGATTTGAAACTCTTGGGGTTTCTCCAAGATCTGCCGTAGTGCGAATATTTGGTCGATGGTGGACTTCCCTGGCCTAAAGCCACACTGATATGGACCTATCAGGTTGTTGAAGAATGGCTTCAGGCGTTCACAAAGTACGGCAGAGAAGATCTTGTAGGCGATATTAAGAAGACTGATGCCTCTGTAGGTGGTGCAGTCCAGAGGATCGCCTTTCTTGAGGATCGGGCAAACAATGCTGAGGTTCCATTCATCGGGCATGCTTTCCTCCGACCATATTTTACAGATGAGCTTGTGCAAACTCCTAACCAATTCATCGCCAGCCGCTTTGAATAGCTCAGCCACAAGTTTAGATATAGCTTTCTTTATTTCGTCGAGATCGGGTGGACGGAATTGTTGGCCTACGTCGTCCAAGTTGAATGGTGCAATCTGCATGGTAGCGGAATTCGGTTCGTCATCGCCATTATACAATTTGCAGAAATGATTTTTCCATATCCTCAGCACCGACTGCGATTCAACTCCGATGTTCCCTGATTGTCCTTGCAGGATTCGGTCTGGGCCTTGTAACTCTGGGTGGTTCTCTTTACCTTTTGGTAAAACTTCCGAACTTCATTCCTGCAATGGCATCCCTCTATTTCCTCGATCGCACGCTTCTCATGCTCTTTCTTTTTCCTTCTTAGAAGCTTGTGTTCCTCTCTCCTCTTCTGCTCGTAGAGCTCGTGAGCAGCTCTGGTCCTTCAATGCAGCGCCGCTTTGTATGCCTGTTGCTTGGCTGCATGTACTTGTCGGCATTCTACGTCAAACCAGTGGTTTCGCTGTGGTGGTCGAGCAAAGCCCAGCACGTCAGAGGCGGCATCTCTGATGGCTTCCTGGCAATTCTTCCACTGGTTCTCGATGCTTGCAGTTAGTGGCATAGGACTATTTAAGAGGGTGCGAGAGACTCGATCGGAAAAGGACCTGGCGACTGTAGCCGTCCGACGTTAAACTTCCTTATAGTATTTCCCTGCTTTGGCTTTGGTTTTGGTATCCGTAGCATTACCTTGGCTACAACGAGGTAGTGGTCCGAGTCAAAGTTGACTCCTCGGACCGTTTGGACATCCTTCATACTGGAGGAGTGTCTTGCGTCGATCGCAATGTGGTCAATCTGGTTGCGGTTGATTGACTAGGAATACGCCATGTCCCCTTGTGTATATGGAGATGCGGGAACTGCGTACTAGCTACCACAACATTTCGCCCCGCACCAAAGTCGATTAGCCTGAGTCCGTTATCGGAGGTGGTGTCGTGCAGGCTAAATCTTCCGATTGTGCCACCAAAGACATCTTCTTTTCCTAGCTTAGGCATTGCTCATATGTCTTGTCCAGGAGCTCGTCATCTTTCTCCTATGTGGGGGCATGCGCGCATATGAGGTTAGTGTTGGCGAATTTAGCCTTGATGCGAATTGTCGTGAGGCGCTCGTTCACATAGTTGAAACTCAAGCAAGACTTCTTGCCTAAGTCTGCCTCTAACGACGAATCCACATCCAAAAAGACGCTGCCCTTGTGGTCGGTAACAGTCACCGTAGTAGATATCGCAGTCTTTCAGTTTTCTCTTGCCCGGCCCATCCCATCGCACTTCTTGGATGGCGGTGATGTCTGCTTTGTAGCAGTCTAGGGCCTCCGCTAAATGTTCGGCTGCACATGGTCTATAGAGAAACAGAACATTCCACGTGCAGATCCGAAGTTCGTTGTCCTTATTTCGTTTGCTAGGTTCGTCAACAGCAAATCCGTCCGTATCCGAGGCTTGTTGTTGCTTCGCAACTAAAAAAGCTTTACGTGGCCGGGAAGTCACCCCGACGGCACGACCCCCAACCTGGAGGACCAGACCTTTACAATATAACTCCAAGGACGGAGAGCCGGATTAACCACTCCTTATAGGCCTGAGCTCCGAATATGTCGTAGTAGCCCGTATAAGGTGTTCACTAAGTAGTTCAACCTAACTGGAACTGTAGACGCCATCGTTGATTCTATTTGGAGAATTCTTCCGCTGCCGCCTGGATGAAGGAGAAGTGCCTTAGTGGGAACTCTCCTCCCCCCTCTCTCGTTTGCTGCCCCCTAAAACCGTCCACAGGAATTGGATCCCCATCTTCAGTTAAAGGTACTAGGCACCAGATGTTCAACCGCGGGGAGGTGAGAGTAGGAGTTGATAGACAGAGGTTCGCTTTGAAAAAAGCTTGTGGACGCTTGTGTCCTCTTGAATGCACATGTCTACCATTTGAACATCTTCCTAGAAGCTCCTAAAATATTAATAGCGTCTAGGACAAGCTGCAATGGGCGCTCGACAGCTTCAAACCATACAAGTCTGCAGGACCCGTCGGTATAATACCCAGCCGAACTTCAAATGAATTCTGATTTAATTCTGTAAATTCTGGAGACTAGTCTAACTAGTTGCTTAAACCTGGTCCACATTCTCCTGTTATGAAGAGAAGCATCTAAACTACTCCAGCAGCAGGGAGAAACGAGATTACGAAATTACGGATCTTATGGAGATGATAGAAGTTAACCAGAGTGTGTAAAGTGATGAGCGTAATTTTATCAACGCATTGCCATAAGAATTAGAAGAGGAACCAAGTAGGTTTCACTGTAGGACCGTTTACATAGTTACCAAAGAGCTCACAGGTGTTCACAATATTAAACAACTCCTGATAAAAGACACAGACGGATGTCTGCTACTGGTAGTTTCAGATGAGGATCAGTTCTAAGGTGAAGGAGCATTTTTCTGTGGTTTTAAATCATGTTGCCACCAGTAAAGTGAACCCAACGCTCAATGACCAGTCGATAGTAATAAATTCCTGAACACACACTGTATCGCCCAGTAGAGAAAAAATCTTAACCGCAATCGAAAAACTGAGGAACAGCAAAGGTGGGGCTTGACGTTACTCCTGAAGAGCTTTTACAAGCAGCACCAAAAACATCGAGTGAGCTCCTGCCATCCACTCACTCGAAGCCAGACAAGCAAGATTCCGTACAGGGTCTTCTTTTGTAGACCATCATCATCATCAAGCCTTGCGTTGAGTTCGATCACCACTTCACTTTTTCATGGACTTAAAAAAAAAAAAAAAAGCATTCGACAGTGTCAATAAAGAAGTCAACTCACTTGCTTTGTGCAGGAGCGGTAACCTAAATAAATTGATTGATATCAAGGCTACATATGATGGACTGAAATATAATTTTCTGCATAAGGCCCAGTGCTGTTGCAAGTATACAGCCTTGCTTAGCCACACTTTGGATTTCAGACTTATCTGATAAGTCTGAAATCTAAAGTTACTTACAACAGTACTGGGTCTGGAGGAATTCAGTGTACTCTGAAATCACACCTCAAACGCGGATGGCGTATGCTCACTGCGCACTCTCTCATAGAATCATTGATCTCCTTCAAATAACAACAAGGGTGGAGAGAGAAGTTGATATTGTTAATACGCAACAAAAATAAAAACAGCCTTGGAACTTCCTTATCCATGTATGTAGATGTTTCTGAATAGCCAGTAGTAGAGATGGTTAAGAATATTTGCAATGTCTTGAGAGAATTGCTTCTTTCTACTGATGGCCGATCTAAACTAGATATAATCAGCTGAGTCGGAGAAGAGTAAATTCTGCATTTGGAATGCTGTTCAAAATATGGAAAAACCACTCTATAAGCATAAAGATGAAATTTGGAACCTCACGAACGTAACAGATTCAAGGACCTTAGTAGTAAGTAATATTTCACACAGTTTCGGATGCATTAATTGACGAACTCCTAGCAACCAACAATTTTTTCCTGAAATTTCTACAGAATCACTTAGTCAGTATATCGCTCGGAGAAAAAAGAGGTTGCCTTTTGCAAAGCTGACCACGTTAACGGTACGATGACGCTGGAACGACACGGTCAAGATGAATCCATTGATGGAAATTGAGGAACAGTTTCTTTAAGCACATTTGCAGCAAATACTTAGTGACTTACAGCTGACGCGACTGCTAAAGTTTCAATCTATTTAAAGAAAAATGTGTTCTTCTTCTTATCATCTTCAAGGAAATTGATTATCTCCAATATAAAGGATAAATCATAAAAAAAAAAAAAAAACTTTTTCTTAGTGTATAACCATAAGAATTCCCTCGACCATTATCAAGTCATGCAATTATTTGCACAATGCAACCAAAGATGTTTGTCTTTTGTTTTGTTGCATCCAGACATGAAGAGTGCTATAAGGTCCATTCCACTGACCTCAAACCTTAAAGCCGGAGATAAAGATGACCAACCTCAACAACAACTGCGCACTGTCCTGACGGTCTTTGCCGCCAATGGTCATTATCAAGGGCGTATGTCAAAAGCCATTAACATTCTTGTCATCACTTTCCATCCCCACACCCTATAAATAGAATTCTCCATAGATATCCGCCTGGATGTCGGCGTTGTCTTCGGTCTTCGATCGTTGATCGTCGTCTTCGGCAGCAGTGCATTCTCAAGTCGAAGTTTTCTTTTGAGAACCGAAGGGTTATCCTATCCATATTTACGAGTAAGAACCCACATGGCAATCCAAATAGGCTCAGTGGAGTGATATAAAAAAAAGGCGAAACAAAAAACACACATCCCAACCACGACATCATTATAGCCTAGATGAGAAGCTAATTGTGGTGAACAACGCCCCACATTTATGGCTACATGCCTCACAGTTGCCTTTTGGCATCTCAGATTTCATTGTATTATATATGTACCTAACCTAACCTTCCACCGGCCGGAGAGGATGACTCTCAACAAATTGTCGGATTGTTTCCACAATTCGTGTGGTCAAGTGGAGGAGCTAGAGCAAATATTAGTGCGATTGTTTTCTTTGGATATAAGATTCGATTCAGAGGTTATAAGGATGTGGTGGTCTTGAAAGTCGTCGTCGTGTCGTCGTCCAGAATTCTCTGATCTGGATGGAAGATGATGCTAGGTTTTGCCTTAATAGTATAATTAAAAGTGGTATTTAATGTTGAAAATGTTTCCAATGGAAACATGAAAAGGCTTATATAGGTAATACTATTATATTAAGGTCTCACATGATGGTATTAATTAGCGAAGATATTTAATCCTGGATAATGGATGGATTTAAATTCAATTAAGTGCTGAGCCATATTAAACAAGAAATACAATTCAATACAGTTTGTTTCTCAGTTTTTTATTTGAGTTTTTATTCTGTTCGTTGCTTAATTGGTGGCACTTATTTTGGACCCTGCTTGTATTTAAGTTTATTGTATTGGCTCAAATTGTATAAACCATTGTGAAGATAATTCATGTCTAGTCGTCGTGTCACCGGCAAGTAGCTGTTTAATAGATAAGCAGAATTTTTATTTCAAGTTTAAATTTTTAAAACTATTTTTAAACCAATTAACTAAGTACTGTTACTGGGTGGGCCAGAAACATGTACGACTTTGAACAACAATATTTCTTTTAGGCGGTGTGGTATACCGATTTTAGAAGCCCTATTCTTTGAATCTAAGTCACGATGAAGGGCCTTATGAGTGAAAAGCGTGAGTTCTGTCATTCATCTAAGAGCTCATGGGTTGGGCAGAGTAGAAAACAATATCGAAGAACTTAAATAAAAAATGCTGAGAGAGTGCTGAGAGGATATTATGTGAAGTCCTCAGAGCATTGATTTCTCATGACTTCTTTCTTTAAAGGTCATTTAGAGTCGTGTCGACTACAAAAAGAAAATCACGGTGGTTGCCCAGTTGAAGACCAATATTCATAAGGTAATGGAAAAGCTATTCCAAAATTTAATTGTGTGTATAGAAACGTAACAATATTAAGATCCAAATTCAAAGAGTGTTCGCAAAATACCGAACTGAGAACCATCTGGGTTTGCTGAGAACTCACCCACATACATATGTCACATCAATCAATGTCGCGACTAGTCGCTGGCTGTCCAAGAAAAAAGAGGAACTCATCAACAGACTCTTCGATTTCTAAAAGATATTTGGCATCCAGAACAATACTTCAATTGGTCGGGAAAAAAAAGAGTGCAAAAAAATCCCACTTGCAATTTTGAACATATTTTTGTTATAGGTCCTATGCTCTGTAGTTAGTCCCTGAAAAAGAGAGTGGCGAAGTCTGCAAATATCAGTTTCTACATCCGTTTACTTTATGCGCTCTTTATCTTTATACTAAGAACGTTTTGAATTTATGTATTCGTCGCAACACCAGACAAGCTGTGCGTAGGTTGGAATAACTTTGTTTTTCTCTTGTTTTTTTATAACAATTATTGTTTTTTGCATTGTATCATTGAGTATGTATGTGGGGGGGTAGCTAGTTAGAGGAACAATCGTTTTCGTAAATCAAAAGAAACACTTTTTGTTTTTTAAATAATTAAATAAAAGTTTTAATTCACTTTAGTTTTAAATAATGGTAGTTTTAAGTTTAGTAATAGGAATATTTAGTATAGAAAAATTAGATTAAGATAATTATTAAGATTGTTGCGTATTCGTTTCGTCTCTCGTAGCTTCTCGACGTTGCCGTTCAATCTCGATTGTGTGTTCTTGTTGGTTATTGCTGTTAGTCGTTCAAGTGCGAGTTATCTGGTTAGTGTTGCCGTTGTTGCTGTCATTGTTTCAAAGGACGGGCTTAAGAGTCCATTGATAGGCACATTTTGCCTACACCCGGCCATCCTGAGTTAATCTGAACTAATATCTGATTCACAATCATCCTCCAGTACCCACGGCTTCATCAGATCAGCCGCACCTGCAGTCGATGTTTTATTAGGACCTTCGTGACTACCGATTTTAGATACATCGTAACGATCATTTCGTCGAATTTTTGTGACCTCGTATGGACCCAGAAACTTTGGTTGAACTTTAAGTCCTGCCCCGAACTGCGTTCGTTGAATTGCAACTAAATCATGACCTGCATACTTCCTGGCTGTCTTGCGCTTTTTGTTGTATTGCGTACTGTTTTCTTTTTGAATTTGCTCGATTTGTATCTTGGCTTCTTTTCTTAGCTCTGCTCTGTCCCTTTCGAATTCTTCTAACGTTTCTTCTTCCAACATCTCTATAAGCTTGACATCTTCGTTACTACGCATTGGTACACCAAACGAAAGTTCGAACGGTGTTCTTTTGGTAGCTCTGGAAGTCGTAGAGTTGATAGCCTTTTGCAATTTCGTGATGTGCTGGTACCATTTAAGAGGGTTCTCCAAGGACTTCGTAAGAGTTGCTATTATGATACGATTCATTCTTTCGACTTGTCCGTTATCCCGAGGAACACCCATAGTGATTTTAGTGTGTAAGATTTTCCGTTGGTCACAATATTCCTCGAAGTTATTTGAACTGAAAGCGGCTCCTCTATCAGTTATTACTCGTGCAGGGTTTCCAAAAATATTTTCCAAAATCACTAGTTTTGATAAAACCTCGTCTGTTGTCGTTGATTTTAATGGAAAAATCCAGACGAATTTTGTAAAGGCATCCATTATTACGAGCAGATGCTTATAATTCTTATAAGTAGAAGGCATAGGTCCCAGGTGATCCATATTACTATTCATATGGATCACCTGGGACCTATGGGACCTATATAATGGTACTTCAACTTTTGTAATTGGATTGAGGAACCTTTCTTGCTTGCCACCTTTCTTAACTGCTAAAATACACGAGACACAGTTCGATTAAATTTCATTAATTCTCTTACGCATATTCGCAAAGTAATAATGTTGTTTTAAACGCGTTTCCATTTTCTGGGAGCTGATATGCCCGCCGATTTCATGAACGCTTCTTACTATATATCTTTGCATACTTTTCGCGACTACAAGGGGATATGCTCCCTTGATGAATCGGTAAGGGACACCATTGCGATTGATATAATCTTCGTATCGCTCTCGATGCAAAATATTGAGAATCAGTTGACAGGTTTCATCTTTCTCTTGAGCCTTTTTGATTCTATGGAGAACTCCTGTATCAACTGTTGCTAAAGTCAAAACACGACTCAGTACATCAACATGCTGCATATATTTCCCTCGCTTATGATGACCTGTACAATCAAACTTCTCTAAATATAAAGCCCAATGTGACACACGAGTACACAGTTCTTTTTTCTACATGGTTAACTGAAACGATTTACAATCAGTAAAAATTTTAAATGTTAAACCTAGCAAGTAAACCCTTAACTTTTCAAATGACCGTATGATTGGGAGGACCTCAAACTCATAGCTACTGTACTTTTTTTCAGAAGGTTTAGTCTTAAAACTTAGTTAGAACACCGGGTGCAACTCCTCTCTTTCGTGGCGCTGAAGCAGAACCGCAGCAAGACCAACTTTACTGGCGTCCGTATGCAACTCGGTTTCCAAAGTCGGGTTAAAAAGTTTGAGGACTGGTTCCTGACACAGAAGTTCTTTCAGCTGCAGATATGAGTTTCTTTGCTCGTGCCCAAAACTAAAACCGACGGAAGTTTTTCTTGTCAAATCGGACAATGGTTTTGCAATTTTAGAGTAATTGGGTATAAATTTTCTAAAAAAACCTGTGAAGCCAAGAAAACTCTTAAGGTCTTTTAAGCGTTTAGGCTCTGGGAAATTTCGGACAGCTTTTGTTTTTTCGATTGAAGGTTTTACCGTTCCATTTTCAACAATATGCCCGAGAAACTCAATTGATCGTGTTACAAAATTACACTTTTGACTTTTAATCATGAGTCCATTCGTTTCCGCAACGTCTAACACAAGCTCTAAAGTCTTTAAATTGTCTTCTTCATTTTCTGATAGGATTATCAAATCGTCCATATAAATTCGGTCACGTACTAAATCTTTAAACACCGTATTAATGAATCTTTGAAAAACAGAAGGTGAATTACAAAGACCAAAAGGAACCTTGCAAAACTCGTATTGAGCATCTGGGGTGACAAAAGATGTAAACTTTCGACTTAAAAACACGCGTGCTATAGAGGTTTTCCAAAATGTCTTCGATTATTGGTAATGGGTATCTATCCTTAACTATTTTTGTAGCTACCATCTTTTTTTTTCGTGAGAACAACTCGACTTGCAAAATTGGAATCGCTTGGAACCACTATGCCTTCTGCAAGCCACTCTGATATTTGATTGGCACAAAGTTTTTTTCCTTAGGCGCTAGCCTTCTTGGACGATAGAAGACTGGCTTTTCATCTTCTAATAAGATCTTCATTTCTACGCACGATTTTATCGGTTTTTTTTGGATTATAAGTGTTTACCATATTTTCTATTTTTTCTTTTATTCGCGTTTTCTGTATTATGTCTATTAGGGTGGTCCTTAAATTGGACATTGTCTTAGATAGCCCTCATTCGATTCAAAACATTGAAAAACAATTTCCCTATTTTTTTCAGATTTTTATTTCACCCCCCTGGTTTCTCTTTTTCACTTCAAGGCACAAATAATGGGGTTAGGTTGATTCTTATAACACGCGAAAGAAATCAGAACTTATAGATTAGATTCAGACGAAAAAAAAAAATCGTATGGGAGGGGGGGTATTTTTCCCTCCGTTCAGGCGGGAGGGGTAATTTTCTAAAAAATTGACTCAAAATAGAAAAAAATTATTAAAAAACAACGGGACCACTTACAATGGCATACTATAGCTTTTTTTAAAGCCATAAATCCTGTCTTTAATACGTTTTTTAAATCAAGTTTTTATTGTTAATAGTTTAAAAAAAAATAATTTTCTAAACCTAAAAACAAAAACAAAAATAATAATTTTTTACGTTTGAAAATAATTTTTTCAGAAACTATTAACAATAAAAACTTGATTTAAAAAACGTATTAAAAGAATATTAGAGACTGGATTCATGGCTTTGAAAAAAGTTATAGCATGCCATTTTAAGTGGTCCCGTTGTTTTGTAATAATTTTTTTTCTATTTTGGGTCAAATTTTTAGAAAATTACCCCTCCCGCCTGAACGGGGAGAAATAGACCCCCCTTCCGATGCAATTTTTTTCGTCTGAATCTAATATATAATACCTGATTTTTTTCGCGTGTTATAAGAAGCACCCTAACTCCATTATTTGTACCTTGAAGTGAAAAAAGGGGGACCAGGGGGGTGAAATAAAAATCTGAAAAAATTAGGAAATTTTTTTTTCTCTATTTAGAGTCATTTGATGCCTATCCAAGTTGGAATTTCAAAAAACGCAATATAAGGACCACCCTAATGTCTATATTGTATACTTTTTTATTTTACGTTACTAAAGCTTCCGTATCGGAAGCTAATATAATAATATAATTGGCATTATTTCCTACTTCATCGCTACACTTAACATCTTTGCGTTTAAAACTAACGTTGCCGTTTTCAATAACCAATTTCGCGCGAAATTTTAAGGCATGTAATTTAATGGAAATCAAAAAGAATTGAATGCCAAATACAAATAAAATGCACGACTGGATCGCACGTACTTGTTCTTGTGTTCAAGTTGTGTGGGAACTTTAAAAAATATTCAAGTAGGTAATTTATTGAAAAAGTAAAAAAAAAAGCGTTTAAATCGTTCTTTTAATCGTATAAATAGCCTGATAAATAACTAAGAGCTCAAAAAGAAGTATGCCATTTAATAACTTGAAAAAATATGAATTTATTCAAAAAAAAATATTTAAAATCGTTGGAGCCGTCTTCTTAAAATTTAATTTTTCTGATAAATGTTTGGTATGCCAATTTTAATTATATATTACAATACATTTTAAACTGGAATTTCAAAATAATTCATCAACCCGTTTTTGAAATTTTGAATTTTCAAAAAAAAATTTTAATCTTATTTTAAAAATCCAAAATTTATTTTGTCCAAAATGTTTGTATACAGTATTACTTTCACTGTAAGGAAGCTTTTGTGCAAACATTTTTATTGAAATCGGATGAGCTGTTAATGAGAAAACCGAAAATAAAAAAAAACGTTATATAGCAGGTACCGTTAATAGATGTTTTTGGACATTTTTTTTGTTACCAACAAGTGCACCATATCTACAATAATACACTGATTTTTTTAATCATAATCGTTGGAGCCGTTTTTGAGGTAAATGAGCTTTTTCTTAGCGGTTGTATGGCATGTACCGTTATTTTTAGAGCTAAAAACCAAATTTCAATTTCCCCTCTCGAGAGTTACAAAAAAAATCTTAAGTTCAAAATTTGGAGAAAATTGCTTCGGTTTAGGCTGTAGGTTGAGGTACAACTAGACAGACAGACAGACAGAATTGTGCCACCCACTTTTTTCGTGCTCTCTATCATCGTAATGTCATGTTTGATTGTTATCTCAAAATTTTTATTCTGCACGAATCCAAAACTTGCCATAGTACCTGTATCGCAAGTAAAAAGCTTAACAATAAAATTCCAAATAAAAAAAGCAAAACAAAGAAATGCTAATTAAAAAGAAGCAAAACCCAGCTTATCTGCTTCATTTTGTGTTGAAACATAGTAAGGTTTCCAGATGAAATAAAGTAATAAGACAACTGAAAACATCCTCCATTTCAGCGCATAAATCGAGGAGGGTTTATGAGCACGATTTGATGGTTTATCACAAAAAACGCCCTTAGAGCACAGCTTAAAAATCGAGTAGGGTTTATTTGTACATTTGGATATTTTCCTACAAAAAACCCTCCTCGACGACAGCGCAACGTGTTCGCTGTGCCGTAGGAGCAATTCATAATACGCCTCCCAGTAATAAAACATCCAACCAAGTATGTAGGTGTTTTTTTTTTTTTATTTTTATCAAAAACCCCAAAATCAAGTTTTGCTCCGGTCGGAAGAATCGAATTCAATAAATACAAAATACTGGATGTCAGTCAGTCAGTAGGAATGGGAAAAACCGGCTGGTTAAACCGAAACCGGTTATTTTGTTTTGATTAACCGGCTTTTATCAGTGATTGTTTTATCTCGGTTAAACCCGGTGTTTGTTCTAAGCCCTACCAACCGGACGAAAAACACCGGTTATTTGCTTTAGGCAAGGGGACGCGCTTTCATGGAACTCAACATCGTTGCTGAAAGAATAGTGCAAAACTCTCACGTCAACACTAGAGGCACAATCTTTCAAAAGTCCGTCCAATTACTCGCTTACGCTGGCGCTGACGACATTGACATAATCGGATGAACCAAGCGAGGTGTTAGTGGTGCTTTTGTGAGGTGAATGAAAGCAAAACGAAATATATGCTGTCAACAAGATAGGGTACCCAACATCGACGTCTCGGACAGAACGTCACTATAGACAGCTATAATTTTGAGGTGGTCAGAGACTTTGTCTACCTAGGAGCCACTATAAACTCAGCAAACGATACCAGTGAGATCAAACGAAGGATTACTCTTGCAAATCGCTGTTTCTTTGGACTAAGAAGGCAATTGAGAAGCAAAGCCCCCTCTCGAGCAACTAAACTGTCCCTGTATGAGACGCATATCGTCCCTGTCCTAATGTATGGTGCAGAGGCATGGACAGTGGATGAAAACGCGTTAGGCTGTTTTGATAGGAGAATTCTCCGGGTGATTTTTGGTCCAGTTTGCATAGATGGGGAATGGAGAAGAATGAACTGTACGGGCTGTACAGCGACACCGACCTAGCCACAAAAGTGAAAAGCCAACGACTGAGATGGCTGGGTCACCTAGCGCGAATGGACACCACTGTGCCACCGTCCCGGATAGTCTTTGACTCCAACCCCTTGGGACAGCGCAGTAGAGGTGGACAGCGCACGCAAGTGGAAGAGGACCCGCGTTCGAACCTTACTCCAATCGGAGAAAATTTACTCCAATTCTTAGGGAGAAAAAAAATCTACTCCACCACTCCTTTTTTTCCAAACTAAAAAATCGGGGTTGGGGTCAGAATCCCGAAAACCGAAATCCCGAAAACCCAAAATCCCGAAAATCCAAAATCCCGAAAACCCAAAATCCCGAAAATCCACAATCCCGAAAACCCAGAATCCCGAAAACCCAAAATCCCGAAAACCCAGAATCCCGAAAACCCAGAATCCCGAAAACCCAAATTCCCGAAAACCCAAAATCCCGAAAACCCAGAATCCCGAAATCCCGAAATTGAAATCCCGAAAAATTATATAAAATGAAAAATTTGCGCAAATTTTTCATTTTATATAATTTTTCGGGATTTCAATTTTAGGAAAAGTATTTCTAGATTTTTGATGTACCTAACCTACATAATTTCTGTTCTATCTTACCCGTATGGGAAAGGCAAAAACTGTGTTAAAATTTTCATCTGTAAAATAATTAGCTTTGAAGAACTAATAGTAAAACATAACGAGTTAAGAAGAAAACGAAAATAAATCCGAACTTTAAAGATGTTTCCGAAGTATGTTCATAGATTTTCCACATATGTACCTATAAATGTATGTACACTACGTGAATATTCTTTTATATGTTTTATTTTAAATGAAGATGGCATGCACTTACTTCGAAATTAGGTACTTCTTTACTTTGTTTGTTTAATAAAACCATTTTAATGATATGATCAATTAAAACCAATCTTTTATAAAAAAACTTAGTGTACGAAAGTTTTAGGAATGTGCCTAAGTCAGAAAACAAGCAAAACACGATAAAAGCTAAAAAACATATACAAAACAAAATACAAAACAAAACAAAGCAAATTTAAATATCGGAATTCTGTTAAAATTCAGATTTGTGAAACATAACTGTTTTTAATTTGTTAAAACTGTTTGATTAAGATTCAATAAGGCCAGATCCACACTATTTTGCCGATACCGATACGCTATCGCTGCAATAAAATATTTTTACATAAGAAAAACTGAAAGGAGCGAAAGCGTATCAGGTATCGATGAAGTGAATGTGTAGGTACTCATTGTGTTCTGTTTTAAAATACTTTATCATGTATCGCTATCGATATCAGAACTTTAAAGTGAATTTAGCCTAAAACTTTGTCAATAAAGTCACAGTAATGGCTGTAACCTTTTTTTCAATATAGTTTCGGGATTTTGGCCTTTCTGGATTTTGGGTTTTCGGGATTTTAGGTTTTCGGGATTTTGGGTTTTCGGGATTCTGGGTTTTCGGGATTCTGGGTTTTCGGGATTCTGGGTTTTCGGGATTCTGGGTTTTCGGGATTTTGGGTTTTCGGGATTCTGGGTTTTCGGGATTTTGGATTTTCGGGATTTTGGGTTTTCTGGATTCAGAATTTCGGGATTGTGTCCGTCTCCCAAAAAATCGTTGGTCAAACCACATGAAATTATATAACACCACTGATATTCAATTTTCCAACCAACTCTGAAATATAAATGTTTGCGTCTGAAAGTGTATGCTGAACAGAATCATTTGTTATTCTTACTTTGTTCTCTGTTTCTTGTTCATATCGGGGCTTACGTGATTTTTTTTTTTCTTAAAAATACTTTTTTATCATTGTTAAAAATACGGTTTTTGGAAACTTAAGTTTTCTCTTCGTTGTAAAATCTGCTCCGGACATTTTTGATTTACTCCACTTTTCTTACAAATCTGCTCCAAAATTTTGCTAAGGAGGTTCGAACCCTGAAAAGGACCTCAACGAACTTGGCGTGCGAAATTGAAGACCGCTAGCTTCAGTATACATTAGGGTGTCCGTTATTTCCCAAAATCGTTTTTAAATAGCAGACACCTCCCAAATCAAAAGTTAATGCCCAAAAAAAAATATTTGGCCATCAAAAATTTTGTCCGATGTCATTTACACGTCGCTCTAAGCTCATACTTTTCCCATACAAATTTGTATGGGATTTTCGCTCTTTTCACGTTTTATTTTTTTTTTCTATCGAATTACTGGAGCTATTCAAAATTTTTTTGTTGATTATTTTTCTTTAATCATCCCTTTAAAAGTTCTCATTCAAGAAGAAGTTTTGGAATCAGTAATTCTACCTGGTCCAGTATATACCTATATTTGATTTTGAATAATATTTTTATTTTATTTATGCAGCAAGAACTTTTTTTTATTTAAAACTATTTACACTCCCGTTCAGATTGGCAACTCTGGCTCGATATAGTTTGGTTGACATTGTTTATAAGCTCCGCAAAATTTTTTGAAACTTGGTGATAAAAAAGTATTGTTAAAGTGTTAACTTTATTTGAAAAATTGTAAATTTCATCTTGGAAGTCGCTTCTCGAAGGTGAGCTTAAATTTTGTTTAAAAAACTTAAAACAACGAAAAATGAATGGCCTACAAAGAACACCACCAACAAAAAGCAACAACAATAAACCTACAAACAACAATAGAAACACAAACGTCACACAACCACCCACCAACCCTAACAATAGAAGCCCTAACTCCACGCAATCGCAAAAACGTCCGTGCACTGTTCTTTCGCCAGAGATGCACTCATCTACACAAGGTCCCAGTGCAGGTGCTATGCAAGTGATCGATGTGAAAACTCTCGAGTGCTCACTAGCAACTTTACTTGACGAGCGCATGAAGAACTTGGCATCAAAAACCGATTTAATCGAAGTTAAAACTAAAATGGAATGCCTGGAACGTAGCAATGAACTGCTTCAAACCAAGCTACTGCACGTTGAGAATAAATGCCAGGTTCTGGAACGGCAAATAGACTTTCTCGAAAGGAAAAGCAACGAGAATAATTTGGTACTGCACATACCGGCAATGGAAAATGACCAACAGGTGATGGAGAAAGCCAAAAACGTTTGCTTGGACCTTCTACAACAAAGTAACCCGGCAATAATACGAAAAACAAAAGTCATTCGTTCCAGGAACAACAGATTAGCTAATGTCATCGTAGAATTGCAGCACAGCGACGACGTACCACGCATATTGAAGGCTGCCATAAAGTTGAGAGATACTGGAATTTCTATCCACCGAGATTATACAAGAGCTGCGCGAGAAAAACGGCGAATCCTTATGCAAATAAAGGCAAAAATCATTGCAAACAATAATAACACCAAAGTATCTATTCGTGGACAACAACTTTTATTCGAAAACAATACATATTACTTGGACCATAACAATACTCTGAAGTGTGAAGTAGAAGGCGGGATGGCGTTAATAGACAAATTCATCAGCGTAACAGCTGGTAGTGACAATCACCAACTGACAGGAACTGCACAACAAATCAACACAGTCGGTAATGCAGTACACCTGCCAGCACCCAGTGGTGTCGAAGAGGGTCTTAATTGTAGTGTTTAGTACTATAGCCGTCTGCCATTCAAGTAAAATTGTAGTATCTAGTAATTTAAGCGAAGAAAAAGAATATTTTAAAATTTTATCGTACAATGTATCAGGTCTGATTAATAAATCTTTATTTAGTGATTTTTATAAATTTGTAAATAGCTTTGATATAATATTTTTGTATGAAACCTTTGTAACTGAAAATAACTTCTCAGTTATCGAAAATAAGCTGTTAGATTTTGCATTTAAGTGGATCCCGGCAATGCGGACTCATGAGCGTGGAAGAGCAAGTGGAGGTTGCTACTTCGGTTTCAAAAAAAAGCTTCGAAGTTTGAAATGCGAGTTTCGGATGCACAATAACATATGGTTTGTTTACCTAGAAATTAATACTAAACACCTGTGGATACTACCTCAATACCTCAACTGCAATAATTGGGAAGAAGATTTTGAAGGAGTAACGGAGTTACTTAGCCACATGAGATCGACGAACGTTATGCTTATTGGAGACCTGAACGCGAGAATCGGCCTAGAGGCAGGAGTAATGAACGTTATTAACGGTTTTTATAGGCAATCAAAGGATACTGTTTATAATGCAAGAGGAAAGAAACTCCTAGAGCTTTGCGATTCTTTTGGACTCCGAGTTCTGAATGGAACGAGTGCGAGTGACACCTCGGGTAATTTCACATTTATTGGAGGCCAAGGATCATCGTTGATTGATTATGCAATCCTAGGTGAAGACTGGGAGTCACTGGTGACGGATCTAGAAGTTAAAGAATTTCCGTATTCGGATCACCTTCCCATTGTTGTAACATTCGAACGGCGGCGCTTGCAACCAAATGATGATGAAATTATCAGCCCGCAATCACTGCCCAGACTTAACTGGAAGATAGCGCAAGCCTCAGCATACAGACAACAACTGGATGGTAGACTCCAAGTACATCAAAGACCAGACTTTCGAATGTTAGAGAAAACCATAAAGGAATCTTACCCTCAACAGCAGCCTCGCGGAAAAGGATGGAATTCAGGAAATGAGCCTTGGTTTGATCAAGAATGCCGAAAAGCTCGGAAGATTTCTTTTGCATGGTTGAGAAATTTTCGGAGTTCATCCCAAAGTTCATTTAGGATTAACTACTTAGAGGCCAATAGGAAATTTAAAGAGCTATGCAAAGCCAAAAAGACGAAATATGATGAAAAACAAGCATGCAGATTGGTGTCTTGTAAAAACGCTAGGGACTTTTGGAAACTGGCTTGGGAATTAAATGGAAAACAACCAGTAATTCACAAAAAACTGTGTGCACATTCACTTTTCCTTCACTTCAAAGATCTACTAAATCCGGAAACAACATTAGCGAACTGGCATTATGCAGCTCCTCGATTTGAGAACGAGATTTTGAACCCAGAATTTAATTTGCAAGAACTTGAACAAACTTTATGGACACTTAAAGATGGGAAAGCAGCGGGTTCAAATGGTATTCCAGTAGAGTTCTACAAATACGGAAGCGTCACACTGAAAGAACACCTGGTAACATTATTTAACAAAGTTTTTGAGGGGAATCTTCCGGTAGATGAATTCAGGAATGCTGTAATATTCCCGATACACAAAAAAGGATCCTTGTTGGATGCAGCGAACTATCGAGGAATCTCTTTTCTAAATTCAACATATAAGATCTTCACAACAATGTTACAGAAACGACTTACAAGGTGGATCACAACGCAAAACGTGCTAAACGAGTGCCAAGCGGGTTTTAGATCCGGTTACTCTACAATCGACAATATCTTTGTCCTCAGGAGCCTTGCCGAAAGCTTTTGCATGCAGGGTAAAAAATTGTATGTATTTTTCATCGATTTCAAAGCAGCTTTCGACACGATCAACAGAGGCGCCTTATTTTACAAATTGTACAATCTGGGATTGTCGTTGAAGTTTGGTTTAATGCTAGAAGAGTTGTACAGAGGAACACGGGCTGCAGTTTGGAACGGAGCGGAACTTTCGGATTGGTTTGCAACTTCATCAGGAGTGAGGCAAGGCTGCACACTGAGTCCTACCCTCTTTTCACTCTTCATAAATGATCTAATTGACATCCTTCCTGGAGGAGTTGACTTTGCGGGAGAGCGTATTAAAGCATTGATGTTCGCGGATGATATAGTCTTGTTTGCGTACTCCCCAGAAACACTCCAACTTATGATAAACAAGATTTACAATTACTGTTGTTTATGGAATTTGGTTGTCAATACTCAAAAATCTAAGGTGATGGTTTTTAAAAGAGGAGGTGGACGAAACGCATCGAATGAAAAGTGGGTGTTTAACGGAGAAGACATTGAATGCGTCAAGGAGTACAAATACCTAGGCGTCATCTTTTCGAGCAACTTAAGTATGGAAAAGTATCTATTAGAAAAACTGCAAAAAGCAAAAACAGCTATAAATATAACATGGAAAAGAGTTTTTATGAACGTCAACATAGCACATAGTAGCAAATATAAAGTATTTGAAGCTGCAGCGGAGAGTATTCTTTTATATGGCGCCCAAGTTTGGGGATGTAAAAAGTATCTCACTGTGGAGAAACTACTAACTCACTACGTGAAAAGAGTATTTCGTCTGCCAATGAACACACCAAACTACGTTATTATGTTAGAGACAGGACTTTCACCTCTATTCGTCAAAACCCTTAAACTGCAAGCGGACTATTTACTGAAAGTTTTCAAGATGCCTGATTCCCGACTGGTCAAGAAAGTAGCTCTTAAAGCAGTACAAAATCAAAATAGTTGGTACAGGGAGTGGAATTGCCTCGCCGAAGGATGTAATGTGGTGTTCAATTTGAACGTTGGAAGCATATCAAGCTGCAAGGATATCTTATATGATGTGATTGCGAAAGTAGATGAAAAATGTAGAGAAGATTATGTAGCTGAAGCTTCTGAGTCCTTATTCAGAACAATTTATAGAAGGCTGAACCACAATCTTGCAGAAAGAAACTACTTCAGTGATGCATATAGTGTGAACGAGATTTCAACAATGGTTAGACTCCGAAGCGAACTTATAAGCCTGAATTTCATACCACACAGACCCGAATTACCATTGGAGTGCAGTATGTGCAATCTTAGAGAAAGAGAGGACGTTATTCATTTCGTTGGAAAATGCCCTACTTTAAGGGAAACAAGAAGGAGCTTTTTTGGAAGTGACTTCTTATCGGATGAACAAGTTGTTGCCATTCTGAATGAGATGAATGTCGGCATTCTGTACAAATATTGCAAAACCGCGTTAAATTACAGATCTAGAATTATGAACGAAGATTTCTGATTTATCAAACAATAATCCACTTAATTAATTCAAACTTAAAGTTCTAAAATTAACTTCTTATTTAAATCCATATAAATAAATATAAAAGCTTATTACAAAATTTGTATAATTTATGTTAATTGTCAATCTGGCAGACGGCAAATGCCATGTCACAATGATTTTTTGTATGTATGTAAAACATGATTTGTAAAATGTATATACAATATTCTAATAAAAAATCTAATCTAATCTAAAATCTAATCACTCCCGTTCAATTGAATAGGATCAAAATTTTCGAGGGCGATTTACCGTTATAACTCCGAACTATGTGGAGTAAATGAATTTTTGAAAATGGCATTTGAGAAAGCAACCAATTGAGGAGAGAATAAGAAAACACACAATATCAAACTTACCATCATTACACGTTTCATTATCATTTCTTTAGATTCATATTGAAATTGAAGCACTTTTTTTTCGTTTATTTGAATAGGTGCACGGCCTTTATAATCACTTTTGCTTTGAACTAGTTGAAGGTCAGACCTTTTAAAGCTATTTTTGGGCTTTATATCATGGTTTCTTTGATATGACACAAACAAATTGAGAACAAACGTAGAATGGGTAGAGGAAAAGCTCTTTTCGCGGCTGAGTACGCGCAAATTAATTGTTTTCATGATAAATGACTAACAGGACATCAAATTTCGGAAAAAACTTACAGAATCTATTCTTTGGCCTATAATTATCTGAAAAATAAACAAAAAAAATGGTGTCGATGTGAAAGGATGCAAATAACCTGTTATCTCCGCAAGTGATAGGCGAAAAAGTCTGAGGGTTGCGTCTAATTCGTCGGTTTAAATGGCTTAAACAAGGGAAGAAGCTAGGTTCAGTGCCAGTATTTCAGCAGTCGAGAGTATTATTAAAAGTTCTGCATACCGAAAAAGAAGAAAATTAAATGAAACCACACCTAAACGAAGTTAGCAAAAACAAAAAAAAAAAAAACCGAATGCAGTTTTGTAAGCTTCATAAGACTTGAAAGAATAAGTGGCGTAAAGTCGTTTTTTGTAACGAAAAAGGGATTCAATTCAACGGAATTGATGGATTCAAATTGTATTTCCATGACTGAGCGTTTTTGTGTAACTAAACCATAGTCATACTAATAGTTCAAAAGTGTGGGGTTAAATTTCTTTTTCTTGAATTCTCAAATTGTAAATTCTTTCAACTAAGCGGTGGTTTGTTTTAATTTTGTCTTCTTTTTTGGTATGAAGAGCTTTATATTACACTCTCGACTGTAGAAATACTTGCACTAAACCTAGCTTGTTCCCTTATTTAAGCCATTTAAACCGACAAATAAGATCCAACCCTCAGAATTTTTCGTCTATAGCTTGCGGAGGCAGTAGTTTTTTTAACATTCTTTTCATATCGACACCATCTTTTTGCTTACTTCTCTGATAAATATAGATCAAAGAATGGATTCTTATAAGTTTTTTTCGAAATTTGATGTCCTGTTAACATGAAAACAATAAATTTGCGCGTACTCAGCCGCGATAAGAGCTTTTCCTCCACTTATTCTACATTTGTTTCCTCAATTTGTTTGTGTCATATATCAAAGAAACCATGATATAAAGCCCAAAAATAGCTTTAAAAGGTCTGACCTTCAACGAGTTCAAAGCAAAAGTGATTATAAAGGCGGTGCACCTATTCAAAAAAACGAAAAAAAAGTGCTACGATTTCAATATGAATCTAAAGAAATGATAATAAAACGTGTAATGATGGTAAGTTTGATATTGTGTGTTTTCTTATTCTCTCCTCAATTGGATGCTTTCTCTAGTGGCATTTAAAAAAAATCATTTATTCCACATAGTTCGGAGTTATAACGGTAAATCGCACTCGAAAATTTTGAACCTATTCAATTGAACGGGAGTGTATTTATTTTATATTATTTTCCAAACTTTTTTATAGATTTATTTTTTTTTAATGAAGACTTAAAATATAATTTCAATACATATTTTTGATTCTGAATAATATTTGTTTTCATTTTGTTTTCATTTCCTGTTTACTTTTAAAGTAACTACCAAAAAATATACAAAGACTTTTGTTACGAGAATATAAATGTTTTTTTTTTCTTTACATTTAGAAAAATATTTCTTTAGTTCAAAAAGTTTTTGATTTAACTTATTTTGAGTGTTCTATATTTTATATTATTTTGCTTTGGAATAAAACGAAAAAAAATAACAGAAAACACAAAAAGTATTGCTTTTTCCTTGGATGGTAGAACATCTATTTTTCAGAAATCACATAACTTTCAACAGAGCGTTTCTTGAAAAGTAAAAAGATATTGGAAAGATTTAAACTGATTTCGAAAATATGTACAAAAAATTATTCCCAGATCCTACACTCCCTCAAAAATAGCCAACAAAAACTGTTTTTTTTTTTTTTTTTCATTTTCAAATATTATATTTAAATATAAATAACTGTCTGAAAAGCCTTTTAACATCTGTAATTTATATTTAAAACAAAATGGCGAAAAAATCATCCGAATCCATCCACTAATTCAGAAGTTACAGGCTGATGTCCACTATTTCAGCTTTTTGTTCCACTGGGCGCCTGGAATAAGCTTGTTGGTTGAGGCCCTGTTCCTCTCCGGACAGTAGCCACCACCTTAAGTAAGAAAGTAAGTTAGGTAAATTCTTAATAGTTGCAAGCTATTGAAAGCAGATATCATAACCCAATGAAAAGAAGTTAATCTTCGACAAGTTTCGTTAGCTTCTGCTTTCGGAAGAGAAAAGCGATCCCGAGCGCACCCCACGGAAGTGAAACTGACATTTAGTGAAGTAGGAATACAAAAAAAGAAGTAGATGATTCATTTTACTTAACTGGAATATAGCTCAGCTCAGGCCTCATTTTGACTGTTTGGAAAGATACTTTCCGTTGGTTTTTGACATTAGCTATTACAGTTTCTGACTACACATTTTTATATCGTTCCTTGACTCCGATATCGCGTAGCTTCGGAAGAGGTTCTCCATTTAAAAATAACTTCGATATCTGACCAAGTCTCGGCTGCCTGTCACACACCTCCGCCAAATAAATGTTTGACGTTCAATATTTGATGTTTAACTAACTACACAGCCGCGTTCAAACACTTAACTAAAGTGATCTGGATAGGTTTGTCTTGTTGTAATCCCTTCTTAAAACACAGCTGACGACAAAACAGCTGTAGGCAGAAAAGAGATCCCAGGCTATCCTAAAAGTTTTAGGATACGAAGCTATCCTATGAGAAATTTCAACAACAGCTGACTAGCGTTCAGACACATACATGGATACAAAGCAATCCTAGATAGGCTTTCCATTGAATTTTGAACGCGGCCAATTACACAGCATTTAACCAAATTAATAAAAGAAACAATTTTTAAACTTACGACGTTCCATCAATACCATTATTATTATACAGGTACATTTAATGAACCTGTATTAGGTTAACGAACTTTCCCTTAGCTTCTTCTTCTGCATTTGTACCAATATAAAATCAATTAAGAACTTAAACTTCATTATGGCATGTAAAATTAATATCATTAAATCTATAGTTACCTATAAAAACCACCTTAAAAAATCCTAGAGTTGCCATGCTAATTCTATATTACAGTCTCAGTAAACAAGAGAAACCTTCTGCAAAGTGAAAGGATATTATTTATTTCAGTTGAACAAATGTGTTTTACTTTGAATCATTAATTCAATACTTAATTTGTTATCCTCATTCTTCAAGAACTTTAAACAAGTCTCAATGATGCTCACTTACGACTACTTCATTTGATTGAAGTCATTCAAAATATATCTCTACTCTACACAACATTCCCACATTAATTTCTAGAATTCTTATTCCTCGCAACATATCACCTGTGGAATATCTTCGTTGATATATTGAGGATATTACTGCAATAACACATGCGTCGAATCTTCTTGTACAGTGGACAGAGAATTGCCATTGACGTTTCAAGTTTACACTGATGTTTCTTTTTATGATGGACTCGTTCACTCCTCATAATCCTATCAAATTCCTTTCTTATAATGAGAGTTTTATTGCGCATCCTGTGTGCTGCTCTGTTTATATAACTTAAGTCAATAAAAGGATGACACAAACAACAGAAAACAACAAAAAAAACACAAGGATATCGCGACGATCGCTGATCTCTCATCATTAATCACGCACGCTGATTACGATTGCGATTTGTTTTATAAGCCACATCAAAGTGGGATAAGCAGCATTAGACGTCATCTTCTTTCCCTCCTTCCCTTTTGCAGTCTAGATAGTTGTTGCATCCTTAGCGCCTAAGCTATAGCAGAGCTTCTATATGTGTTCAACGTGAAGATGTTAGCATGCAAAGCAATCGGCTTCTGCTGAGCTAATTACTAAGGCAAATTTTTACAGCGATGACCAAGGCGCATCAACATAGTTCGTGTTTGGCTACTATGAGATGTAGATATAGCTGACGTGACGGCTTGAGTTGCATCTAAGACGCCAAATGAATTTCATAAGAATCTCTCAGATCTGAGCCTTTCGTCTGATGTGCTTGCCACTCAACATATAAATTAAACCCATGACTAAGTTGAATGAAGTTGCTCTTAATGTCGGGTGCTGGGAGGGTAGAGATCCTCGAGAAGTTTCTTCATAAGTTGGACCCTTAAAGAACCTTTAAGAAATGTTGTTTGCCCCAAGAAAGTAGGCAACTTCGAAGAATTAAGTTGAAAAAATGTCGAAAAGTTTGTTTGATTTTTAACGAATCCACAACTTTGCCCTTAGAAAGTTGTTAAAAAAAAGGGAACAAGTGCAATGCATCTATTCGTCCAATGTCCACATGGAAAAAAGCGAAAGCAACAAAACAAGAAAAACAAAATTCTTCCAACATACCCAGAGTGTAATTGAAACTTAATTATATGCTGCCTGATGCAACGTCAATGCATGAGAATCATTAATCGCATTTGCAGGATGTTGTTGCAGTAACAGCAGCAACTACTACGATGCAGCGACAGAAACAACACCAGCGGATGTCTGACAGAAATTAAATAGTAAACCAGAAACAAATACAAAGAAAAAACTAAATCCAAGTTCAAGAATTGAAACAGAAGTAATGCCTTTTAGCACACAAAAACCTTTATGAGAGCCCTAACTAACATTTTAAAATCCACAAAAGGGACAGAAGTTTATTAACTAATGTTCCTTGTAGCCGTATAGTAGTTGTGATCCTTGAGGACCTTGCCCACAAATTAAGATTCATGACGGACATAATTCAACTAGCTACGAGTAGTATATGCAACTTGTCTTTATTACATGACTTTTAATCTAGCTGCAGGATGTTTTCCAAGGCGAACCTTTTTTTTCGAGGGCAAGTCGCATCCTCATCATCACAGGCCTTACCAACTCGTTATTATATGTATAGCTCCAGAGAAAAGTGAAACCCGAAGAATTTTTCTCAGGGCATTGGGCAGAGATGCGTGGCATAGATTTGGTGTCGAATGTAAGCTGTGGTCTCGTATTATTATGTGTGTGCGTGTTATCGTTCTACAGAAGTAGTGACAAAGTCATGAATCCGGGAATTAAATGCAGCGGACATGGAAAAGCCCTTTACGACACGATATGCAAATCCATCATCTCCAGGCAATGAATGATAGAATCAATTTATTGAAATAATGTTTGTTTTTTTTTATTCTGATCAATGTGTATAGATGCGGATGAGATGAAACGTTCAAATGAAGCCCACGGGAAAAATTTTCTTATACCACCAGGTGGATTAAGTGAAATTCTTTTAGAAAAAGGAAAAAGTGTCTTTTTGTTTGTTTGAAATAGAAAGGATATTTTTATTTTTCTTTTTAAGATACAGAGAGGAAATTTAAAAAATTAAAAGCTATGTACTTGTTCAAATTGTAGAATGTAAAATTTATTGATCATTGGGCTTATGACTAGGATCCGATTCAGACTTCTTTCAACAAATATCTGTTCGTTAGCAAGGTTCTTACAAGGTCTACCGCGTTATCTGGTTAAGGTTTTCCGAGCTGCTCGTTCGCTCATATATGAAAAACCTTCAAACCAATTACCATCAAGGGTATCACTAATGGATTGAGAATGACTGCAAAAATTCGGGTGAACCACAAGTATTTTTTAGACATTTTCATCCCAGTCTTCAAAGAAAAAAGCCGTTACCAAAACATTCCAATAATCATGTACTTCAAAGCATTTAACTGCTATGCTATCGCAGTTCTAATCATTTTATGGTAGCTTCTTGATAAAGAGAAGTTACCTCTTTCCAAAAATTCCAAAATAGAACTGTTTTTTTCAAAATAGCTTTTTAAGGCCTTTAGTCCTACAATTTGGCGTTTCGTTCGGCTTACTCACTTGAACTCATCAGTGACATCGTGAGGGCTCTATCATACGCAACTGATGAGTTCAAGTGAGTAAGCCGAACGAAACGCCAATTTGTAGGACTAAAGTCCATAAAAAGCTATTTTGAATCAATAATTCAATCGCTCTATCATTCCATTTTCCTGGGGATGATAAGGCGATGAACGGTGTCTCTTGATGCCCAGAAGTTTTGACAGCTCATTAAAAAGAGAAGACTCAAATTGCCTTTTTTGGACTATCCAAACCTGGAGTTCCAATGTTACTGTTTCGGCGGTGATATCTGGGATAGGAATACTTTCTGGCCATCTTGTGAATCGATCAATACAAGTGAGGGCGTATGTGAATCCACCTGAATATGTGGCAATGGTCCAACTAGATCTAGATGAACATGATAAAATCTTTCTTCAGGTGGTACAAAATTGGCAATTGGAGATATGGTATGGTGTTGTATCTTGCTTTTTTGGCAGTTGAAGCACGATTGAGACCATTTGCGGCAATCCTTTTTCAGGTTCGGCCAAATAAAACGTTCTTTGAGCATTTGAGTAGTTTTCTTAATTCTGGGATGTGAAAAGTTGTGAATAATTGTATTGAAAACTTGACGTCGAAGATTTGCTGAAATATATGGCCGTACCTTGCCTGTCGAAATATCGCAAAAAATTTGGTGATTCGTATTTGGAAGTTTGATTTCTTTTAGTTGTAGAGATGAAGTTGAGTAGAGGAGTTTTTTGAGTTCTTTATCTATTTGTTGTTGATTAGCCAAAACAGTGTAGTCGATTGGAGATGGTGAACAAATGGTGTTTAATCTGGAAAGAGCTCTGCCACCACATTGTCCTTGCCGTTGATATGAATAATATCTGTGGTAAACTGTCCGATGTAACTCAAATGTCTTGAATTGACGAGGGCTTGATTTCTCAAGTTTTTGTTGAAAGGCGAAAGTAAAGGACGGTCCACACTATGCCGATCAACATTGTTGGTTAACATTGTCGATCAACATGCTAGTGTGTACGTGAAAAACTTTCGTAGCAAACATTTGTGTGGTTTGGAATTTTCTGATTGATGCGTCAAGATACAACCGAAGGGTTCTGGGTTCGAGTCCTGGTGGTACCCAACTTTTTTTTATTTTTTCTTCTGAACAATAGAGTTAAAACGATATTATTAACATTAAATACTTATTCACAACAAATATTGCATTTTTCATCTAGTAAAAATGTGAATAATAACGCACAAAACAAATAAATTATGCTCATGAAATTAAAACCCTACAAATGTTTTTAATAAAATGAAATTTGTTGAACAGCATTGTCGATTGCTATCCATTTTAATCGGGTTACGTTCGGGTCAACAAATGTTGATTGGTTTTGTCGATCAACACGTCTACACTTACTCAACACTGTTGATCAACGATGTTGATCTACACAATTCGACATAATGTGGACGCGGCTTTTTTGAATCGGGTTACGTTCGGGTCAACAAATGTTGATTGGCTTTGTCGATCAACACGTCTACACTTACTCAACACTGTTGATCAACGATGTTGATCTACACAATTCGACATAATGTGGACGCGCCTTAAGAGATTTGTGGTCAGTATAAAGAACAAATTGTCTTCCTTCTACCATGGGTTGAAAATGCTTAACTGCCATGTAAGCACTTAGAAGCTCGCGGTCATGGGTAATATATTTGGCTTGGGTTGATGGAAAGTTTTTCAAAAAGAATCTAAGAGATTGTAAATAATTGGTTACAAACTGTTGAATTACAGCTCCTGAAGCTGTATCAGATGCATCTGTCATTATTTATAATGGAGGATTTGTTGGCTAGAGCTTCCCTACAGACTTGAAAGGCATTTTCGAGTTCGGGAGACCAATTGATAATTGTTTTAATATTCTTTTTAATGCACATGGATATGCATGAAGAGGAGCTTGGATCTGAGCAGCTTAAGGAACAAAACCTCTGTAGAAACTTAGCACTCCCAAAAATCTTTGCAGCTCCTGGACTGCTGATGGCTTCTTGTAGGAGATGATGGTATCAAATTTGAATGGCAATGGTTTGATTTCTTCTCCAGTTACAAGGTAACTCAATAAAAAAGTTATCACCATGAACTCAAACAGCCTAAAATGAGTGATAATAGATATTGGGATGCCTTCTGATGGTTCCACAGGGAGTTGATGGTATGCTCGAGTCGCTGAACACTTTCTTTCGAGGCGCTGAACATTTTCTTACCTTTCAGATGATGAGCGAAGTCTCCAATGGGAGGCATGGGATAGCGATCTGAGATGGTGATAGCATTTAGTCGTCTATAGTCGCCACAAGGTCGCCAGTCACCATTTTTCTTCTTGACAATATGAAGAGGACTCGCCCAATTGCTTTTTGAAGGTCGACAAATCCCTTGGTTGTACTCGAACTCTTGCTTTGTGGTTTTGAGTTATCCGGGGGAAAGACGTCTGGTTTTGAAGTATACAGGAGGCCCTTTGGGTTGAATGTGGTGCGTTACGTTATGCTTAGTTTAAGCCAGTAGGTTTGTCTTTGTGATGTTTCAAATTCTTTCAGAAAATCGTAAATAAAGAATGACGGATTTATTGTTTGAATATTTGTTGCACTTGATGAAGTTGTTGCACCAAAGCCATGTGTTTCAAGACTTGATTTTCGATCTAATAATTTCTTGTTTTCAACGTCAACTAAATGATCGAAAAATGACAGGAAATCGGATCCAATGATTGGCTCGGTGACTTGACTTGGGCAATGACAAAAGGCCAGGAAAAGTTTCTGCGAAGAACAAGGATGAGTGACATCAATCGTTCTCCATAAGTTTGGATTTCAGAGCCATTGGCTGCATAGAGAACGCGGTTCGATTGGTTGTTCCGTTTGTCTAAGGAAGGTGGAATGACTGAAATTGTAGCTCCTGTGTCTATGAGAAAAAGTTTTTTGGGAGATTTCTCATTGACATAAAAGTGATTTTTGGTGTCTGTGACCTGGCTAGTTGCTGATTGCCCTCCGCAAGTTAGTTTCCCGTCTGAAACTGACAAGGTTCTTGGCATTTCATTGCTTCTTTGCCATATCGTCTGTGGAGGTAGCAGATGTTTGAATTTCTAGAGCTCGATGTCTTCTTGAAGGAATTCTTTGAACGTGAAGAACTTCCACTTCTAGATGCTACTTGAAATTGTTTAATTTGTTTTGTAGGGCAGCAATCTGACTGTGTAATTCAGAAAAGGCAGCAACACTGGAGTCTCTTCAGTTTCGATTCTTGGAATGCTGACAGAAGTGGAGTCTTCAGGCCATTGTATTTTTCCGTGGCAGGAGGGCCGGAAACCACGTCTCGAAATTCGGTCAGCACATCAGCTTCTAGATTACCAACCAGAATTTAGTATTTCGTAGTATCTGAAGTGACTGGTGTGGAACTGGGCCTCAAGCTGGAGGAACCACAGGTCCGGGCTCCACTTCCAGAATGGTGACATTTTATGGAAATCATCACAATTACTCCATCTGCAATCTTTCTCCTGAGCCAGGCATTGTCTTGGTGTGAGATGTCCTTTATCCTGTAGGTTGATAATGGCACAGTGGATACGTTGTAAATTGTGATAGTGTGGTATCTTGTGATACCTGTTCAAGTGTCTTAATTCGGGGCCACCAACATAATAGCTTCTTGATAAAAAGAAGATGAACTCGAAAATAGAACTGGTATTTATTTATTTTTTTTTTTAGGACTATTTACATATATTAAAAGTTTGTTTACATTCGATAAACAAATTTAATAAATTATTCTAAGAATGATTATCAATCATTGTTCTTAAAATAAGTGAAATATTGTTATTTTAAAAACTTAGTGTAATAAAGATATTATTCAAAGTAAATAAATCGATTTACCACGAGTTCAATCGATAAAAAGAAGGCTCTGGGATATTCAAGTCAGTAATTGGTCAAAAAAGATCAACTAGCCTCAAAAATTAGTCAACCATACAAATCTCCTAATTGGGCATTAGGTAAAGCGCTAAATAGTAAATACGACACGTAGAGAACCCTCCTCCAGTCATTAAAGACCCAGTACCACCACATAATATAGAAGAGGTAGACTAAGCTATTAAGAAGCTTAAGTACAACAAGGCCACCGGATCTAATGGTTAACCAGCGGAGCTCTTCAAGCATGGAGGGGATGCGTTGTGAGGGTTCATGTATCAACTCATTAACCAAGTTTGGGTAGAAGGAAAAGTATGCACGATGACAGCTCTATGTGTCCCATCTACAAATAAAGGTCATCCTACGTCCTGCAAGAACTATCGTGGCATATCCGTGATAAAAGTTGCATGCAAGATCCTTTGTAACGTACTGTGTGAGCTTCTTGAGCCGTTCTGCAACACTATAATCATCAGCTACCAGTGTGGCTTTCTGGCCAGGCAGATCGACCATAGACGAAATACTCACTTTCAGGTAAATCATGGAAAATAAAAAGGAATTTTAAGTCGTGACTTACCATCTATGTAATCATCAATTTCAAAGCAGCATATGATAGCATTCATCCTCACGAGCTCTATGACGATGGCTGAACTTAGTATTCTGGGAAAACTGATCCAGCTGTATGATGAGGCAATAGAAAATACGCAAAAAAGTTCTCTAGAATTCCCAAATGAAATCATTAGCCCCAACCTGCTATGATTTTGAATGGGGATGCAAGAGGACTTTTTTTTATTTTTCGAGGTTTTGCTATAAAAAAAGAAAAGTCGAATATTTTATATCCTGGGGGTGGACACACGATTTAAATGGTCGGACAAACGTGGACTAACGATGGGTAATCGAATCCTGTAAAAAAAAAAAAAATATTTTGAGGTCGGGGCTCTGATTTCACACAGTGAATACCATTTCACAACGGACTTCTTGAGGGTCGATTAAAACCGCCTTAATTTTAGGTATATTTCTATAGAAATTATAATTTCATTCCTTTTTTTGAAAAAATCTCTAATGAATCTACTTTATGTCCCTTTTTCTTGGACCCTTACGCTTTAAATATCAAAAAGTTTGATCCAGTCTCGCATATTCTTTTCTCTTGATATTGTTGATGCATTTGTATAATGTTCTCTGAAAATCATCATTTTGAATAAATTAAATAGCAATTTTGTTTCCAGTGTTCCCTGTCTATGATTACAGATTAAAGATCAAAGACATATGAAATAATATTCTGTGTGTGTATAATTGATACCAATTAATAACAAATGTTTTTCTGACTGAACAAGAGAAAGTGAGTTTTATTTTAAAAAGACGGTTTAAAATGTGGTATATATTTATTTTTATAATAAGAGATCTGATTACAGATGTCTGCTTTGCCTCAAGCCTTTAAAGCAATAAAAAATAAAAAAAATATTAAGCAAAATGTTTCGTCTAAGCAAATCTGGAAAACATAAGGCTTAATTATACGTTTCTGTCAGTGTCAGACAATCGTTTTTCATTGATTTTTGATTTATATGAATTCATATCAGCACGCTAACTTAAACATTGGTTTAAATTAAGATTATTAAAAGTTAACAAGACACGAAAACTGAAGGAAAACGAAACTTGACGTATCCCACCATCCACCACTCATGATTGCATGATTTAATTTTCTAACCACGAACATTTTGAGCGCCACAATAATAATAAATTCATCTCTGATTCAAATTCATCCTAATTTTTTAACTGAAGACTTTTATGAAGTATGTATTCCTTTTTTTGGACATGTACCTGGTGCAGTGCCTGCATTTATAACGAACTTTTGATAAAAGGGCTTTGGAGAACTCCATACAAATTCCGCTGTATTTCCCCTTTTAAGTTTGCATGGAGTTTTCCAAAAGCCTTTTTTTTTGCTTAAAACCGAATAGACCAAACGCCAACGACATAAAGAATCAAGTGATTTGCGTAACATTGTAAGTCACATCAATAACAGCCTTTGAGGTGTTGAACCACTAACCGTTTTTCTCCAAGCACGTGTCGAACAAATGTAAAATTTGACATATATTTTGTACATCGATATATTTCAATGTCTTTTGGTCGGATGGATAACTTGTAGGTACATGCAACAAGTATTTATTTTCCAAAAACTACTCAGGTAAACACATATCTTCTTAGGGACCAACTGCAAAGAGTTTGACCTATGACAACAATTGTTCAAAATTGCAAGCTCAATATTTTTTGCATACACAGGTTTCCCTCCGACACATAGGCACTGAAATAAATCGATGTAAGAAATTTACGTCAAATTGTACACCTGTTCGTAACGTGTTAAGGTAGACAGACAATAGGTTATTGGTTCAACAGCTCAAAGGCTATAACTATCGTTGGCTCTTAGATATAAGATGCTACTGGTTCTTGAGAACTAATTTTTTGTTAATAAGTTTTGTTTGTTGTTTTTCTAGAAAAAAAAACCCTGCGTAGAAAGAAAAGAGCATCCGCAGCCTCTCAGCTCAAGTATCTCGAAAAGTCCAGCTTCCAGCACCGCCGGTTCTACAAAATATCCAAGCAACTGGCATCTGGTTATAGGACTAGCACGCAAGCTCTTCGAAACAGCGAAGGGAACCTAGTCACCGAAGCACAGGGAATTTTTGACGTGTTAAAGCAGCATTTCCAGCAGCTGCTTAGTGAGCATTATATAGAGGAGGTGACAGGGGAACAAAGAAGCATAAGACCAGTCAATGAAGATTCAGTCCCAGCACCCAGTACTGAAGAGGTTAAGAAAGCCATCCACAAGCTTAAGAACAACAAATCCGCCGGCCCGGATGGCCTACCAGCGGAACTCTTCAAGTATGGAGGAGATGTTCTGGTAGGGTGCATGCACCAGCTCATCAACCAAGTTTGGGAGGAGGAAATTATGCCCGACGACTGGTCAAATAGCTCCATATGCCCAATCTACAAAAAAGGCGATCCTATGTCCTGCAAGAACTACAGAGGCATATCCCTGCTTAATGTTGCTTACAAGATCCTATCCAACGTACTATATGTGAGCGTCTAAAACCTTTCTGCAACACTATGATCGGCACGTACCAGTGTGGCTTCAGGCCAGGCAGATCAACGATAGACCAAATCTTCACATTGAGGCAAATCCTGGAAAAGACCAACGAATTTCAAGTCGAGACCCACCACCTATTCATCGACTTCAAAGCCGCATATGATAGCATAAGTCGCCAAGAGCTTCTATTGGCGATGTCGGAACTCGGGATCCCGAAAAAACTTATCCAGCTATGCCGCATGACGTTACAAAATACGCGGTGCAACGTGCAAATGGGTAACAGCTCATCCGAGTTATTCCAGACGTGTACAGGGTTCAGACAAGGAGATGCGCTATCATGTGATTTCATCACCCTAGTCCTGGAGCAGATAGTGCGCAAGAGTGGTGTTAACATGGAAGGCACTATCTTCAACAGGTCTTCTCAACTGCTTGGCTATGCGGACGACATCGACATCATCGGCCGCTCCAAGAGAGCTGAACTTGAAGCATTCACAGCTATTGATGAACAGGCGAAACGCGTTGGTCTTGAAGTGAATGAGGACAAAACAATGTATATGCTATCAACAAACAAAGCCTCATCTGTCCATCGCCTAGGACAAAACGTCACTGTTGGTAGCAGTAATTTCGAGGTAGTCAAGGAGTTCACCTACCTCGGAACAATCAACAATTCCACGAACGACACCTTAGTGGAAATCCGACGAAGAATTACCCTAGCGAACCGCTGCTACTTCGGTTTGGCCAAACAAATGGGTTCAAAACTCCTTTCTCGAAAGACAAAGTGCACGCTATACAAAATGCTAGATTTACCAGTTCTACTCTACGGCGCCGAGTGCTATCAGTGAAAAAGGGGAATTGATACTGGGCACTTTCGAGAGAAAAATTCTTCGGCGGATGTTTGGTCCTATATGCGAAGAGGGCGATTGGAGGAGAAGATTCAATCGTGAACTGTACGAGCTGTACCAAGATGTGGATGTAGTCCAAAGAGCCAAAACACGTCGACTACACTGGCTCGGCCACATCGAGCGAATGGACAACAACGCTCCAGCCAAGAAAATCTTCGAATCCCAGCCCCCAGGTTCGAGACGACCAGGAAGACCGAACCTCCGCTATAGGGACCAGGCGGTTACAGACGCAAGAGCACTTGGTCTCGACGACTGGAGGGAGCGTGCGAGGGACCGCAACCGATGGAAGACCGCAATATCTCAGGCAGAGAACCTTCATGGATCGGGAGCTGGATAAGTAAGTAAGTAAGTAAGTAAGTATCTATTAATAAGGAGGCCACCCAGTTTTTTGCAAACCGAAGCAGCAACAGCAAGTGATTTCTTGGTGTAATTAATTCGCAATCAATTAGCAGCTAATGACGTGATACTTTTCAATCTTAGTCTCCAAAAGTGTACTGCTATAACTACAAAAAAATGGTTTTTGTATTAATTTAATCCATAGGGTCAAAATGTTCTATAGACCAGAGACAGAGAAGATTCAAAATAAATATGAAATAAATTATGAAGAATAGGCATCATGCTTATGCCATTTATGTTTTTTTTTGTCAAGTTGTGGATAAGTCTTCATAGTATTTCACATCCGGTGATATCGAAATTGCTTTCATTGGCCGTACATCTTTCAAGTTTTGACCTAATAATCGGGACTTTTCATCAACAGCGACTGTCTGTAAAATCACTAATCACTCTCTAGCCGACCAACCTCATTCCTACGAGATTTCCCACTTTTTCCTTTGCGCAGGAGAAGGAGAAAAAAAGAACAAAACTAAATCTCTATTAAGGCCTTCAGTCAGTCGTTCGTTGTATTCCATAAAATGAATATAAATCTCAGTTCCGGAAATCTTAGCTGATCTCGGCAAAAACATACAAAAGAAATTCTTTGAAATTCGTAGTATGCAAAGCGTTCGAGTTGAAACAGTCCGAAGACAAACGACACCGCCAGTAGCCATAAACTTGGCCTCTGTCCGGCTGTGGCGCTAGTGAAAATGTCGGCTAATGACATTTTAATAAGTCGGACTTATCGGGGGAGACTGACGGTTTATATGTATGCCACCACCATGGTCCGCGTCACCGCCGCCGCCGCTGCACCGCTACTAACTGGCACACGTATAGTCCACTTCTTCTAGGTAAAGACTCAAAACTGCACCACAAGAAGCTGCAGCACGTGAACGTTCGCCATAATTATTGGCAAAATCAACAAACATGTCGGCGGCATAGGACAATGGATCACAATCGCATCTCGTTGGTTTGGTTTCGCGTATGTCCAGCTGCCAGTTTCAACTATACCTACAACGAAAACGCGTATAATCTATTTTTAATCAGCAGCCTTGAGGCTTTTGAGAGGGATTTTTTTTTTGTTGAACTGAATCGCTATTTGAATTCCATCCGTTTGATGGACTGCATCAAAGTGAAACTGTGCTGGAAGCTGGTTATTATTTTAGATTGACATTAGGTGCACTTCCACACCCAATCAATTATTTTATGGGCTGATTCGTTTACAATTAGGACGGTTGAAGATGTATTCGAAATCGAAAATTATAGAGCAACTAAAGCTTAAGTAAATCAGCACATTGAATAGGGAATCTAATGATGATGATGATGATGATGGAGAAGAAAACCCTTTGGCGGATAATGAACTGGTATCTTGGTGGGAAAAGTGACCACAAAAGTAGCAAGTAAAAGTTTGTGACTTTTTTAAACATTTTATGCGCTAAAAACATGTTGTCTATAAAAAGTATATTTTTCAATCTCTCCACGGAATATTGCACGAACGTCTTTTGAGGACTCTAAAACATTAGCTTCATGAAATATCAATGTAATCACGATGGGTGGGGTGCGTAATGTATGAAACCGGACACAAACCCCATAGCAGGTGTTCCATGTGAAAAACTGTGCAGGTAAGCATTTTTTTTTTTTTAATAATTTTAACTGTGTGCCTGAAAGACCTATGAATGAATGAATGAAATATTGCCATATTGGGGTTGTTGCACTGCGACCTTAAGATCTATTGTGCCCCACCTAAAAACTGGATGAGATTGCTCATCTTACAGTTCTTCCTCCACCTTAATTTCTCTCAGAAATTTGAGTATTTGGAGGACTTTTAGGGAGGAAAGTTCGCCCTATTCCACCTGGTAGTGTCCTTTGATGCCTGATTGCGTTACATTTTCCCAATATATGGTCTGGTGTTTCCCCCTGTGCGCAGCAAAAAGAAAGACCTAAGGCCTTTTTAAATGCAACATGAATTGCACGGCGGCTAGTAAGAAAGAGTAGGAGGATAGGAAAGATTTGGCACAGTGGATTGAGATCAAGGTGTTTATTATCTCATTAAATCTCACGGGTGGCATCCAGTTAAGCTGGGAGAATATAGAAAAGAATGGTGCCTCCAAGTTAGCAGTCAGGCACTACATACACTGCACCATTGCCACCCGCAAATTTAAATGTGATCAGGAAAATTCTACATACAAAAAAGAGGCATCTGCTCCTAAATATGGAGTTCAGAATGAATTATGAAAATAGAACATTTCGGACTTTTGTCAATGCTGATGAACAATTCCAAATTCTACCGGTAAATTCTAAACTTTCAATATTTTGGGGTCTTACCTCGGGGTCATACCTCTTAGGTATGCAGGGTATCTTGCATAAGATGTGGCAAAATCCTAGGGCATTTAAGTTGGGCCGATACAAGAAGGGAAGGAGGTAATCTGTTTCTCCAATTTACATAGAAGAATCAATTTTCTACAAAAAAAAAGTACTTTTAATAGAATACGAAAATGGTGGCATTTTCACGACAGCACTTAAGCTTAGATTAGACGGTCGACGTAAATCGTCAACGCATTGACTCCTTGACGTCTTCAGAAACACTGTCAATATACTGTCAACGTAGACTGTGTCAACGCATGGAACATTGACGATCACACGAATGACGGCACTTGTCAATGTTGTCCCAAAATGCGTTGTTGACGTGGTACACTCTGGTATCAACGTATTGACACGTGCAACATTGATGATTACTCTACTTTGACCATATCCAAAACATATGAACGTTTGACGCGGAGTTGACAAGAGCTAAATTGAATCATTTTGTACGATGACGATCACACGGCATTGACTGCGGTGTTATCGAACAATACAATGTGGATGAATTAAAAAACCTCTTAAAAATCAGAAATTTTTGAAGTTTTTTACTGCTCAGGAAAAAGGTGATTTTAGGGCAGTTGGGTGACATTTAAATCGAAATACACTTTTATCGTCAAAATACAGTTCATCCCCCATCTGTCAAGCCATCAACTGTCAGGTTCCATTGAAGGATGGCTACGATATGAATGGATTAAAAAACAGCTACAAAATCAGAAATTTTTGAAGTTTTCTTACTGCTCCGGAAAAAATGATTTTAGGTCAATTGATGGGTGACATTTGGATCGAAATATACGTTTGCTATCAAACTAAAGTTTGTCTTTCATCTGTCAAGCCATTAACTGTCAAGTTCCATTGAAAGATGGCTACGATGTCGATGGATTAAAAAACATCTAAGAAATCAGAAATTTTAGAAATGTTTGTATTGCTCCGGAAAAAAGTGATTTTAGGGCAATTCAGTGACATTTGGATTGAAATATACTTTTGCCGTCACCAGTGGCGTAGCGTGGGTGGGGCGGAGGGGGTGGTCCACCCCGGGCGGCACTTTATGGGGGGGGGGCGGCAAATTTTGCGGCACTATATACGGGGCGGAGAAATTAAATAACTAATAGGTATTGACTGTAAAGTTTTGCCGCCCTCAGCAAATGTATTCATTTGAATTACTGAATTTGCAGTCCAGGCAGGAGTTTACGCGATCAGAAAGGCTACGCCTAGAATTTCAGGGACCGTATTCACGACTCCATAAATTGAAATACCGATTCGCGAAACTATATTGCTGATTACCGAAGGTGCCCTGCTGTTCGCATAGTTATTAAGTTTAAGCGTCCCTAGAAAATTCTGTCCGGGGCGGTACTGAAACCAAAAGTTTTGTCATAAACAGAAAATTATTACCAAAATTCTTTTGAACAATGGATAGGTACAAAGGTAGAAAGTAAGAAAATAATGATTGAATATTCAAAATATTATGGTTTTCTTAAGAACTTTGCAGCCATTACGGCGGGTATATACAAAACAACCATTCAATAAAAAGAAAACACTTGTTCACATTAAAATGTTTTCCAAGAAAATGTACTTTTTGAACTTTTTCTTTGGAATTTTTGATTAAAATCAGTCACAAAGCTTTCAAGAAAACCAAAAATCATTGTTGAGTTGTTTTTCAGAAAAATAAGATTTGTTAAAATTGCTAAAAAAAATTGGGTTCGGGTCAAAATTCTGTCTGAGGAAAAATTCTCTTTTCGAAATTCAATTTTTCATAATTCAGTTACCAGTTTTTCTCTGTAAGGCGACAATTTTTTTTATGTCACATGACATGTTTCATGTATGATGGTTAGGGTCAATATTTACTTAAGCAAAATATTATGACTTTTCCCTAAAAAATCATTGAAAAACCCAAACAAATTTAGTAACATAAAACTGTTCTGTATTTCGATCTAGCTCAAGCCCTTGAACAGATTCTCTTCAAACTTTGAATTCACCTTTTTAAGGTTTGACTAGAAGGAAAATTTATGTTTTTAGCTCCAAAAATAACGGTATCTTTCATAAAACTGTTATATAAGACAAACTTATTTGGCTTTAAAACGACTAGTTAATTTTGTTCATGAATTCTTGTGTCCATAATAAGAGCAGAATTTACTTTTTCTTAAAATTTTGCTAGGCAGGATAAAAAAGCTGAATTTTGAAAAGCAGTTTCTTTCTCTAAACAACAGAGAAAAGAAAAGCAGAATTTTGAAACCAAAATTTTGACTTATTTTCAAGGAAATTGTGTGACAAGTGGCAGGTACCGTTACTTTTGGTTTAAAAAAAAGAAAAAAATATATGAGAGGGATGACCAAAAACTAATATATACCAAGTGTAAAGAAAATCCTTCCAGCCGTTTAGGTTGTAGCGGAAGGGACAAACAGACAGACAGAATTGTGAGACCCACTTTTCGTCTTCCCTATCAATTAAAATCTCGAGTTCGACGATGAGAAATCACTTGAGATATTTAACAAAAAGTGGAAATTTATAATAAATAAATTTAGCTTTGCCGAAAAATTGTATTTATTTTTTTTGGTTTATATTAGTAGATTTTTATTTTTTTTAATTTGAATATTTACAAATTTAAAAGGGGCGGCAGAAACTCACGCTACGCCACTGGCCATCACAGTATAGTTCGTCCCCCTCATCTGTGAAGCCATCAACTGTCGATGTGTAAAAACACTCAAAAATTGCAAACATTTTGAGATTGAGATGAAGGTCAACGCTGTGTCAGCGTAAAGATGCAGTCAACGCGTTGTTGAGTAGTCTGTCATAGTGTCCTAACTGCGTTGACAGGGCGATTCACGGCCCACGAAAATAGTCAACGCATTGACCCTTAAAATCGTGTCAACGAGAGTGTCAACGCAGCCGTCAATGTATGGACAGTATTCTGCGTTGACGATCACACGACAAGACAACTTTGGGACAGAATTTTACGTTATTTTGACGTCAGAGAGTCAACGCGTTGACCATTTGCGTTGACCGTCTAATCATAGCTTAATAGTTACTGTTTCATAGCTAAGTATTTTTCAAAGCCAAAAATACACTTTCTAATTTCTTATTTAAATATATGTATTTGCAACAAATTTTGAAAATGGTGATTTTCTCAATTGTATTTTGTTTTCAAAAACTGAACAAATTACAATTGTTGTCTCAAGTATTCAATGCTCTTCTACCAATTTTTAATCAAAAACTAAAAACTGGATGCACAGTTTAGTTTTTGAGAAAATAAAAAATAACAAAAACTACTTTACGAATTAAAAAGGATGTAAGCTGTAGGGTAGCAAGAAATCATCATCATCACGTGTCCTGTGAACCCGGTTGGGGCATAGTGCGTCAAAGAAACGTCTCCATCCTTCCCGGTCTGCAGCAAGGTATTATAACTGTGGCCACATCTTTCTCTGTGATTATGCTTCTGCTAAGACAGTTGATTTCCATGTTGTTCTTGTTTTTCCAACCCACCGTGCACCCTGAGGATTCCATTCAAAGGACTGCTTTGCAATTTCAGCGTTTGGTTTCCTCAGTGTGTGACCAATCCATTGCCATTTACGCTTTCATATATGTCGACGTCCAGAAGCTTTTAACTTGCCCTGCGACACAAGTCTTCGTTTGATAAACCTAGTGACCAGCGAGTTTTTAGAATATGGCGTAGACACCAATTCACAAAGACTGCAATTTCCTCAAGATGATAGACGTGACTTTCCAGGTTTCGCAAGCATATAACAGCACGGATTTGATATTAGATTCGAAGAATCTCAACTTATAAGCCAGGAAAAATGGACTCCGAGGTTGAGAAAATTAATACATGAAATATTTAAATTGGAATCGACGCAGAATTGCAACCTCCTTAACATATCCAAAGTCCCCCAAAATCCCCATATTGGCTTTTTGTGTAGATGCATTTGAACAGATGCAGACGGGGAGAACTTGGAGGTCTATCAAACTAAAATATTTGTTTTGGTACAACCTAACCGTATGATACATGCTTTAAGGGAAGTTTTAAACGCTGAATCTAAAGAAACTAAATTCAAAATGATACAACCACAAAAAAAAAATTATAGTCCTTCTTATGTAGGTAATGATGTTTTTTTTTCAGGGGAAGGGCAAGTGCAGAATGTTTATCATAAGACCCAAAATATACTTTTCGAAAGGATTTTGGCATGTTGAATCCGAATCCGAACTCAAAATTACTCTAACACGCCACGTTTTTGAGATATACCAATTCAAAAATGTCAAAAACCGGTTTTTTGTTGAATTTTTATTTCACAGAAATAAATTATTTTTAAAAACTAATAACAAGACCTGAAAGAACTATATTTCATCTTTTTAAATCATTTTAAACCTAGTCCAGACAATCTAAGCTAAAAATACCCCAAACATGATCAAAATTGCAACAGAAGCTTTTTTGATGGACTTTTGCTCAGTATCCATTACTGAACAACATATCCAAAATCGGACAAAATCCGTCCATGGGAACACACTCAAAAACGGACTTCAAAATGGCGGATTGATTTGGTTGCTGTTTTTGGTTGTTATTTTTACTAAGCAGTTTTTTACTGTTTTTTTGTGCAGAAATCAGTTGCTTATCCTAGGAGAGGGCTTACCAGTCATGATATTCCCAGTCACCCCCTCCCCTAGTCATAACCCCTCCCCCATATCCTACCTCCAGAGGAAATAATGGATACTTCGACTATTCACTTTAAGTCTAAGAAACTGAGGGAAAAAAACACCCCCTCCCATTTACGACCACCCCTCTTTCAAAACCCCCTTCCTTTAAAACCCCCTCCACCCATGTTCTCGTCTTAACAATGATTTCATAAGAGCCCAAGAGAAAATTATAGACACGACAAAATATTCTTCTATAGTCAACAAATACTGAACAAAAATACCACAGTAATGACGCAGCCAAACTAGCCCCTCCCCCATCAGTCATGAGCTCCCAAGTGCTTCTTAAAATTGCAGGGTCTTATTACAATTAAACGTGGACCTCTACAGAAAGGACGTATATCAAGAATGACGCGAAGCACGGTACAAAAAGACCAGTAGATATATTAAATTTGAGCTTTTTTAAAAAAAAGTATTTCGAGTCAAAACAAACCAATAAAGCTGTCCAAACATCAATATCGTATATCGACATTCTTAGCTTCAATTTGGTACCCCCATAATACTTAACCTTTTTTTTACTTATGCACAGGATGCCAGGACAAAGAGGCAGAGGAGGGCTCTTTCCACTTCCTCTGTAAATGCCCGAGCCTAGCCAGAACAAGGAAAACAGCCCTCGGAGAATATTTTTTCGACGAACTGGGCGATGTCTCTCTTTTGCCACTAAGGAGCATCCTGAACTTCATTCAGAGCTCAGGATGGTTCAAGGAGGCACCCCATTACCAAAACTTCCACTAAATCCCTCCTCTTGCCACTCCTATTCCTGCATTACCCACAACCTGGGGAGCACAATGAATCCATTGAGATCCGAGTGAGGTGATACGGCTTGCCGCACCATCACCCCTTCTAACCTAACCTAACCTTTTTTTACCAAAGCTAACTGAAAAAGCTAGCCCAATTCATGGTTTTGTAAATTTTTGGACAAAATCTACCGGTTGGTTTCCTGTTTTTCAAAAGCTACGAGGAGATATGAACCTTAAACTTAAAGTCGCATCCCAGACTTAGTCATGAAGTTAGTTGGCAAATAGAACAGTTTCAAGCCTATCGAACAAGCAACCTTTAATAATTGCCTTGTTTGGTTAATTGCTGAAGAAACAAGGATCTTCTGTAAGTAACGCAAATTGGGATGCTGATGTGGACATTGTTTGTACCGCAACTCATCTTCAGAACGTGTTCATACCACTGTGATAGAAGACGACATTGATCTTCTGATTTTGCTTTTTTAGCATGCAAAGGACAATGAGATCTAACTAAATCATCATCATGAATAAGGTGTGTTTCGTTTTTTTTTTTATTTTTTTTTATCAGTTTTTCTTATGGGAAAATTACGATTTGAGAGCAAATGGGTCATAACTGGGAGGGGGTCGTGACAGAGGATACCATGACTGGGGTATTTCATGATCAACTATCCGCAATTGATTTCAACACACAAAAACAGTTAAAATCACTGCGTAATGGATATAATAACAACTTAAAACAACACCCCAGTATATCCATCATTTTGAAATCAGTTTTTCTGAGTATTCCCATGGTCGAATTTTGTACGATTTTGGATATATTGTTTAGTAATGGTAACAGATGAAAAATCAATTAAAAAAGATTCTGTTGCTATTTTGGGAGTGTTTCTATCTATACTCGTGAAGATTGGTCGCGTCTATCATATTCTCTAGGGCTCTGAAGGAAGTGGGGGGGTAATAAATGGGGAAGGGTCATGACTGGGGGAGGGGGTAATGACTCGAGAATGTCATAGCGGATCCACCAGTGATAATTAAACATAATTAAAAGGAAAAATCACAGTGTAGTAAAAATAACAACCAAAAACAACAAACCAATAAATCCGCCATTTTGAAAAGCGTTTTTCGGGGTGTTCGCATGGAGGGATTTTGTCCGATTTTGGATATGTCTTTCAGTAGTGGTAACTGATCATAAATTAATTTAAAAAGCTTCTGTTGCAATTTTGCCCATGTTAAATCATGCCTGGACTAACCTTTTTAAAATTCTTTTTCCTCCTAAAGATATTGTAAATTCAAGTAAATTATCCAAGAACTACTTAGCTCTTATAAAGCTCTTAATTGCAACAAGTCGCTGAAAATTCATTTTAAGAACTCCCACTTAAAATTTTTCCCGGTTAACCTTGGTGCAGTTTCAGATGAGCATGGTGAATGGTTTCATCAAGACATGATGCTCATAGAGCGAAGAGATATAGCGGGAAATGGTCAGAAGCAAAGCTGGCAGATTTTTGCTTGACAATTTTCGTCAGACACCAATGGAAAATATGGAAAGAAAAAAAGCTACAAACAGCTATACAGCTGCGGTTCGTATCTTGTGGAAAACCAAATGGTGGTCGCAGTCCATTTCGGCATTTTTAATACGTCGATTATCACACATTCATCCGGATGTACCTCGGTGATTTTGTTGCAAGTCCTGTGTTTATTAGGGTGGTCCTTATATTGGGTTTTTTTGAAATTCCAACTTGGATAGGCATAAAATGACTCCAAATAGAGAAAAAAAAATTTCCTAATTTTTTCAGATTTTTATTCCACCCCCCGTTGTATTTTAATAACTTTTTTCTATTTTGGGTCAAATTTTTAGAAAATGACCTCTATAAGTTCTGATTTTTGTTCGCGTGTTATAAGAATCACCCTAACCCCGTTATTTGAACCTTGAAGCGAAAAAAGGGAGACCAGGGGGGTGAAATAAAAATCTGAAAAAATTAGGGAAATTATTTCTCACTGTTTTGAATCGAATGAGGGCTATCCAAGACAATGTCCAATTTAAGGACCACCCCAGTGTTTATACACAGTCCCACCCAGTACTAGACGATTATCATTATAAAAGTCGACCAGCAATTCCCCATTTTCATTCCGTGACCCCAAGCCATATTTTCCCATCACGCGTCCAGACTGTAGTTGTCTGATTTAAAGATTTAGGGTCAGTTTTTTAGTGCGACACGCATTTTTCAATCAAATTAGATCCTTAATGATCAGCATATCATTAAGTCTTACGTAAGCTCTCAACTGATGCAGTTTGAACTGAAGTTTGCAGATCGAGCAAAGATAAATCTTATCTCTAATTTTTACTTGCGATTATAGGTACTATAAGGCAAGTTTTGGATTCGTGCAAAAAAAAAATTTTGAGATAACAATCAAACATGATATTACGATGATAGAGAACACCAAAAAAGTGGGTGGCACAATTCTGTCTGTCTGTTCGTCTACAGCCTAAACGGCTAGATCGATTTTCTTCAAACTTTGTACATAGTGGTTTTTGGTGATTATGCCCACAAATTTTTTTCATTTTTATTTTAGAATCAAAAATAACGCTACCTGCCATACAATTTTTTTTAGCAATTTTACATGATCGTATTTTTCTCAAAAACGGCTCGACAACTTTTCTTAAAAAAATTCAATAAATTTATTTTAGTAAAGGCTTTCTTTTGGTGGAATATCATTTTTCAGAAATGGTTATTAATGGTACCTCCCAAAGAACCATTTTTTTGATTTTTAATTTTCTTCAAAACGGTAAGACCGATTTCAATTATTTTTTTTACACAGAACCTTCCAAAAAATATAAATAGTTTTGTGTACCAAAATTTTTGAAAAAAAAATTTTGGATTTTTAAAAAATGTTTCAAATTTTTTTTTGGAAAATCAAATATTTCCGAAAACGACATGATCGATTTGTTTGAAACTCGGTATTTAAGACTTTTTTTGTACTCCATATAATATTTTTAGAAAAAATTTTACATTTATGAAAAAATAACGGTACCTTCCATACAAAAGTTAAAAAACCGCAAAAGAAAATATTTTTTTGCTTAAAAACGACTCCAACGATTTTGACAAAACTTTTTTCGTATACTTAAATTAGTACGATCTACTACCAAAAATTATAAAATTTTACACTTAGCAACTATTAATAGTACCTGTCATAGAACGTTTTTTTTTTTATTTTGAATTTTCTCGTTATCGGCTGAACGGATTTAGATGAAGGTTCTTATGTACAAAATTCAGATAAGATCAAATAATATTGCATATCAAAATTGTCAAAAAAAAAGTTTTTGGATTTTTAAAAAAAGTTTCAAAATATTTTTTTGAAAATTTGATATCTCAAAAACGGGTTGACAATTTTTTTTTTAAATTTTGTTTTTATATACACATAAATATATTCTTTAGATTTGCATACCAAGATTTGTTCTTAAAAATGTTTTAAGAATTTTATATCTATATAAAAAATTAATTTTTTTAAAAACCGCTCCAACGATTTAAAATTTTTTTTTCCATACAATCATATTCAATCAAGAATTAAGATGGCCATCTTTTTTTCCACATCCAACTGTCAGAAGAGTTGTTTTATCCAATTTAAAAGTCGTATTTCATGCTTCTCTACGTTTTTCTCTCATAATTTCCATGTTTTTATATACAATTTTCTAAAGCCCACAGTGTCTTGAACATAAGAGCAAGTACGTGCGACCCAGTCGTGCATTTTATTTTTTCTCAAGACAAATGTTGAAAAGTGTAAAGATAAAAATAAGACTCAACTGAGAACAGTAGCGCATCTATAAACTTAGAGAATTATACTACTTCCTTGCTTCCTTCAATTCACACAAATTTTTAGATTTTACATACAGAAATCAGATTCTTTAAATCAAAATTGCAAATTTCCCATAAATGAGGTGCCAAAAATCACGCGTGACCTTGAGCGACCTTGAGAAAGTTTAAGCCTTTATTACAAAGTTATCTAGGGCTGACCAATTTCTGATCAATTAGATTTTTTTTATCAAATGTTCCTTATATGAGGTGCCAAAGGTCCAGAGCGCATTTGCGGGGCAAGAAAAATTGATCACCTGCACTTGATGAAAAAATACCTCCAAAAAAGCTGAAATTTTCAGTTTTTTCACTTCTCCCGGAAATACACCTTTTCCGTCAAAATATAGCTATCCCCCACCTATCAACTTCAAAATTCCATTGAATGATAGCTATGATTTGGATGGATTTTCCTCCGGAAAAAAGTGATTTTATTGCAATTAGGTGAAATTTGGATGAAAATACACTTTTTCCGTCAAAATATCGTTCTTTTTCTATCTGTCAAGCTATCAACTGAAAGTTTGATGTGGACGGATTAAAGAAAACTTTCCCACACTTTCACTGTTTTCTACAGCTCCCGGAATCCAATTGAATTGGCCAACTCAGTTTACTTCTAATTCGGTTAAATTCGACTTGGAAATCATTTTAAATTTTGATTGAAGAAAATATTATCCACCACCCCTTAATTTAAAAGAAAAATCAACATTTTCTTCTTTATAAAAATATTTCCTACGCATCTGTAAACTATGAAATTACACCTAACAGCTTACTCCTATAATTTTCTAAAACGCAACAAAGTATTTTCAAGAAATCTTTCACATTTTGATAAACATGTTTTTTGCTGTGCAAATCTCATCTTTGGGTATAAGCAAGTTGAAATTTTTTCACATGTTATTGCTACCATTACTGCCGCCAGCTATTGCTCTTGAACCATTTCAATCAATTACATAATCCTTCCTCATCCTCTGCAAAGTAAAAGAAATACCTCACAATAAAAAAAATAGACTGAGAAATAGCTACGTTACGTACATACATACATATGCCCAATAGCACCCAATAACTTCCATAAAATTTCCTAACTGAAACACGATTAACCAGCGCAATCGGCAGATGAAAGTTCAAGTCAATGATAGTAGTGTTGAACAAGGCTTTCTGTAATGTTGCGCATGCGCAGAATCATATAATTTCAGCCAGTGCTGTCGGCTTAGATATTTAAGAACTTGCGGGTGGTTGGATGATTTAATCGAAAAATGTATCAACTTCTTTAAGGGAAACGCTATTAATGTAACAAAGAGACATCTTTTTTTAACATACAATCATCTATATCAAAAATAGAGCTCGCCTGTTTTAATATACCAACCTTTATATGGCTGAGTAAGCTTTATAAAAGTTTAAATTTTTGAATATTTTAATTAAAATTTGTATTAACAAAAATGTTTAAAACTCAAAATGCTTTTTCTATTAAGGTATCAAATAACTTTCCTAAATAACAAACGGCTTAAATTAACTCTCCACATTCTTTAAATTAAGTAAAAACAATAATGGGTAGATTTCAAATGTACATACTAGGGTGGTCCTTAAATTGGACATTGTCTTGGATAGCCCTCATTCGATTCAAAACATTGAAAAACAATTTCCCTAATTTTTTCAGATTTTTTTTCACCCCCACTTTTTTTCACTTCAAAGTTCAAATAATGGGGTTAGGGTGATTCTCATAAAACGCGAAAAAAAAATCAGAACTAATAGATTAGATTCAGATGAAAAAATCGTTTAGGATGGGGTGTCTATTTCCCCCCGTTCAGGCGGGAGGGGTCATTTTCTAAAAATTTGACCCAAAATAGAAAAAAAAAATATTAAAAAACAATGGGATTACTTACAATGGCATCCTATAGGTTTTTTAAAGCCATGATGCTAGTCCCTAATATGTTTTTTAAAACAAGCTTTTATTGTAAATTGTTTCTGAAAAAAATAATTTTCAAACGTAAACAATTATTATTTTTGTTTTTATTTCTAAGCTTAAAAATTATTTTTTCAAAAACTATTAACAATAAAAGCTTGTTTTAAAAAACATATTAGAGACTAGCATCATGGCTTTAAAAAAAAAGCTATAGCATGCCATTGTAAGTGGTCCCGTTGTTTTTAAATAATTAATTTCTACTTTGGGTCAAATTTGTAGAAAATGACCCCTCCCGCCTGAACGGGGGGATATAGACCCCCCCCTTCGATATGATTTTTTGTTCGTCTGAATCTAATCTATGAGTTCTGATTTTTTTTCGCGTGTTATAAGAATCACCCTAACTCCATTATTTGTACCTTGAAGTGGAAAACGGGAGACCAGGGGGGTTAAATAAAAATCAGAAAAAATTAGGAAAATTTTGTTTCTCTATTTAGAGTTATTTAATGCCTATCCATGCTGGAATTTCAAAAAAAAAAACAATATAAGGACCACCCTAGTACATACATATATCTGTTTATTTATTTTATTTAATTTTTAAAATTGTATCTTATAAAGAGTTTGCAATGCACTGCAGCACATTTGGACTTGTCTTGGAAAAAAAATCTTAATTGCACATTTGTAGTACACTAGTCAACAAAATTAAAGGAACAAATATTTTTTCAATTTTTGTTAGCGTTTTTTGAAGAGCTGTATCTTTGTGACGAGTGGTCGTATTGAGTTGAAATAAAAAGCATTTTACAGCTTTATGTTTTTTGTTTCGAGATTTGTTTGCAAACAAAATTTATTGAAGTACCATTATTGCGTAATGGCAAAAAATGAGACGAGACAACAAACATTTTTTTTTTTATTTTTCTTGAAGGCCCTCATTTCTATGGATAAACTTTTTTGAGTCAATTAAATGTCATGATTTGATACCTTGTTTATTCAGCTTCAATTCAATTTTTTTTTTGTTGTCGTACGATTTTTTTTGACATGGTTTATCTGACTTTGAATGAAAAAAGATACTTTTAGCTTTGATTACCAATATCTCACCAAATAATGATGTTATAAAAATTTCAAAGACAGTTTTGGAAATTTGAAAAAGCGTTTTACAAGATTTTTTTATGATTTTGTAGAAATTATTTTTTTTTACCGTTCACCGTTAGTTTAAAAAAAGTACTAAAAACCGACGCTTTGTGGTCTTTTCGTAAATCTTTTTTTTTTCTTTGCAAATATTGATTGCATGGCCTGCGTTGGTATGCAAATTTATAGACTTTTAAATCATCAATATTCTTGTTAATTTTCAAATTGATTCATCGAAGCGTTTTTCCTCACCAAAACTTCAAAGCCTTACAAACCAAGTAAAGGAACAAATTTTATTGTTCCTAAACAATGCGAAGTCGTCATCAAAATGACAAGAAAACCGTAATTCCAGTGGATTTTTTTTCACAATTTTGCATTAGTTAGATACTTTTTTGAATTAAAATGAAATAAAAAGTACGTTAAACAAAAAAATAAAAAAAATTAATTTCAAAAATTTTTCAAACAAAAAAACTTGATTTTTAAAATTTTTTTTTTTTAGAAAAATGTACTTTTTATTTCATTTCAATTCAAAAAAAGTATCTAAGTAATGCAAAACTGTGAAAAAAATCCACTGGAATTGCGGTTTTCTTGTCATTTTGATGACGATTCGCATTGTTTAGGAACAACAAAATTTTTTCCTTTACTTGGTTTGTAAGACTTTGAAGTTTTGGTGAGGAAAAACGGTTCGATTAATCAATTTGAAAATTAACAAGAATATTGATGATTTAAAAGTCTATAAATTTGCATACCAACGCAGGCCATTCAATCAATATTTGCAAAGAAAAAAAAAAGATTTACGAAAAGACCACAAAGCGTCGGTTTTTAGTACTTTTTTTAAACTAACGGTGAACGGTAAAAAAAAATAATTTCTACAAAATCTTAAAAAAATCTTGTAAAACGCTTTCTCAAATTTCCAAAACTCTCTTTGAAATTTTTATAACATCATTATTTGCTGAGATATTGGTAATCAAGACGTCCCTTATCTTGGCGGACACTTTTTGGCGGAATCGAATAATTTTGATAACTGAATTTGTAGCTAATTAAATGCTAATTTGTTGCTCAAACCAAAAATTTGTAGCTCGAGTACTCTTCGAGTTATTCAATTTTCCGCTAAAATAAGTCTGAAGTTAGCGGTAAAAATTTAAAATAACACTAATTTTACTTTTAATTTGTAACCTGAATTTGTAGCTAATTAAATGTTAATTTGTTGCTCAAACCCCAATTTTGTAGCTCTAACGGTTTTTCAAATATTCAAAATTTCGCTAAAATAAGACTGAAGTTAAATTAAATAAAAAATAAATTGGGTGGCGCAACAGCTCGAGGAGAACCAGGGCCTAGTGACTTACAACTCACAACCATTCCTGTGTGCGTGTTTGTTGGGCAGGAATGGAGGGGACCTACAGTTTTTTGCCGAGTCCGAACGGCTAAATGAGAAGCACTTTTTCATGACAAGTATACTCTTGAAGGATTTGTCAGTTCCTCGCAAGAGGCAGTACCTCGAATAAAACATTTCTGTTTTTTTTTTAGGTGGCACGGCTGGGAATTATAGATTTTCAATGTTTTTTTTTGCGAAAATGTGAAGCATATCCTATGCTAATTTGTTGCTCTAACTAAAAATTTGTAGCTCCAACGGTTTTTTTGGTACTCAATTTCCCGCTGGCTAAAAAGTTAGCTAAAAATCAAGCCCTTAAAATCTTAAAAAATGACAAAATCCAAAATTTTTTTTTGCCAAAATTTGAAGACTCCTCCAACTAGATAAGTCACCAAACCGCGATTTTGTAGCTCGCTTGGTTTTCTTTGCATTCAATTTCCCGCTAAAATAAGACATTACCCCCTGTGTAACGGACAAAATTAAAAAAAAAAAATTAATTAAAAAATTTTTTTATGTCAGAATTTGTAGCTTTTTAAATTAAAATTTGTTGCGCAAAAATTAATTTTGTACCTTGAATAGTTCGTTTTTTATTTGAAATTCAAATTCAAAAATGAGCATTTCCGGTTTCACTAACATAGGCTCGGAAAAAGGCCAGCAGAATCTTAAAATAATAGATTTTCAATGTTTTTTTTTTTGCAAAAATGTGTAGCATAGAGCAACAAATTTTTAGTTAGAGCAACAAATGAGCATAGGATATGCTACACATTTTTGCAAAAAAAAAAAACATTGAAAATCTATTATTTTAAGATTCTGCTGGCCTTTTTCCGAGCCTATGTTAGTGAAACCGGAAATGCTCATTTTTGAATTTGAATTTCAAATAAAAAACGAACTATTCAAGGTAAAAAATTAATTTTTGCGCAAAAAATTTTATTAATTTAAAAAGCTACAAATTCTGACATAAAAAAAAATTTTTAATAAATTTTCTTTTTTTAATTTTGTCCGTTACACAGGGGGTAATGTCTTATTTTAGCGGGAAATTGAATGCAAAGAAAACCAAGCGAGCTACAAAATCGCTGTTTGGTGACTTATCTAGTTAGAGGAGTCTTCAAATTTTGGCAAAAAAAATTTTGGATTTTGTCATTTTTTTAGATTTTAAGGGCTTGATTTTTAGCTAACTTTTTAGCCAGCGGGAAATTGAGTACCAAAAGAAACCGTTAGAGCTACAAATTTTTAGTTAGAGCAACAAATTAGCATAGGATATGCTTCACATTTTCGCAAAAAAAAAACATTGAAAATCTATTTTTTTAAGATTCCGCTGGCATTTTTCCGAGCCTATGTTAGTGAAACCGGAAATGCACTTTCTTAAGCCTTAACTGTAAATAAAAAATTATGCATAAAAGATACAAAATTTATTTTTGCGCAACAAATTAGCATTCAAAAAGCTACAATTTTGGGCACTAACACAATTATGATTTTCAAATTTTCGTCCGCTAACTTCAGTCTTATTTTAGCGGAATTTTGAATATTTGAAAAACCGTTAGAGCTACAAAATCGGGGTTTGAGCAACAAATTAGCATTTAATTAGCTACAAATTCAGGTTACAAATTAAAAGTAAAATTAGTGTTATTTTAAATTTTTACCGCTAACTTCAGACTTATTTTAGCGGAAAATTGAATAACTCGAAAAGTACTCGAGCTACAAATTTTTGGTTTGAGCAACAAATTAGCATTTAATTAGCTACAAATTCAGATATCAAAATAATTCGATTTCGCCAAAAAGTGTCCGCCAAGATAAGGGACGTGTAATCAAGGCTAAAAGTATCTTTTTTCATTCAAAGTCAGATAAACCATGTCAAAAAAAATCGTACGACAACAACAAAAAAACTGAATTGAAGCTGAATAAGCAAGGTATCAGATCATGACATTTAATTGACTCAAAAAAGTTTATCCATAGAAATGAGGGCCTTCAAGAAAAATAAAAAAAAAAAATGTTTGTTGTCTCGTCTCATTTTTTGCCATTACGCAATAATGGTACTTCAATAAATTTTGTTTGAAAAAAAATCTCGAAACAAAAAACATAAAGCTGTAAAATGCTTTTTATTTCACCTCAATACGACCACTCGTTACAAAGATACAGCTCTTCAAAAAACGCTAACAAAAATTGAAAAAATATTTGTTCCTTTAATTTTGTTGACTAGTGTATTTTCAACAGCACTGTTTTCAGCACCCCTATGTTGAGTTTCTGCACGATTTTTCTTGGTCAACTAAACACACATGTTCTGTTCTGATCTCAGCCAAAGTGGGCACACAAGATGCAGTTAAATTTATGACAGAAAAAGATTAATTCAATAAATCACCAATAGGAGGCCGAGGACGTCGACAAGAAGCCACCGCGCCGCCGCATCTTATAGCACTCGCTGACCAATGGATAGTGTTAGTGTTTGCACTGGTCTCAGCTTGGCCATTTGCTTAACCTATTACTGTCGCTTCCTTGTATTTAGAAAATTCCTAATCCCCCTCTTCATCATCAATGAAAAAAAAAACTGATGCTCCATGATGGCATGAAGTGAAGTACCAACCTGTGGAATGTGGGCAATGCAATGAGTACCTATGACCATCTAGTCGGGGGTACATTTTCCTCCTTTTGCTTTTATTTTTCTGTAACTTCTTTCGTATACATATTTTGTTTGGTTACTGATTATTTCTGGCCATAAAAGGTTTTAACAATATCGCAACCGCGAAGCTTAGAGTAGATTGCTTATGTTTCTTTGGAGGTAAACACCGATGGGTGCCAATGTAAGCTAACTAACAAAGCAGTTGACAAGGCTAAGCCCCATACAAATTGAGAATGTTGACTCAAAACGTCAACACACCGTTAGACTTAGGGCAGCCCTCTAGGTCTCCAGGGAGTAAAAATTCTAAACGTTCTCACTATTTACCTACAGTAGCTGCGTAATTGACGAAGCAAAACGATTTGGGAGGCCTTCGGCGGATGAGATTCTTGTCTTTGGTCCCAAGTTTGTGGTGCGACGACGAGACGTGGTGTTGGTATAAAGCTGCGGCTGCCAAATCCGATTAAAATCAATAAGCGTCGGATGGTATTGCAATGCAATGCGGGAAACGGTCACAGAATTCCATAACTGAACCGCCATAAACTGAATCATAATCGCAGCAATCACATGGAGCGCATAAATCTCCATTTATGCCGTCCAGGCACTTGCCCGGACCCATGGCGATGGCGGCTATGGGGAATGGTCATTCCGATTGCGTGCAACATGGTCCATTTAATCTGTCAATGTGTCAAATGGGGATACAATCTTGAAAGGTTGCTGTATGGGATTGCATTTGAAACGGTGATTAGGTTGAAAATATCAGTGAAATGCTGGTGGAAATATTAATGGGATTCTTATGGGAGAGGAAATAATACCTACACAATGAGTGACAGATTATCACTTCGGTGACAATGTAGCCCTTCAACAAATCACTATCACTGGGATAATTTATAGTGATAGTTTTGAGCCTTTATTGAAATTGATATTAGGTTAAGGGAGGTGTTTAAATAGACAACCATCTTAATTTTGCACGTAAGCCCAAAAAAAATTAGATTTTCACATATATGTTTTAAAACTAGGCTTGAAACCGTAGTGGGCTTACTGTCCTAAGTCCTAAGGTAAAACAAGGTCCTGGCCTTCCGGGTTTGGGGTTTGGGCTAGCTTTTCTACGACTTAAAAAATTTTCGGTTATGAAAGAGACACAATAAGTCTCGGATAATGATAACCCTTAAATGGCAACCACACCATAAGCACGTCAATCGATAACGGCTTGAGAGTATGTGCTTGGAACGTGAAATGCCCTAAAAACATCAGGTGCAACGTGCAACTCAAAAACTCTAATCTGTCCTCACGTGGTATAAGCAGACATTACCGAAATACAAGATAGGATCAGGTATCATTAGGACCATTTATTACAACTGTGATGAAAAACCGCACATTTTAGAATGAAGATTCATATTCATCGTGGGGGATAGGTTAAGACGCAAAGATATCGGTTTTTAGCCGATAAGTGACCGCTTGGCTGTGAACTGTGATTAGCATCAAAGGCAATTTCCAAAATATGTACAAGCTTAATATGTATAGACACACGCCCCTCACAATAAAATTTGATTTGGTGACAAATTTAGGGAATCTGTCCGAAAAAACGATGTTAAAATTTTGCTCGGGGACCAAAAAGCCCAAATTGGAGAGGAAAACACCTTCGGTGGATTAGTTGGTAAACGAAGCCTCCACGAAGAGATATATGATAACGGCCTCTGATTAATCGACCTAACATAAGCTCGTAGTGCGGTATGATAAGTAGCACTAGGTTTCCACGGCTAAGAATCCACAAAGCAACCTGGTGCTCGGAGTTGGTTACCTCAGAATTCACCAGAGCCCACAGTGAGTAGATACATACAACAAATTCTCCTTTGTGAATTCACCTACCACAGACGCCAACAAACAGTGATCCCATCAGCATCAACCTCCTAAATGGTTATCAGGAAGATCTAGAAATAGAACAAGAAGACAATCCACCTCCAGTCAATGAAGAACCAGTGCCACCACCTAGTATAGAAAAGTAGGTAGGCTCTTAGCTATAAAGAAGCATAAGAACAACAAGATCAACAATGGCTTACCAGGGGAGCTCTTAGAGCGCGGAGAGAATGTGTTAAAAGGCCTCATCAATTAAGTTTTGATGGAAGGAAGTATACCCGATGACTGGTCTTTCAGGTCCATATGTACCATCTACAATAAAAGCAATCCCATCTCCTGCAAAATCAATCGAGGCATATCCCTGATTAACAGAGGACTCAAGCGTCCACAAGCTTTCTTTCAAAACGAACCTCTGTCTATCAACTCCTTGGCTCACCACCCCGTGGTTAACATCGGGTGCCTATAGTACCTTTAACTGAAAATGGGGTTCCAATCCCTGTAGACGGTTTTAGGCGGTAGCAAACGAGAGAGGGGGAGGAGTAAATTCCTGGCAAGCAACATTTAAACAGATTGACCACATTGCGATCAACGCAAGGCACTCCTCTAGTATCAAGGTTGTCCGAACTTTCCAAGGAGCCACCGTTGACTCCCACCACCACCTCGTGGTGGCCAAGATAATGCTACGGATATCCAGACCAAAGCCAAAACAAGGAAATACTGTGAGGAAGTTCATCGTCAGACGGCTACATTTGCAAGAAATCACCAGGTCCTTTTCCAATCGAGTCTTTCGCACGCTCTTAAATAGCCCTATGCCGCCAACTGCAAGTATCGAGAACCAGTGGAAGAATTGCCAGGAAGCCTTTGATGTGCTGGGCCTATCATGACCACGACAACGAAACCACTGGTTCGACAAAGGATTCCGACAGGTACATGCAGCCAAACAACAGGCATACAACAGACATAGAAGGACCAGAGCTGTTCGTGAGCACTACGAGCAGAAGAGGAGGGAGGAAAATAATCTTCTAAGAAAGAAAAAGAAAGAGCATGAGAAGCGCGCAATCGAGGATATAGAGGTATGCCATTGCAGTACCAAATGAAGTTCGGAAGTTTTACAAAAAAGTAAAAATAGGCTACCAGGGTTACAAGGCCTGAACCGAAGCCCGCAAGGATGATCATGGAATATTGTAGTAGAATCGCAGTCGGTGCTGAGGATATGGAAAAATCATTTCTGCAAATTGTATAACGGCGATGACGAACAGAATTCCGCTTCCATGCAGATTGCACCCTTCAACCTGGATGACGTAGGCCAACCATTCCGTTCACCCGATCTCGACGAAGTAAAGATAGTTATATCTTAACTTAAGTCCAATAAATCAGCTGGAGCTGATGGCCTTGCGACTGAGCTATTCAAAGTGGCTGGGGATGAATTGGTTAGGAGTATGCACCAACTTATCTGCGGAATATGGTCGGAGGAAAGCATTCTCGATAAATGGAACCTCAGCATTGTTTGCCCGATCCTCAAGAAAGACGATCCTCTGGACTGCACCCACTACAAAGGCATCAGTTTTCTTAATATCGCCTACAAGATCTCCTCTGCCGTACTTTGTGAACGCCTGCACCCATTCTTCGATAACCTGATAGGTTTATATCAGTGTGGCCTTATGCCAGACAAGTCCACCATCGACCAAATATTCGCACTACTGCAGTTTTTGAAAACAACTCAGGAGTTTCAAATCGATACCCACAACCTTTTCATCGATTTTAAGATGAGCTGTATAGAGCAATATCTAGTTTTGGCATCCCTCCCAAGCACGAACTCATCCGTTTGTGTAGGATGACGATTGAAACGCGTGCTGCTCAACCATGATCGGGTTGAGGCCCTGGTCCGCCCCGAACTTTGCGCCACCATAAGTAATTAAGTAAGTAAGTAAGTACCCCAAATTAACGTCGACTACAAGATGCTATATCGTTGTTTTAAGAGCGTCTAAAACCATTCTGCAACTCTACAATCGGCAAGTAGTAGTGTGGCTTCCGGCCAGGCAGATCGACTATAGACAAAGTATTCAATTTCAGGCGAATTAAGGAAAAGATCAACGAAAAAGAATTTTAAGTCGAGGCCCACCATTGTTAGCAGCTCTATATGACGATGGCTGAACTTGGGATCCTTGGAAAACTGATCGAGTTGAGTCACGTGACACTGGAAAATACGAGGGTACAGTGTTCACCTATAGGGAAATTCTCTTCCGAACTATTTCAAACATGCATGACAAAACGTCATTGTTGATGACAACAATTTCGAAGTATTTAAGGAGTTTATCTACCTTAGAGTAAACATTCATTCCACGAACGACATCTAAGTGGAGATCCGACGGAGAATTACCCTAGAAAACCGGTGCTCCATCGGTTTGGCGCGATAAATGGGTTCACAACTCCTCAACCCCCACAACGAAATACGGATTGCACGCTCTATAAAACCCTTTTACTGCCAGTCCTGCTTTATGGCGCCGACTGTTCGGCGATAAGCAAAAAAGGGAGAGCTGATACTGGGCTCTTTCAAAAGAAAAATCCTGCGGTGGATATTCTGTGTGTGAGGAGGGCAAATAGGGGAGAAGATACAAACGGGAACTCTATGAGCTGTAACAAGATGTGGATGCAGTCCAGAAAATCAAGATTCATTGACTGCATTGGCTCGGACACATAGAGCGAATGGACAATAATGCTCAAGCCAAGAGAGCCTTTGAATCTCCAGCCTCCAGGTTTGAGAGAACGTAGAAGACCGAACCTCCAGTTTAAGGACCAAGCAATCGCGGATGCCAGAAAGCTTGGTCTAGATGACTGGAAGCAGCGAACTAAGGATTATATATAGGATGGAATGCTTCCATGCCTCAGGCGGTTATCCTTATCTTTCTATACCTACATTTCACAGCCGCGGAGCGGCCTTGGCCTAGGTAGCCACCAAATTCTTGACAGATACGACCGTCAAAAATTGTTTTTGTTCTCGTTCTTAGGACCTTTGGGTAGCTGCTTGAAATTGGTCAGAATTTATTTCAGAACCTGTCTTCAGAATATCAAATCCAAGCTTGAAATTAAACTAATAAAAATATCGTTTATCTTCCAATACCACTTTCAGCTTAAACACAGAAACATACATCCAATGGATCTGTAAGGTTTTGTTCCACAATCTTGCTTTACCTCAACACAGTTTGTAAAATAATGTCCTTTTTCTAGGTATAATATATCATTCCCAACTTGACTTGAATAGTAATTATTGATTTCCTCTGCTACTTTTTTAACATAATTAGGTCGCTTGGAAAGCCTTCTGCTCCTATTTGCCTACTTTCATCAATAACATATTACAGCCATCAAGCAACCCAGCAATCATGTTTAAACTCCCAATCAGCCAACACTTTCTGTCAGCACTTAGTTTGGAAACTTGCCACTGACCATCACACCAACACGCTGCACCCATCCAATAATCTCAAGCCCGTTAACACCCACCTTGACTTGTCCCACTTTGGCATTTTTCCCCAAATATGCACCCAGTCATACGCTAATTGTATATTTTCCATCGCTTACAATAGAACCAAACAAAATTACTATCAGATGTGCTGAGCTCTTTAGCACCTATGATGCCTATGCATATGCCTATTTCTTATGCATATGGAGGCTTGAAACTTCCCAAGTGCCAATCAATGATTGCGCACAATGACTCGCCTACTGGAAGACTATAGTATCCACCTTGCTATTTGCTGCGACGCATAAATAACCATCATTTGCACATACCACGACCTGTAACCCACAATGGAGCCCCAAGCATGCATCATATACAAACATACGTAGTCATTGGCGGACCAGTGCAGTAGCATGGATGGCGCGGTGCCTTGGACCTCGAACCTATACCAGTATCATCAACCAGAACAACTAATCCAATTGTCAGTGTGACGTGTCCTACTTGTTCGTCCATTCAACGATTATTTCATTTGCAGCTTTCCAAGTATGCAACTTCGGCATCTTCGTCGTCGTCGGTCGTTTGGTCGTCCTCCGGACTTTTCACATATACAAACCGCACTGCATCATCTTGTCTCGCTGTTCAAACTATCAATTGGACAAAATGGAAAATAAAACCTTCCTTAGAGAGGGATACCGCTGCTTCTGTACGGCTTTTTAGCATCTCGAACTTTATTGAAACAAAACAATGCCAATTTAACTACTACCTGCTGCTTCTGCTGGTGATGCTTCAGCTGGTTGCTCCTCTGATGGTGAAGATGACCGTGGTCGCAGATTGCCATTAGGATGACCATTTTTGGACTTCTTTGAGTCATACGGCCTAACAGAAAAGTTCTAGACAAACAAGTTGTTTTAGTGCGCGTCAAGTAAGACATAGGTGGATTTGCTGTACAAGAACAAGTCCTTAGCTCATGGGGCCCAACGCCCAACTTCGAATACAACCAACAAAATCACATAGATGTGAGCATAGTTCTGGGAAGTCATAATAGCTCTTCCGTCAAAAATGAACTCCAAAACCAAGAATTTTTTTTTCCTTTTTTACTATCAGAAAACTGTTAAGGTTTCAAGGTCTTCCTCTTAGCATCTTAGCAATAATTTGTTCCTAGTCATAATCCAACTTGTTTGCCTTCCTTCCTTTAAGTTGAATGAAGATAAGTTCGGACAAATCAACAGATAAGTTGTGACAAAAGCAACTGTTCCTCGCATATGATTTTTTTTTAATTTTTCACATGGCTCCTTAGAAATATACATCCGTCCCTGAATAACAAAATCAAATGAGCGTAATCTCTGCAATTTCCTGCGCCTGCCACCAGCCTACCTGTGATTTGACCTTTTATGTTTGCGCCAAATCTAAACTACCGCACCGCAATCGACCAGACCCGCAGCCGCGGATTGCTTGTTTTTGGCACAAGAAATATCCAACCATCTGCTCTGCCCCAAGTCTTCGGTAACAATCGATGCGAAGAGTCAATGAAGAGCCCCGGATTCCTGAAAATACAAAAATTCGTAACAATTGCTCGTAGGCTGGTGGTATTCTCTTTGTCACCGCACTGAATATGGACGATTAACAAGTTTCTATTATATAGTGAAGGTTCCTACTAAAGGTAAGCGGTGGTAAGCACACAGTTTGCAACATTTACAGAAGCAGGTGGCTACTGTGGACCTTGTAAGGAGACTTTGATACTAAAATAAAAATGTAATTAAATGATGGGTTAAACTAAAATGGAAAGGAACGGACATTACTGATGAAGATCTGGGCCAGATGCGGGATGACAGATAAAAATTTCTCTTGGGCAATCAATTTGGCAAGAATCAATGATTGAAGTTTTAAGATGATAATCTTTAAAAGCTGAACTGAAAATGATGAGAGGTGAATCTTTCTAAAGAGGAAATAATTAAGCTTTTTCTTGAAATAGTTTTTGAAATAAGTTTTTTTTTTTAAACACAAAAGCTAGAGTGCAATAAGGTTACTAAAAATAAGTCTTTTCATGTTTTGACGTCACAAAATGTATCAAATTCACGGTTATTAATAGACATATAGTAAATAATTAATTATTTTGAAATTAGCCGCGTTGAGAAACTTAGATGCACTTTGGTATGTACTCAACCCAAACGTTTCCGATCAAATTGTATTGAGAAACGTTTGGGGTGAGTACCAAAAAGCAGTTTTAATTACTCTTTATCCGAAAATAATTATTAATTATTTATTAGGTAAGTTGAAAAATATTGCATATTGATTTTTAAATTTTTAAAAATGTTTCAAATTTTTTTTTGTCGAAACTCGATATGATATGATATGATATGTACCTATCTCAAAAATGGTTTGAGAATTTTTGAAGTTTAATTTTTATATGCACATTTACAATATACCTTTTTGCATACCAAAATTTTCCCTTCAAAATGTTTTGAGAGTTTTATATATGTACATAAGTATGTATAAAAATTGTTAAAAAAAACACAATTTTTCAATTTAGATGGCATTCTTTTTTCATGTGACAGTTCTTCTTCTGAAAACATAGAAAATTGATTTTGGATTACAAGAAAGAATAAAACCAGAAGAACTCAAACATGCACTCACTATAAACATCAAAAACTTGAAATAAATATGATATTTCGGAATTTAATTTTGGAATTGCGATTGTGTATTTTATGACTTAAGCTGGTCATTCGCTTTGAGACAGTTGTAGGGACGGTCGCAAGGTACGTAGAGATTTTCAACGAACTTCAGTACACCTGAGGTCCATTCACATTAGAACCTGTCAATTTTCCATAGAAAATTTCTACGACTCTTGGGGCAGTCCTTACGACTGTCTCAACGTGAATGGCTGGCTTTGGGAAGTCAGTTTTACTAAAATTTTAAATTAAAATAAATAAAGTTAAAATGGATTACTACAACACATCGCACAGTGGGACGAATGTATGGGAAAAACGGCAAAATTAATATCTTGTGAATAAAATAGGGAATTCAACCAAATATGCTTGAAATTGTATTTTAGCACTTATATCTATGATTGTAACCTAAAAACAAAGAAATTGATACACTAAAACTTATAAATCCAGGATATTTTATTTAAAAGAGTTGAGCAGCGAACTTGTTTTTTATTTTTATTTTTATTTATGATTGTTTGCTTATGTTTTGTTATATAGATTAGATGATTTTAATAGTTAAATGAATAGTTACACTAATTAATACTTGTATACATAAATTAATCACTATCGGCTTTCCGAAGAAGTATGCATATTACCAAAGACCGTATAATACCAAGATATTGCATCTAGTGTAAAAATTCGCAGTCAAAGCGCTAGTACTGTGACGACCCCAGTGGTGACCCCATAGATGTGTGAGTGAGAACCCCGTCTATGTATAAGTTTTACAATCGTCGGTGGCGCGGTCGCTGAGTCGTGGGTCTGCGGCGAATAAAGGCTTGCATGTCTGTATGTGTTATGTGAGTTCGAATGTGAATGAGGATGTGATACAATACGTGGGAATGTTTCCCTTCCCCCGACCGACCGCATCTAAAGCTGATTTTTGGTGGTTGGTTGAGATGCGGTATCTTGGTATTATACGGTCTTTGATATTACTAAGGTCTAATTCGACGGATAATCCTGAAATTTCACCATTGTTAACCAAATAAGGATCTATGTATATTTGGGTCACTTTTTGATTGAAATTTAGAACTTGATCGGATGTTTGAAATATAGGGATCTGACGTTATTAGAAAATAGTTAATCAAGTCGGTAATTGAGTTCACCCTTCAACTCTTTCGAGTATGATCCAACCTAGTTTTCCTTATCTCTTTGTGCCTTGCTTCCAACGCTTCTTCCGAAAGAACACCTATAGGTAGATCAGAAAACCTTATTATGTCTTTTGCATGGAGCAAAAGTTTATGTACACTGCTGGGCATATAGTACCAGAAAGGTATAGGTTTTTTGTTTCAAGAATTAGTTCTTCAAACGTGTCCATATTTACTTCTCGACCAGCAGCGAGTGTTCTCAAAATTAAACCAAATTTGAAGATGAGATCCTTATCTAAAACGTCGCGCAGTATTGCAATCATTTGTTGTACCATAACCAGGTTTGGGTATGTCCACCAGAAGTCCCATTTTTAGCTTAAAGCTTTCTTGAATATTTTTTTTTCTTTCATCAAACAGAAGCTTATGTTCTAGTCTACGAACTTGCCAAGTTTTAAATGGGATTCTGTATGATATGTGGAGAAGGTACTCAAAACACCGTATCCAACAGTGGAGAGATGAAAGGCCGAATTTATAATTCTCAACGTTTGGTGTTCGTTCTTCAACAGATGGTAGATTCATTTGTGAAGGTTTTGCTCCACAAATATAGCAGTTTTGAGCTGCATTCGCTCCACTTAATGTATTAATCACACTTCCATCTAGCATGGTTAATAACATTTTATAATTAATCGTAATTATTTAACCATCAACATCCATGGCTAAGTTTTCTAGTTCTGAAATAGTTTTTTTCAAATTTTTGCTGCTCATTTGTAACGAGGCTACTATTTATTTTTGAAAAAATTAGTTTCATGGGTCTGCATTAAAACGTAAAACCAGGTCTTGAATTAACCCAGACTTCACGGTTCATAGAAATATCAAGAAGCTTCAAAGGCACAAGAGCTGTTTCAAATTAAAAGCTGTCGGTAGCTTCCCTGGCGACAAAAAATTGTTTGTAATTGCTGTGGCCAGAACTGCCATCGAATCCCCACTTGCAAATAAGGTCAAAAGAATATCCAGAGTTTTCTAACCAATTTGAACACTGATTTGCTTTTGAGATTTGGACAATAATTTCCGCTGTCATATTCAAAAGGGGTTGAACATTCATTTCAGCAACCGTCTCCGATACAGCAACAGTCTCTTCAGGCAATAGTTCTGCCTTATATTTTTTAAGCTGGTAGAAGCTGGGAAAACAGTCCTTACTTACACTGTTGACGACAGTTCTGAGCAAAGTGTATTTCCGCTTTAACAATCCCAAGTCAAAAAATAATGCTAAGCTTTGTGGCAAAGACAAGACCTTATCACTTTTTTTAGGAGACTTTGAAGTCGCGATTTTAGCAGCATAGATTAGCTCTTCTTGGGTGTGTTGTGACACTAGTTCCTGAACACGTCGTTTTTTAGTTCGCTCACCACATTCTTCAAAACTTTTTTGAGGCCTTCCAACATTGGTAGTTCCCGGTGAATTGTGGTTTAACTAAACAGAAAAAGTTTGCTTTAGAATTTGGAATGATTTTTCAACTGAACTTCGAAAATAGCACTGGTTTATCAAACAAATCTTAACTTCATAGGGTTGTATTATTACTTACGGAATTTGAAAATCCGTCTGGTAAAGACAAATTAAGGTTAAGCCATCGTTGATTTTCCTTCATAAACCTGTCCTTCTTTCTCTGGCAACGCTGCCATTTTTGCTTTAAACTAACACAAAAAAGCCTCGAAATTTCTTCTAACCACGCATTTTCTCCTTCATTAAGCTCTTCCAATCCAAGTAACTGCTTAATTTTGTTGGAAACGTTTGAAACTTTCCTGGAATGTGCACTATCGAGCCATATTGTAACTAAGTCACCATACTTGATGAACGCAGTTGAACCTAAAAATGTCAATTTTCTTAAAAAAGCGCAAACTTGCGCAAGATTTTTTTCGCGATTCGGTTTATTAACACATTGCTAATGATAAAACAAAAGAAAACCCAAGACCCATATTTGACCATTTTTAGAAAACTCCACTTAAAATTTGAAAATATTTTTTTTTCTTATATCGCACTTACAGCCCCATTATTGACACGATTCAAAACTAGTTTTAACGTAAAACTAGTTCTATATAGTCTGGGAGCCCACCGTAGGATTACCTATCTCATCGCGGCCACGCAAAAATTGGATGCCAACCGATAGCTTTAGTTTAAACATTTACAAAACTGCTGGTCGGACAAGCTTTATCTGGTCGCAATGGTTAGAAAATGCACTTTTCAGGTTGCATTTTCCGCTAAATGTACCTTTAATATAAGCAACTTATATAAATGGGGTATCAACTGAAAGCTATGACTGTCCTCTACACGATACCATTGGTCGGACTGACTTTTTTTTGGCTGTTACGACGAGTTCGACTATTTTTTAAAAAATGGTCTTTTTTTAACACTGCGTCTTACATCAGGGAAAACTGAGTAAAATCATTTCAAATGGTTAGGAAAGTGGCCTTAACCACTTTTTTTTTCATTTTCGTCCAAGGATGCACAAAATCTCATTTTAGAAAAGTGGTCGGATTCGTGGCAACAGCCAAAAAACTCTGTCCGACCATTGCTATCGAGTAGAGGACAGTCGTAGCTTTCATTTGATACCCCATTTATATAAGTTGCTTTTATTATAGGTACATTTAGCGGAAAATGAAACCTGCAAAGTGCATTTTCTAACCATTGCGACCAGATAAAGCTTGTCCGACCAGCAGTTTTGTAAATGTTTGGACTAAAGCTATCGGTTATGGCATTCAATTTTTGCGTGGCCGCGATGAGATAGGTAATCTTACGGTGGGCTCCCAGACTATATGGAACTAGTTTTACGTTAAAACTAGTTTTGAATCGTGTCAATAATAGGGCTGTTACACTTTTAAAATCACCATTTAAAAAAAAACACAAACAAAAAATCTCTTTTTTTAAAAAAAACTCTTTTAATTTAAATACCTTGATTATTAATATTCTCCATTCTAAATTTAATTTTCACACGCGAAATATATTTGCACAGCAATTAAATGTAACACAAAAAATTACCTTATAACTCTTTATAAACAAAAAACGGAAAAGAGGCTATGTTCACGTGTCTATAACTTATGGACCTATAAATAAATGCAAACAATTTTTTTGCATTTTGAGCTTTCATATATTTGGGATGACTTACCAATTAATTTAAAGTACCGCTAAAATAGTTTTTTTTTTAATTTTTACCATGGATCGTCCCACTGTGCATCGCCCTTCCGAAATCGTCACTTTTGAAGATTAATGGGCAATGTGGTTCAGGTCCCGTTGTCTAATTTCACCTTTTTGGGCATTTTAACAAAACAATCATTGCAAAAGCACAAAATTCAGTTGACGCAGGTATAAACTTTTAGGCTGGCTAATGTGGTATACTAAATACCCCATTAAGAATTCTATACCACTTTAGCCCACTGCAAGTATATAGATTTGATGATTTTAAACTTAGCTTGAGGTACTTCTAAGCATTTGGTGGTGAAATTTGTGTTTTATTTCTACGGATGTTTTTGTCAAAATCGACTTTAGGCTAGAATCGGATCTACTACTCAGGGCCTATATCTTTTAAATGGTACATTTAAAAAAAAGAAAGTATTTTAACTTGTAGATTATTATGTAATATCTAAATATTAAAACCCTAAGCAAAATGTATGGAAATTCTTTCAGTACACTTTTCTCCGTTAATACTCAACGCAAAAGCATGAATTAAGTACTGTTGGAAAGGTTTTATCTAATTTAAATCTAAAAATAATTTGTCCATGTAGCCGTAAAGCTTGGAAATGGTTAATTGATTTTTTTGAGGTTATTGAATTTTATCTTTTTAAGGGTTGCGTTTAGAAGTATGAAATTTATAGCTTTCGTAAATTAAATTAAACAAATTGCAAATAGGTTTAACCTAAACGCAAATAAGTTTCACCCAAGCGCAAATAGATTTAACCCAAACGCAAATAGAATAATTAGCCCAATCGCAATTCGATTTAAACAAAACGCAAATATAGTTAAACTATATTAACAAATCATTTTAACCAAAACGCAAATTGAATTAACCTTAGCTTGATTTATTGTTCCAGGTGTACTTTTTGGGTCTAATGGATTTTGGTACTATCCATAATTGTTAAAAAGCCATTATTAAGGGATTGGCCTTTTATTTTTTCGGCTAATTCTTGGAAAAATGCGCAAATCTATAGTTGAATTTATAATTTAGGTGTTGGAGATTGATATACTGCTTATTATCAATATTCTTTACAATACTAACGTTACTATAATCACTTTGCATAATTTCTACTCTAAACTTATTTTTATAGAACACATACTCTATGTTTAATATGTTTTGTACTTATTAATTCTTTCATTCTTAAAATATCGTTCAGTTAATAAACATTGCTTTCTGTTAATAATATTCAAACGTGTTTCTTCTTAAATATTTCTTCTCTTGGCCAAATAATATTTCACAGGTTATGGGCCCAGGACCCAGAGTTCCATTGTGCTGTAACCATTTAAAGATTTTATAAAGAAGATTTTGAATTGTTTTAAATTTGGTAAGAACTTTTGAAGAATAATTTTGATAGATATGGCTGCGAGTCTTGCTACGATGTATAGTTCCTCACGCATGGAATTGCTGTCTAAGGAGATTTATGATACGTGGAGTATGCAAGCGGAGGCCCTTCTTACCAAGAACGATCTGTGGGGTTTTGTCAATGGACAAACTGTAAAACCTGAAACTGGTGATGATGAGATTGTGAAATGGTGCAAACAGGATCGAAAAGCAAAAGCTGACCCTTCCATCAGAGCTCAAGCTGATTCGTGGATGTGAGACCTCGCGAGCAGTGTGGTTCAAATTGGAGTCTATTTACGCTTCAAAGGTCCAGCGAGGAAAGCGACATTGTTAAAGCAGTTGATGCTTCAAAGGTTAGATGATGGCGGTGATGTAAGGGAAGATATGGCCAAGTTTTTTTTTTTTTTTTTTTTTTTTAATATTAACTATATGCCTGTAAGACCTAAGGTCTTTTTTTAATGCAACCTGAATTGCACGGCACTAGTTAGAAACAGTAGGACAGCAGTTGACAAGCTGGAAAGTATGAAGGTTAAAATCAATGGTGATCTGTTGTCCATTATGCTGCTGATGTATAGTCTTCCATCTTCATATGAGAATTTTCGGTGTGCAATAGAATCTCGTGATGACTTACCTACTGCTGAATTGCTAAAAGTTAAAATTATTGAAGATTGCGAAGCACGAAAACAGGCAACTGGAGATGTTATCATGGCCATTGCTGCTAGAAATGGAAAGGTGCATTCAAGACCCAACATAAACCTAGAGATTCGGCTTTGAAGACCTTCGATAAAAAGGTAAAATGTTTTAAATGTGGCATTTTAGGACACAAGGCAAATGTTTGTCCGAAGAAAAAGTCGGATTTTTCTAGAAGGAACTCCAAGCAATCAGTACAAATTGCTGACGATTCGTTTGCTGCAAATAATTCTACGGCTGAGGGTGTGAGTTACATGTTCTATGCGAAGGCTGAACCAACCAGGGCATGGATTCTCGATAGTGGTTGTACGTCGCATTTGTGTGGTGATGAAAGTCTCTTCGAGTCTTTGTATAGTTCGCCAAAAGCAAAACTGAATCCTGCAAGTAATGCAACAGCTGATGTCAAAGGCAGAGGAGTGGTACATTTATCGGTTGCAAGTGATAATGGTTCACGTTTGATTGCACTGAAGGAAACATTGTTTGTACCAGAGTTGCGGACAAATCTTATTTCGGTGGCAAGACTGACAAACAAAGGACATGAAGTCAAATTTGGAAAAGATGGTGCCATTGTTCAAGCTTAAGATGGTATTCTTAGTATGATTGCTGATAGGAGAGGTGACCTTTACATTGTTTGACAACAACCTGAATGTGCAGAAGTAGTTTACCAGCCTGATTGCTCCGAACTTTTGAAGTGGCATGAGAGGATGGGTCATTTGAACAGCAAAGACCTTGTAAAGCTGATTCAAATCGGTGTTATTCCTACGGTGGATACTAAAAACCATGAAAAATTGTTGAAATGTGCAGTGTGCTTGAAAGGAAAAATGGTGGCGATGCCATTTCCAAAGTCTCGAGAGTCTTGTTGAGAAATTTTGAAAGTAGGGCACTCTGATGTCGTTGGTCCATTTAGAATGGAGTCACCTAGTGGAGCAAAATATTTCGTGACCTTCATCGACGAATTCACAAGGTGGTGCGAAGTTTATTTTTTAAAACAAAAGAGTGGAGTTTCTGATGCTTTAAAACTTTATCAATCTCTCGTGGGAAGGCAAACTGGAGCGAAGATAAAATACTTGCAATCAGGCAACGGTGGTGAGTCTAGATTGAGTGCTGGATTTTGGTCTGAAGTGATTGCCACAGCTTATCATATTCGGAATCGTTGCACGACAAGCGGTCTGAATGGTGAAATTCCATTTCTGAAGTGGAACAAAGAGGATCTTCGTCTTGGAAATTTGGCTCGAAAGTGCATGTCTTGGATAAGAATTCTGGTAAGGACAAACTTGCGGCGAGATCTGTGGAAGGAATATTTGTTGGATACCCTCGTGAAAGGAAAGGATATCGCGTGTGGCTTCCGAGTAAACGTCAAATCATTTATGCCCGTGATCTAAAACTCCTATAGAAGAGAATCTGCAAGTGCCAAAAGAAACTTCTGTGTTGGATGAGCTGTTTGTTTTATATCAAAATTCAAATGCAGCTGGAAGCACACCAGAAGCTTTGCAGAGTCCAGTGAAACACGAGGTTGATTTGGTTGATTTTAGTTCAACCTGAATCACCTAAGATGTCAGAAACTCTCATAGAGAATTTAAGAAGAGCTCCTGGGAGGCCTCGTTTAGTTCGTACTGGAAGTAGAGGGCGACCAAGGAAATTATTTCAAAAGCTAAACCCGACGAAAGAAGCAGAAAAGTCTCATGGTCTTAGTGAAACTGATAATGAGGATGAACATTTTGCTGGGGTTGCTGAAATCAGTGTTGCATATGCTTTGAAGAGTGATGAATGTGAGGAATGGAAGAATGCCATGGAATCAGAGGTGATGAGTCTTCTCAAAAATGACACCTGGGAGATTATTGAAGACAATCAGAATAAAAATGTCGTTGGATGCCGGTGGGTTTTATCTAACAAGCATAGCTCATATGGTAAAGTTGAGAGACGAAAGGCTCGAATTGTAGCTAAAGGATACAGCCAGAAGTATGGGGTCAATTTTCATCAAACATTTGCTCCTGTGGCAAGGCTGGAAACGTTGCGTTTGTTGCTGGCTCTTGCAGTTCAGTTTAACATTAAAGTGTGGCAGTTTGACGTTGTGACAGCACATACTTAAATGGCACTTTGGATGAAGAAGTTACGACGAGAGTACCTGAGCTGTTAAACGAAATGCTGCGAAGAATTATTTCAAAACAAGGGGATAAATCGAACTTTGTAAAACAAGCGAAGGTGATGCTGAATCGTCTTAGTAATGGAGGTAATGCATGCAGGTTGCGGAAGGCTCTCTATGGACTACGGCAGGCTGGCCGTCAGTGGTATCTGAAAATAACCGAAAATTTATTGAGCTTGGGATTGAAGCCTACAATAAATGAACCATGTCTTTTTCAAAATGATTCTGAAGGTGAAATTATGTTCGTGCTAATATATGTCGATGACATATTGATTGCATCGAAGGATGTTAAGAAAACCTTGGAATTACGAAACCGTTTGCTGGAGGACTTTGAGATGAAGGATCTTGGTTTGGCAAACTATTGTCTTGGTCTAGACGAAAAAAAAGATACTAATAAAATAGAGCTTTTCCAGAAAGGATATATTCTAGGACTTCTGAAACAATATGGAATGGAAAAGTGTAATCCATTTGTGACACCTTCCGAAATTAACGTAAGTTTTGATAATTTTGCTAGTAATGATTCACAAAAAGCGTTTCCATACCGAAAGCTGATTGGTAGCCTGATGTATTTATCAGTTGCAACACGGCCGGATATCGCAAACACCGTATCGAGATTGGCACAATTTACAAGTAATTCAAAGAAGTGTCATTGGCAAGCAGCAAAGCGTGTTCTCGGATATCTTGCTGGAAGTGCCAATAATTATGGACTAGCGTTTACGAAGACTGATGCACCGCTAACTGGCTATTCGGATTCAGACTGGGGTAATTGTACTTGTTAAAATGAAATATTCATGTATTCATCAGCATTAATATTTTAATCACTGTACTTTCCAGTATTGTTTATTACACATTTCTTCTTATCATCATGTTCTTTCTAATTTACATAAAGATTAACAGTTCTTCAAACGCAATGTACTCTTCATATCAATATTGTATAATAAACTCTTCCCTTTTTCAAACGACCACCAAACAAGTAAGACGTATTTAATTTCACAGGTTATGGGCCCAGACCCAAGTCTCCTGCGGTAGTTGTTCAAATACGATTTCAATATAAGGTAGAATTTGTTTTTGGCGGATAAAAGAATTTATATAAAAAAACTTTTGCCAAATTGATTTGAGCTAGATTTATATTGACAAAAATTTGCTATTTGTTGGGTTTTGGTGTTTTGTTGTTTGCTGTGTTGCTGCTAGGATGGAAGGGGATTTATTTCGAGTTGAAAAACTTAACTCATCAGAGCAATGGAGCGTATGGAAGTTCCAGGTACGGGTTATGTTGAGCGCATGTGATCTTTTCGAGGTTGTAAATGGGGAATATGTGAAGCCGGTGACAACGGGGGCAGATAATTCAAAGGAACTGGAGTGGATCAAAAAAGACAGAAAGGCCCAGAAGATAATCGTCATGAGTGTGGGTGCTCAACCACTTATTCACATAATGAATTCTACGACGTCACATCAGATGTGGACCAAATTAGAATCTATATATGAACAAAAGGCGCTTACTAACATTCATCATTTACAAGAAAAGTTTTACAAATTTTCAAAAGATCCTCAGGAAGGTGTCGCTCTGCATATCTCAAAATTAGAAGCTCTGGTTCAGCAACTTAAAGAATGCGGGGAAACCATATCAGAAAATATGTTGATTACTAAGATTCTGATGACTCTGCCGTCCGATTTTAATCATTTTTTTACAGCCTGGGAATCGACAGGAGCAGCTGATAAGACTCTTGAAAATTTAACTGCACGTCTGGTGATGGAGGAGTCACGTTTAGTTTCGCAGCAAGACCAAGAAAAGCTGGCGGTCGGTAACGGTGAATCTTCAAGTGCTTTAGTAGCGAAGAGAAACACGAGGTTTCAAAATCAAAGCACTTCAAATCACAGGAAAGGTAAACCAGGGAGGTGCTTTGCATGCAAGAAACCTGGTCATTGGAAGAGGAACTGTCCAACGAGGGAAGTAAATGTGACACAATCGGGAGCTGTTCGTGAAGCATTTGCTTGTGCTATGGTCGCCAACAAGGGTACAGCCTGGGAATCGACAGGAGCAGCTGATAAGACTCTTGAAAATTTAACTGCACGTCTGGTGATGGAGGAGTCACGTTTAGTTTCGCAGCAAGACCAAGAAAAGCTGGCGGTCGGTAACGGTGAATCTTCAAGTGCTTTAGTAGCGAAGAGAAACACGAGGTTTCAAAATCAAAGCACTTCAAATCACAGGAAAGGTAAACCAGGGAGGTGCTTTGCATGCAAGAAACCTGGTCATTGGAAGAGGAACTGTCCAACGAGGGAAGTAAATGTGACACAATCGGGAGCTGTTCGTGAAGCATTTGCTTGTGCTATGGTCGCCAACAAGGGTACAAGACGAGAAGATTGGTTTTTGGACTCGGGTGCCAGTGACCACATGACCTTCAGATGTGATTGGTTTGTGGAGTACAAAGACTTTGACTATCCGCAATATGTTCGGATCGGTGATGGAAAAACTATTAGAGCTCTTGGATGTGGAGACATTAATGTACTAGCTTTCGATAACAAGGCCTGGGTGCCGAAGCTTCTTTCAAACGTTTTGTTCGTTCCAGAGATCCATATAAATTTGTTTTCCTCAAATAAAGCTCTTGATAGAAATTTACATCTCGTATCTGACAGCAATAAATGTGAACTTTTGAAAGAAGGTTCTACTGTGGCAGTGGGAGTTCGATCAGGTTCTTTGTTTAGGATGCTTTTCAAAGTTGAGCCATCTGCATCTGCGAATTTAAGTGTGAAATCTGATTCAATTGAAACGTGGCACGAGCGTTTTGCACACCAAGGTGTAAGCTACGTTCGCAAATTTTTAAATGAGCAAAACATTAGGTTCTTAGATGATAAAAGTTTCTTCTGTGATCCATGTGCCATTGGTAAATCTCATCGGTTGCCTTTTCATAGGAGTACCAGCAGGGCAACAAGTGCTGCAGAGCTAGTACATGGGGATCTCTGTGGGCCTATGCAGCAAAATTCAATGGCAGGTTCAAAGTATTTTCTTCTCCTAAAAGATGATTTTTCTCGTTATAGAACTGTATTTTTCATAAAAAATAAAGACGAGGTCTTCGACTGTTTTAAATCCTTTTTAAGGAAGGTTAAAAATGAAACTGGTTTGCCGCTTCAAACTATTCGGACAGATAATGGGCTCGAATTTGTAAATTCCAAGTTGAAACTTCTTCTGGATCAGGAAGGTATTTGTCATCAAACGTCGGTCCCGTATTCCCCCCAACAGAACGGCAGAGCAGAGAGAGAAATGAGAACTATCGTGGAGGCAGCTAGAACAATGCTTCATGCGAGAAATTTGCCATTAAAATTGTGGGCTGAAGCCGTTAGTATGGCTGTCTATGTGTTCAATCGCACATCTCCAACTGGTATAGAGGGTAAGTGTCCAATCCAGCTATGGTTAAAGAAACCACCAGAAAAAATGGACTTTGATGCTATGCAGGCATTTGGAGTTGAATGTTTTGCACACATTCCGGCTGTTAAACGTCAAAAATGGGATGCTAAGTCACGTGCTGGGATTTTTATCGGGTACTCCGAGAACTCAAAGGGCTACAGAATTTATTTTCCTGAAGTTAATAAAGTTGAGGTAAGCCGTGATGTCAAATTTAAAAATCGATTATTTTCAGCCCAGGACAGTGAGATTGTCTTCAAAGAATCTCAGCAGTTGGACACATTAAGAAACCTTAGTACTAGTGGTAGTGGAGAAGAAAACGAGCTCTTAAAGCCTGAACAAATAAAAGATCTGATTGATGATGACGTCAAATGCTTTTCGGATGAAACACCTCATACAAAAACAGTAAAACCTTTGTCCATCGGCGAGTCAACCACATCTATTAAAGAACGACTAAGAAGCACTGGCGTGGAGAGAGAAAATTTGATGACATCATTTGCGGAGTGTGAAGCCTTTGTTGCAACAGGATATGTACCAAGAACATATGAAGATGTTTTCAGGTCTCATGATTCTGAAAAATGGAAAATGGCAATGCAAGACGAGATTGAGGCTCTCAACAAGAATGGATCTTGGGAATTGGTGTTGCCACCACAGCAACAGAGAAAAATCATCGACAACAGATGGGTCTTCAAGATTAAGGATACTGCCACTAATGAACCTAAGCGATATAAGGCAAGGCTTGTCGTGAGAGGTTTTACTCAAGAAGCTGGTGTTGATTTTGACGAAATTTTTAGTCCTGTAGCTCGGTTTAGTTCCATTAGGGCTATTCTAGCTGTAGCTGCAAAACGAAAAATGCATTTAAAACAGATAGACATCAAGACAGCCTTTCTCAACGGTGAACTTAACGAAGTTGTCTATATGCATCAGCCACAAGGTTTCAATGATGGGAGTGGACGAATCTGTATGCTAAAAAAAAGCCTTTATGGGCTCAAGCAGGCATCCAGATGTTGGAACGTCAAATTTACAAAGTTTCTTCGTGAGTTTCATCTTGTATCTTCTGAAGCGGATCCATGCGTATTCATAGGTGACAGAATTATAGTTGCGATATACGTTGATGACGGGTTGATTGTTGGGGAACAGGAGCAGGACATCGAGCAATTGATATTGCACTTAAAACGAGTTTTCGAGGTCAAGGTGTATACAGCTAAATTTTTTCTGGGTATGGAAATTGATTGCAGAAGCGATGGTTCAATTTCCCTATTACAAAGTGGCTATGTGGATCGAATCTTAGAGCGGTTTGGGATGATGGAGGCTAACACAGTTTCGACACCTGCAGATGTTTCAAGGAGCAGCATCATAAGTACTTCAAAACCAGGTACTTTTCCATATCGCGAAGCAGTGGGGTCTCTTATGTACCTTGCAACTGGAACTAGGCCCGATATTAGTTATGCTGTTGGAGTTGCAAGTCGTCATATGGAAAATCCAACCTTTGAAGATATAACTGCTGTTAAACGTATCATCCGATATATCAAAGGAACCAAGATGTTTGGTATTATTTTTGAAATTAATTTTGAGCTTAATATTTTTTGTTATAGCGATGCCGATTACGCAGGCGACACAGAAACAAGGCGATCTACCAGTGGCCATGTATTTTTGTTTGGTACATCTCCAATCTCGTGGATGTCGCAACGACAAACGTGTGTCGCGCTCTCTACCATGGAGGCCGAGTATATTGCGGCGGCCCATGCAGCAAAGGAAATAGTTTGGCTCAAGCGATTGCTCAATGAACTTTTACCTGAAGGATGTGGCAAGCCAACACTTCTTATGGACAATCAAAGTGCTATCCGGCTCGTTCGTAATCCAGAGTTCCACAAGAGGAGCAAGCATATAGAAGTCAAATTCCACTTTATAAGAGAAAAGTTTACTGAAGGATGTTTTGAGCTTACGTATGTTCCTACTGATGACCAGACAGCTGATATCCTAACCAAGTCATTACCGAAACCCAGATTTGAATTGTTGAGATCAAAGATGGGAATAATTGAAACAAAGATAAAATAATTTTGTTTTGTATACCTTTCATAATATTTTGTATATCATAATATTGAATTATAAATTATGAATTATTATCTATTAATGCAGATGAAAGTGGGAGTGTTAAAATGAAATATTCATGTATTCATCAGCATCAATATTTTAATCACTGTACTTTCCAGTATTGTTTATTACACATTTCTTCTTATCATCATGTTCTTTCTAATTTACATAAAGATTAACAGTTCTTCAAACGCAATGTACTCTTCATATCAATATTGTATAATAAACTCTTCCCTTTTTCAAACGACCACCAAACAAGTAAGACGTATTTAATTTCACAGTACTGTTGATCGCCGTTCATATACCGGGTACGCATTTTTACTCAGCGGTGCAGCAATATCATGGAAGTCCCAAAAGCAACGAACTGTTGCACTTTCATCGACAGAAGCTGAATATGTCAGCTTACCTGAAGCATCGAAGGAAGCAATTTACTTGAGAAGTATTTTGACGGAGCTTGGACTTTCTGACTTCACTAAAACTATTATTTTTGTGGATAATCGTGGAGCACAATGTTTGGCAAATGATCATGTGTTTCACGCACGTCCCAAGTAACATTTTTCCTCTCATAAAACTCTTCCAGATTCTTAGTAGATTATTTTATGGGAGTCAAATATTCTCTGGTAGTCTACTACAAGATTCTTATACGATAGTTATGAGCGTTAAACGGCCTAGTTACTAGAGGCAATTTTCTATCTCATAACAAGAGTAAAAGATTTTATATGAGTTTTGATATCTCGTTAGCAGATTTTTATTTTTATCACGTCAAAAAACTATTTATTTTTGTAAGAGTATTTATCTTATGAGGGAATCAATAATATTATGTTTGACTTGTACCTAATATGGACATTATTATTAGTTGTTTTTCACACAATTGGACCAAAATTTGATTGCGGTTGAAAATTTACTATCTAATATTTACATTTTACCTCCAAAAAAAACAAAGCGCCATCAAAATAATGCATATTTGAATTATTTTTGTTTGTATTTTTTTTTTAATCTTTTTTTCTCATGTTCACTTTTTTGGCAAAAGAGTATCTTTACGCAGCACTTTGAACTGTCCCATGTAAAATGTTGAATATTTCATTACTTTTCCATTGATTATTGTCATTTTTTTTGAAAATTGTTTGTTTTTGTTTTTTACAACGCAGATATTTATTTATTGTGTGCATTTTGTTTTTATACTATTTTATTTTTCAGATCCTATAAAAGCTTTTTAGTAGATTTTTAGTAGAGTATAGCATAGCCACCGCGCATAGCCACTTTTAAGTGTTTTGCTATGGGATTATAAGCATTACAATATGGTTAACAGCGATCAAGTTTTATAATAAGATTATTATAAGACTTAAAGTTTATGCACTCCTACTAAGGGAGAAAAAACTGATTTCATAATAGACTTAAGCGTTGGGAATTTGAATTTGAATTTGAAAAGAGACGCAGTCTTATTATAAAATTACTATGAGAGTAATTAAAGTTTCATAACAAGATGTTAATTATTAAGTATAGCTATGGGATCTAAAAGAACCTTATGAGAGAGGATTTGTAGATTTCGGGAGCTTAACTCTGAAGAGTATGTTAGTTGGGGTACAAAACACATCGACATAAAACATCATTTAATTCGAGAGTCTGTTATTGCTGGAATGTTTACATTAGCGCATGTACCGACTACTCAAATGGTTGCAAATGTTCTCACAAAACCTTTGACTAGAGAAGTTCACTGGAGATGTTTGGATGGTCTTGGATTTCGAAAACAAGAAGAATTGTGTGAAAAACGTTCGTCTTGTGAGGGCGTGCTGGAGGTTGATATACTCCTTATTATCAATATCCTTTACAATACTTACGTTACTATAATCACTTTACATAATTTCTACTCTAAACTTATTTTTATAGAACACATACTCTATGTTAAATATGTTTTGTACTTATTAATTTACTATTATTAATTCTTTCATTCTTAAAATATCGTTCAGTTAATAAACATTGTTTTCTTTTAATTATATTGAAACGTGTTTCTTCTTAAATATTTCTTCTTTTGGCCAAATAATATTTCACATTAGGTTATGTCAAAATCAAAATGGTGAATTTTTCCTACTGTTATAAGCCTTCCATTTCTTCACCACACAGCTGGAACAACAAGTTGATCCCGGGTTAATTCAATTTGCGTTTTGGTTAAAAAAATTTGTTAATAGTTTAACTATATTTGCGTTTTGTTTAAATCGAATTGCGATTGGGTTAGTTCTATTTGCGTTTGGGTTAAATCTTTTTGCGCTTGGGTGAAACTTATTTGCGTTAAGGTTAAACCTATTTGCGATTTGGTTAATTTTATTTGTGAGTGCTATATCAAACAATCACTTTCTCCACTGGCGATTGTTCACTTTACGTGCACTTACTATAAGATTTCACAATCATTAAGCGTGTTCAGGAAAATGAGATCTCTGACTGCTATGTGTCAAAAAGCACGCCTATTGTCAATGAACAAATTTCCACAGCAGTCTGTCAATCTTTATGAAATTATTTGTGTAGGCACATAGAATAGTGCGAAAAATAATATTTAAAGTCATGGCTATTTTTGTAGAACTTAAATTATTTCTGTTACCTTTTGTATTAGCGATTGAATCGCTTCCAGTTTTCAATCCAGAATTAATATTCTGACGCTTTTTTTTGTGAGCAAAAAAAAATAATCATCCTTTGAAGTGTATGAAGGACAGCTCCGATGCTATTTAGATTACGAAGATTGAATCTGGCACCATGTAATGTAGTGCGGGGCCAAGGATGTCGTGACGCACCATGAAAACATACCTAATGAGTTGTTGTTGTTTCAATCAAAATCACTTTCAATTTAAATTTCATCAGCTGTCAAATCAGAACCTTTCATCGACGATGTTCACACAAAGCTTCACACGAGGCGACTCTTTTTGACGTCTACTTTTGTATCTCACTCTTACACCCCTTTAATGATTTGTTATTATCAAATTGATAATTGCTAGATATTAAATTCGATGTTTAAAAACCCAAATTATAAAGGGTTTGATCATTGAAAATAATGCAGAACGTTGGAATCACAAAAAAATAGCCTTTTCACACTAAATAGAAATCTCGATTTGAAGCAACAAGATTTCAAAATCGACTTGAACTGTTGGCACCACACATAATCAAGATTTTGTTTGACATTTCAAAATAATTTAAGTGCTCTTAGGAACTGTTAAAAAAAGATATTGCAATCAGCCAAAGTCTCAAGACACAATATCACATAATTTACTATTTCCCTCTTTTTTTGTAAACAAAAAACAAAAAAAAGAACCGGAATACATTACACTCATAATTCATAAATATTAAAAATCTCCTTTCCATCTTCTCTCTTCTATGGGTAATCTATATTATACGAAGGAGAGAAATGTGTAATAAAGTGTGATTGTGAATAAGCCATCATATGGCTCGTTTTACTATCATCGGGATCTGGATCTGGACTAACTTTTACATGTTGTCATACAAAAACAAAATAATGGGAAATTTTCAAATTTTTGTTACACGTGTTAAAAGTCAATCCTGATCCCGGTGATAGTAAAACACGCCTATTTTAGAGTAAATTTTGTGGTAAGCTACGTACTAGATTACGGATTTTTAAAATGTATGGGAAATCTTGTTGATTTCGATGCGATTTTGGGCTTTGGGCTTGAAATCTAGATTTTAATTCGATGTGAAAAGGCTATTAAGAATTCAAAAAGAATTGCTACAAAAAACGAGAGCTATTGCATATTTTTTGTTACCCTAATCATTACATTATTGATTCATTAACATAAATCTTCAATGTCTAGCCACTGTAGGTCCAGATTTGAAAAAAAAACTACAAATTTTATGGGATCCATTCAGTCATTTTATTTTGTATCCTATTCTGACACAGCTTTCCAAAAGAAACTTGCTTAAGGGTGATCACACATTTAACCCTTGTGTATTCTAAACAAATACATTTATCTGATTGCGTTCATAATGTGTATGTATTAAGGGATCCACTTAATTTAACTAATGACTTTAAATTTGTAAGAAACAAAATTCATGATGCACTCAAATTATGCAGCTCGACAACAAATTACAGTTTTCTAATTTCGATTTCAAATTAAAATATTTTCATTCTGGAATTTTGCCGGATGATGTAAAATACCTTCTCCATAGATGTGAATGGATAAATAAAACTAAAGCTATATAAGCAACATCATTCATTCAAATTCATCTAACTCAATTAAGCAGATATCATTTATATAAAAGAGTGCCTGCATCGGTGAAATTTAATTATACAAGAATCAGCCTTAAACCAAATGATGTTGATGATGCGTTTGCGCTTGCGCAGGCAGTTTGAGTCGACTATCTTGATCCGATCCTGATGCGATGAGGTATTATGTATATGTATTTCCTGGTAGCCTTCAGGCCAAGTAATTACTATTCTTTAGTTTCTAATGGAGAAATACTTTTGACACCCCACATGACATTCTTGAGAATTAAATATGACACAAGGTATATCTGTTGTGATGAGCGCGATTCCCTATTTCAAAGCCCCTATATAGGTAAATGCATTTTTCATCATGATGGGCTGAAGAAAAGACCCCGAAGCGATTTATTTTCATGTAAAGGGAAGAAGTTTCACCACTGAAATTAAATTAACCTCAAACGAGAGATGCGTGTCAGAAAAACATATTTTTTTCCCAAACAAAAATGTTTTCAAACTCCCTATTCCTACCTATAGATACCTTAAAAGTCCAAATTGAATAGTTTTGTTCATGCCTCCATGCAAATAGAAAAATTTCTATTTTTTCTTATTTTCTTTTGTTTTTGTTTTGTTTTATTTTTTTTTTTGTACTTGGGAAATGAGCTTAATATCTGTCTTTCGTCGGCCTTCTTTATGAACGATAAACGCATACACCTGTCATAATGCCAGATAGCCGGCACGCTGGCCCTTCAAACTAATAAAAATGGAAATATGACAGTGCCATTGTGGGCGCGTATCTTTAGATCGGTCATGGGATAAGAGGTGAATTTTTGCAAAGATGAAAATTTGTTCATATCGTGAAAAAGATTCTTTTTTGTAATCTTTTGTTCTTTTTAAAATAAAAACTTAGTCCGTTAATAAGATGAATTTAAAGTCTCCGTGATATTAGGTCTCCACCATTCAGTCCATCTATTTTTCTCTAGCACGTACCTACTCGCTATTGATCTGGAAATGCTTAATGTGAAATAATCCACTGCAACGTTGCCATCAACGAAAGGACAGGAACAAATATCGAGCTGGTTCGATTCTCTACATACTCTCCAAAAGTGTCCCAGCAATCCCAACCGTATCCGTTATGATCCGTTATGTATTTCAGCTTACTATACCCATCCAAGATAAAGAAGAATTTTAAGTCTCAATTGTATTAATCTCCATCCAGTAATCACACCAAAGTAGGTTGAGGTCACTCTCCACTTGGGGACACCACTTAGCCTAGAATCTTTATCTGCAGCGTTAAAAATCATGGGTAGTCAGGCTAGTATGCTGTTGTTTCTGTACATACTCTCCAAAAGTGTCACAATCATCATAAGCGCAATAATTAATTCTAATTTATGATTTAGACGGATTTTAATCTCCGATATCAGATCTCCTTTAGCCCAGTCCACACTCTCTAGTAAGGACATCAAGTTGGTTCAGAGGTCGTTTTTGGCTTGAGCAAGAACTTATCGGACTGGTTCTATTTCTTAAAATACTCTCCAAAAATTTACAAGCCACCCAAACGTCCCAGCCGTTATAAATATTCGGTTTACACTATTCACGAATTAGTCTAATTTGAAGTCTCGGTCGTATTAAGTTTAAGTCTCCTGCAGTCAGTCCATGTTTCTCCATCCAGTACGCACACAAAGTTGGTTGATGTCACTCTCCACTTGGGCACAGTGAAGAGTCTTAATCTGCAGCGTCGGACTTGTCAGGCAAGTATCTTCTCGTTTCTGTACATACTCTCCAAAGGTGTCATGGTAACCCCAACCACTTAGGTTTGCTGCAGCTGACCACATCCTTGATTAAGACAGATTTCTAGTCTCCACGAAGCTAGATCTCCTCTAGCCAATCCAACTATTTCTCTCTAGTTCGAACACACTATTGACTTGGGAATTGACGGAGTATGAAATCTTCCTCTACAACGTTGTCATCACGGGAACAACTCGAACACTTATCAGACTTGTTTCATTCTGCACATACTCTCCAAAAGTGTCGCAGCCATCCAAATTGCCCCAGTTTTAATGTATTTTAGCTTACTTTATTCAAGATTTAGACAAAGTTTAGGTCTCGTGGTATTAATTATCTTCCAGTCAGTCCATATGTCTCTACCCAGTGCGCACACTAAGTTGGTTGAGGTTACTCTACAATTCGTCACCTAGTGTAGAATTTTGATCTGCAGAGCCAGACTTATCAATCTAGTATACTGTCGTTCCTATACATACTCTCCAAAAATGTAACAACCATCCCAGGTGCTATAATTTAATCAAGGTTACTATATCCATGATTTAGAGGGATTTCAAGTCTCCGTGAGTCTCCTCCTTGATGTATACGAGCCTACATCAATCCATTTCCTTTTTCATTAATCAGCTATTTCCCTGAAAAAATTCTCCTGTGGATTTATTTGAACGAGGGCGGCATATCATAATTGCTATGATATTGCTGTTTTGCATCATCTCACTCGTTCCTTAAACGGTAGCAAGAGGCCACTCATGATAAGACCAAAGGTATATAAGAAATCACATTTGCATACGTAAGGCCGGCCATCGTGGCGGCTACGGTGGCGGTGGCAATGGCAATGGCGATGACGGTGGTGTAGAGCACGGCCTCCTATTCACAATAAGGTAAAATGTACCTACAACCTAGCTTATTCCTTATCTTTTTCCATAGGCTCTAAGGCACATCCTTATTAGATATGACATGCAGTTCACGAACAAATAAGGCAATGGCGCAGCAAGACAATTGTACAACAACTTGTAAGTAGGTATATAAGAGACGGAACCAAGACCGCAAAAGGGGCTCTATTCATAAATTATTCACGAGCTCAATTCACTTTTCGATTTTATTAGTCAAGAAAGTTAAGATGTGTGCCGTGATGCCTGCCTGCATAGACGAACAAAAAAAAAAAAAAACTTAGGAGAAGGAGAAGTGATCATGATCTTTGAGATCATAGCTTCATATATCATCTTTTTTTTAAAGAAACGAAACAGAACTTTCTGTCCCGCTCTCCAACTTCAACCAACTCACTCACTTCATTTCATTTTGGGGCTACACGACAGAGTTGACTTTGTCCGCAACCGCTCGTCATGCCACCGCTGTGCAGCGCTGCTGGCCAGAGTGGAGCACCATCAGCGATATATCTACTCCCAGTCAAGCGAGATGTCCTTTTATCGGAAAGAACTTAACATTTTATTGTGCTGGAACCATAAGATACAGATGCAATATAACAGTTCAAAGGAATACTTCCGATGATACATATTCAAGATGGAACCATTAGTCATTGGAGGTCTTTCTTTTTTTTTTCTCTCTTGGGGGTTTTTAATGTGAACAAAACAATACCATTAGTTTCAAGAGCTGGAGTAGCGGAAAAATGGCATGGAACATGCCAAGACGTATAACTGCAGTTAAAAGATGCTTAACACGACGATTCCTCAAGTTGGGGCAAAGTAGCCTTTCATGTTTTTTGGTGCACTTTGAGGTCGAATTTCAGTGGGGTATAATGTATAAGATACAACCTGTATTATTGTGGCATAAGGTGACTTCCGCAATAAGCAAGATTAAAATGTTACGCGATATATTTGTTTGCTAGGATGGTGGTGAAGGTGATCCAAGAGAGGACACACCTATTCTGGGCTTATTGCAATCCTTGGTGCGCATTTGACCTTCTCTATATGTATATGTAAGCCAGTCGCAGAAGATAAATGAGACTTGACATCAAGATTTTGATATATCTTTCCTGCAGAGAAAGGGACTTGGGTGATAAAAATATATGGATAACCCTATTAGCAGCGAACATATAGTCGTAATGGATAATAACGGAAAATTGCTTTTTTGATATTATCTCTTTTCTTTTTATACCTTCTTTGATTCAATATTTTTTGTTTATTTTTTTTTTCAATTGATTCCTTAAAGATTCGTCTTTCATGTGTGTTAATTGCGGTTGTGATAATGACGATGTCTTTGATCATGAAACCTCATGGTAAAGGACTTCAATAGAAAAGTCTACAATTCATAATTTGACCTTCAAATAAACTTAAAAATTCATGAAAAAATCAATTCCCTACCACTTACTGAATTAAGCTGACCTTTTTTAACCATTCAGTGACTTATTAAGCCTAAACGGCATACTAGCTGTTTTTTTTATTACTCAAATGAGGTACCAAAAATTTTGTCTGTGATCTTTAAAAAATATTTAAAATTCATTAAAAATAATCTATTGCTGAAAAAAAACTCACAATAATGGACCTTCTATCACGATCTACAGTGGCTTTTCAGTTGGTATCCTTTTTTGGCAAATAATATCCCACAAATGAGGCCCCAAAAATAGCTCGTGATGACCTACAAAAACTTTGACCATTGATTGAAAATTTTCTACAGCTAAGAAATTTATTAACAAATCGTACTAACCTATAAGATGAAATACTTTTTTGTGAATAAAGGTACCATCCAACATAAGGTGCTAGGCCAATACCGACCATTTTAAAGAATTTTATTACTCATAGGAACTTTGAAATTTAAAAATAATTATGCCCGAAATACATGGGCTCTCCATCCTTAATCATTCTAATTATGCTTTTCCTGTGACTCGAATTAAACGATTTTAGTCCGCTATGGCTTGGGCTTTTAGCCGATGGTTCGTTCAATAGTCACGTTTTGTCCTAGACGATGGATTTGGTCATTAACTTCAAGATCAACAAGTTTTTCCTGTTTTTGAATTGTCGTACAGGACTTTTTCATGGTAGTATATAGTTGAATGGATGTGTTGAAGACAGTGCCCTATTAATGGTTGCCCTTACTTTATCAGCTCCAGAACGAGATTGAAGAAATAACATGAAAGCTCATATCCTCTGCTTGCTGAAACCCTGTGCTGTTTTTAACAATTGAAAGCAGTTGCTTCCTAGATGCTTATTGCAACGAATTTTTGAAACTCGTTGGGATTTTATTAGATTTTTCCTTAGTGTCAATTCAATTCAATTCAATTCAATTCAATTCAATTCAATTCAATTCAATACAATTCAATTCAATTCAATTCAATTCAATTCAATTCAATTCAATTCAATTCAATTCAATTCAATTCAATTCAATTCAATTCAATTCAATTCAATTCAATTCAATTCAATTCAATTCAATTCAATTCAATTCAATTCAATTCAATTCAATTCAATTCAATTCAATTCAATTCAATTCAATTCAATTAAATTAAAAAATTAATTTATTGCAAGATTCCATTACATTTATAAAAGTTTTTATGACTTTTGGTATCGTCAGCTCGCCAAAGATTTATTTAAAACTTTGTACACTTATGGTCTTAATGGACAACGGAATCCACTTACTATTAAGAACTTTTAAGAAACTGTCTAACTAGTAAACCATCGAAACAAAATTTGTATTCAAAAGCGTATATCGGTAAATGTAGTAAAGTTATATACTGCGTAAGTCCAAATTTTCCATACAAATTGTGATAGAATTACGAAGTTTAAAATTTTACAACATTTACGACGGCCTTACGCTGTTGTATGAGCACACTTAAAATTAATGAATAAGGCTGCATGTTTCTAGATAGTTCTTAAAACTAGCAGCAGCCACGATTGAACTGCAGAGAGCTTCTTTATCATGTGTTTTCTCTAAATACTCTTGTAACTCCACGTATAGGAATGCTTACGTTTCTAACTTGCATCGCTTTTGTTGCTTCTGAAAGGTTCATAGTTTCCTTACGTTCAACAATCAAGCTCTGAATTTCTTCTCAACAAGGAAATGTTCATATTTAAAGTCTGTCCCTCAAAATTTAAGAGCATGAAAGGTAGGTACTATTGTACTGCCTTGTACTGATAACCACATGATCGACTTGGTTGCTGGTTTGACCTGGAGAGCACCAGGTTGGCACGTGGACCCTTCAGCTTGGAAGCCTGTTAAAGTGCTTCTTACCACCATTGTATGAGATATTAAAAAGTCAATTACTTATACTCGTTATTTGGGAATTTTCATGCATAAGCCGGAAGAGAAATCCATACACCAAAAATGTTTTCTCTTCCGGCTTCACATCAATGACGGGCCTCTTTTAGAACATCATGAAACTTCTTTTTGACAGTTTCTTCAGCTTCATCGGTAGGGGTTCATGCCATATACAAATGATCATCAAGTCCTGTAACCCCTATTGGGGCATAGGGTGCCAAAAAATCGTTTCCATCCTTCACGGTCTACAGCTAGATATTTTAATTGTGGCCACAATCCACGTCTATCTCTGGGATCCTGCTTCTACTAGTACTGTTGACTTCCAAGTTGTTCTTAAACGGACTGCTTTGCAATTTTATCATTTGGTTTCCTTAGAGTGTGTCCAATCCATTGCAATTTACGCTTTCTTATGTTAACATCCATCAGCTTCTGGCGGGACAGCTTTCAGGAATCCGGCTGGCAGTCCGCCAAGTCCAGCTGCTTTGTTGTTTTTGAGAAGAGTTATCGAAGATTGAATTTCCAGTACTGTATAGGGTTCGATGTCAATACCCCTATAAGATCTACGCATCTCGTTTAGCTTGGGTACTTCAGCACTCTGCTCAACGGAATCCTCATTAAGCAAGGCACCAAAGTGATCCATCACCTGCAAAGCTGAGCCTCAATTGATACCTAAAGTGTACCCATTCACTCCTGCATCCGCTACAGGATGATTGGTGTTGCTTTTTTCCCGACAATTTCCTTGGATATTTGGTACAATTCCCAAAAATCTCCTCTTTTTGCAGCATTTCCGCACCCTCTTGTCACGTCTCACACAGCGATAGACCATCTTATGTGCTAGGCGATACTCGCTTCGCAATTCAGCCTTTCGTTGAGCATCTGCTTCTGCATTTATTTGCTTCTTCAATGATTTGCAAAACTCGATTTTATCCCTGGTATCTTGGGATATCAAAAAGACTGTAACTCGTGTCTGCTTGGGTACAGTTTCGGATCCAGCCTCCATAAAAACACTTTTTATATCACCCAACATCACATCAATTGTTGAATGCTGAGTTCCGTTAAATGACGATGCTCTATTGTTAAGGTTGGTGACATAGTTACGACATATGTTGGGACCACTTAAAGAATTGTGTTAAACTTCGAAATCCTTGCTGCACCCTGTGATTGTCGTTGTATAGCTGCGGTTCATAGCTTGAGACTCATGAGATCCAAACGGTGGTGGTTGCTTCCCATGTCGGCATTTCTAATACTTAGAACATTGTACATTGACTTCCTTCCTCAATTGCTGCTGAATCATGATAAGGTCAATTAGGTTTTCAGTTTGACCATCCGGATGTACCCAGGTTATTTTGTTGCAAGTCTTATTTTTATACACAGCCCCACCCAGCCCCACCGTTACAAAAATCGACCAGCAAATCGCCATTTGCATTCCGTGATCACAAGCCATTTTCTCACATCACGCTTTCCAGACCGTAGTTGTCTGATCCGAATTGGACATTGAGATCTCCAATGACAATTATAATATCAGCTCTTGGAACACCTCCGTAGACCGAGTTAAGATGAGTGTTGAAAGCGGTTTGGTCTTCCTCGATCGCTTCGTTTGTGGGGGCATAGCACTGAATTATTGTGACGTTACGAATTTTTGAACGGAACCTTGATGTCATTATTCTTGTCATTAAGACTTCGCCTCGCTTCTTCGTTCAACATAATCCCAACACCATTTAGTCTTTGGCAAGCCTCTCTTTCATCTTCTCCGTAATACAGCATTCTCGTTCGTCCAGTGTCTGATCTGTATTCAGCTCTTCCTCTCCACCTAGTTTCGCTGAAGCCCGAGTGCCCAGGAAACTGATTTAGTATTTCACGCTCAACCTGCTCGTATCTACCTTCGCCGTACAAAGATCAAACGTTCCAAGCTCTTTCGTACGTATATTGTAGCATAAAGTGACACTTGCGCTTCTAGAAAGACTTCTTCTATTAGTCAACGATTCATTTATTATTATGGCGTCTTGATTGACGCTGGTACACGAAAGATGCCGCATTCCCATATCCGATGTGCGGTTTGCAGCAGCCGAAGCTGCAGAAGGATTCTCCATAAAATGGTTACCTCTTGGGGACTCATTTCCAGCATTGTTGTCATATTTCATGTACTAGCATATATCCTTCCACCATGGTGCTTTTCCGAGATACGATTAATAACATACATAAGCTCAGATTTGACAGGCACACCCACCTTTTGTATGGTCAAATACATAACTGCTCGAGGCCGCCCACTATGGGAAAACAGACGCCTTTTGTAGCCGCCAAACATGGGCAACAGAAGCTACTTGCTGCTGCCGTTGGCCTTTAAAAAAAAGCTCCTCCGCCAACAGACTATCATGCCGTTGGCCACCGCCTGCAGTTCATCCGCCTTTAGGGAGCTTTAAACCATTCCGAGTACAAGTTTGTGACCTGACCAGCTCTGCTGAGTTGTTTGCTTGTCCCGGCATCCATTCGATCCCCCTGTATGTTAGCGTTACCCACTCTCTACCACGTGGAGCTGTGCATGAGGATTTTCCTTTCATTGAGCCTTGAGCCGTAGTGGTGTCCTAGCACCTAGCACTCTCCAGTACTTTTAGAGAGCAATATACATAATAGAGCATTCCTGGATTCTGTGCCAAGCTTCGCCATTGGCTCTCTTCCTTCACAGTCCAAATTATACTAGACTCCAGAAGAACAGATTCCCTTTTTTATATTAATTATAAATGACACTTCATACAAATCTAGTTCTACGATCTATCGATCACATTTACAGTGATCAAAGTATTAAAGTATTTTCAACTACATATAACACGGCCATCCTGCAAATTTTCATCGTTCTCGATGAGACCTTGTAATTTTTCATTCTATAACATCCTTTTTACTTTTGATACTTTAAAAGATATTTATTCAATACAGTCTGGAGGCTTTTTGTTTAGCTTCTAGATGTTTGTATTCGAACACATAATACCAAACAAAATAAGCTCAGAGGTTTAGCTCTCAAGCATAAACTTGTCTTATACCATTAACAACCAATATTTGTTTTCGTAGCTCAGAGGCCTTCAGCTTGTCTACATTTACTCGAAAACAATATAACATCAAACAGTAATAAGCTCAGAGGTTAAGCTCGCAAGCCTTAACGTGTCTTATACCATTAACCACAAATTCTAGTAGCTCAGAGGCAATCAGCTTGTCTACTTTTACTCGAAAACAATACAATTTCAAATAGTAATAAGCTCAGAGGTTTAGCTCGCAAGCATCAACTTGTCTTTTACTATTAACAACCAACATGCAACTTATAACTTCAATGAAATAATCAGAGGAGAAACCGAGCTTAAGTCAACGCTCTACACTATATTTACTTCAAAAAAACTTAAGAGAACACAAATATTTACTACTTAAGCCTAAATTGCCATTACTTTTTTTGATTATTTCATTCGTATCAGTCAAAAACTATTTTAAATTTTTGGAAAAGTCATTTAATCGCAAATAAATAGGCGTTTCACCTATAACATACACAGTTCTGAACCACTTGTAAATCTCTTCCATAGAAACCAAAATCACTTCATATGTCACTCTCAATATAATTTAAAAGTACAAAGCCTTCAAAAATATTTCGAAAACCTTACATTGAGTTCCTTTTATTACAAAAATATTTCCAACTCAACATTTTACAAATCCTATAACTATGTCAAACCTAAAACACACTACTATTTAAGAATTCTATGTTTTTCTTGCTTATAATTTGTAGATCCTAGTGCCGAAATATGTTGATCTCGTGCAAACAACAACTAAAAGTTTTTTTTTTTTCTCGGAATCAATAATTGGAGACCGAACAAAACACCTATAATTAAAACTACAACAATTTGGCATAGCAACATTTGAATAAACCGATCCGTTTTTCTCATCCGATGCATGCTTCAAAGCTGATTGAAAACTCACGACATTCAACCAATAGTAGCAGCAAACTTGATTTTAAGTCTAGTCAGTTCCACCCGACACAAATAAACTGCAATACGAACGAGTATCTATCAGAGAACTGCACCAAGTAGCTCGTTTAACGAGCCACTCACAAAATTCATTGCCTTACACAGTATTCAGACACATTCATATTCATTTCCAATCAACACTTGCATTGTATTGCTTTTCATAAACGAATCTGAATGGAGCTCACATTCGTTTGAGAAAATGGTTCACTTAAACACGATTCATTGTATGAATGCATTGTGAGCTGCTACAAAACCTGTTTTCGTTGGAGTGTGAATGTGTCTGAATACTGAACAAGACAATGAATATTTGGAGCTTCATCAAAAATTATTTCTATTTCATTCTGTCTCCAATGGCGAGACCAAAACGGATGCGACAGATGGTTTGTGATAAGCGCATGCGCCCTCTTTTTTCATTCCTTGCTCTTTTTTCTGTTTAATGCTATGAATTTATTGTAAGTGTAGAGAACATGTTATGTTTTGTTAGCCACTTACAACTTATGAGCCACTCATAAATTTCAATGCTGTTATGAATCACCTGATTCATTGCATGGTTTGAGTGTGAGCCCCTCAAACATTCAGAGATTCATGAGGGCAAGCAAGATAACGATTCGCATTCGGTTGTGTAAAGTACAACGAGCCTTAGAAAGAAATGAATATGATTCACATTCGTTTCATTTCCATGAATGTGAGACTGTCAAGAGGCTCGTATTTTTGCGAATGATTCAAAAATGCGAATGAATGGATTCATGCAGCTCTCTGGTATCTATCTATCTACCAAACGAGTGATTTGCAGTCCTTGAAGTTCCCAAACGAATAACGACTTTCTCAACCATTCCCCACTCGGAAAAGGGTTTAACACATATAAAAACTTTCGGCTTGAGTTCATTATATAAAGTGGATGAACTAACGTGATTGCTCTCCTTCGCGTGAACTTTGTTTGTTTTCTAATTTTTGGACTTTAACCTGATCTGCAACAACAACTCTAGCCAATCAGAAAAAAACATTGTCATCTTCTATGAAAAAAGTTAAACTCCGACACCTTCTGATGTTGAATAATTAATTCATTGATGAACTTCAATTTATGTAATTCAATTTATTCTCAGTTGACTCCTAAAAAAAGCTTCAAGTACACTCCATGGCCAAATCACATCGACCGTCCTGACAATTGTTTCGAAAATGTTTCGATTTCAGCATTAGGAAGAATAGAAACTGGTTAGAATTGTTTTTAAAAAAATGTCCATTCCAAAGTGCAACATTTCTTTAAAAATCCAACCACATAAACAATTAATGACAGATAAAGAAGCCAATAACCGTTGAGCAAATCAAAAATCACATTCCTTTACACTATACGATCCATAAGAAAAGAAAAATAAAGCTTTACAAAAATAATGCTGACAATGAAATCATTTAACTCATTCTATCCCAGTAATAATATTTTACCAGGAATTTCTTTTCAAGCTTATCTCAAAAGGAGCGGACGGACAATAAATTAGATCTTCGGGTTAAATACTTAATTCACCAACCATCAGGTTGTCAACAACACAATAAAAATAAAACTTAGATGCTGTTACTTATCTGTGAATCTTGAGGAAATACTTTAATCCATTGATCCAACCTTTTCTTAGTTCAAACTGTATGTCAACAAACAAAATAAAACATAAAACTTCAGTTGACTCATAGGCACCGAACCATCAATTAAAATTCTTTTCTTTCTTGCAATCAGCACATCAGATATAAGAAATATGTAGTTTTTCATTCACTATATAAGCTTTCAGGATATTTTCGCCATGTAGATATATTGCACAGTTCTATCCCACTTCTGATAATAGAGCATTCCTGGATTCTGTGCCAAGCTTCGCCATTGGCTCTCTTCCTTCACAGTCCAAATTATACTAGACTCCAGAAGAACAGATTCCCCTTTTTATATTAATTATAAATGACACTTCATACAAATCTAGTTCTACGATCTATCGATCACATTTACAGTGATCAAAGTATTAAAGTATTTTCAACTACATATAACATACATATTCATAAGTATTATGTTTTGAAAAGTGGTTTTGGTACTGATCAGAGCCAGGTGATCAATTATAAGCTTAAAGCCATTAACTTTTCTTTGGAGTTGATTCTTTAAGTAGAATCCACATCCAAACATGTGCTATCGTTCATGGTAGCTGTAATAAATGTCGGAAACATGTTATTCTTCCATCATATTTGATGAAGTCACCTCCATGAAACAATCCCCAATCCTGGAGGAACAGGTTATTGGTTCACAATTGACCAGCAAATTGGATGGATCGATGCAATTAACCCCATGTCAGGAGCTGCGATTGGCCCATTAGGGTTTCATCTTCCACTTGTTTTTTCTCTTTTTCAGTGGACTGGGCTAGCACTGAAAATCCATATTGATCTAAGATCTAGGTGTGGTTGAGTTCATAGAAGTAAAAGCACGGCAACACTGCCAAAGTCTTCTTTAATTCTTTCTTTGAGATACGGTTCCCTAAATAATGTCAACCCTACTACGATTGTCAATTATCAATTTGATAGTTGATAAATTTAAAATTCAATGTTTAAAAATCCATCTTATAAAAGTTCTTATCATTGAGAATGATACAGACAGTTGCTAACAAAAAGAAAATTTAAAAATATAAAAGATATTGTCGACCAGTTTATAATAAATTGAGTTTAAAAAAACAATTTTCAAGGTTTATCAACTATCAAATTGATAATTGACAACCGTAATAGGGGTGTGTGTCTCCTTTCCTAGAAGCATAGATATTAGATATGTTTCCTCTCATTAATGAAAATTATGAATGGTATGTCGTAAGTCAGAAAACACTGCTAACGGTTAATGAGAGAGAGGTGGTGATTTTTGGTCCCGTCTGCATAGATGGGGAATGGAGAAGAAGATACAACAACGAACTATATGGGCTGTACAGCGACACCGACCTAGCCACAAAAGTGAAAAGCCAACGACTAAGATGGCTGGGTCACCTAGAGCGAATGGATACCAATGCTTCGGCCCGGAAAGTCTTTGAATCCAACCCCGTGGGACAACGCAGTAGAGGTGGACAGCGTAAAAGGTGGCGCACGCAAGTGGAAGAGGACCTCAACCAACTTGGCGTGCGAAACTGGAGACAGATAGCTAGAAACCGAGCCAGCTGGAAGAAGCTTGTTGGTTGAGGCCCTGGTCCACCCCGGACTGTAGCGCCACCTTAAGTAAGTAAGTATGTCGTATGTCAGACCAGTGGAGTGTTCACCAAATTAGTTAGACCCCTGGGTATAGACCGAGAGCTGGTAGCAAATTTTATGAGTGAAGGTATAACCAAATTTCCCGAACGTTTATGTTGAGGTTATTGAGCCTTGATTTCAAATCCAGTCGTCTGGCAGGATTCTTTTGTCGCCAGGGCTGGAGATGGGGGGTTGAAAACGTTGATTTTACGGATTTTTGGGTAGGAGGTATAACCACTTTTATATAAGCTTAAACTATAGAGAACCACACTTTGGCTATAAATTTTGGGGTCCCAGACGTTTTAAGCCAGCCAGACGCCCACAAAAAGTGTCGAAAAATCAATTTTTGTGGTCAGGGGTATAACCAAAAAATTGATATGTCAAAAAATCATGAAAAATCTCCTCATCACAAAAATATGCATGCCAGACGTTTTAAGTGTCGCCACAACTAGCCAGACGGCCCTAGCTCAAAATGGGGCTAGAATTAGTTTTTGACCCCGTGGGTATAACCAAAAATATGATATGTAATAATATAATATAATAATATATAATATTTTATGTCGTGGGTATAACATACCAATAGTTATACCCACGACATAAAAAATAAATGTTCGCCCCTTTATAGCTGTTGGGCCGTCTGGCTGGTTGTGGCGAGACTTAAAACGTCTGGCATGCATATTTTTGTGATGAGGAGATTTTTCATGATTTTTTGACTAATCAATTTTTTGGTTATACCCCTGACCATAAAAATTGATTTTTTGACACTTTTTGTGGGCGTCTGGCTGGGTGTGGCCACACTTAAAACGTCTGGGACCCCAAAATTTATAGCCAAAGTGTAGTTCTCTATAGTTTAAGCTTATATAAAAGTGGTTATACCTCCTACCCAAAAATCCGTAAAATCACCGTTTTCAACCCCCCTTCTCCAGCCCTGGCGACAAGAGAATCCTGCCAGACGACTGGATTTGAAATCAAGGCTCCATAGCCTCAACATAAACGTTCGTGAATTTTGGTTATACCTTCACCCATAAAATTTGCCTTCAGCTCTTAGACTATATTACGACTATCAATAATTATCAACTTGTTTATTTGATAAACCATGAAAATTGGGTTCTTAAACTCAATTTATATTCGTGTTTCTCAACAGTCTGTATCATTCCCAATAATCAAACCTTTTATCAGTTCCATTTTTAAACATCGATTATAAAATTTATCAGCTATTAAGTTGATAATTGATATTTGAAATAGGGGCTCAATCAAGCATGAATAGATGACGTGATGGCATCGTTGTTTCTAACTAGACAATTATTTCGCTGCTGTCTTTTAGTGTCTTGGTGTAGACACTTTTTCGTTGAAAGACCACCATTTACCAGAATTTATTTTATTTTTATAAAAACTGCATAAACTACTATTTACTCATTGTCAGTTATGTTACACCATTAACATCCCGCTCTGGACAATCGTTATCCTTAAAACAAGCCAAAAGCTTCCAATTCGGATGTGGAGGCAAATAGTCACAACCTTCAACTTTATGCTTTTCCAAGAGCTCGTCACAGTAAAGTTGATCTTCTTCTGCACGATTTAGTTCACTTTCAAACTGTTTTTGTTTCTCATTTTTCAAACGATTTATTTCCTCCAACTGTTCATCAAGGTTTTTTTTCATCTGAAAACGCTCTTTTAACCTATCACGCACTTCCATCCTAGCAAATCGATTCTCAAGTATTTTATTTTCTCTTTCGGCTTCCTCTAACTTAAGTCTTCGTGCTTGTTCTTCACAAATCTGCTTGAGCAAAGTCTTATGAGTTGATTTGGCTAACTGTTTCTTGCTAGCTGTCAAACCCTTCTTGTGATGATTTTTATAACAAATAAAACGCTTATCCAATTCATCACTGATTTCATCTCGTTTCTTTTCTTGATCAGTAACAAAATTGTTGAACTTTTTGATGTATTTCAAATAGTCTAGGGTGTCTTGTTTGAGTTTTACATTCTTATGAATAGTTTCTTCAATCTCCTTATTTACTTGTCGCATTGTTTCTTGGTGGAAAATATTTTCAAACTTTTCAGCTTCTTCTTTAAGCAGTTTTTGCTGTTCACATATTGTATTTAGAGACTTTTTGACATCCTCGCTTTTTGCCTTTCGGGCTTCAAGAGCTTTTTGTTTTTCATCACCTTGTTGACTCTTGATTTTACGGTCGATTTCTGCTTTTTCTTTCTTCATACGGGCCAAATCCATTTCCCTTATCCTACGATGTTCTGCAAGTTGATTTCCTAATATCTTACACTGATTTGCCTGCAATGATTTCTTCAAATCGTCTTCTTGCTTCTGTGTTCGATCAACATTGTCTTCCATTTTCTTTTGAACTTTCAACCAAAATTCATTAACCTTCTTTTCTCTCTCCAGGGCCCTCACCTTATCATCCATTTGTTCTAACTGACAAATTTGTGTTTCACGGTTGTCTTTTCGTCTCAACTCATCACGAATGTCAAGGCAGTTCAGCATATTCTGATGCAACTTCTTCGAGGCAACAAACTTTTCTTTCTCCTTCATTCGTTCCGCTTTCATGGTTACAAGTGATTTTTGTCGCTCTCGAATATTTTCATCAACTCGCGACTTGATTTTGCCTATGAATTCGTTTTCATAGATTTTCTCTTCATTCTCAAGAAGTTCTCGGAGATGATCCTTTCGGGTAGCAAGATCATTTTTATATGATTTCTGGCCACAATCCACCAAGAACTTAATTTGATTGAATAGACTCTTTTTGTCGGTCTTTGAAATAAATTCATAATTTTCCATGAAGAGATTATTATTAATTACAAAAAAAAACAAGAGAAAATGATTTTCAAAAATAAAAAAATGAAAAATAAATAAAATCACCTCAGTTTTCTAGAAGAAGAAGAAGAGTAGAAGTAGAAAGTTTGAGCTAATATCCTAAAAGCCATTATTCCTAACATATTAAAGTACCTACTTAAATAAATTGTATCAGAAGGTCGCTGGAACCTTCCCTAAAAATACAAAGAAATCTCGATAGTTTGGAAAAATTTTGATAAAACCGTTTGAGCTATGTATTAACGAAATCTACAGGAATAACCAAAGAAACAAGAAAATTTCAGAAAGCTTCTTACGCCTATTTCTGTCAGTTGATTTCAATTGTTTTTATGGCCGTGTTCAAGAAAATTAAAAAATAAAATAATTCTTGTGATGTGTTCTTAGCTTTCCTTATCTTGCGGTTAATTTGGTTTCTGATGAATTTAGTCTCGGGACGTTTGGTCTATGATGAATCAGCTTTTAAAACTGGTCTTATTATTGGGCTGGAATCAGACGATATTACGCTCTTAGCGTCAATTTTAAATCATCAGACTAAGACGCTCTGGTACATCAGCAAGTTGTACACCCCTGGTAGCTTTCAAAGCAGCTCTGGTACATAAGCAGGTCCTACGTGCCTGGTGGTACTCAAAATATTAAGTCTAAACGCTCTAGCAGATCAGCTAGATCAGATATCTGGTACATCTACAGGTACAACGTCACTGATAGCATTCAGAACTGCCGCTTAAATACTGGTACATCAGCAACTACTACGCCCCTGGTGGCATACAGAACAGCAGACTGAAACGTTCTGGTACAAAAGCAGGTAACTACACCTAGGGTGGCACTCAGAACAGAAGGCTTAAATACTATGGACTTTGATTCATTAGCAGGCACTACGGTCTTAGAGCCATTCCAAACCCTCTGGTACATCAGCAGGTACTATTTCGCCCTCGGTGGCAGTCAAAACAGCAAGCTTAAATGCTCTGGTTTATCAAAAGGTACTATGCCCATGGTGGTATTCAGAAAAGCAGGTGAAACGCTGTGGTACACTAGCAGGTGCTATGTACCTCGTCCTCGTGGCACTCAAACCAGCAAACTTAATTGCTCTAGTTCACAGGTTATATACGCTGCTGGTGGTGTTCAGAACAGTAGACTTAAGCGCCCCTATGGGCACTCAAACAACAGGCTTAAATGCTCTGGTATATCAGAATTCAGCAGTTACTTACTTTCTAAAGGTAGCGCTACAGTTCAGGGTGGACCAGGGCCTAAACCAACAAGCTTCTTCCTGCCAGCTCGGTTTCTAGCTAGCTGTCTCCAGTTTCGCACGGCAAGTTGCTTTAGGTCCTCTTCAACTTGCGTAGGCCACCTTTATCGGAGGTGGTGTCGTGCAGGCTATATCTTCCGATTGTGCCACCAAAGACGTCTTCTTTCCTTGCTTGCATTAAAATCAATGTTAATGTCATAGCTAGGGCATTGCTCATATGTCTTGTCCAGGAGCTCGTAGAACTCATCCTTGGTGGTCGTCATCTTTCTCTTCTGTGGGGGCATGCGCGCAATGTTGGCGAATTTAGCCTTGATGCGAATTGTTGTGAGGCGTTCGTTCACATAGTTGAAACTCAAGACTTCTTGCCTAGGTCTGCCTCTAACAACAAATCCACATCCAAAAAGACGCTGCCCTTGTGGTCGGTAAAAGTCATCGTAGTAGATGTCGCAGTCTTTCAGCTTTCTTTTGCCCGGCCCATCCCATCGAATTTCTTGGATGGCGGGGATGTCTGCTTTGCGCAGTCTAGGGCTTCCGCTTAATGTTCGGCTGCACATTCCACGTGCAGATCCGAAGTTCGTTGTCCTTATTTCGTTTGCTAGGTTCGTCAACAGTAAATCCGTTCGTATCCGAGGCTTGTTGTTGCTTCGCAACTAAATAACTTTACGTGGCCGGGAAGTTACCCCGACGGCACGACCTCCAACCTGGTGGACCAGACCCTTACTATATAACTCCAAGTGCAAGGAGCCGGATTAACCGCTCCTTATAGGCCTGAGCTCCGAATACGACGTTGTAGCCCGTATAAGGTGTTCAATTAGTAGTTCAACCTAACTGAACTGAAGACCACCGTTGATTCCATCTGGAGAATTCTTCCGCTGCCACCTAGACAGAGGAGAAGTGCCTTAGTGGGATCACTTCTCCCCTCCTATCGTTTGCTGCCCCCTTTAACCGCCAAAAGGGATTGGAACCCCATCTTTAGTTAAAGGTTAAGGGTACTAGGCACCCGATGTTTACCTCGGGGAGGTGAGAGTAGGATTTGATAGACAGCAGTTACTACACCCCTGGTGACAATCAAAAAAGCAAGTTTAAACGCTCTGGTACATGAGCACGTGGAAGTCAAAATAGCTGGCTTAAATGCTCTAGTACATCAGCTGGGTACTTTCCCTCTCGTGGAACTCAAAATAGCAAATGTATACACTCTGGTACATACATTCCTGGTGCCATTCAAAACCGCAGGTTCAAATGCTCTGGTACATCAAAAGTAACTACGTCCTTCGTCGCACTCAATCCAGCAGGCTAAAGTGCTTTGGTACATCGTACTATGCCCCTAGTGGCACTCAAAACAGCAGGTATAAACGCTTTGGAACATCAGCAGATAATACTTCACCCCTGGTGGTACTCAAAACAACAGCCTTAAACACTCTGGTATATCAGCAGGTGTTATGCTCATATACAGCAGATGATACTATGCCCCTGTTGGCACTCTAAGTAACAGCCTAAAACACTCTGCTACATTCGCAGGTACTACGCCTCTGGTACAACTCGAAACAAAAGGTTAAAATGCTATTGTACATCTAAGGGTCTTACACTCCCGCTGGTGGCATTCAGAAAAGCAGGCTAAAACGCTCAGGTTCATCAGAAGGTATTAAAGGCCCCAAGTGGCTATTAAGACGTTTGACTTCGAACAAAGGCTCCTTACCACTGGTGGGGCGAAGCCTTAGTAAAACACGGACAATCTCTCCTAACCAAATTTGTCTTTTAACGAAATCTCTAACCACTGGTTGTGGAAGCCCCGAAGTAGCAACTAAGGTTCAGGTATCAAAATTAAAGCTAGTTTCCAAAAAAAAAAAAGGATACCCTTTCAAAAAAAAAAGGAAAAATAGAGTGTTGCCTAACAACGGTACCTTTAACAAATTTATCAAAAGAAAAATACCAAAGCCTTCTGTTTCATCTCAATACGACTAGAAACCATAGAAGAGAATCTTTTCAAACTAAACTAAAAAAAAGTTAAAAAAAAGTTTAATATTTTCCCAACCAAATTCATTCGAATTTATCTTTGAAACCAAAAACATTTCGAAATAACGAAACTTTAAATAACCACCTATCTCTCAGCTCCTCATTTGTCACGGAAAACAAATTTCCCAATCTACCCTCTGACAGGTTACACACAATCTAAAAAGACACCCGCAAACAACAAACCAAGTTAAAGTGAGTGAAAAGTTACGATCATGTTGTTGGCCAAAGTGAGTGCTGAGCGCACCCATTCCGTGCGACAGCTTGGCTAACAAAAAGAAGTGTGACAGGAGCAAATTGGTTCGCAGGAGTTTTGTATATTTTTATGTATCCCAGCTGCCACCATCAGCTTACCAGTAGCAGTGAGTGTATAACAGCAACATCAAGACCCTTGGCAGCAATTGACATTGGCGAAAGGAGTGCAACGCAACGAAACTGCGATTGACGTGATTCAGTCGCGTCTTCCTCGATTGAAGCTCATAAGCATCCCGATCCGACTCTGTGCCCTGTCATTCCACGAAACCGAGATTACAAGGTAATTTGCATTTAGAGGAAAACAAGGCAGGCACTTTGTGTTGGTGGATCGCCACTGCATAGTGCCGTGTCCCAGACCCAAAAACCACTGGGAACACATCAACCTCATTACCGGGGGATCCGGCGGCTAGAGCTCCAGAGCTGATCGATCAGCCAGCAATATAGTGGCAGCGGCATAGTGCAGTGTCCATGCCAGTGGAAATGTTGTGTCAATAATTGGCACTGTGCCACAGCAGCTTATTGGCAAATCGATAATGAGCCCCGAACATGTGTATCGCTGGGGTTTTTATAGGTTTGCGGCTTTAACGTTGGAGGAGTTGACTTTGAAGCCACTATAACATGGGATTCATCCCAATTGTGCACGGAGGTGCATGTCATTCTCCACACTACGCTGCTCGGCACTGATGCTCTTTCGGTATGCAAACGGTCGTTGTAACAAATTCGCCTCTAATTAAATTGTATTACTTTGAATAGCAGCAATCAGCGAGGACGAGAGGACGACGACTATACGACGAGCGACGACCGACACGATGCAATGAAGAACTTACTCCGCCTGGCTGAGGATGAGGCTTCCCTGAGTCTCGACATTAACTTGTTCGACAGTGTTTTACTTGTGGAACACATTGTGCAACTGACATGGCTATCGGTTGGCAGCAGCACTACCAGCAGCAGCCGTAGCGGCAGCCAGCTCCACAAGCTCCAACCACGAAGATAATAAGAATTTATGGCCGAGATAAAAAGATTGATTCTCCGGATAGATTACAGGTGGCGGTGGTGGTGGTGAGTGCCCACATGGGTAACTGGTAGCTGCTCGCTCCCAAAGCCGACACTTAATAGTAGTTAGCTTTATGACCAAAGATTCCGCACACGTATAACCTACGATCGCCAGACGTTTCCATCAAGATGCACCTTTTTCCTCTGCATATATGCACACTTCCTCTAGTTTTTGTTGTTATGGAAAAATGCAAAATTTTGCATGCACTCTCCAATTTATATGCTGAAGTTGAATTAGATTCGAAATTAGATCGTCCGTTGAGAGGATGCGGCTGGCGGTAGTCGATTTGAGTGCTTACTATATAGACTCCGCTTTCGGTCCAGGTTCAGGCAGTCCTAGTCCTGGGTCCATAAATGCTCAGAAGCAAGTTGCCTCTTAAGTTGGTTAATAAATATTGTATGTTGTAAGATGATGATGCGGAAACTGGATTATTAGTGTATATTGCTTGGAATGTTGATACTTTTGTGGCATAAAGTGGAAATAATTTTACTAAATATAATAATTCTTAAGAATCAATTTATTTTTCAAGCCCGACTAAAGACATAAGAGGTGTTATATGGTAGTTATTGAGGTGGGTAGGAAATGATGAAGCAGCTATTTTCTTTGCTGTTTAGGCAACTTTTATTACGGCAACATTTTAGCATGACATTTTTTGTAGTGATACTTAATTTCTGTTGACAGTGGCTTTTATCAATTGCAATAATACCTGGGGAGTTAAGATAGTTTGGTTGGATGGCGAAAATAAAAGAGGTGTTTTAATCAAACAGAATTGGGAGCTCGTATCGTATTTCTAAGGAATGGCTTACATTAATTTATTCGGTTGGTAAGCTTATGTGGCCTTATATTCTATTTTTGAGGTCAATTTAAGCCAATGCGGTAAGAATAGAGTAAGCATTAAGTTATGATTCATATCCCTACAAAATTTGCTCTAGAAGTTTAATAGAACTTCGAACTTTGTCTTGGAGAATATAAAAGAAATTGGAAAGATTCAAAATGGATTTTGAAGAAGAAGTGCTATCAGGAATTGTTGCATATTGTTTTGAAAAAAAAAAACTTCTCAAAACAATTAGCCACTTTGAAGGTATCTTAAGCGCTCTGTTATATTTTCCTCCGTTTTTTGACAGGGCAGGAGAGTAAAATATAAATACAATTCCTCACATAAAATTCAAAACAACTCTCTTTTTCTTTTCTTCTTATGTAATTTACTGCCACAAAAAATAATTGAGCAATCGAATCTTAAAATATTCAGTCGCAGTTTTTAAGGGGAAAAGTGAGGAATTTTTGAGAAGAATCCTAGAATACAAGCAACTTATATAAATGGGGTAACAAATGAAAGCTAGGACTGTCCTCTACAGCTACACGATACCAATGGTCGGACAGACAAGTATGTTTTTGGCTGTTACCACTAGTCCGCCCACTTTTCTAAAATTAGGGATTTTGCGCATCCTTGGATGAAAATGAAAAAAAAAATGGTTAAGGTCACTTTCATAGCTATTTGATATTATTTTACTCAATTTTCCCTGATGTAAAACGCAGTGTTAAAAAATACCATTTTTTTTTTTAATGATCGGACTGGTCACCACAGCTAAAAAAAGTCTGTCCGACCATTGGAATTGGAATCCTGTAGAGGACAGTCTTACCTTTAATTTAATATCCCATTTATAGAAGTTGCTTATATTATTGGTACACTTAGCGTTAAATGCAACCTGAAAAGTGCATTTTCTAACCATTGCGACCAGATAAAGCTTGTCCGACCAGTAGTTTCTTAAATGTTTTTACTTAAGCTATCGGTTGGCGTTCAATTTTCGCGTGGCCGTGATGAGATAGGTAATCTCACGCTTGGCTCCCGGACTATGTTTCTTAGTGCATTTTTATCTACTACTTTTTTTGATCATTTTTGTTGATTTAAAATGATTTAAAAAAAAAGTTGTTTTCATAATTTTCAATTTTCTCAAAAACTAAAACTGCTACAATCGTCTGGTTTTCAGCATTTGACTTAAGGCTAATAACAACATTTAATGAGGCAGTGAGAGCCATAGTGGCCTAACTGCAATTTTATCGAAATTGATTTTATAACAAAAATTGAATTTGTATGTATTAAACAATATTTCTGCATTTAAATTTTTGAATTGATTGCCCCATGCAATAGTTATAGGACCTTTTGCATTAAGAGGTCACCCACAAGAAAATTCAAAGCTTGAGTGCTAGAGGAGCCTATCTGATCAGTTATAACGGTATTTCGAAGAATCAGTAATATAAAATCAAAAACCTGTTATTTTTATATCATATTGCAAAAAAAAAAATCAAAATTATGTTATTTATTTAAAAACTACAATTTTTTGAATTTTTTTAAAGCCACAAGTGATTAAAAATAATCTGCTCCTTATTTTTGAAAATAATGCAAAATACAGTTAGGCCACTATGGCTCTCACGGCCTCAAATAATAAATGACAATTTACTACTTTATAGTGTAAAATAAAAAATTAAAAATCAAATAACAAAATGTTTCAATTTTTTTTTTTTAATTTTGAGTTTTCAAACCAATATTTCAATAATTGTAAACTTAATTTCCCTTATAATCAAAGAACTCGTTTCAAGCTTTTAATAAAGGTACAACACAATATTGTAAGTATTTCCGTTATTTTTAAATAGCTATTTTCTTTTAATTTAATATTTCAATGTTTTGGGAATTTGTTCCCCCAAGATCAAAATGAGCTTCATCTGAAAAGATGATTTTTTTTTGGCAAAATCGGCATCTTCTCTAAGTCGATCGCAGGCTCACTTAGCGAAGCAGCCATTTGAATGAAATTATTTTCCATTATTAACCAGAAGGATTGTACTTTCAAATAAAAAAGAAATTTGAGAAAATATTCAGTAGTTTTTTTTTATAGCATTTTCAAAAAAAAAAAAATTATTTGGCAGACCCTTTACTTACTTTTTCCAATATTTCTGAGTAAATTGATCAAAAACCATTGATGTTGTAAGACAATAACATTGTTTTTCAATTTTTTTTAATTTTCTTCTGCTCGTATCTTTTTTAACCTTGTTCCTACCGAAAATATGGATAAAACTTTTTCTGTAGGAAATTTATTATTCTTTCATTTTGTAGTGTACACTTTTCCGCTTAAACGCTTAGTTTTCAAAATATTCCCGAAAAGTTACAAAAGGGGACCTTTAACCCTCCCTCCTGCCTAAGGCTCGTGGCCCTGGGCTGGGGACTTTTAGTATGTTATACCTGGGGGTTACCCCTACCACATAAAATAATAACCCAGAGAGCATGATTTATTGCATTTATTTATTGATTTTGAGTCTTCGTTGACTGGACTATAAAACGAGACAGTTTGAGTTAAAAAAAAAATCCATCTATATCGGAGGCGAGCTCTAGCGACAGGAGCTTGCAACATTTTTATTATTTTGTTTTTCGTTTTTGTCTTAAAAATAATTTGTCCTATCAAAAAGTTTTCTGAGAAAGAATGATAGCTTATAAGACTCCCTACAGTATTGAATATGACCAAAATTTGGCTCCAAAATCTGATACTTTTTTAAATTGAGTCAAAAGCGCTACATTTTATATTCTTATGTATGAAATGCGGTACTAGGACAATCGGTTAAAGGGTTTATAATATGATCGCCACTCAAGCATTGATCATGACAAGAATGACGTATGCTTGCATAAAATAGTGCTCCTTTTCTACACCAGGGGCAGATCCAGGGTGGAATTTGGAGGGGGGGCACACATAAACTTTTCTTATACAGAAATTTTAATTCATACAAGGTGTCCGGTATAAAAAATTTGGCGCAACAAATTTATTAGAATGGTATATAAGTTTTTACAGTATCTAGAGTAAATAGGTTATTATTATTGCTATTTTTGCAAAAGCAGCGAATTAAATAAAATAATTGGCTTCGTTACGTCCAGTCAAAGAAGGAAAAAAATGCCTCATCTCAAAAAAAATTCAACAGTTTTGAAACTTGGCACACTTATTTAGAATGGTCTAGCGATATTGTGTAAAAAAGTCCTCATGAATCCGAGGTGAGCTCTAGTGGCAGGCACTTGCAACATTTTTATTTGTTTCTTTTTCGTATTTATCTTAGAAATTGTTTGATTGTGTTTTATCAAAAAATTTCTGAGAAAGAAAAATAACTTATGAAATTCTCTAAAATATTAAATGTAACCAAAATTTCCATATTTCTTTTAGTTAAAGGTTATTTGGCGTCAAAAGTTGTTACTTTTTTCTATTTCCTAAAAAGCGCTACATTTTATATGCTTAAGTATGAAATACGACTCTGGTGCTAACGTTTTAAGGATTTAAAATATATCATCGACATTCAAGCATTCACCATGACAAGAAGGAAGTATGTTTGTACGTTTTTTTTTCTTAGAATACAACAACAAATCATTGAATCCATGAATCCCATCCTGCATGAACAAGGGGACAGCCGTGTTACAAAAAATTTTACTGACTTAGCTACTTTCTGCATCTTGCTTTTGAGAGTTCTGAAATGGGGTTTGGAGGATATATATATAGAAGATGTTGAAATATACGCACGGGCTTGGCAAAATCCTTGGGTTCTAAGACAGTAGAACGCTTAAAATGTTTGCGCTAATAGCACCGCATTTCAAACTTGAAAGTACAAAATACAGCGCTTCATAGGTAATTGAAAAAAGTACCAATTTTTAGAGCCAAATAACTTTTTAACTATAAGAGATATGAAAAATTTGGTTAAGATCGGTATTGTAGAAATAAAATAAAAATATGCTGCACATTCCTGGCCTCGGATTCATGGGGACTTTTTCACACGACATCGCTAGACCATTCTGAATAAGTGTGCCAAGTTTCAAAACTGTTTAACTTATTTTGAGGTGAAGGCATATTTTTCCCTTCGTTGACTGGCTATGAATATGAGTGTATGGAAAAAAAGTTTAAAATCGTTGGAGCGATTTTTTTTAAATAAATTTTTTTTGTATATAAAATTCTTAAAATATTTGTATGGACAAATTTTGCTATGCAAATCTAAAGTTTATATTTATGTGCATATAAAAAGAAAATAAAAAAAACTAACTTCAATCCGTTTTTGAGATATCGAATTTTCAAAAAAAATTTGAAACTTCTTTTAGAAATTCAAAAACTTTTTTTTTGAAAATGTTGATATGCAATATTATTTAATTTTATCTGAAATTTGTATATAAAAAAATTTATCTAAATCCGTTAAGCAGATAATGAGAAAATTTAAAATTAAAAAACCTTCTATGACAGGCACTGTTAATAGTTACTAAGTGTAAAATTTTATAATTTTTTGTAATGGATCGTACTTAGTTTAGTATATGGAAAAAGTTAAATCAAAATCGTATGAGTCGCTTTTGAGAAAAGAAATACTTTCCTTTGCGGTTTCTTAACTTTTGTATCGAAGGTACCGTTATCTTTTCTAAAAACATTTTAGTGAGTCCCAAAAAACTCTTAAGTATCAAGTTTCAAGAAAATCGACCTTGTTGCTTACGAAATAATTGATTTTCAAAAAAAAACTTTGAAATTTTTTTTCAAAAATCCAAAAAATATTTTATTTTTTAATTTTGTGCACAAAAATTTTTTGGAAGCTTTTGTATTAAAAAATAATTGAAATCAGTCATATAGTTTTGAAGAAAATCGAAAATTAAAAAAATGGTTCTTTGGGAGGAACCATTGCTAATCATTCTACGGCAGGTACCGTTGTTTTTGGTAAAATAAACAAAAAAAAAATTTAAAAAAAAAAATGGGTGGGAGGAATGACTAAAACGCTATGTACCAAGTTTGAAGAAAATCGATCCATTTAGGCTGTAGCTCAACGGACAGACACACACACAGAATTGTGAGACCCAGTTTTTTCGTCTTCCCTATCATCGTAATGACAAGTCTGATCAAAATTTCGAGTTCGATTTTTTTTCCGAATGCATAACTTGCCATGTAGTACCTACCTTCCTTTTAGTCCAGTCATATTGTATTTTTACCATGCAAATTGTGGGGAAGTTTTGATTTGTTCCCTCCGTTATGTTTTGGGGGGTGCTGAATCCAAATCTAACGTTTGCGAACAAAATTTTGTGACGCAACATGGAAACAAAAAATGCAAAAAATTATGCAGAAAGCGCATTTTTTAGTAGTTTTTTAATTAGTGCTCGAAAACTATCGCTTTTTAGTGAATTACATCAATGCACAATCATTGAAAGTATAAACAATTTCGAACAAATCTGTGTTTTAGTTTTTTTCTGCGACCCACCTGGACTCAAGCGATAGTTGAAAAAAGACGTTTTTAACTGTTTCCGAAAATCCGCCCAAAAGCACTAATTTACTACTTTGCTTGACAAGATTTGAGTTTTTGTCATGAACCAATGATATATTTTTCTGGCCTTGAAAATGCTCTAGCACGTCACGTTTTCGAGGTAATGAAATCTAAAAATAAAAACAAAAATGCGTGTTTGATGCAAATTTGGGGTTTTATTATTTCTCGAGGTAATTCTTTTTCGAATTAATGTTTATGGTCATTCTGAAGTATGAACATTTTACTTCGAAATTCTTTTTGAATCATCCAAATACCTTCGCGATGGTGTACAATTACACTATCTCCAATACTCTCAGTTAAGTCAATTTTGTTTGCACTCAGGTGGATTAAGCAGGCTGTAATCTTACCGCGTGCATTTTTAAACACCGTTGTTACTAGAATTCTATTATTGTTATTCTTTTGGAACTTGAAAAAAATCCATTTTTACCAGCTGCCAAATCAGCAGTACTGCCAATATAGAGAGCTCGTATGGGATCACCCTGCATGACAAAGCATCTTAAATTCAGTTTGGTGAAACGAATTGTTCCAAAACTTCGCACCCGTAAGACGAAGCGCCCACCACATTAATGCATTTTAAATTGAATTAACTGCAGAATACATTAAATTCAAAACGATTACGATTTGTTTTCACAATCAAAGATTTATTCAAAATTAAATTTTTCCAAATTTGTAATATCAAGTTTCATAAATGGTATAATTTTTCACACTGAATCGCGGTACTGCACGCACAAGCCTCGTAAGCCTGGCACACATCTTGTAAACTTATGCTCCGTACCCAAATCTTTTCATCCTTCCTTTAAAATAGTTTATTTGTCATTCCAATTGAAAATAAATTAATTCACAGATTATAATTTGAGAACCCTTTTCAAGGGGCTATCTTGCCGCATCTTTGAAGATGTTCCCTCTGAAGTCCAGCATGAAAACAGATGCAGATATTATACATATCTCAGCCACACTCTGGGCTCAAAGCCAGGGTAATCACAGTTTTCGCACTTAATTTCAGAGCTCGCATTTATGGTGTGGCGTGTGCAATAAAATAATTTACAGTGCGCAACAGTGCCTCGCATTTGTCGTAATTAAATTATTAAAATTTATGACCGTAACAGTGTATGATTTGTATAAACCCAGCCAGCTCGGCTCGGGTAACATGGGTACCAATGGTGGAGTGAATTTTTATCCACGAATGCCTGTAGGTGTTGAAGAGTTGTTTTGAATATTGTAACGATCCCCCACTGGTTTGGACGTCCGCATCCGAAATGATTGTTAGTCCAGCAACCAGAGATACCAAGACCCACCGTCCTGTCCCATCCCATCCACGGCCTTCTACCATCAAATCCACAAAGTGTTACGGTATCAGTTTGCACATTTTTGCACTGCTATTGAAGTGTGTTGCACATAATAGTGTAACAGTGGTGTAGGCAAATTTTTTGAGACGTACAGCTAATGGATGCGTTTATACATTTTGCATAAATATTTACAAGTTGAAGCATTATTATGGATTTAACAGTTATGTACGGAGGCTTTAGAAAGTTCCTTAATCGAACAACACGCGTGCGTGTGGTAAATGGTGTGCGAAACATGGCAGGCTTTTGCACAAAAATCAATCGACATGGTTTGGGCAGATACGAATCTTTTTTTCTACATCGGAATTTGTGTACCAACCCGAGTGGGATCAGGGGTAAACACTTACACTCGTCACTTTGGGGAGCCAGCTAAAATAATGAAGTGCGCTTTTGTGTTTGCATATATTTGGTTAGATGAAGCCAAAAAATGTATTCAAATATAATCGTGCGGTGTAAGACGAAGTAAGCCGCATGCTACAATTGAATTGAAACTGAGGCAAATGGATTTTATGATGTAAGTAGTTTTGATTTCAAAATTGTTTTCAACTGTAACACTCCTTAAAGCATAAATTTGCTGATATACTGAGAGATGTCAAATCGCTTTGATATCCATCATTGGTCACATTTATTTTGTTGCTAAACAAGTGGTGATATTGTTCCACCTAACGTTTGTTCTCTGTATAGGGTCGCCATAGATTCAATCACTTTAAAAAAAAAATACCAAACCCTCCAAGTATCAAGTACCTACTTCACAATAAATCACTTGAGTTGAAATAAAGTAAAAACAACTGAAGAAAATCGAAGCAACTTTTTTTTTTGAAAAATATTTCTTTGATTGTTAGAAAATAGGAAAACAAAAAAGGATAGTTCGAGAAGATTTTGCTTGTTGCGGATTGAAAATTCCTGAATTAAAAAAAAAATGTGTGAGTACCGGGACTCGCGTTGAAGATGTGTAAGCATTCGTTTTCACCTGATGGTAAGGGATCGGGTCATTACCTACCACGTATGGCAAAAATTAGGAATCTGTAATACAAGCGCTCAAACAAAATGGTCGCACGACACAATTTATAGTGAATTTACCTATTTAAAAACCCCTCCCGAAAAAACTACTCCGCAAATAAACCATAACAAATTAAGCTACCTTAATTATCTTTATGACGTCACAAAGTTGTTCCTGGATTCAATGTTAAAGTGTCAAAAAGTAACTTTAAGTACATTTTTCCAACTCATCTCCTTGAAACTGAGTTGAAATGGTTAATCCGTCAAAAGCAGCTGAAATCATGATGTTTTCATTTTGAGTTATCTTTTGTTTGCTTCTCGATCGTTCGGTTTGGAATTGTTCTCATTTTTGTAATAATAGCTTAATTTAAGTATCCCTCAGATCTGATCCGGATTAGATTATCATAATAAAACAAACAGGATCCCAGTACGACAAGAGTGTTATATGCCTATCCCCGTTTATCCTTTTGTTTCTGTATTTTCTCTCTACTCTTTTTTATCCCAATCTTCAATTCAAAAAGCCATCTACCTGTCAGAGAAAAACTCATTTTTGCAAATGATGTATGGTCAGAATTAATTTGCAAATCGAAATCCAAAAGCAAGGTCGGATTTTGTGTTGTTTTTGTAATACATGTATGCATATACAATCCAGATCAGATCTGGGGGAAAATATAAAGCTAATATATTTTTATTTTTATTGATTTTACCGTCGATAGTGAGTTTGGAAATTTTTTCCAGGTTTTGCGACATTTTTTTATCTGATTTGATCGATTTGTAGTAAAAAAAATTTGTGCAAGTAATGAATGATAAAAAAAAAAAATGGAAATATTTTTGCTCAAATATTCAATTTTGTGCTAGAATGAAGTAAAATAAAATTTAATTTGAAAAATGTATGCATTTTCGAAGTGCTGATAAAAGTTCTTTTCAATAATGAAATCACAATTTCTTCTTGATTTTTAACTCCAAATTTATTTCGACTTTTTTCACCCAATTTGGTTTGACAAATCAGCCATATTTTTAGCTTTTGTCGTTCCTTAATGAAAAGTAACTCAAAGTAACTTTTTTAAATATGACATAACAACACTTCTTTTTGACACATTAACCAAAGCCAACTAGAGAAACAGAAAAGAATGCGCCACTTGGCAAATCATGTTATGACATTTCAAATCAAGAAATGGCAGATAGCACTTAATATCACAAACCAAAATTGCCACCCGCGATTGCAGAGATAAACATCAAAAGCAGCATATGGATACAAAATAATGAAATAAAAAATTAAATTTCTAGAAAAAAAAGCAACAAAATCTTCACCTGGCAAAATGTATGTCAAATATCTCTGTCAAGATATGATTGCATCTAGACATCCAATCAAGATATGAAACGGAGTGACTCCATTAGATATTTAATGTCAAGACGAACATTCTGAGAGGGGTGTAAGGAATTCACTCCACTTAGCAAATACCAAAACCATTAGGTATCAAACGAAAACTACCTTACCTATTCGAGTTTACAGAGTTCTACTTACCTACAACAAACAAAATGGTTCCAAACGGAACCGTGAGCCCATATCCGTTACAGCCGATTTTCAATTTTACCCATACCGAGCGCTAAGATGTTTACACATCAAAAAAGTTGCATGATTTATTTTTGGGAATACTTCTGTTTTTTCTTAAAGGGCGATTCCAATATCGCGGGTGCACCATTTAGACTCACTTTGAGTATATTAATAGTAAAATGCAAACTTATTTTAATGAAATTATTACTTGATGGGTATCATTTTTTCCTATTAATTTTGGTTTCATTTATATTATTTAAATTAAATAAATAGATTTTCGGAAAAAAGGTTTCAAAGTGCGATCGCGGGTGCAATGAAATTGGCCCACCTATCTGGATCATAGTACGAAAAACCCAAAAGTCTGTTAATTGAGAAACCTTTATTATATTCTTCTTACATTTTATTGAACGACGTATATCCAAACAACTAAAGAAATAAAAATACAATTAGAAAACAAAATTAAATAACGAGTTTATCGATCTTAAAGCAATCGCGGGTGCAACATCAAATTATCGCGGGTGCAATGCGTCTAACTTTAATGAATATTTATATAAAATAAATGATATAATGGAATTGGATTAGAGATTAAAAGACATATAATGCTAGTTAGTACACTTTTCTATTAATTATTACCAAGTTTTTATCAAATATGTTAATATTTTTCGAAAATACTGGGAATATATTATATTGCCATCAATGATTTTGTTCTGGTGCTTGCAATTTTACGATCATGTCTTCAATTGGCATCATAAATTGTGATTTTACAACTCCCTCTTCAACCATATCGTTTAGACACAACCCTACGTTACAATAAAGTGTTATTTTTCTGCCGAACTTGCAGGGTACTGTAAGAGAACATAGATACAAACTCGCGCAAATATCTTTTGTCAAGACTATTGCCGTGAAAATAGAACAGGTTTCAAGGCATGCCTGTGCTGGTAATATAAGAAGTTCAAGAGAGGTTGTTGGAGATTAATCGTCTGAATCACTAAAAACATCGGAATAGCGCAGTTTTTGATTTTTAATGAGGAGGGATTGGCCCGATATATGTTCGTATGAAAAAGGAACCGATATACATACATCAGAAAACAGAATTTCTTTGTGCACTGATCGTATAAGTGGCTTTAAATCATCATCCTCCATAAAACTATCTGTTTCGATGATGGTAGATTTCAAAATATCTGTGCTCTTGAAACGAGGCAGTAAGGTTCGTGTCACAGCTATGTTGGTTCCGTCTTGTGATTTAAAAAAATAATTCTGATTGAAAAACCAGTATGTTTTTCAATCGTTCCCATTTATCAACTAACACTTCTTTCCCTTCCTCAATTTACTGTTCAGAAAAAAGTATCAATTAGATGTTTTTTGATAGATTTCGTGCCAGGTTGTGAAATTCCTTGTTTCCCTGCCATTAAACTTATATTTTTATAAGAAAGATCAAAATATTATATTAAAAATGTTTAAAAAAGTCAACCTTGAACAACAAAAATTATAATTCAAGGCATATTTTAAAATAAAATATAATACATCACTAAATAATGGTAGTTGTCAGTAAGTTGCACCCGCGATTCTAATTTCACGTTGCGGGTTGCGGGTGCAACCAATTTGAATCAGTGTTTTTTCAAAGTTCAATTTACAATTTACTCCTGATACGACTGATTTAATTTTGTTTTTGTTTTTTTCTTACTTTCACAAAGTTTCAAAACGAAAGCACCTTATTTTTGTGAAAAAAATCAACTTTTATATCTTTTTTATCGCGGGTGCAACAATCTTACAATGTTTTTTTGCGATAAATAATACTGAAAAAGTAATTACAAATATTTCAATATTTTTGGACAAACGAATAAATCACATTTGTGACCACAAGTCTTACAAGTGAATCATTACCTCAAACTGTCGGTAATATCTATTTCGCGCTTTTTTTAACAGTCATGATGATAATTGCAGTTTGCACCGACCTTTCGTATGATAGTTTTGCGAAGCGTAAAAAAATGTTTTCTTTAAATTTGGTGAACAATAATTTTTTGTTAATAAAAAGAGTCCTTCTAATATGCATTGTTATCAAAAAAAGTAAAAAATATTGTATTTTAAAAATTTATGCCAAAAATCGTCTCCAGCGGAATCGCCCTAAAGCAACTAAAGAAAAAAATAAAACAAAACCAAAGGGCACGGTAGTGCCAAGCCAAGTTCGCGGCACTACACCCTTTTTACAGGAACAAACTCAGGCGAATTTCAACCCCCCTCTAACTTGAGTACCAATAAAGTCAGATTCACATTATTTGCTGAGCTGATCAAACACAGCTGGCTCACCAAATTTCAACTCTTTAGCATTAGTAATTTCCAAGATATAAGACTTCAAAAATCGCAAAAACCGTAACTGACTGACTCACTGACTGACTGACTCACTGACAGATCATCAAAATTATGGAGCACTTCCCAACATCGTAGAAACTTGAAATTTCTCACAACGGTAGGCCTTGTGGTGCATACAAGGAAAATAATCGAAAATCTGCAATTTTCTATTCAGAGGGTGTGGCATCCACCCACTTTTTAAAATATTCTTATAAATTATATGGAGTACTTCCGATTGTTGTAGAACGATGAAAATTGGTAAGTCGGTAAGGCTTGGGGTACTTAGAAAGAAAAAAATTGAAAAATTGGAATTTTTCTTTCAGGGGGGGGCCGGGCGTGGCATACAACCACATTCTTAAAACTGGAGCACTTTCGGTTTTCGTAGAAATATGAAACTATGTAGAGCGGTAGGGCTTGATTTTCACGTGGCAAAATAAATCTTTGCAAAAAGGAGTGAAATCACAACAAAAACATAAATGTTAAAAAAAGAGCAAAGTTCTTATATGTACGAGAAACCTGTGCGTAAAAAGTCAGCGAAAAAAATTAATGAGATCTAAAATATATGCCAAGTTTTAAGTTCATAAAGTTTAAAATATTTTAATATAGTCCAGTAACCTTGTAGTTTCATAGTACTGAGACCTTGCGTCAGGTCCGGTAGTTCTGATTTTTTGCTGAGTTGTTTATGATGATGGCCTAGTATTAAATCTGATTTTTCGACCTCGAGCGCCCAACGCAACATAGGTAAAAATCAAAAAAACCGCGAATTTTTCGCGGTTTTTTCACTTATTGGCTATTTTAACAATTACGCCTTAACTTTCGAATAATATATTGCTCTACGATTTCAACCTTACTAAATTTGCTTCAATTTGAGTCCAAAGCCGGTTCTGTAGACATAACGGTTTCCAAGGGACGGCATTTCAAAATATAGCAATACAAAATTTAAAACAACAAGTAGTATATAAAACAGTATAATAACAAAAACATGGTCTTTGACATGTGCTGCATCAAAGTAACAGAGCGTGTAGATTGGGCCAAAAGAAGAAAACAATAGTACTGGATGGGGGGTATATATCCCCCCGTTTAGGCGGGAGGGGCAATTTTAAGAAAAGTTGACTTCAAATAGAAAAATAACTTTAAAAAAACAATGGTAATATCTGGACGAAAATCCATTGCTCATCTCAAAGCCAGAAATCCATTCCTTAATTCTATTTTAAATAAAGTTTTTTTAGCTGATAATTTTTGAAAAATCTACTTTCAAACTCAAAATTTTGAGAAAAAGACGATTTTTTCTTGTTAATCTATTTTTTTTTTTATTTTATGGTATTAAGTACTATGCCGTCCCTTGGAAACCGTTATGTCTACAGAACCGGCTTTGGACTCAAATTGAAGCAAATTTAGTAAGGTTGAAATCGTAGAGCAATATATTATTCGAAAGTTAAGGCGTAATTGTTAAAATAGCCAATAAGTGAAAAAACCGCGAAAAATTCGCGGTTTTTTTGATTTTTACCTATGTTGCGTTGGGCGCTCGAGGTCGAAAAATCAGATTTAATACTAGGCCATCATCATAAACAACTCAGCAAAAAATCAGAACTACCGGACCTGACGCAAGGTCTCAGTACTATGAAACTACAAGGTTACTGGACTATATTAAAATATTTAATATTTTAAACTTTATGAACTTAAAACTTGGCATATATTTTAGATCTCATTACTTTTATTGACTGACTTTTTACGCACAGGTTTTTTGTTCATATAAGAACTTTGCTCTTTTTTAACATTTATGTTTTTGTTGTGATTTATTTTATTGGAAATAAATACTTTACGCTTGACTCAACTTGGATTTGAACCCTCGAGTTAAGGAGCGAGCATGCAACCACTAGGTAAATTTGCATTACAGATTGTTGGTGTCGCACATTAATGATTAGATACATGCCATGTTTTGGTACTTTATCTTTTCGAGAAGTAGATTGCGACAAGAAAGTCATGATTTAGCAATTTGTTGTTGGTGATTTGAAACTATTCTCATGGAGTCGCAAATGACGACAAAAAAAACGTAAATCAGTGATTGTGCAATGGAAACTACTATCTCGAAATTCAATATTTTCAAATGCTGTTTGTGAAATTATTCTTTTGGAGAGTAAATTACGCCAGAAAAAGTCGTTTTTTGATATGAAAAGCACAAGCTTGAATCATGGATTTTAGTTGCAAATCACGAAGAAACAAATTTTGTAAATTGCTAAATTTTGAATGTTAAGTTATTAGTTTTTGTATTAATTTGGGATCAAAATGCCTTGACTTACGAAAAAAACATAATGCGTAAATTGCAATTGCAAATTTTTCAATTGGTAATTTTTCAATTCTTTCCGTGCATGAATAACTATTTTTTGAAAAAATGGTTTCCCACCCAAAGAAGGCTTTTACTAAAAGTAATTTATTGGCTTTTTTTAAGTATTCGTTTCAAGATTCACTTCCCAATTCTTCGGATGTGGAACTTGAACGGCAGCTCAAGCTCAATAAATTCTGATCTAGACAGCATTGTCCAGTGGGGAAATAAAAATCGTGTAGAATTTAAGCTTCAAAAACCCAATGCTGTCTGTTGTCACTAAAGCAAAAACCCACCCCCAATGCCGCTATCCATGAGCGGAACTTGCATCGAAGAAAATGCACAACTTTCAGTTCTGGGTATGTGCATCAAAGATCACCTTCTATGGAATGATCACATATTCGAAGTTGCCAAAGACGCTGCAAAGTGTTTAGGCTTTCTTCGACGATGCAAGAAATTTTTCTCCCCTTCTGAACTGGCTGTAATTTATAAAGCCGACCAAAGCTTGAGTATAACTCTCACATCTGGGCAGGTGCCCCTACAACGCACTTGAATCTGTTAGATAGAATACAAAATAGAGAGCCTTAAAAATGATAGGTGACAGAACTATTACGCTAACAATTACATCTTTGAAACACCGCCGCAGTGTTTCTTGTCTCACATTATCTTATCGCTGTTTTTATAAACAGTGTTCTAGTGAAATAGCCAGTTGCATTCCTCCCCTTAAAAAATTCAACCGCAATACTCGTGCTTTTAGGAATGCACATCAGTTTACCCTTGAGCCCAACTTCGGACGTACTGTCAAGTATAGAGATTCTTTCTTTAGCCGCACAACACGAATGTGGAATGCCTTACCAAGCTCTATTTTCCCCTCCCATTTTGATATTCAGAACTTCAAAACCAATGTACATCGGTATCTCCTTTGTAACCCTTTCCCAATTTCCTAATCGCTCGCAGTGTGTTCATCATCTTAAGATGTTAAGGGTAGTCAAAACCCCTTTAGTGCGCGCTCATTATAAAAAAAAAAAAAAGTTTCGGAGTCGCTTTTAAGAAAATACAATTAGGTATGTTAAATTGCATAGAAAATTTGTGCAGGTATCGTTATTTTTAGTTCTAGTAACAAATGAAAAAAACATGAAGAGTGAATGACCAAAAAACGCAATATGCCAAGTTTGAAGAAAATATATCCAGCCGTTTAAGCTGTAGCTCAACGGACAGACAGACAGAATTGTGAGACCCAGTTTTTTCGTCTTCTCTATGATCGTAATAAAAAGTTTGATCAAAATCTCGAGTTCCATTTTATTACGAATGCATATGTAGTACCTTTATATCGGAAGTAAAAATCAGTGGCTGACCAATAACTGAAAATTGTTTACCTGAGATATTTCAGATGGTGTATACATTTTTTGCCAATTTCCCATAAATGAGGTGGCGAAAATCCCGCGTGACCATTAATGACCTAGAGAAACTTTAAACTTTAGTTGACCTTTTCTATAACTATTGGATGGCATTTTCTTTCAAATTTCCCATTCATACGGTGCCAAAGTTCCAGAGCCCCTAAATTCTTTTTTTAATTTTTTCACAATTACATTTTTGATTTAAAGGTAAATCAGTTTTGAAAAAATGGATTAGGGAGTTTCCATTGAACGAACATCGGCAATATGACCATTCTGATATACCTTTTTATCTAATATCTTGCATCGGTATGGCTGTCAATGAGAAAACTCTTTAACATCTCTATTTAAGTCAAAATAAGCTTCGTTTATGTATCCGGTGTAGCATCTTAGCCTACCATAAATATAACTTCGCTATATCTTTGGTTTTTTGTGACACCATACAAAAATTTCACTATTTTATTTTTCGCCGGAATCTTTCCTGCTATTCAACCGCGTTTAAATTTAAACCCAAATTCCTAAGAAACACACCAACAATTTTAAAACCTTAAGTTTTGCATAGAAATTCCAAAAATACCTAATTCAATATGTCTTACATATTCAACCCAAATAACTTCGCTTTACAAAGCCATTCGAAATTCAATTTACAATCATCAATAATTTTGGTTTTAACACAACAACATCTGCTTTGGTCACGCCACATCTATTAGGCAACCTGTATTGAATGCACATTGTCACCATTATGAAGTCCGCAAGCGCCAATACCTACAATACACAAAGAAAACACAAATCTGTGAAGCAACAAAACCTTGAAATGATAAAGCATCCTATATTTTGGAGAAAAAACCATCTGGTCTAGAGTTAACGGTAGGTACATTGAATTAATTCAAATTAATTCGTGTACTACAAAACAACAGAAAATCTGACACCATCCTTTTGTATTTTCATTCGGGAATTCTCTTCTATAGCAGCTCTGGCTAGGCTAAATCTTGGAGTTGAAAGCGCCTTGCCACCGTCTCGGAGGAATTTTTGTTATGTAATGCTGCAGACAGACTGCCCCTAAAGAAGCAGGAGGATGCGTATCAAATGTTTTGCCATGAACTATACCTATTATTATGCAAGCTGTAACGAAGTGCTAGTGGGACAGACAAGACAACAATGCAACTATAGGACTATGTCATCTAGAAGGAAGGAATCAAGAAGAAAAACATGCCTGAGAACCATCCTTATGACGACCAATGTAAAAGACACGAAAATAATGTTTTGAATCACGTTCGTGTCACTTTAGCCAGCCTTACCAACCTGGCGATAATGAATAACAGACTAGACCAACTACTGCTTTTACAGCTAATTGCTCGTGAGGCATGATAATCAGATGGATTTTTTGCAAGTCCGCTAAGATTTGAAGATATCCATCAGCAGAAGACCGAACGGTACGATTTTCCAGCATATAGCAAACCTATAAGAGTGTTACATAACAAGCGTTGTAATGACACTGGGATGAACGCCAGATACACGATCTTTTCATAAAGCCTCTCAAAGTAGGTACAACAGGCTAGTTCATTTTGTTGTATTTATTTCCATAAGAAAATATTATTTCATGAATTCCGCGAAGAAGTTTGGGTTAAAAGGCCAGAAAAGCCTTCACATTCACATTGGCTCTGGAATTTCGAGAGGTCTTAATTTAAAAATGAAAACAACAACGTCTTCATCATTCCGTATAATCTGTTGGCAGTGTGTTGGTATTGTATGAAGGTGTGGTGCGAATATTAAATCTATCAACTCCTCCGCTTGCGCACATAGCCTCCCAAGAATGCCTGCCTAATCGCAAATAATGGTTTGGCTCATTAGTCTTGTGCAGAAGCTTTGCGTTGCTACCGTCTTATGTGATATCACTCAATTATGGTATAAGATTCCATACATTAATTATGTACGGTCTCAGGAAGATCAAAATATTTATCATCAAGTCTTTTTTGTTGAGGGATTGAATAAGAAGAAAGGTTACTTGACCTTTTGCAGTGAACTTCTTAACTGAGGCTTTTTTGCTTGTAATGAGAAAGATTTTCGCTACTTAAGTCTTAAGACATTTTGAATTTGGACATAAAACTGAAAAAAAAAAACGAAACGTGGGTTCAATTAGATTATAATTATCTTGGTGTTTGGAAAGAGGAAAATAAGTCATTTTTTTTGGGAGGGCTTAAGTGGTCAACTACCCGGGATTTAGGTTAATAACTGTTTACCTGATTGTGCTGTTTATTTGACGTTTTAAGAAATGTATATGTAGGGTAGGGTGGCAATTAAATAAAGTGGTTAAGTATGAGATTCAGCATTCAGTAAACATTGACCAAAAATTAAAGCCTGAGAAGGGTACGACAGCATCAAACTGAGAAGCCTACTGATGGTCGTTCATAGGCGAAACACATTTTGGAATATAGAGACAGAAAAAACAAGTTTTTGGTTGTTGAGGTGCATAATGCAATATGCATGCAGGATTTAAAAAGAAATTACGAAAATTTTCAGAAAATATTTTTTTGAATTTTTAAGCAATTTAAACTTGACTTAACTCTCTTCCTAATATGAAAAAAAAAAATTACTTTTATGGAAAAATGAATGTACCTTCCCTACAAGTAATAAAAAGACTGTTAAGTTAAATCTTTTATTTTGTCTAAAATATCTGCTATGATTTTCATCCAATCTAATCAGCATAATGTACTAATTAGTATGATCTACTACAAACATTAAAAATGTACACTTAGCAACTATTAAGAGTACATATAACTAAGAGAAAAAAGCAGGTATAACTAACCAATTTCAGGTGTTATTTTTCAACTCGGTAGGTCAGGTTAACTGTTTCACCAAATGCCTGATTTAAATGTCGTGTTCAATCAACGATGGTTACAGGTAAAATCTGCTCGACACCTTGCCACAAAATAGAAATCCTGCAAATTTTACCTGCAAATATAGTTAACTTAACATGACTCAATATTAAATGTCTTTTAAATCTAACATGAAAATCTGGTTAATTTAAAATGAAAATTTATGGTTAATTTAATAGGATTCTATGCTGAATCAACCCTGTATTAAAGTCATGAATCTATACGTCTAAGAGCCGTCTCTTACACTGCCTATCGCTCAACTCTTTAAGTATTATTCTGAAAGTGCATATAGAAATTTATATTGTACTAGCAGTTATCCGCCCGCTTCGCCGGGCCCACGGTTAAATTCAGGATAATCGAAAGCCGATTGTAATAGATATTGTTACATATTTCAATCAAATTTTTGAAACAAAATGTCTGTTCGCGTACCTTCCAAAACTACGAATTTCTACAAATTAAACCAAAGTTCTGTCAAAACTCCTATAAAAAAAATAAAACTCGTAGAAATTCGTAGTTTTTGGAAGTACACGAACAGACATAATATTTCAAACTTGATTGATTTGTTAAAAATTACTTAGTTATTTTCTTTCTTGTGTAAAATGAAGTTGTTTTGGTACCAAATATTTTTTTCTTTTTTTTTTTTCGTATCATTAAAAAAAAAGTATCCTATAGTTTCTTCCAATACAAAATAGCCATCTCCTCAAAGTTTCAATCAAATCTGTTCAGCAATTTGAGCGTGATTGTGTTACAAACATCCATATTTACAAACATTACATATTTCATATTTATAATATTAGTAAGATCTATTTTAATTTAAAAATAATTTTTGATACTTACTTCAGTTTTGAACTGAAAACCTTTCACACACGGAGATGACACTCATCCACTGGACCAATTCATTACACAAAAAAAATGTGCCAAACATCAATAAGCAAGTTGAAACTCAGTGTGTTTATTTTACCACTAGTGTCATGTTTAAATGAACTGGCAGAGTGCTACTTTAACTGGAGGCCAGGTTAAATTAAAATAATTTTATTAAAATGGCCTGTGTGTGTGCGTTTCAACACTGATGTCACGTTGAAATGAACTGGCAGAGTGCTTTATTAACATTAGGTAAGGTAAAATAGAACAGGTAACAATTGTAAAAAAAGTCACATTAAACGTTAATTCAACCTGACATTTGGTAAAACAGAAATTCATAGCATACAGTGTTAACAAAACAAGACCTTGGTTAAAATAAACACTATATTCTTGTTAAAATTTCTTATTTACAAGAATTTAGTGTTAAAATAACAGGTCATCTTCATAAATAAACTTGAATATGGTAAAAAGGTCCACCAGGTTGATTTTATACTGAATATAAGGTTACTTAAATCAGGTAAATTTCTGAAATATCTGTTACCTTATATGGGATTGTGCACCTCGTGAATTTAACAAGTAAGTAAATTTTCTCTGATTGGTGGGAATTAAATCCACATTAAAAGGGAAGTAAGACCGCTCAGTTTTTGAGGAATTTAATTCCCACCTTCTATGAGAACTAAGTCCATTTTGTTAAAGACATGGAAATGATGAGAGAAAAATCTAGAGAAGCATTAAATACGACATTTAAATTGGCTAAAACAACTCCTTTGACAGTTTGAGGTGAAAAAAAGAATGCCATCTTAATTCTTGATTGAATATGACTATGAAAAAAAAAATTAAAATCGTTGGAGCAGTTTTTTAAAAAATTATTTTTAATATATAAAGTTCCTAAAACGTTTTTAAGAACAAATTTTGCTATGCAAATATTAAGTATATATTCATGTGTATATAAAAGCAAAATTTAAAAAAAATTGTCAACCCGTTTTTGAAATAGGTATCGAATTTTCAAAAATGAAAATTGAAATTTTTTTGAAAATTTTGATATGCAATATTATTTAATCTAATCAGAAATTTGTATATAAAACAATTCATCTAAATCCGAGAATAACGAGAAAATTAAAAAAAATACGTTTTATGACAGGTACTTTCAATAGTAGCTTAGTGTAAAATTTTATAATTTTTGGTAGTAGATCGTACTTATTTTAGTATACGAAAAAAGTTTAATCAAAATCGTAGGAGTCGTTTTTAAGTACTTAAATATTTTCCTTTGCGGTTTTTTAACTTTTGTATGGAAGGTACTGTTATTTTTTCATTCATTGTAAATTTTGTTCTAAAAATATTTTAGGGAGTACTAAAAAATTCTTAAATATCGAGTTTCAAAAAAATCGATCATGTCGTTTACGAAATATTTGATTTTACAAAAAAAAATTTGAAACATTTTTTAAAAATCCAAAAAATATTTTTTCAAAAATTTTGGTACAAAAAACTATTTATATTTTTTAGAAGCTTTTGTACAAAAAAAAAAATAAATGAAATCGGTCGTACAGTTTTGAAGAAAATCTAAAATTAAAAAAATGGTTCTTTGGGAGCTACCATTAATAACCATTTTTGAAAAATGGTTTTCCACTCGAAGAAAGCTTTTACCTACTAAAATAAATGTATTGTATTTTTTTTAAGAAAAGATGCTGAGCCATTTTTGAGAAAAATACGATTATGTAAAATTGCTAAAAAAAAATTGTATGGCAGGTACCGTTGTTTTGGTTCTAAGAAAAATGCAAAAAACGGTGTGGGCTAATCACTAAAAACCACAATGTACCAAGTTTGAAGAAAATCGATCGAGCTGTAGACGAACAGACAGACAGAATTGTGCCACCCACTTTTTTGGTGTTCTCTATCATCGTAATATCATTGTTGATTGTTATCTCAAAACTTTTTTTTTGCACGAATCCAAAACTTGCCTTATAGTACCTATGTATATAGCATGTGAAAAATAAGTTTTATATATCAAATTCTTAAAACTTTTGTAGGAACAAATTTTGCAAATGTATTTACTTATCAAAAAAATAAAGAATATAAAATTTCAAAACAAATTGTCATCCCGTTTTTGAGATATAGAATTTTCAAAGAAATAATTTGAAACTTTTTTTAAAAATTGATATGATATGCAAAATTTTTTCAACTTATTTGAAACTTGTATATAAAAAATGTATCCAAATCCGTTTAGCTGAAAGAGAAAGAGAAATTCAAAATAAGAAAAACATTCTATAAGAGGTACCTACTACTAAAAGTTGCCAAGTAGTGTAAATTTTTATTATTTTTGATAGTATAGATCAGGGCTGTCCAGACAACGGCCCGCGACTCATGTTTTAATCAGAAAACAGTTTTGGCATAAATAGTTTGAATAATAGAATTCTTTGGCAAAACATATAATCAATATTTAGAATAATTTATATATTTTTATCCTTGTAACATTTCTGCTTTAAGGTTAAGAAAGTAATACTTTTATTGAAATAAAGTGTCAAATATTCACATGGTCATTGTGTCATTAGTGACATATTAAATAATATAAAATATGAGTGATGCCAATACAACATCCCCTTTTAGATATTAATCTTAATATTTACTTTACAATTGTTTTCAAAATTGATACATACATAGTAAATCATAATTTAATTCAATAATCATATTTCAAATTAATAATTCTTTTTTTTTTTTCAAATCATATGTGTCCGTAAACTCGTTTTCCGGACCTTGTTATCAGAGCTTCACTTGAGGGTCGTCTTCGGTCTTTTTTTTCAGTACAGCGTTGCCGGTCTGTTGGTAGTTGGTTGACGCCTTCAGTTGGTTTAGAAGTTCCACTTCGATCAGCATCTGGCATCTCATTAGTGTTATTTAAATTAGGCTGTAACGAATCTAAATAAGATGCTTTAATAAGGTGAAATCTATTTCTTCTAATAATACGTTTGTTAGTTTCAATTTCATATGATCTACACTGTGTTTTTTGTATAATCTTCCCGTGTCGCCTCAGGTCAATTATCCAAACCATATCTCCGGGATATAACTCGCTTAGTTGTTTGACGCCATGACATTTGTCATAGTTTTCTTTGTATTTACCTCTGTATAAAGTTTCCCTTCGCTTAAGGCTTTGAAGATCTGGTTTTGCCTGCAGATTGACATCAGGCAAATTGTCTCGAAGTTTTCTCCCAAAACTCAATTCTGCTGGACTGAAGCCATTTGAAATTGGTGTATTTCTAAATATCAATAACGCCAGCTCAAGGTCTAAGTTTTTTTTTAGTAGGTTCTTTGCAATTTTCACTCCAGCCTCTGCAGCACCGTTTGCTTGATGGTATTGCGGGCTACTGGTTACAATTTTAAAGGACCATTCTTTTGCAAACTTTCTGAAATCTGATGAATTTAAGTTTTGAAATTGTGTACCACTGTCGGTGTATACATACTGAGGAATACCATGACAACTAAAAGTTTTCTTACAAAATTGTATAATTTCTACCATACGCATCCGTGTCAGCATCTCAATTTCAATAAAACGTGAAAAACAATCAATTACAACCACGTACCATTTATGTTCAAATTTAAATAAGTCCATTGCCACCTTCTGCCAAGGATAATCTGGAAACTCAGCTGCTATTAGTGGTTCATGCCTATTTTTCGCGTGTTGAATACAACCTGAGCAATTTTTAATTTTTTCTTCGATCTCCTTTGAGATCCCGGGCCACCACATGGTTCTCTGAGCTCGCATTCTTGTCTTGGTTATACCAAGATGTCCTTCATGTAACTTTGCAAGCATCGTACTCCTAAGACATTTTGGGATTATCATTCTATTCCTCCGCAAAAGTAAGTCATCAACAACCGAAATCTCATCCCTAACTGAGTAATAGGGTTTCATCTCCAAGCTCAAGTTTTTGCCATCTGGCCATTTTTTATCCAAGTATTTCCTTAGCAATTGACATTCTGGATCTTCTAACTGCGCTTTTATAACATCTGTGATATTTTCATCTTTTGTATATATGCTTTGCAAAGATATCTCGTGAACATATGCATCTATTTCGTCTTCTAGTTCCTGTGAATCTGATGTGTTTTGAATTGGTGTTCTGGATAAATGATCAGCAACGACCAGGTTTTTCCCTGGAATGTATATGATTGAGAAATCATATCTCATCATTCGCAAACGTATACGCTGCAATCGGGGTGAAAGATCATCCAAACTTTTTGTTTTAAGAAGTTGAAGTAGTGGCTTATGGTCGGTTTCAACCGTGAATTGTCTCCCTATAAGATAGTTTCTTAATTTTTCGCATGCCCAAGCTATCGCCAAAGCCTCTCTTTCGATATTGGCATAATTTTTTTCTGAGTCCGTCAAAGTTCTAGAAATAAATGAAACCGGATATAAATCACTACCGTATCTCTGCATTAGTGCAGCCCCCAATCCTAGTTTTGAAGCATCGCACGATACTACGGTTTCCTTCTCTGGATTATACATTTTCAAATTCGGTGGTGATATGAGGAGTTGCTTTATGCTTTTAAATGCTCGTTCTTGTGCTTGTCCCCAAAAAAAATCGTTCTTTTTTGATAAAAGACTTGTGATAGGTTCAAGTATCATCGACTTGTTTTTTATGTATTTACCTATAAAATTTATCATTCCAAGCAACCTTTGCACTTCCGTTGGGCAATTTGGAGCTTCCATCATAGATATCGCCTTGACTTTTTCATCATCGAGTCTTATTTCCCCCTCGACAATAGTATGACCCAGATACGTAATTTTTTGTTTTCCAAATTCCGATTTACTTTTGCTGAGAGTCAGTCCTGCTTGTTGTATTTTCTTAAATACTGCCTCTACGCACTGATCGTGTTCCTGTAGTGTTTTTCCCCATATCAAAATATCGTCCATATGTACTATGCAACTCCGCATGCCTGCTAAAAGTTGTGTCATTTTCTTTTGGAAGAACTCTGGGGCCGATGTTATGCCAAAAGGTAGCCGTAAAAATTTGTACCGTCCAAAAGGGGTCAAGAAAGTCGTTAGGTCCTGTGATTCTCGAGATAAAGGGATCTGCCAAAACCCACTATTGGCATCCAATTTTGTAAAAAATTTCGCTCCTGCTAGTTGCGATAAAGAGTAATCTATACCCGGAATTGGATGGACCTGTCTCTTAACCATCTTATTCAGCTCGCTTAGATCCACACAGATTCGTATACCACATTTTTTTGGAACGATAACCATAGGCGCACACCAATCTGTTGCTCTTTCAACTGGAGCAATTACCCCTTCTCTTTCCATCTTATTAATTTCCTCCTGCACCTTTTCTCTTAAATGTACAGGTATTATTCTCGGTGTAGATATAGCGTATGGTTCCCCTTTTTCTTTTAACTCGATTTTGTATTCTCCCTTGAATGTTCCTAATCCATCAAAAACATCTTTAAATTCATGTAGCCAGTTCCTTGAAGAAACTTCAAATAATTTTTTTATCAAACCAAGTTTCTCGATTCCATTTTTCCCCAATAAAGGGGTTTTTGTGTCTTTGGTTATGAAGACTACCTCTTCTACTTCTCTTTGTCTATATTTCAAATTAAACTTAGCTTTTCCTATAATATTTATTTGTTGACCCACTCCATATAGTTTTGTTTCAGTTTTTTCAATGTGTATTTTTTCCATGTCTTCCACAGCTGACCAGGGCACTAAAGTTACGTCAGCGCCTGTATCGACCTTGAATGTTATCATCTTTGTATTTAGTCATAAATCAACTGACCATTTATCAGTCACTGCTCCGACGAAGTATTGATCTTCATCTCTTCTTGGAACGTCTTGCTCCCTCACCTCGCACACCCCTTTCGACTTACAAACTCTAGCATAATGACCGGTTTTTTTACATTTTTTGCAAATACTAGTCTTTGCTGGGCACTTGTCGTATTCGTGTCGTTCAAACCCACATCGCATGCACTTGTCTTTTCGTTGCTCAAATCGCTGTTTTGATTTGTCGAGCTCTCTCTTGTGTCTGTCAGTAAATTTTCGTTTTTGGTCGACGATGCGGTCAACTTTGCAAACAGATGATTCAGATTTTAGATGAAGGTCTTTTTTCTGGCGATAAAACTCTTCTACCTGCCTAATTGAAATAACAGCTTTTTCCAAGGTGAGAGCTGGATCTAGCTGTAGCCTATCGCTAAGGTTTTCATCTTTCATGCCTACAACTAATGTCAGTAAAATCATCTCGTCTAACAAAGTTCCCCATTCACACTGCTTGGCGAGTGCGTGTAGATCGGTAATAAATTCCTCAGCCGTTTCGTCACCCTGTTTTCGTTTTAAGAATTTAGCGCGTTCATAAATAATATTCCTTTTAGGAATAAAATATTCTCCAAATTTTTTGACACATTCAGTATAAGTATCAGGTAATGGAGTGAACGATGCAAAAATTTCTTCAGCTTTCTCCCCCATGCAGTAAATTAAAATGTTTACCTGGGTTTTTTCGGTCGACTCGTGCAATCCATTTCCTATTCGGTATCGCTCAAACCGCCGGATCCATTTCTCCCATTCTGATGGCAAGAACGAGAATTCCTCTGGAGCAGTAAGATTCAATTGCATGCTTGACGTCTTCGGTGTTTGCGAAGTAGATCCTGGGTTAATTTTGCTGCCTCCTGATAAATTCTTGTTCTCGGGCATAGTGCGAAGTGATGATTTTATATGAAATTATACCACGTTTAACATGTGGTTACTTTAAAGGTTTTTTAGGATATTTACCTTTTTTTTTTTTTTTGAGTATTCTGCAGTGTCTTCTTTTGTTTGATTCCTCCAATTATTTAGTTTTTCTTTTTCTTAATAATTTTTTTCATTCAAAGGTCGATTTAACTTTTTTTCCTTTTTACCGCTGCCACCATGCTTTAAGGTTAAGAAAGTAATACTTTTATTGAAATAAAGTGTCAAATATTCACATGGTCATTGTGTCATTAGTGACATATTAAATAATATAAAATATGAGTGATGCCAATACAACAATTTCATTCGCATGTCATCATTTAAAAGCAGAGATGGCAGGGTAGATTGCTTCAGGTAATCTACTCGATTAACTACGCGTAGTTAATCGGATAAATTACTCGTCTGATTTGTTTCATTACTACCAGCGTTCGAACCTTACTCCAATTTTGAGGAAAAAAAAAGAATCTACTCCGCTTTTTTTAAATCTACTCCTTTTTTTCCACACTAAAAATTTCTTACCCAAACCACATGAAATTAAATGACAACACTTTTTTATTCAATTTGCCAACCAACTCTGGCTCTGAAATCTTAATATTTGCATCTGAAAGCCAATATACAGGGTGTCCTGTAAATAATGGATAACCTTGCAACTGCTTGTAGCAGGCCTTATGACCTTTCCAGAAAAAAATATAAAAAAAATATTTTCCCTGTGGTTACTATCTTATGATTTTTTTTCCAAAAGTTGTTAACAAGTACTACTTTCCTCAAATACGTGAACGCTACGACCATGGATGAACAATTTTTACTATTTTTATATTTTTGTAATATTCTAGAATAACTGTTGTAATAGATGGGTGGTAAAATTTAACAGTAGTTATTGCATTTTTTTTATTATAATTTTTTAAAATATTTTTTCAGTACAAAAATGTATTTTCGAAAAAGTTTGACCACCTCTAATAAATTAAAATTGTATGAGAACATGAGTGGCCAATTGCTTAAAAAAATTGTCTATTTAATGCACTTTTCAAAATGGTATAACACATGCTTGTGTATTAACGAAATAACCAAGAAAATTTGTCAATCATCTAATAAAGCTGCTTTTAACATTTTGGCAAAATGTCTATCAAAATGTTACAACAACCTCCAAATTTGGGTTGGACAAAAATTTTCTCTTTTGATGTGTAAAGGGGTTCAGTGCAAGTATAAAACTCTATTTTAGGTGTTAAAAGACCCACCATTTGGCCACCATATTGAAAAACGAGTTCTGCAAAGTTTTCCATGGCAACTTAAATTTTATTTGTCTTAGAAAAAAAACTTTGGTACAATTTTGTAGCAAATTCAATTCTCTTCAATTTATGTGTACATACTTTTTACCCTAAAGTTATGAATAAAAAAGTTATAATCAAAAACATATGAATTTTTTCAATGTTTAAATTTTGATTATAACTTTTTTATTTATAACTTTAGGGTAAAAAGTATGTTCACATAAATTGAAGAGAATTGAATTTGCTACAAATTTGTACCAAAGTTTTTTTTAGATTAATTAATTAATTAATTTCTTCTTAGATTAATTATATTTAAGTTGCCATGGAAAACATTTTAGAACTCGTTTTTCAATATGGTGTCCAAATGGTTTGGCCTTCAACACCTAAAATCGAGTTTTATACTTGCACTGAACCCCCTTATACATCAAAAGAGAAAATTTTTGTCCAACCCAAATTTGGAGGTTATTGTAACATTTTGATAGACATTTTGCCAAAATGTTAAAAGCAGCTTTATTAGATGATTGACAAATTTTCTTGGTTATTTCGTTAAAACACAAGCATGTGTTATACCATTTTGAAAAGTGCATTAAATAGACAATTTTTTTAAGCAATTGGCCACTCATGTTCTCATACAATTTTAATCTATTAGAGGTGGTCAAACTTTTTCGAAAATAAATTTTTGTACTGAAAAAAATATTTAAAAAAAATATAATTAAAAAAATACAATAACTACTGTTAAATTTTACCACCCATCTATTACAACAGTTATTCTAGAATATTACAAAAATATAAAAATAGTAAAAATTGTTCATCCATGGTCGTAGCGTTCACGTATTTGAGGAAAGTAGTACTTGTTAACAACTTTTGGAAAAAACATCATAAGATAGTAACCACAGGGAAAATATTTTTTTTATATTTTTTTCTGGAAAAGTCATAAGGCCTGCTACAACCAGTTCCAAGGTTATCCATTATTTACAGGACACCCTGTATATGCTGAACGGAATCATTTTTTGTATTGCTTTGTTCGTTGCTTCTCGTTCATTTCGTGTTTTTTTTTGTTAAAAATACCTATTTATTTTTGATAAATAAATTTTTGTTAAAATACAGTTTTTGAAAACTTGAGTTTTTCTTACGTTTTCAAATCTTCTCCGGAAATTTTTGATTTTTTTTACAAATCTGCTTGAAAACTGGAAATATTTTTTCTTGCGGCCCTCCAGCTTTTGTAGTAAATTTTATTAGCCCGCTAAGGTGGGTAGTTTGGACAGCCCTGGTATACATCAAACTTATTTTAGCATAAAGAAAAAAATTTATAAAAACCGTAGGAGCCATTTTTGAGAAATATTTTCTTTAACGGTTTTTTTAATTTTTGCATGGAAGGTACGGTTATTTTCGCTTAAAAGAAACTTTTAAGTATCGAATTTCAAAAAAATCGATTATCTCGTTTTGGAAATATTTGATTTTCAAACAAAAATTTTGAAACACTTTTTGTATTTAAATTTTGAAACACTTTTTGTCGATCGGTAGTTGGAATTGTATAAAACCAAACTGAGCGTAAATAAAAACCCTCTAATATATGAAAAACAAAGGGGGGTATGTCCAGTAAATATTAGGGGAGAAGAAGAGTAGTGTGGCAAAATGTTTGAACCTATTCAAATAACCGGCAGGGTATATTAAGGGCCAGGTTAAAATGTTCCAGTTTAAGTTTCGGATAGATATCTGACACATAACGCTATCCAGCAGATAAATGTTGCCATTATTTTTTTTCTGTTTCATCATCAAAAACTCGGGTAAACTAACCGGTGGATACTAAAAATCGGCGGTGTTTTTCATTTTTGGTTTTGTTTGTTCCCAAGTTATGATTATGTAATAATTTTATAAAACAAAATAACATTTTTTTTAAACTATGGTGTTTTTAGTTTTGTCGTTTCAGAGTTTTACTCCATCTTCGGGCGAATTTATATCGTTGGTGGTGTAGAGCCATAGGTACTTGTTATAATAAAATAAATTTCAACTTCATACCTACTACCCTACTGATATTTAAACCATCGTAATTTTTTTTGTAATAAAAAAGCTATTGGGCTTTTACTATAATGGTATACCGTGGCGTATACGTACTATTTATTATAGTCGCAACTTTAAAACAGATAAATCGCTGCAGATAATTAATGATAATATTTTGAATTAAATCCATCAAAACTATACATAATATCTTAGTTTTGTCCCAATGGTAACGATATAATTCGCAAAAATCTATAAATGTGTCCAAAATTACCTAAATAAATATGTCATTATAACCTATGTTGAAAGACAGAGTTTAAATTCAGGGAATACAGTATACAGTTCTTATGAGTACAAAAATTATTCAAGGTGAGAAAAAAAATATTTTACACAAAGAAAAAATGTCGTGGTGTAGTTTTTTTTTTATTTTCCGTCAGTTAACTGTTTCGAAAAAAAATCTCTATGAGACTGATCTATGAAAAAAGCAAACACAAATGCCAAACGCAATTTTTTTTCGGAAAAAGAATGTCAGTAACATTGTTTTGTATGAAAAAAATCGTGGTGAATATAAAATTTGTTTTCTCTAGGTAGTTCACAGATCGATAAAAAAATTTAAACGTCAAAAAATATTTTCTAGCCAAAAAGCGTTCCCATAAGAAATACATGTAGTTTTTTTTAGTCAAGGAACTGTATATGTATACTTAGCTTAAGAAACTCACAACTCTTACTAATGCTACTTTTATCACAGGTAATCGACAAGGCTGATTCATAAAAAAATAGAAAAAAAACTCTTTTATATCTTTCTATACATAAATATGTAAATATGTACAGTACATATATGTATATTAGGGTGGTCGTTATAATGGGTTTTTTGAGATTTAATATTTGGATGGGCCTAAATCAGCTCTAAATGAAAGACAAGAAAATTCACCCTTACATTGACTATAGGGGATGAAAATAAAAATCTGAAAAAATTACAGAATTTTTTCTTCTTCATTTAGAGCTGATTTGGGCCCATCCGGGATGACCTTTTTTAACGACCACCCTGTAAAATATGTACATACATTTTTATATTTCTTGGAAGCTTCAGTATAAAAAATTAATTAAATCAGTCATATCGTTTTGAAGAAAATGAAAAATAAAAAAAATGGTTCTTTGGGAGGTACCATTGATAACCATTTTCCACTCATAGTTATATATTGAACTTTTTTTAAGAAGAGTTTTGGAGCCATTTTTGAGAAAAATACGATTATTTAAAATTGCTAAAAATTGTATGGCAAGTACCTTTATTTTTGGTTCTTAAAATAAAATTAATAAAGCGTTAGGGGGCTATGACCAATCCAGTCGTTTAGGCTGTATGTCATCAGACAGACAGGCAGAATTGTGAGACCAACTTTTTTCGTCTGGAGTTCGAGTGTTTTACGAGCGCATAACTTGACATTTATGTAGAACATAATTAGGTATTTATATCGCAAGTAAAAATATTGTTTGAATTTTTTAAAAAAGTTTCATAATTTTTTGTTTGAAAAACTGATATCTCACAATTCTCTATATTGAGTCTATTGAATATCGGTAAATTACGTGCAAGAATTTTTTTTAGCAACCAAGCAACCAATTGCACGTAATTTTGCCTTTATAATCCTCATTTTTCGGTATTACCATACATTTATTTAAAGTAAAATTAGCACTTTTTAGTAATTGAAGATATTATGGTATCTAATATCACTCGTATCGAAAAATTTTTTAAGACCTTTTTTGTAGGGGATCGATTTTCCTTTTAAATGGTGCCTAACAATATTACTTCACTTCAATTAACACAATTATGTATATTACAATAATAGCCTATTGAATAGACCTTTTAAAAAGGAACAATTACGTGCAAGGGTTTTTATTATTGAATATGTTTGTTTGGCCCATAAGCATGTTTAAAACCGAAAATGCTACTAAATTCACCCATGCGTTTCTGAGAGAATGGTCACACTGGCCACTTTTCAGTACTTTTGGTATAACTCGAAAACCAAGCCGAATTTGACAATTTTACATTTAATATTTCTTGTTCAAAATTTAATTTTCTATCGAAATGGATAGTTTGGAAAATTGCTTAAATTTAAGCAGGAAAAGTAAACAAAAACCAACATAAAAAAAATCGAAAAATCTAAGATTTTTAAATTTTTTTCTAAACTGCGCATAACTTTTTTTGGAACAAAGATACGCTAAAGACATGCATAAACAAAGTAAACTGGAGTCTTAAGGCCACAATATGATATGTTAAAAAAGCCATATTTTTCGAAAATCGACAGAGATATAGCCATTCAAACCTTACCATTTCTTATCATTTTTCGCAGTTTTTGTCCGAGAGCCTATTTTTTGGTACTTTATGACAAATTTAACGTTCCTAGCACCTAGTACCAAATCTTTTGTTAATCAGACCAGCCGTTCGGTCTGTAGGTCTGAAAGCATTTAAAAACAGCTGAAAAACGAAATCGCAGACTTACATCCTTTTTATAAATTCTCTATAGTTCTAATGTCATATTATATCAAAATTTTGATTTCGAACATTTTTACGGAAGTGAAATTTGCCATATTGTACCGAAAAAGGGACTTTCGGGCCAAAACTGCGAAAAATTATAAGAAATGATAAGGTTTGAATGGGAATATCTCTGTCAATTTTGAACAAATATTAATTTTTGAACATGCCATATTAAAGCCTTTAGTCTCTATTTTATTTTGTCCGTGCATGTATTGACCCTATCTTTGCTTCAAAAAAAGTTATATACAATTTATTAAAAAATTTAGATATCCTTGATTTTTCTATTTTTTTGTTAGTTGGTTTTTGTTAACTTTTCCAGCTAAAATTTTTTCGTAAAATTTTTTGAACTATCCATTCCAATAGAAAATTTAATTTTGAACAAAAAGTATTATATGTAAAATTGTCAAATTCGGCTTAGTTTTCAAGTTACACCAAAAATATTGAAATGTGGCCAGTGTGACCATTCTCTCAGAAACGCATGGGTGAATTTAGTAGCATTTTCGGTTTTAAGTATGCTTATGGGCCAAACAAACATATTCAATAATAAAAACCCTTGCACGTAATTGTTCCTTTATATCCCTCATTTTCCGGTCTATTCAATAGGCTATAATTAGTCGCTTTAAAATTATTTTTTTTAGGGGGAAATTACATAGAAATTCCCAAATTAAACTCAGCAGAAAATTTTTTGAAACAGAAACTAAAATAAACTTTTCCAAATACAAAGCGTATGGGATGCGATGAGGCATGTCTAAACATGAATTTTAAGAGCTCAAATTTTCACAGACGTCTTTTTTTGCTTAACTGAAGCTTTTCAACCTGTTTGCAAGTGAACTTTTTTTTGAAACAGTCAAATGCAGATACGTATGTATAAAAAGTAAAAAATCAATTTTCAATTTTTTTGTTTAATATTAGGTAATTAAGTACCACTTTTTTCATATTGATTGCCCTTTTCACTTTTTAGTCAGATGCAAATAACTTTCCAAGCTTTTAATGTATTAAAAAAACCAAAGCAATTTTATTCAATTGTTTGTTTGTTTTGTTATGTTTACTACGCAAAGAATGCATAAATAAAACCCTTGATTCGGGATTATTTTGGGAAAAGTTATCTTTAGTTGTTTTTTTGATTTCTCAAAACTAAGAAATATATGTGCATTTGGTAGGAATTATATTTTTAAAACACTAGATTACATCTTCTGGCTTCCGTTTAAGAAAATTGAGTAAAAATTTCAAACTGGAAGGTATGATTTACAAATGCAGTTCTCAAAATTTTCTGGAGATCAAAACCCTGTGATCCTCCCTCTGGTTACGGCCTTGCTTCTGGATAAAGGCTTTACCAGCCACTTGAACCAGCGGATAATGTATTCGAGACTGTATCTGTCGAATATCACTATCCGATACGTTTGAAACCAAAAGTTGATGTTTATCATGCAAACAAGTTCTGGGTAGTATACGGGACTTTATCCGTAAGTCTTGAAACGGGCCCTAAATATTTAAACCTATACAAACAAAAAATTTAAAAAGCCACTCCAACGAATAAAAAACAATTCAATTCATTCATATTTTTTTTGTTATCGGATGGATATATCGAAAAGATCGGATGGATATATCCAAAAGACACAAGGTGAGAATCGGTACCAAGTAGTTTGGGATTCTTTATAAGCACGAAAACGATACACAGTGTTTTGTCCATAAATTTTGTATGAAAAACAGAAAATTGTGATGCCCTAAGATGCACACAAACTAACATATTGCCTTAAAGTTTTATAAAAGCAAGAGTAATAAAACTACAAAAACAATAAAGTTATTTTAATAAATCGGTGGTATTTTGCATTTTTGGTTTTGTTTGCCTCTAAGTTGTGATATGTAAGTAATTATTTTACAAAATTAAATAATTTTTTTTTTAAAGTATGGTTTTTGTTTTATTTAGATATAATTTCCTTCGTTTCGAAGTGTAACTCCATCTTCGGGAGAATAACTATCGTGGGTTATGTAGCACTATAGGTAGGTACTTATTATAAAAAATATTTTTCAATTTCAACCCTACTGACATTTAAGCCACCGTAATTTGTTTGTAGTAAAAAGCTATTCGGCCCTTTTTAAAATGGTATACCGTGGCGTATACGTACTATTTATTAAAGTCACAACTTTAAAACAGGTAAATCGCTGCAGATAATTAATGATAATATTTTCAATTAAATCCATCAAAACTATACATAATATCTTAGTTTTGTCCCAATGGTAATGATATAATTCGCAAAAATCTATAAATGTGTCAAAAATTACCTAAATATTATTATTATTATTATTATTATTTATTATATTAAACATTAATGTACAATATAATACTTAAAGCTAATAGCTACCAGGGCTTCTAGCTGATGATGTTAAAATATATTGATAAAATATGTAGTTTCTATGTCCAGATACGGGGGCGGCCAAAAGAGACAAGACCAATAGATCCAACCTCTTCTGGCCGCCCCCGGAGAAAGAACCATATATATAAGCGTTAAATACAATTATTTAAATTTAATATTTTTAAAAGTTTAAATACATTTTTTATGTTTTGTTCGGAAGGAACTAGTAAAAGATTTTTTAAATTTTTATTAAATAATTTGTTACAAATTTCGTTTACTTTTGTGCAGTCGGTCGTTAAATGATTGATGGAAAGCTGTAGATTTAATTGACAGATTTGGCATATGGGAGGCGACTCTTTGTTGAGTAGGTAACTGTGGGTAAGTTGAGTGTGTCCGATTCTTAATCTGATGAAGCATTTATTCATAGCTGCAGATGTAGTTGTTGGATAAATAGCAATGTTACGATGTTGGTTGAGGGAAGAGTAGTGATGATAGTACTGAGACCAATCCAATTCTTTTTGTTGCTGCCAATAGGAGTTAGCCAACTTAAAAATGTCTTTTTTGGTTGGTGGATATTTCAACGTTACTTGGTTGTTGTTTTTTGAGACTGTTTTGGCTTCTCGATCTGCAAACTCATTTCCTTTAACACCGATATGCCCTGGTATCCAGAAAAGTTTCAAACGAGTTCCTAGTTTTATTAAGTTGTCTCTTATTTTGCTGATGGTCGTGGATCGGTTATTTATGTTTTGGATTGCGGTTAGAGTTGAAAGGCTGTCCGTACAAATAACCATATTCCTTTTGGATTTTACAGCTATTTCTGTAGCTTTTAGAATGGCCAACGCTTCAGCAGAAAAGATTGAAAAATATGAAGGTAGTTTTTCTGCAGCAACGACATGAGTGGTTGATTCAACAATCGCGAAACCCGTGCCTTCTTCACTCTTAGATCCGTCAGTGAAAAGAATAACCCAATTATTTTCGATGTAGACGTTTATCAGCTGATGAAATATTTGAAGATATTTTTCATTAGGCGTTGAGTCTTTTTTATATCTGGAGAGTTCTATGTTGACTGAATCTCGTGAAAGTAGCCAGGGGGGATGTTTCTCAATTTCGACTTTTTTAATTTTAAATGAACCAAGACCTATTTTTTCAGCAAACGTTATAGCGGAGTAGAGGGCGGATGGTGTTTTAGGAGTTTTGGATCGGCTTAGGATTTTGACAACGTCAGAGTGAATTGGGGAACTGAATGAATCGTAAATTTTGGCAACAAGCCGTGAAGTTAGTATATCTCTCCTCTCTTCGATTGATGAAAAACCTCCTTCTGCAAGAATATTTTTTATTGGGCTGGTTCTAAATGCTTTAAGGCTGGATCTTATGGCTGCATGGTAGGACGAATAGAGTAGTTGAAGATTAGATTTGGCACACTTTCCATATATGACAAGACCGTAATCTATCTTAGCTAAAATAATTGACTTTGTTACGTTAACCAAGGTGTTAGTATGGATTAAACTATTTTTTGAGGCTAAATACTTTACAATGTTAAGCCTGGTAGCTAGTTTTGTTTTTAAAGCTAAACAGTGTTCCTTAAAACTAAATTTACTATCGAATATAATACCAAGTATGCTTAAATTATTTACATTCGGGATTATCATATTATTTAAACCTATGACTGGACAACAACATGATAATTTTCTACAAATGTGCAAATGTTTACTTTTGTTTAAAGAAATTGAAGCACCTGATTGGGTGCACCAAGAATTGATGCGTCGAAGAATTTCATTAAAGGTGGTTTGTGTACGAGAATTATCGTTGAATTTTGATAGTAAATAGATATCATCTGCATATAAAGTGTGATTAATACTTTTGAATTGCATAATAATTTCACTTATATCATTATAAGCAATTATAAAAATAACCACTGACAGAGGGGATCCTTGAGGGATACCATTATTCAGGTTGTAGATGTCTGAATAAACGTTATTTACCTTCGCTCTGAATTTTCTATTGATTAGGAAAGATTTTACAAAATTGTAGATTTTTGGACCAATTTTCCATTTTTGCAATTTGTTAAGAACTACGTGAATGCCAATACGGTCGAAAGCTTTTTCGAAATCCAGCGATAAAATTGAGACGTGGTTTTTACATGATAGGGCTGTGGAGACAAACTCGTCAATATGGAGTAGGGAGTCAATTGTGCTCCGACCATGTTTAAAGGCAACTTGGTTGAGATCTATGAAATTATTTCTCTCGATAAACCAAAGCAATCTCTTCGATACAATTTTTTCTAATAATTTACTGGTGCAGGAAAGTAGGGATATAGGTCGATAACTATTTGTCTTTGTAGGATTTTGCTTGGGTTTTGGAATGGGGACTAAGGTAGCAGTTTTCCATGCTTGTGGAATCACACCCTTGTTTAAAATATTGTTGTAAAGGAATATTAAACGTTGTTTCACTGTTAATGGAGCGTTTCTGATCATGGGATATGAAATACGGTCCAAACCTGGAGTCTTTCCTTTGACCGAGCTAAGACAGCATTCAAACTCTATAGTATTTATAGGAAGCTCAATAGCATTGGCAGACGGACTGAGACTTGATAAAGTATAGTTAGTATTTATAACTGTGAGTTTTGATTCGCGGAAAGAGGGAGAAAAACGATCATCGCTGGAATATGAAGACCAGCATTTAGCAAAATGTTCAGAAATTTGGTTTGCATCGGTCAAAGGTTCTGATGGGGTGGTTAATACTTTAATTGTGTATGGGGAATAATTGCCAGTGAGGGTTTTTATGTCTGACCATATCTTTTTGCTGCTAGCGTTGGGGTTGATTTTCTCTGTAAAATTTTGAAAGCTTTCAAGTTTAGAGATTTTAACCTTTCTGCGAAACATAGCATTTGCTTTCCGAAAATTAACAAGGTTTGTGTCGTTAGGATATTTTCTAAAAATCTTCCAAAGGTTTTGTTTATTAGTTCGTAATGTTTTGAGTTCGGAATTCCACCATGGGACGAACTTTTTGTGAAGAATGTTTTTAGATTGCGGAATCGATACGTTTGCAGCAGAGATTATACATTTTTTTATATTTGCTGCTTCTTGATTTATATTTAAAGATTGGGGATGAGAATTAACGAGTTCAGATGATTTGCGTTGAAACAGACACCAATCAGCACGTTCGGTTTTGAACTTTGGGATAGGTTTTGTATATTTAATCTGTGTACCAAGATTTATAGTTGTAACTATCGGAAAGTGATCGCTTCCGTGCAGAAAAGTATTTGTTTTCCATGAGCAGTGGGGAAAAAGTTGAGGGGAAATAAAGGAAAGATCGATGTGGGTAAGTGTATTGTGCGTAGAAAAATGAGTGGGGCTCCCATCATTCAACAGAGATAAATCTGTGTTCGATAAAAAATTCTCCACTGTTTTGCCTCTTGTATTAACCGTTGGAGATCCCCAAAGAGGGCTCCACGAGTTAAAATCTCCTGTTAAAAGGACTGGTTTATTTAGTGAGCCTAATATGTTATCTAAGTCGTGAGTTGAAAAGGTTTGATTTGGGTGTATATAAATTGAAACAACAGTAAGTTTGATTTGAAGTTGAATTTCTACTGCTATGGCAGATATATTTGAATTTATTCCAATCACTTTATGCGGGATAGATTTATGAATTAATAAAGCCGTGCCTTGCTTTGCGGTAGTGTTATCCTCAAAATTGTGGAAGTAAGCTTTGTATTGCTTTGGTGCTCTAGGTATTGTTTTAGAGAGAATATGGGTTTCTTGAAGTGAAATAATTTGTGGCTTGATTTCGTTAATAAGTAGCTCGAGTTCTTGGTAATTGTTATAATATCCATTAATGTTCCATTGAAGAACGTTAAGGATCGATTTGGAAATATAGTAAGACTTTTGGCCAGTATAATCTTCGTTATACTGATAAAAATCAGAGGATGATAAATAATCGGAGGAAGAGGTTTGACTCTGCCGAACAAGAGTTGGATCATCCAAATTACACGTGGAATTTGGATGCTCCAACCCTCGAACGGCAGAGTCTGTATTAGGGGCACGGAAGTTCTTATTAGATGTCATCATCTTCAATACTTTCGTAATAATTTGTTGAAGTGTCTGTTAACATTGGTGTGGGAGTGTGAATTGAGTAATTTTGGTATGATTGAGAGTTTATGTTGGAAGTTGAGTATTTTGAATTAGTTACAAGACTTTGTTTTGAGTGAGTTGCGTTTGACGTGGAAGAAGATTGTGAGTGATTGTTTTGGACAGATGCTTGGGTATTGCTTATGTTTGACGTTTGATTAAATGAGCTAATAGTTTTATTGGATGGTGTAGTAGTTATGTTGGACTTCGATAAATTTGTAGGAGTTGGAATTGATTGTGTGATGGAAGTAGATTGGGTGTGCTCAGTTGGGAGAATTTTTGTGATTGAGTTATTATTATTTGCTGAATTAGAATTTGGATGTTGAGATTTGGGAGAGTAGGTCATTGAAGCTTCGGAATAAATTTGATCATTCGGTTGGGGTGGGGGAATAACGTTAGGTTTAAGAGAAGGAATTAGAGAGTCGGGCTGAGAAGTATTTTTAACCGCTGAGGAGTATGCAATTGAAGAGAACGGTACTGGGTTTTGTTCGCTATAAATTTTTTTAGCTTCTGCCATACTACATTTTTTTATTGTTTTGATTTTGAGTGTTTCTTTAGCTTGTATGAAACGTTTACACAGTTTAAAGGAAGCAGCATGCTCTTCTGAGCAATTTGCACATGAAGTACGTGTGCAATTCAAAGTAGGGTGGGGGGGTAAATTACAAGTTTCACATGTGGGGCTTCTGTTGCATCTTTTAGCAGTATGGCCAAGGAGTTGGCAGTTTTTACAACGCATTGGGTTGGGGAAATATTCTTCCACTTGGAGGTTATACCATCCAATATTGACGGAGGTGGGGGGTCGGAAGCGGTTAAATGTAAATAGAACCAGACCAGTAGCTCTTTGCTCTTCGTTTACTGTTTTTTTAAATTTATAAACGTCAGTAATTCCCTGATCTTTCATTTCAGTCAGAATTTCTTCTTCTGAAACGTTTATTAAACAAGGGGCATATACTGTGCCCTTGGAGGAATTAAGGTTAGAGTGTAGAGTAACAGAAATTGGACAGAGGTTGGAGAGAGTATTTTTGGAGAGGAAGAGGTCAGCAATTTTTTGTGATTTAACGAGAATGAGGAGGTTCCCATCTCGAAGCTGTGATATGTATTCATAAGAAGTACTTATGCTATCGATTGCCTTCTTTATGAGAAAAACGCTGTAAGAGGTAAGAGGTTTGTCTGGATTGGAAGGGGAAATTAGTATGAATTTAGGATTTGTGTTACTAGAATTGCATGGAAGGTCAAAACTATGGTTTATGGGAGAAAATGAAGGTTTTTTCTTTTTTCTTTTTGGGGGATCGGATGGCTGGTCAAGTATACTATACCGATTGCCCGAAGGCATTTGTGGCCCTGAGGCCATGGCTAATCCAAATGTACGCACTAAGTGTAATCACTCTTTTGCACGACACAAAAATTTAAACAAAAACGGAATGGAATTTGAGTTTGATAAAAATGAGAAAACACCAACTATAAGAGAGCAGAGAGAATAACAATCGGAAAACGATGTTGTCGGCTCGGAAGATTGTCGGTGACTGTTACCTAAATATGTCATCATTGCCTATATTGAAAGAAAGAGGTGAAATTTGGGGAATTTTTGAAAGTAAGGAATTCACAACTCTAACTAATGCTACTTTTATCACAGTTTGTCGACATCAATCAATAAGGCTGATTTATAAAAAAAAAGAAAAAAACCTTTTACATCTTTATATACATAAATATGTACATATGTACATAAGAATATACATAAGAATATTAATATCTACAAATGGAAATAAATAAAAATTATTGAGTGAAGTTTGAAGTATTTTATATTTTTGCGATGGCACTCCCAAATATTCTTTATATACAAATTTGAACAGCAGATCCAATGCAGTACGTGGATCATTTAATTTGTTTATAAAAACATTATTTAAAAATTAAAAAAATATTGACTGTGAATGTATGCAGGTACCTACACATAAAATCTCAATTATCAGTGTTTCGTAAGTTAAACAATTATACCGGCTGTTAAATACATTTTTCTTTTTCTGTTATTTATTAGTTAAACAAAAATTATTGAAAAATTTCCTTGAATGTACATAATTATGTAATGGATAAACTTAGCAGCATAATCAACGTTGTTTATTTTATTAATTATTAAAATATTAAGAAATAAAAATTATCTTGCACACAACATAGTATGCTAGGCCCCGGCGAGATTCGAACTCACGATCTCCTGTTTACTAGACAGGCGCTTTAACCAACTAAGCCACGGCGCCCACGGTCATTTCATATTCACAAATTCAATAATTTTTCATGCTTGATGGGACCAATAAAATTAAATACTTTATCTCCGACATTTATTTATCTCCATCTTGCCAGGCCATAAAACAATGATTCTATTTCTGTCACACGGCACACCCAAACGAACCACCCAACCGGGCGGGTGGCCGAACAGCTATCACACACATCGCTTATATGCTAGAGGTATAGATAAGATAACAATAATAATATACAAACCGCATCAGAAAACACAGAAGCGTAACCAAATGATATACGTGGGACAAAATTCAGTTGGCAAGTATATCAAATTACAATTTGCTGACTTTGCTTGTCCTATTGTTGGTTCGCATCCCACCATAACCAGACTTTATGGTGACTTAATGTGAATACTGTAGAAGAGCTACCTGTTTAGTTCTGGCCACGCATCACAAAGGTTCCAGACAAGCCCACTCTGTCTTATCATATAAACACATTGTCTTGTCACCAAAAATGCATACACAGAGTTGGGTAAACAAATACTTGTCCGAATTAATAGCACAGATCCCGTACAAAACGCTTCGGAATGCCTTACAACAAACCTAGAAGAACGATCAAGATAGCCCCACGGCCAGGAATAGCATATGAGCCCCATTCTTGCGCCTCCAGACTTCCAGAGAGTGACCATGTTGGCGACGACATAATGCGGAGCAGTATTGAAGCGAATCATGGTACAGAGCGCTACTACACCCACACAATATACAACTCTTATCTATTGACCACACCAATACCACAGCCACACAACCGCCATGCCGGCCGACACCGCACTGCGCCGTCGAAGCCCACCCGCCAGCCTATAATCCATGTGTGGAGGTCCTTATCTGATCCTCATCGAAACGGTACTTCGAGTACAAATGTACTAAATTATTCATGATCCCGCTCTTTTGGACTCGCGCGAATCTTATCCAAACAACTGATTACTCATGTTTCGCCCAAAAAGCTAGCGAGCAGCATTGGTTTTTACACCAGAGTTCTTCTATAGCTTCCAGCCTCAGAGTTGAGAGTTCCTTGTTGTCACACATCGAGTGCCTTCGTCGTCGGTCGAAGTCGTCTTCGTCGAGAGTAGTTGTATGCTGTCATTGATTCCTGGAAATAAAACTCAGGGCAATACAATATTCAAGAATATTGAGGGTGGAAACGACGGGCTAAAGCTGATACAACACTCATATATTTCACTTTCAAAGCAAACAGGTAAGATGAATTTCAGTAGGAATAAATATGTCGCACTTTTGAGAGCACACAGGAAGCTTTCACAAAAAATGACTGATATTTCCGGTTAAAGGTAACTTGTGGTTGGTGCTTGCTGATAACGCTTTCCGTAAGCATATTAAAGGCTTGTTTGTTCGCAGTTGATCTTTAATCAATCGTTATTTCAAGCGGAAGATAATCATCGAATGTGTTTGGTCAACATTTAAATCAATGAACTGGAACTTGTACACCGGGGTCTCGTTACTCTTCAAATGTAAGTAACTATCAGGGCTTCTAACCACAGAGAAAAATATTCATTGAAGCAGCGTTACTGGTGAAATCCACCTTTCCCATCAACATCCTCGGGAATATTAAAAAAATAGACAGAAAAAAAACTGACCAGTCTTTGAAGGTTCTCCACATACATAAATGTTGCAACTATATGGCTGGCAACTACTACTAGGAATGCATGTGATTTGGAAGCAGGAACACAAAAATGGCGAGAAATGTGATTCGGTGCCAAGATAATTCCCCCGAAATGGATGTGTGCCCATATGGACATTGAGTATAGGTGAAGGTGGTGGTAAGTGCTGTTAAATAATTTTTATCCCGTTTAAGTACACAAGAAATGAGGATATCTTCTGGATGCTGTGTATTTTCCTATATATCCCCATAAAGGTTCGGAGGATCATGGTGCGGTAAATGGCGTACTTTATTGTTATGCGATAGAGTTCTGTTAACACGACAATGGCCGGTAAAGGTCTGCTGTGTTCACTGGGGATATATACTGGCTAGCGAATTATTTGTTGAATATTTTGAATATTTTTACAAAATTCCATGTGATATCAACATTGGCAGAGAAGATTTTTCTTATTCAAATTAAAAATCCTTGTTGAGAGAGAGATAGAGATAATATCTTTTGAAAAGGTCAGACGGTGTAGTAATTAGGTATTAGGTTGAACAGAGGTAAGAAATTAGCTATGCATAGTTAACGATTTTCGGTATAGGTACCTATGTGAATATCAGTCGATGCAAACAGCTTTTTAATTAGCTTCTTTTAGTCTTTTGAATTTTGTGAACAATTATTGCGAATAGAGTTTTTGCCTATGCCTTAACAATTAGAGTCAAAACAAGTTTAGAAGTTATTTGAACGGTCCTTACAACTATGTATTTTACACAGTAGATTTGCAGATATTTGGAAGATAAGCATGTTTAAAGAATTCAATGGGAATCACTGATATTTCGAAAATGAGATAAACCTTGGACTAATTTCCAAATTCGAATGTCAGTCAGAATGTCGGATTTGTAAATTATTCACATACAGGTTTCACAAGAGTGGCAGATTTTTATTTTTGCATCTGATGGCCATTTATATTGCTAGCGACAATCAGCCACTCTTTAGATCGGTTGATTAGTTTCTTCATTATCGTCAAATAACAAAACCTAAACCACCGAACCGGAATTTAATAATGAAATTCTTGTATTTGATAGCCAAAAATGGTTTTGTACACTGAAAAAAAACGCATTTGATGTTTTAATTACATAAAATCACATATCATATAAATGGGCCCCGTGAGTAAAAAAACCTATTGTTTGAAGAAGCTTAGGCTAACTTCTAACTATAGTCATCATAGCTATTGCTAGTAGCTAAGGCTAGACAGTTCTAGCTTGATTTTTATTTTATGTTAGTAAAATAAAATGAACGATTGGGTTGAAAATGAGAGTAATACTATATTCAAATTAGCTTAAACATTTCTTTTGATAGTTTGAGGTGAAAAAAGAACGCCATTTTATTTCTTCATTAAATGGGATTGTTTTTGAATAAAACTATTTTCTTATACCTACATCAAATTCTTAAAATATTTTTAGGAAAAAGTTTTGGTATGTAAATATAAGGTATTTATGTGCATATGAAAATATGATTAGAAAAAAAAAATTGCCAACCCATTTTATGAGATATCGATTTTTTTTAAAAATTTCAAAAACGTCTTCTTTGAAAATTTTGATTTGGAATATTATTTGAACTTATATCTGAAATGTAAGTATATATAAAAATGTATCTAAATCCGCTCAGCTGATAACGAGAAAATTCAAAATAAAAAAAGATTCTTTTAGAGGTATACTACTAATAGTTGTTAAGTGTAAAATTTTATAACTTTTGGTAGTAGATTGTACTAATTTTAGCATACGCAAAAAGTTAAATCAAAATCGTAGGAGTCGTTTTTGAGAAAAAAAATATTTTCCTCAGTGGCTTTTATTTTCTTTTTTCATAATTGTTAAATTGTTTCTTAAAATATTTTAGAAAGTGCTAAAAAACAAGTTTCAAAAAAATCGATTACGTCGTTGTCGAAATATTTGATTTTCAAAAAAAAAATTGGGAAACATTTTTTAAAAATCCAAAGAATATTTTTTTTAAATTTTGGAAGACAATACTATATTTATATACCTTGGAAGTTTCCGAATAAAAACAATTATTGAATTCAGTCATACCGTTTTGAAGGAAATTGAAAATAAAAGAAATGTTTCTTTGGAAGGTACAATTTATAATGATTTTTTGAAAATTGTTTACCTACTTAAGGGTAGCCTTTACAAAAAAAAATATATTGAATTTCTTTTAAGACATCACAAGTAAAAAGTAAGGACCAATAATTAAAAAAAATGTTTAAACTGAATTTTTTCCCATAACTACCTATTCATTGAAAATTAATTTTTGTTTGAACAATTTTTGAAGTTGTTTTTAAATTTTTTTGGAGAAATGTCAGTATCTTCCTTCTTTTTATTTCATTTCAAGTCAAAAAGACGCGAATTGAAAACAACAAAATTATTTGTTCCTTTAATTGGTTTGTAAGACTTTGAATATTTGGTAAGAAAAACCGGTTTGGTGAATCAATTTGAAACTCTACTGAAATACTGCTGATTTAAAACTTTGCAATGTGCAAACCAATGCCATTACTTGCATTGCAAAATTAGCAAAGAAACAAATGACTTATCTAAGGACCACCAAAAGTCGTTTTTAGTCCGTTTTTTAAACTAACGGTGAAGGGTCAAAAACAATATTAATACAAAATCTTAAAAGAATATTGTAGTAAACTTTAATTCAAATTTCCCAAAATATCCTTGAATTTTTTGTGACTTCACTATTTTTTGAGACCAAAGCCAAAAGTATCCCTTTTTACTTGCGATTATATAGGTATTCGTGCAAAAAAAAATTTGAGGTAACAATCAAACATGATATTACGATGATAGAGAACACCAAAAAAGTGGGTGGCACAATTCTGTCTGTCTGTCTGTCTGTTCGTCTACAGCCTAAACGGCTCGATCGATTTTCTTCAAACTTGGTACATAGTGGTTTTTGGTGATTCTGCCGACACGTTTTTTTCATTTTTTTTTAGAACCAAAAATAACGGTACCTGTCATACATTTTTTTTTTGGGCAAATTTACATAATCGTATTTTTCTCAAAAACGGCTCAACAACTTTTCTTTAAAAAAAATCAATAAATTTATTTTAGTAAAAGCTTTCTTTGGGTGGAAAACTATTTTTCAAAAATGGTTATTAATGGTACCTCCCAAGGAACCATTTTTTTAATTTTTGATTTTCTTCAAAATGGTTTGACCGATTTCAATTATTTTTTTTATACAGAAGCTTCCAAAAACTGTTAATAATTTTGCGTGCCAAAATTTTTGAAAAAAATATTTTTTGGATTTTGAAAAAATATTTCAATTTTTTTCTTGGAAAATCAAATATTTCGAAAACGACATCATAGATTTTTTTGAAACTCGATATTTAAGACTTCTTTAGTACTCTCTAAAATATTTTAAGAAAACATTTTACATTTATGAAAAAATAACGGTACCTTCCATACCAAAGTAAAAAAACCGCAAACGAAAATATTTTTTTGCTTGAAAACGACTCCTACGATTTTGATTAAACTTTTTTCATATACTAAAATTAGTACGATCTACCATCAAAAATTATAAAATTTTACACATAGCAACTATTAGTAGTACCTGTCATAGAATGTATTTTTTTATTTTGAGTTTTTTCGTTATCAGCTCAGCGGATTTAAATAAATTTTTGTATATACAAATTTCAGATAAGATTAAATAATATTGCATATCAAAATTTTCAAAAAAAAGTTTTTGGATTTTTAAAAAAGTTTCAAACTTTTTTTTTGAAAATTCGATATCTCAAAAACGGGTTGACAATTTTTTTTCAAATTTTGTTTTTATATACACATAAATATATAATTTAAATCTGCATACCAAAATTTGTTTTTAAAAATGTTATAAGAATTTTATATATAAAAAAATAATTTTAAAAAAAACCGCTCCAACGATTTTAAAATTTTTTTTCCCATACAATTATATTCCATCATGAACTAAGATGGCATACTTTTTTTTTCACCTCAAACTGTCAAAAGAGTTGTTTTAGCCAATTTAAATGTCGTATTTCATGCTTCTCTACATTTTTCTCTCATAGTTTCCATGTTTTTATATACAATTTTCTTAAACTCGCAGTGTCTTGAACATAAGAGCAAGTATGTGCGACCCAGTCTTGCATTTTATTTCATTAAAAGTCAGATAAACTATACAAAACAAAATTGTACAACAACACAACGGCGTATACAGAGGGGGGGGTCACGGTAAGCTATACGTGCAAGCGTAGTAAATGCGCATGGCGCTTAACGCAATGGGCACCTTTGGCAAGCTTTAAAAAGCCACTATCTCGTAACCACTACCAACATTTGGTACCTGTGCGTAGTTATATACACATAAGCTAAAAAAAAATGAATAACGTTGAAGAGGTAACTCGGAAAATGCACAGGAATTTCACAAGTAACATGAACGAACTGCCAAAAATGGGTATTAAATCTTGAGTCACTTGATTGAGGCCATTGTAAATATTGATTTCCAAAAGCTAAAATCGTGCATTTTTTTAACAAAAGTTTATAATACTTGGGAAGGGGTCGAAAACTATATTTTATTTTAAGCTTTAAGTGCAAATGGACTCGGGAAACACTTTGACGGAACAAGAAATAGGGACAAAATATGATTTCTTGACGTTGGGGTCAGACACCAACACAATTCTGAGATATGGAATTTTCAAAAAGAAAAAAGAATTATAATTCAAAAGTAGACCTGAGATATACTTATTTTAGCAGGCAGACATTTTTTTATCAAAATGAGATTTTCCTCAACGGTTTTTTACTTGTGTATGGTAGGAATCGTTATTTTTGCCCAAAGAAAGGGAGTTTAAAAATCGTAACGTTCCAAGTTACAAAGCAAGTTTAATAATAGTGTTAGAAGATTATAATGCATTGAATTTTCCAAAAAAAAAGAAGTAATTTTTCTTAAAAACCAGTACAATACTCTAACTTTTTGTAAGCTTGTGCATACAAAAATTATCAACACCGCTCTTACCGTTTTCGAGCAAATCGAAAGAAAAACAAAATATTGTTCTGTCACTCAAATGTTGTGGTCACTAAAAGTAATTTATTGATTTTATTATTAATCTGTGGGGCCATTTTTGAGAATATATAATTGGTGAAAAAATCATATTGCAGAAACCGTTAAATATTTGAAAAATAATAAATTGTCCACTAACCATGAAATGACTATTCTCTTTATTTGGCATTTGCTAGACTATTTAGGTGTTTAAATAAGATAAGGACACACACACCACTCATTTGCAAAGATTTGGATTTTTGACCCCCTATTTGCTTTTGAGCCCACTGTGCGTCGGTCTCGAATCAAATTTGTTTATAATGCAAAATTTGTTACATAGTGCCTTGAATATCCCAAGTAAAAACAAATTGTAAGAAGTGTTAAAATAAAATTATTTGTATTAGACTGAGAACCAACGACATGACAAGTCAAGTCATTTGCGTAAGCTTGTAATTCATATCATAATAGCCTTTAAGGTGTTGAACCATTACCCGTTTGTCTGCCTACCTAAACACGTGACGAACAGGTGTAAAATTTGACGTAAATTTTGTACATCGATTTATTTCAATGCATATTGGTCGAAGGGAAAAAGTGTGCATAGATGAAATATTTAGCTTTCAATTTGAATAATTGTTGTCAAATGTCAAAATCTCTATTATTTGTCCCTTAAAAGATAGAAAGTTGCAAAATAAGCAAACACTCAGGTAAACACAGGTAAACAAGTGATTTTTGGAAACTTCTTGGCTCCTTATCTTCTTAGGAATTCACTACAGAGAGATGGCCCTATGACAACAATTGTTCAAAATTGCAAGATAAATATTTCATCTTTGCACACTTTTTCCCTCCGACCAAAAGGCATTGAAATAAATCGATGTAAAAAATTTACGTCAAATTTAAAACTTGTTCGTCACGTGTTTAGGTAGACAGACAATGGTTCAACACCTTAAAGGCTATTACTGGTATGAATTACAAGTTTACGCAAATGACTTGACTTTTAATGTCTTTGGCTCTTAGACTATATGGGACATGTATTCAGTTAATGAAAATAAGGAGTCGGAATTGAATTGGATTTCAAAAAAAATATTAAATAATTTGGAAATTATAAACAAAAAATTCTTTATTCAAAAATAATCCAAGGGTCTTTGGATAGGTTTGTGTTGTTGTAAGCCCTTGTGAAACAAAAGCAACTCAAGATAACTGAATTTTTGTTAAGGTAGCTAAGCTAGATAGTGTAGCGAATAGGTACTGGAAAGCAAGGAAAGGTTCTTGGTTTGAAGTCAGAAATCAGAAAATCACTCACAAAAAAGATTGTGAATAATTATAGGCAAACAAAAATATTCGTAATTTATTTAAACTATCAAATTAATCTTTCTCATGCATGTTTGCTCTTGTGCCTCTACCATTGGAATATATCAATGACTTATAACTTCGGGGCAAATCAAGAACATAGAAAAGAACCTGCTCAGAAAATAGCGATATTTTGAAAACAATTTCAAAGATAAGGATATTTTCAGATATATTCGGCCCGGTCCAGAGCCAGAGGGGGGCAAATTATGGACTCCGACAAAAAAAGGGAAGTATTTTATAAAATTCATCATACAAAATTAAAAAATGTGTTAGTGGTGTGGTATTGTCCAGAGCCAGGGGGGCAAGTTCCCTCCCTTGCCCCCCGGGCACCTATGCACACACCCAGGGTAGCTAGAAGCTGGATTCAGTCGAAAAACGTGGCCACCCTATTCAACGGACTCAAACATCATCGAGAACTTTTGGGCCAGGCTATATCAAGTTTTATGAGGATGGTATATAGTTCGAAGGCAAAGGCCCCTTAATCGAATCTATCGGATATGCTTGGAGCAAGATTTCACTTGATAAAAAAAAAAGCTGTGTGACTCAATTCCAAACTGTCTTAAGGCCCTAATTACAAGAAACAGTGGACATACTCATTATTTATAGACAAAAATTATAACAAATAAATGTTTGAAAAAAAATGTTAACATTTGAGTATATTTGATAATTTTTATAAAGATTTTTCGAGTGGCCTCAATCCAGTGACGCAATTTTTGTAACCATTTTTTGCAGTTCATTTATATAACTTGTGAAATTCCTATGGATTTTCCAAGTTACCCTTTCAACACTATCCTTTTTTAATGGCCAGTATGTATACCTACTCTTAAGTATCAACAATTTTCAGGAAAAATATTTCTCACTGGTATTTATAGTGAAAAAACGATTGCGAAAATAGTGGCCTCAAACAAGTGACGTGCAGTGTATATAGCTCCTAGCTAATTCTGAATTTTAAGACAGATAGTGGTGTTTGGTAGAAACATTATAACTTCCATTTAACATCGAACTAGATTCTAAACGGATGAACAGATTTTCTTCAATTTGTTCACACAATTTTTCAAAGAAATGTTTATAAATGTTCTAAATTTGAGGAAATTCGGTTCATGCGCTTAAGCTCTAGCTCAATGTAAAGTGGAGTTAAGACGGAAAGTGAGCAATTTTCACATCATTTAAAGCTGCACGGGGTCTTCCAGTTCGCAATAGATCACAAACAGCCCCTTGTTGCGAAAAACGCTGAAAAATCGGTTAATTTTTGAATCACTGAATTGGGCGTATTTCGAATATGAACAAAGTTTTTGTTCTGCGCTGTGTCTTTCGTCATAAACTTCTTAAGTTTTTTTTAAAGTTAATTCTAAAAAAAATACGTCAGCAAAAAAATATTCAATAATAAAATCATAAGTTTAGGTACTTATATGCGCCTCTCTGTACATCTAAAATGCCGAAATAATATTGCATTTCAAAATTTTGATACAAAAATGTATATTTTTAGGAGAAATCAAATCAAAAATTAATAAAAATTAAATAAACTTGGTATAATTAAGTACATAATTATATGGTACTTCTGGTATTTAGGTATATAAACCGTCTAAGGACTTTCATTCGTTTATATAATTTATTATCGGAAGAAAAAGTGTTTTCTGTTTCCAAAAAATACCGATGATCAAAAAAGCAAGTATTGTGGGGTAAAAGCCCTGAAGTGGTGTTACCAGACTGCGAACTGCAATTTTACATAACGCAGCTTTACCATAGCATCACCTCCTAAGTCCATATTATATGGTTATAGCTTCAATACCTATACTCTGCTCATTGACTCTTATCATTGCTGAAGATGCAAAATAATCTAATCTTGGCTCTCATTATGGTGTTAAAGTACGAGTATTCGATGAAGACTTTTGCAACGACAACGCACGGACGCGACGTGGTCGATAGTGCCATTTTTTAAGAGATTAACTTAAATCCTGTGGGGGTGATGTCAGGGATAAATTATCTGCTCCGTATATTTCTTGTCATTATAACAACCATACTCGTATACTGCGGAAATTATACGGCCAATATTCCACAAGTTCGTAAACAGTTACCCAGTACCAACCTTTAACTATATTATCATTCCCAACTAAATCACACCGCGGGTCAGCTAATCACGTGACAATCTTACAAATAGAAAGTTATTAAGGATTCTTGCGGTACACACACAGCTATAACGGCAAACAAAATGTGTTTGATTGTAATTCCTACTGCCCTCGTTCCCTTCTAAGTATAAACAGGTTCGGATGCATTCAGCTTCTCCAGAGTCCAGACTCCAAAACAGGCGTTGACTCCCACACAAATATTGTTTGGCAGACTTACTACGGCAGTAGCAGTGGTGGTGGAGGTGTTGACCAGCCAACGTGGACCAATGCACAGTGGAACAGATTAATTTAAAAAATGGTATTTAATAAACCACTCCACAAGATTGATATGTTTAAGTTAAGACCATGCGAACTAACTAAAGAACAGAAAAACAATTTCGAAGGGAAATTTAGTTCGTCTATTTTGACGGTTTTGTCGGATATTTAGGAGAAATTGTAAAAAAAAAAAAAAGTATTGAATGGGTTGAAACTATGAATATTGAATTACACTACCATACTCTACCATTTTTAGCAACTGCAGAAAGTATAGAAAGTTGCAAGGAAGTTTGAGTTTTTGATGTTTACGAATTTTTCAAATTAAAAATGGCCCATCGAGACTTTGGTCTCAGGACATAAGGAGTAGGTACACTTCAAAATCCACTTTCCAAAATACTTTGTTTATAAAAACATATTTAGAGCATTAATAGCCCCCACAAAAACGCCCACTTTATTGTCTCATGTCTCACAACTTTGTTTAAATTTATTTCGTTTATTCCATATAGAAATTGTTCCACTGTATATGAAGACGATACCGACAACACTACCGTGGCGGCATCTATACTCAGAAAGGAATAACAGACAAAACTCCAATGTGCTATGATGCAAAAAGAGTTGGTAGGACTATGCATCATCATAACTGGGAAATCCGACACCGAGAATCCCCAGGTGCAATGTGGGAACCCGAAGAGAGAGACCACCACTGTTCTCCGGTGTGCAGCTTCTTCGCTATCGAATCTGGAGGAGGGCGTAATTGAATTAATTTATAATGCTGCTATAAAATGGGTATGGTTGGTATTGGTTTGGTTAGATGTAATCGAAAATGAAAAACATAGGTATGTGTGTATGATGGACGCGGCAGCGGCACGGGCGTAGCGATTCCGCACAACTGCAAGCCCACTTATAAAGTAAGTCCTTAGAGACTCCTCGAAGCAAGGTTAGAAATAAACAAACCAAACGATCATCAAGATTAGAAATTAAGTAATTAAAGAATGAAAAGTTGGTTCCATAATTTTAATAACGGTTCTTATCTGTGTTTTATTTATTTAGTCAAATTCATATTGTCTTTATTCGAAACTGTCACAACTTATAAACGACTAAATAACGGGAAGATATTAAGGCAAAGAACATCCGGTTTAAGTAGTTTAACCCCTTTTTTGTGAATATCCTATGAATGAGGAGCAAAAATCGTAGGTCAGTTACAAAAACTTTAAAAGATAATTAAAAAGGCTGACCGTAATGAATTAATGAAACAAGCATCTAGCTGACCTGTCATGACCAATAACTGATCAATTACAATGGCATACATTTTTTCTGTGAACATAAATATTAGGTGCCAGAGCCTAGAACTGTTGAAAAAAAAATGCACAACTTGGTGGCACTTGCTCATGTTTAAGGAGCTTGGAATTTTAAAACTTGTTTACATAAAGGTGAATAGCTATCATGAGAGAAAAATATAAAAATTGCTAAAACAACTCTTTTAATAGAAAACTTTAGCTGAAGAGAAGTGGTGCCATCTGAATTGTTGAAAAAATGAGGATTTATACAAAAAAATTTAAAATCGCTTGATCGTTTTTGGCATAAAAAGTAATTTTTATAATGTAATCAAAAATTGATTGAATCCCAAATCGATTTGATTTTCACTTTTCAAAATGCTGTGAATGAAAAATTTCACAAAAGTGAGGGCTTTGTCATACGCAATTTGTATAAAGTTCAGTTCAACTTACAAGAATATATGGATATAGTTTACAGTGGACAATTCATGTAAGTTGAACTGAACTTAATACAAATTGCGTATGACAATGCCCTCACTATGTCACTGATGAGTTCAAGTGAGTTAGTCGAACGAAACGCCAATTTGTAGGACTAAAGGCCATAACAAGCTATTATGAATCAATAATTCAACAAGTCCAATCCTTAATCTTCTAATTTGCTGATTTATTTCAGTAGTATAAGGAATTTGTATTATAAAACCTTCTTATATAGAAAAATATCACAATTTTAAAAACGTTTATGAACACGTTATCCAGCTGCTCAATATTTGTGTTGCCAATTCAAGGTTTTTACTACAGAATTGCACCAAACATCATGTTTTCAAACATATGTGACTTTAGCAAACTGCATTATCGAACACAATATTTATGCAGTTAAATTTGTATTTGCCTTTTCGTCCTCGAAAACGCCCTTTACCTGGCAAGGTTAAGTTAAGTTGTCCCAGCTATAGAAGAGGCTGGAAATTTCACTCGAACTTAAACGTCATGTATTTGAAAAGGAACATACCACTGTGCCATTATGTGTTCCGAGCATAATTATGGAGTTGCGCATATCCAGAGGGATCTCAAAAACGCTGTAAAGACCCCATGACAAACTGCAAAACTTCGATTTAATAAAGTTCAAAGTACCCGCTGTTCGAGATACTGGCTTTTATGAAAGAGTTAATTGCTTTCTTAAAATTTCAAACTCATCAACTCACATAGCTAGTGTGACCAGGCGTATAGAGCGGTATGAAGTGTACTCAAATTTTCTGTAGACCTCATCAAGAACAAAATCCTGGATCCACACCTGAGCGCCTGTAATAAGTAAATTCAATCCAACGACACAAGCCAGTACATTGTCACATACATAGATACTGATCAGAACATTTAAAATATAAATATGTATACAATTGATGTTGATAAGCTCGTGGGATTTATGCCAATATCCGAAAAAATAGCTCATATTTTGGAAAAGCTTCTTTGGAAGAAAAAAATCATTTTCGTTTTCGTGTTCAGAGACCAAAAATTAGTGTACATAGGTACAAAATATGTTTTTTCTAAGGACCATTCCATGACCCAAAATTTTGAAGACAAATGTTGGCTATAACTTTATGAGTTTTTGTACTTTTAAGTCAGGTTGTCAGTGAATACTTTTTGAGAATTTAAATTTAAAAGTCACAATTTATTCAAAATTTTTGAATTTGAGATGAAATTTCTTAAAAACTATGCACTGAAACAACCTGACTTAAAAAAAACTTTCTAAAAAGCTATAGAACATTATTGAATGTGCTTTCATTGATATTTAATATTTAATATATTTTTGCGCTTGAATTCAATTTTTCAGAGACTGCACCCCCAGATTCAGGGGGGTTGATAAAGTTTTCCCCCCGAATGCTGATATTCTTAGAACATACCCATGAAAATCCACGATATTATTGAAGATTTTAATACCTACAAAATTTTTATAATTTTTTTTTAATGCAAGGAATTTTAAATTTTTTTTGACAGTTTTTTAATACAAAGAATTTTCAAGTTCTATTTTATATTAAATTTTTTTTTAATGCAAGAAATTTTAAAATTTTATTTAATGCAAGAAATATTTCATATCGTTATTTGCATTTTTTTTATCAAGAAAATTTTTGACTCGCAATAACATTTTTAATTTTTTTTAATGTAATCGATTTTGCATAAACATTTTTTATTACCTAATGCAAAAACTGTTTCAATGCAAACAAAAATGCATTTAAAAAAATTGCATTTTTCCATTTCAGCTTAGAAGCAGAAGAAAAATAAAATTATTAAAATCAGACATAGGTACTATTTTCAAGATAATCGAAAGTAAGAAAATGGTTCTTTTGGGAGGTATCTACCATCAGTAACAATTTTCTGAAAAACGATACACGGAAAGAATTGAAAAATCACCAGTTGAAAAATTTGCAGTTGCGATTTACGAATCATGTATAATTCGTAAATGAGGGCATTTAGATCCCAAATTAATACAAAAACTGGTAATTTAACATTCAAAACGTAGCAATTTACAAAATTGTTTCTTCGTGATTTGCAATTAAAATCCATGATTCAAGCTTGTACTTTTCATAGTAAAACACAACTTTTCTGGCGTAATTTACTCTCCAAAAGCATAGTTTCACAAACAGCATTTAAAAATATTGAATTGTGATTAATATTTAGTAATTTACATCACGCACAATCACTGATTAACGTTTTTTTTGTCGAAATTTGCAACTCCATGAGGAGAATAGTTGCAAATCACCAACAAAAAATTCCTAAATCACGACTTTCTTATCGCAATTTACTTCTCGAAGAGATAAAGCACCACAACATGGCATTAATGTGTGACACCAGTAGCGTAGCTACCGCGGTATCAGCCGTATCAATGATACGAGGCCCCGAGATATAGGGGCCCCCAAGATGCAGAGGACTCGATGTGTGTAGAAAACTAATCATCGAGATGAATACGACATTACAATGTAAGTGTTTTAGCTCGTTTTTATCAAAACCCTGTTGCTCATTATGAAAAAAAGTGTTGCAATCTTTTTCGTGTACAATTTTATGAACTAAAATTTAAATATTTGAAAAATTAACAGTGTTGAAGATAATTATAAGAAAAAATATATTTTTCCCTTTTACCTACCATACAAAATTAAAAGGCAAACATTGAACGGCCATAATTTAAAGACTAAGGCCGTGTGCCAATTGCGTTAAAATCCTGGTTAAATTTGATCCCATGGCTTAATTTTGACATTACCGAGGTGAATATAGACTTCAAAATCTAACCTGCTCAGGAGCTCGTTAAAATTTTAGTCGGTGGTTAATTTTTGACATGTCTATTGGCGCGTTCGGCTGCGTATCTTAAGCGATCCGGATTTGTTTGTGTTGTTGTAAACCCTTATAAAAAAAACTGCTGAGGGAGATGAATGTAGATAAATATTTTATTTTGCTATCAAGAAGTCATGAATCCTATCGGGAAAGATGAAAAATGGAAAAAAAAACTAAAATTAAATGAAAGGATTAAGAAATATAGACAAAGACCTTATAATAAATTTAAGTATGCACTCAAGAAGAAGTTTGAATAACTTGAGATAAATCCTTGATAATGTAAAAGAATCAATAAAATTTATTGAAAATACTTTTTCAGATGATTCATTCATTTTGCAAACTGATATGTTTGCGAACTATCATCACTGAGAAAAATGCAACAACAAAACTAATGGGAAGTGAATGTAAAAAAAAATCCCATTCAATCCAATTGACACAGCAAAAACCTTAAATTTTACTCACCCCTATAAAAATAAGGGATAACATTTAACTGGGATCAAATTTAACCAGAATTTTAACGCAATTGGCACACGGCCTAACTTATCGCCAGCTTTCTATCAAAACTTCGTAAGTCCTTAAATGACATTCTAATGTACATATGTCAGATCACAAAAAATTCCTGAACAAATATCAATATCTCATAACTGTGTTAAGGTTCCTTTTGACTCTATCAACCCACAGTACACATATCTAAGGTATTATCTTGCGCAGGTTGTCATAAATGAGAACTGTCAGAAGAAATTCAAGATAGCAGCCTTACGTGACCCCGTCCGCTGTATTACAACAACAACGAATAAAACAAACACAAAAGGTTAATTTAAATAACTAAAAACCAGGAAGGAATGTTGTTTGCATGATAAAATAATGTTAATAAACACTAAAAAGTTTGAAACAATTGTATATGTTAATAAATAAGTTACAAATGATCAGATAACACACAACAAATTTTGACGTTTAACGAGTGGGGGTCAGGGGATTCGCCATTTTCCACTGCTTTTGATGGATACGCAGAACTGAACAAAAATGAAAACGCTAATGATATTACCTTTAATATGTGTACTGTGCTATCAACCAGTTTTAAAACCTTTTACGATCTATGAACACCATTTTAGTACATTTTTCAACGTCTATTTTTTGTGTCTTCTAAGCTATTTTTTAATATTACTTTAGAGGTTTTGACAAAAAGCCGACGTTATGCAAAACATTCTAGATATTTTTAAAATAAACTTATCTAGTTTGCTGAAGCAAGTTTATTTTGTGAAAAAAAGTTTACACAAGGTTGTCCTACTGTCATGAAAAAGGGGGCCCCTAAAAAATGTTTGATACGGGGCCCCCGAAGATCTCGCTACGCCACTGGTGACACCAACGATCTGTAATGCAAATTGGCCTAGTGGTTGCATGCTCGCTCCGCAACTGGAGGGTTGTGAGTTCAAATCCAAGTAAAGTCTAGAGAGTAGCTATTCATTATAAATAAATTAAATTAAGTGCGTATACCTGCAAAATGAAGGGTGGAGCAAGGATTGATGTTTCAAAAAGTGGCAAAGGACGAAAAAAAGTGGTGATCACAAATCTTTTTCGCAAATTTACAAAGTGTGCAATTTGGATCAAATTGCGATTTGTTGTTCGCAATTTTTGTTTTCTCTTGATAGAATAATTGATACCTACTTAAAGAGTGTTGATTTACGATTTTTGAGTATCAATATCTTCATTTTGCTCAGTTTTGCAAATTGCAAACAAATAGTCATAAACTACGAAATCCCGAGCCAAGGTATAAATCGGGATTAATTTTTCGTAATTTGCAGCTCATATCGTGATCTGATCCAAGAATTCTTTCCGTGTAGCCATAACTATAATTAATTTTTGTTAATGAAAAGTTGTGGAATTGTTTAAAAAAAAACAAAATAATTTTATGAATTGCTAAACAAAATTGTATGGCAATTATACAGTTCGTTATGTTTGGTTCTAAGAAAAATTTAAAAAAAATGTGTGAGGACTGAGGAATGACTAAAAAACGCTATGTACCTACCAATTTTGAAGAGAAATAATTCAGGCGTTTAGACAGTGGCGTATTTACCCTAGGGGCAATAAGGGCCATGGCCCGGGGTGGCACACTGTGAAGGGCGGCATTCAACTTTGGATGCAAAATTTAAAATGATTTTCAAATTTCTATGGGAAAAGTAAAGCCTAGAGGCACCAGGCAGAATATCATCAAATCGGTGTGATAGAGGTAGAATAGGTACCAACGTATTTAACTCTTATATATTTTTGTAGAACGTTACATTGTTTACCATAGATAAACTTTTATAAAAACTTTCAATTGTACTAATCAGTCTTAGAGATATCAAAGAAGGAACCCAACACAGTAAATACATACAATTGCCATAAGCCCACCTATAAATATCAATAGGCGTGTCTCACCAAATATAATCTCTGAGCGCTCAGAGATTTTTTAAGTACGACAAATGCCACAGAAAATCTCACCTGAGCACTGTGATTTTTTTCGGAGTCGAAAAACTTTTTGATTAATTTCTCAATGTCCTTTTTTACCCAAAACAGCAGTTCGCTAAATTGCAATTTTTTGGTGAATTGCAAATTCAAAAACGATAAATAAATAGAAAATAAAGGCGGAATGTTTAGACAATTGGAAATAAATTGAACTTGCTATTATTTTTCATTAATTAATTTCATAAAGTTTTGTGCTTTCAGAATTTAATATTTAAAGTAGAGTTGACTTTTTTTGCAGAAGCTCAGTATGAGAATTATTACATGTTTTTTTTTACAATTGAATAGAGAATCTTGTCCCACCAAATCATTCCGCCTCCGCCAAATTGACATTGATATTTAGTGAGACTGACCTAATATGAAAAGCTCAAATTTAAGGAGCATAAATATTTACGATTTTTCGACACAACCCAATAATAAATATACTAGATACTAGTATAGATTGCTGAAAAGCATTCTGAGATATTTTAATAAAAAAAACTGGTGTCTCACTTGCCACAGGGGTTACCCTGCGTATAATGTTTCTGAAGACTGCAGTGACAAATTCCAGTGAAGAACGTTCATTTTCCCGTATTCAAAAACAGACAAATTATAACGTTCCAGGATAAGGGTAGAACAATCGGACAGCTAAGCACGTCCCTTATTTTGGCAAAATCAAATAATTCTGATATTTAAAATTGCATTTTATTTATTTAAAAATGCACAATATTAATGCGAATCTCATTTTAAAAATTGAAAGAACAATCCAATTGAGCTACAAAACTCATTTATGCATACAAAATTAGTACATAAAATGCTACAATTTTGTGCACGAAAAGAATCATAATTTTCTTATTTTCGTTCGGTAACTTCATTCTTGTTTAGCAGAAACTTAAATATTCAGAAACTTTAGAGCTGCAAAATCGGTGTGCGCAGCAAATTAGTATTTAATTTTCTACAAATTCATATGACAAATACCAATTTATATTCGTACCTATTATACATGGTGTCCCGGACCTGAGTGGAAGTATTTAAGGGTGTGGTTCAAGGGGTTATTCTAAGAAAAAAATTGAATGGGGGAAGTTGTATCTCCCCTCCCTGAGGCAGGAGGGGTACATTTTCTGGAGCATTGACTTTAAACGCAAACAAAAAAACATTTAAAATCAACGAACTATGTTGCGTTCTAATAATGCGCTAAAGTTTTTTTGAAAGGTAACACTCCGTTCTTGCATTTGGTTTTTAAATCAAGTTGTTTAAGCGAATAGTTTTTGAGAAATAAAATTTCAAAGTCAAAATTGAAAACAAAATTGTGATTTTATTTCTTAAGTCGATATTTTTCAAAATTTTACGTAATTAAGTGCTTTTTTTGTGTTCAATATTCAATGTCTTCATTATTTTTCAGTCCATTACCGAAAACCAAATGTAAAAATCTTTCTTAGTTTTTGAGGAATTAAGAAAAAACAAAAAGTACTTTTACCAATAAAAGCCTGAAAAAAGGAATTTATTCATGAATTATTCATAATTTAACCCTTCGTTCGGGCTAATTTGGTAAAAGTATCTTTTGTTTTTTCTTAATTTCTCAAAAACTAAGAAAGATTTCAACATTTGGTTTTTGGTAGTGAACTAAACAATAATGAGGGTATTGAATATTGAACACAAAAAAAGCACTTAGTCACGTAAAATTTTAAAAAATATCGAATTAAGAAAAAAAATCACAGTTTTTTTTTAGATTTTGACTGAAATTTAAATTCTTTAAAACTATTCGCTTAAACAACTTGAATTAAAAACCAAATGCAAGAATGGAGTATTAGCTTTCAAAAAAACTATAGCACATTATTAGATGTGTTTTCGTTGAATTTTTATGTTTTCTCTTGCATTTAAAGTCAATGTGTCAGAAACTGCCCCCCTGCCTCAGGGAGGGGAGATACAACTTCCCCCCATAAAATTTTTTTCTTAGAATAACCCCAAGAACCACACCCTAAAAAACTTCCCCTCAGGTCCGGGACACCCTGTATTTTAAATTTTCACCGCGAACTTCAGAATTATTTTAGCGGAAACTAATACATAATAAGAATATTCACGGGGAAAATATATGGTTTGCGCAAAAAAATGCTAAATGCATAAGCTACAAGTTCAGATTTCAAAATTATTTTATTCCGCCCAAAGTGTCCACCAAAATAAAGGACGTCACTTAAGCCATCTCCTTAAATCCTTAATTCTGACTAAGCAGAATCGGTCAATTATAACAGAGTGCTATTGATAAATGTTTCAACAAATTTTTGTGCCGTCAAAAATATTGAAATTCTGTTTGTCTTTTTGATGGGGCGCCAAATCTTACTGGCCCGGGGCGCCAAATCTTTAAATACGCCACTGCGTTTAGACTGAAGCTGAACGCACAGACAAACACAGAATTGTAAGACCCGCTTATTGTTTCAAGTTAGATCAAAACTCGAGTTCAATTTTTTTTACGAATGCACAACTTTTGCCATATACATTATATTCTACGGAGTACCTACCTAACAGTGCAAATAAATATTATGGCCACAAAATTATAGAATCTAGCTAATTTTAATAACTTTTTAGTGACCCTTCAAATTTCATACTTATTTTTTATTTTTTCATAAATTACCCAAATGAGGTTCCAAAAATCTCTACTGTGATCTTGAAATAAAATTCAATTATTATTAAAAAAAATCTATCGCTGATCAATTACTGAAGCTAGAACTATAGCTATGGATATTGAGCAGGCTTTCAAAGCATTTGTATTTACCACATATGATGTGCTTGGATTGCGGAGCCCCAATTTTGATCTAAATAAAGGAATAATGTTTAAAGAGTACCTACACTTTTATAATCATGGTTTATACATTCAATTACAGCGTGTCTTTAAGAACGCACGAATTTAGATCTGAATAGAAGCTTTATCGATCGATTTAAGTATCTAATAGGTACCTACATGAGTTAAACAAACGAAAATGAATACGCCTCCTTATGTAAACAGTATAATAACAAGCAAATCACTTTGTTAATCACAGTTTCTATACTTAATTCTTAAAAAGAGCTGTAGTATTAGTATTACTCATGGCATTTTGAAAATGTTCATGTTCAATTGGCTTATTACCTTATTAGGAATCTAATAGCAAAACAATTACGAAGCCAGCATGCATACAAAATTACATGCATTTCACAACAAATAAAAAGAAGGAAATTCACTTAAATCTCTATGCAAACTAAATAATTCTTTGGAAAAATTTTGCAAATAACCAAATCAACGGTATTATATAAATCCATGCTGCAAACTGTCACATTCATTTGATTAAGATAACCCAGTTCGGTCTTCAGGGGATTGTGTTTTTCCTCCGCGTCAATAGTAGGTATTTATTCAAAATTTGCATATTTTCCGTCTTCTTAAGTATTCAGCTAAAGATTCCCGTTTGCATCTTATAAATTCTTAAGACGCTATTCAGAAGAAGAAGTGTGCAATAATATAAGTAGGAATGTAAATGTAACTCCAAAGAGCTACTCATACTCAACTCATATTGACCAAATTAACTTTGAGGAAATTCCTGTTTGTTTAGTTCAAACATATTGCACACTTTTAAGTCGTTGATGGTGATTAGAGTTTGTATTTTGTATAAGTGACGACAGAAATGACCCTCTTAGCATCTGTACAATACCCCCTAAACAAAAATGTAACGATGCGATGCATGGTGCGTTTAGTTCCTTTCCAAGTTTCCGACATCGACCGTAAGGGGATCCCTTTGGTTTTGAGTATTATTAGTTTTTTGCTTGATTTAACGGTAATTATTGCCAACTGAAATATAATACGCCATAGAGCGTCGCACGTACTGGCTCTTATGTGCAAGTGGCCTAAAATTCAAACTTTTTTATATCATGAAACGAGTGATATTGAAGGTTGGCAAACACCTTTTCATTATACTTCCGCATTTCTGATAGACTGCTAACACATTGTAAGTTTTCATCGAATATTCCAAAATTAATTCCAATTTAACATCTCTCATAGAGGAAACCACACTTCCGACATTTCAGCCGTCTGGTATCTCCCCAAGCTGATTGCCAATCACCTGAATTTGAATTCGACAAAAAAAAAACAACAAAAGTGGTTGCACTCTGGACCTGGTTGAGTCGAGACCAAAGAAAAATATTCGTAATTGGTTGACAAGTTTCATTCATCGCTGTGTGCGCTTGTGTGTTTTGCATGAGATGACATTTTATCTTGTTGCGATGGCAACAAAAATCGGTGATAGCTACAAGACATTTGAATTGGACCACAAAACTGTCCTCTATGCCAGAGGCCAGAGGGAAAACAAGTCTTCTTGATTCTCGAATCTTTTATAGGACCAGACGATGAGGACGACGATGATTCTCGTCAGAATAACTAATGAGGTGCGCCGAACATTTCGATAGCCGCCGCCACCGCCACCGCAACCATCGCAGCCGCCGCCGCCGCTGGATGATACGTCCAATCGGTTCTTGTGTTTCTTTATTGGCCCCATTGGACTTCTGGCTAAAAAACAGTCAAAATCGCAAGTCACATGTCCAATTCGATATTTGTGTGGCACTTGCATAAGGAATACCACAGCAGTGCAGGCCAAACGACCGCGACTGTCCTGTCTGCTTCCTACTTTTCAAAGATCTGCATCAGCAGGATCGGGCGAAGAGGTTATATGCCGATTAAGATGATGGTCAGCACAGCGCCATCCATGCGACTCAGCTCAGATTTCGATCATCATCGTCATCATTGGTTCCATCATTCCGTTGCCGATTTCTATTGCGCGCCCGTTTCAACTTTTCCGCTTTCGATTAATGGCAATTATTTGCATTTTATTGGTAAAATTAGCTCCGACATTGTTGGAATGCCTTGCAAGCTCGCTTACGGAACGAGTACATATTTGTGACGGTTAAACATAACGCTCCGGCATAGAATCTGCGAGAGCAGCGTCGTATGTTTATCTTGAGTGACGGAGGCCAAGAACTCTTCGGCGACGACCGACGACGACACGTCGCAGATAGATAGAAGAACATTATAGCCTCGTTTCTCTGTGTTCGCAGCTGATAAAAGGTGTGAATAATGGTGTAGCACCGCACCGTTTCGAAGAGCTTATATATTGTTGCTGCTGCTGCGGTGACGGTGAAGTTGCCTTTTGATTCTAACCTTACGAGGTCTTCACGGTCGATGGCTGTTGCGTTGCGGTGCGGTGGATTGGACGAATAATTGACTTGTCATCTCAAGACCGCTCTATGGTCTTTACACTTTACGGACCGGAGATGCGGTCAATTTTGAGAGAAATTGCCATTTGCCAATAACGTGAATGTTGCTACTATATTTACTCAACTTTGTAAGCATAGCTTGTTGAGATGTAGCAAGTGGATGTGGCTTTGGATGCTGGGGCGAATTAGATGTCATTATTATCAATTTTGATAGATGGCTTGGAAAATTATCGTAGTTGGTTTTTTTTTTTTTTTTTTGTTTAATTTTGTTTGCAATTCATCTTGATCGTTGCTAAAAGGCGACTGACGTCCACGCCATGTTAGTACAAATAATTGGCTTGTTTGATCGATTTGTTAAATGGTTGAATCTCTTGTTGAATGTACAAAGACTTAAAGAGACGACGACGCAACGCACGACGACGAGACGGCTTGAAAAATGTCTTTAATCAAATTGTATGGCGTAATGTAAATACTCTTTTAATGGTTAAATAGCTGAAATAACAATTTTACAGCTTTCGCTTGTGTCGTCAATCTAATAGAGGTCTGATTGTTGGCCCTCAGGTACACACCTATATGAGGAATAACTGTATAAATAAAATCAAGTTCAACGGAAATTTGCAATTTTAAGTCCAAAGAAATTGTAAGATTCATTGTTGGTTATTGAAAAAATTATAATGTTTGTAGGTTATTATTATTTTAGGGCTACATAATAAGAGCATACCAAGTTTGGAGGCATCACACCAACAATAACTGACTACAAGTTTGAAATAGCTTAGAGATTTAATTTTATGTTTGATTTGAGAGGTCATAGAGGTACAATTTATTAAATAGCTCAAAAAAAGCGTGGGCTTTTATTTTTGCGTGTAATTTTTGTAAAAAAAATAGACTATACAATAAATGGTTATGATCAAGAATTATTTATCACAATAAGATTTTGATTTGTACCTGCCAGTTGTTGAAAGGGCAGAATTGAAAGAGCAGCATCAATTAAATTGATAAAATAATTTTACGAAATGTTTTGCCAGAAGTCAGCCATGATGTTGCCTTTTTCAACACATTGACTGTCATGTCATCAGAGATGTTTTACTGAGTGACATAGTTATCCAATATGATAAACAGTGGGTTATCAAAATATAACGACCACCAAAGAAAAAAAACTAATTTCCAGTATAACCTCCACATAATTATGTCCATAATAATTTTTTTTTTTTATAATAATTTTAACTATATGCCTGTAAGACCTAAGGTCTTTTTAAATGCAACCTGAATTGCACGGCACTAGTTAGAAAGAGTAGGAAGATAGGAAAGATTTGGCACAGTGGATTGAGATCAAGGTGTTTATTATCTCATTAAGTCTCACGGGTGGCGTCCAGTTAAGCTGGGAGAATATAGAAAAGAATGCTGCCTAGAATGGGGCTCGAACCCACACTTCTAAGCTAGCAGTCAAGCACTTTTTTTTTTTTTTTTTTTTTTTAATTCATTTTTATTTTTCATTCATCTTAAAACTATCTTAAAGCTAGACAAAAATTCATAAAAACTAGCCTACTTATCAATATCTTACAACTAACCTACTGGCCCCATTCGGGCGCTCTAAGTTAAACTAATAACTTAATGCTAATGCCTTTCGGCCTACGAACTATCTTAAAACTAGAATTCATATCGGTTTTATTTTTCACCGAGAAGAATTTTAAAAAAACTCGGTATCAATGACTTTATTTTTGTGTTTTATATAAAACTTACAAACTAAATAAAACTAAATTAAAACTAATTAAAACTAATTAAAACTAATTAAAACTAATTAAAACTAATTATAACTAATTAAAACTACTATAAAACTACTTAAAGCTACTTACAAACTACTTACAGACTACTTACAAACTAGAACAGCCACAGCAAGCATTTTCGGGTTTTTGTGATTTTTTTTTTTTTTGTGTTTTTATTGGTTTTATAAATTTTTTGGGTTTTTATTGGTTTTATAATTTTTTTTTTTTTTTTTTTTTTTTTTTTTTGGTGCCACCCTGACTGTCCCTGCTTAAAACTAACTACCTAAACCTATGTAAGTCGGCCATGGCATAGAAAAATGCAGTCAACTTTTAAATATCCGAAGAATCTTCTTGTTCAGGTTTCAACCACCAGAACTGGTTCTCCTGCTTTACCCTATCTCTTCGGTCCCGATCGGACACAGTCCTACTGAACCGAAGGTGCTCCGCTCCGTGTTGTGCGAGGACGTCTCGGTCATAAAGGAGCCGCCGATCTACAGTTCTACGGCCGACGTGGTAGATTAGCGGAACCGCCGCTCTATCCTGGATCAGCCCTCGACTGTCTAAATAGAGGAATGCATCGGGCGGAATAAAGCCGCTTAGACGCACACTCTCGTAATAGTCGTTTTTAGGGTAATAAGCCCCAAAAATTAAGCTGTTGGTCGAGGACATTGCTCTTGCAATGTGACCTCGAATAAGCTTCAGCAAGAAATTATCTATCCTGTTTATGTTGGCGCCGTTGTATAGAACCAGGTTAGAATAATAATGTTTGTACTCCGACTCTGGTGTTCTGTGTAATCCAAGGCAGCGTCTAAGACACTGCCTCTCAAACACCCGAATCTTTTCCATTTGAGATGGGGCAACGTTGAACCAAACCGGACACCCATAGGCAATCATCGGCCGTATGAGGGCCATGTAGCAAATCACCTTCACCCTGCTGTCAAGCCGGCTGCTATAAAACAACCGTTTCGTCAGGGCAAAAGCTCCCCTAGCCCTGGACAGAGCAGCATTTATATGTCTGTCGAAATACAAATACTGATCCATCCAGATGCCAAGGTACTTAACTACACTTTTACTCGCCAGTGGCTGTCCATTTGGCCCTACGATCACCAGCTTACGCCAGTTCTTTCTCGTATCCCTTGTGGCTCCATGCAACGGAGTCCTAAACAAGATAGTTTCTGATTTCTGGAAGTTGATTTTCAACTTCCAGTCATCGCAATATCGCTGAATCTTCTCGAAGTCACGTTGCAAAAGAATTCTGATGACCTCGACTTTTGGGGCTGTTCTGTACGCAATTAGATCGTCGGCATACGCAATTGCCTGAGTTAGGCTACTTATCAGATCGCTGGTGTAAATGCTGAATAGAATCGGCGAGTTGACCGCTCCCTGTTGAAGACCATTTTTAATATTAAAGGTTGTGGTAGAAGTCACATTGCCACTCTTGACAACAAACTTTCTACCATTGAGCATATCATAAAGCATATATAATAGTGGTTTACTAATGCCAAGTCTGGTCAGCTTTAGATAAAGACCCTCTAGCCATACGGTGTCGAAGGCCTTCTCCAAATCAACCAGACAGGCACCCGTACACTGCTTTTTAGATTTGTTCCATTGGACATCAGAAACGAGCTTAGACGCGGCATGAATGGTGTCATGTCCCGCCTTAAAACCGAACTGATTATCCGGTATGATATTATTGTCCTCTGCCCACTTAGACAGAGCTCTATTGATAACTTTTTCGAATACCTTGCTGATACTCGGAAGAAGACTTATCGACCGGAGATTCGCCGGATTGGAGTTGTCCTTTCCCTTTTTCGGGAGAGGATGCACCACAGCTGTCTTCCACCGCACTGGATAATATGCATTATTCAGAGCGTTGTTAAACAGTGTGGTATAAATGTCTACTGCTTCTTGCGGTAAATGTCGAAGTACAACGTTGGATATGCCATCGACTCCTGCTGACTTCTTCTTCTTTAATGAATCGAAGATGAGCTGAAGCTCCACCTTCGTAATTAACAGGGAACTGGGCCCATTTCGCTCGGCGATTATGGCGTTTGCCAAATGATCTTCATTGAACCCGGTGAAACCGAGGTTCTCTGATCGCCATTGCGTTATGTCATTCCGAAGGTAGAAGTGGTGTAGCAAGGCTCTGTTTTCCAGGTCATGGTTCGGGCGAATGCATGCATTCACCTTGTACACTTGCTGGAAAGCAGCCCCCACAGCCTCCACTTTCTCCTGCGGATCCTCGACAATAAAGAGGTCATCGTCCAAGACGGCGTCCTCTGGATCAATTCCTGCTGTCAGAAGTACGTCTCTGTTATCTGTCGTTCTCTGGAGCTTAAGACACGGAAGGTCGTTCTGATCATTCCTTCTAAATATCTTGTTAATTTGGGGAAACATGCTCGGGTCGCTAGAATTAACAGCCCGAATTTTGTTATCCCAATACAAATTAATCGACAACCGATAATTTTCCTTAATAAGCTGGTTGATGTTCTTGATCGAAGACTTCAGTGTCCTAATCTCCAGATCGTGTGGGTCAGTAAACCGTCGGTACAAGCGTTTGAGTCTTGTCAGCAGTCCACTTTTTTGTCTGTGTAATGCGTCGATGGTCGCATTCCGGTATATGTCGGTTGCGTCCCGTTGTTTGTACTTTGGTATCGTTCTGTCCATTGTTCGTTTGATTGTCTCGTCCATTTGTTCAAGATATTGGTCTATTTCGTTATTTGTCAAATTCCTGTCATTTGGTGGGGATAAGTTGTTCGAACTGATTTCGCTCGATAAGGCGTTGGTAAAGCGTGGCCAGCGCACCTTACTGTAATTGTAAGTATGCACAGGCACATACTCATCCAACTCCACGAGCTCGTTCGGAAGCAGTATTACGGCGGCGAGTCCGCAGTGGTCACTGTCGTACTCGATCGTTCGTAAACAGTTTCTTGGTCTTTGACCCACAGTGTCAGTAATTGTCAGTCTTGAGTCTATTAGCAATAGATCCAGATAGGCACCGCTTCTTGGAAACGATGGCCGATCCGTAGCCAGCAGGTCGACACCATATTCAGTGTTATATCGACTCATCCAATTAAAAAGATGAATACCTCTTGGATTCTGTATTTGATTTCCCCAATCAAGGTGTTTGGCAGTCAAGCACTACATCCACTGCACCATGTCCATAATGTAGATAATAATCCTTAAACAACCTATTTTTTTTTTTCTTTCAATTTAAAGGAGAATGCCCAAAAAGCGCAGCGCGCCGCGCCGTGTCACGTCGATTAAAATAAAACATATTTGAGTCGAAATGGCATCCATTGTATACCATTGTTGATAGCGTTGCAAACCGTACTCTAAAAGAGAGTATTCTACTCTATTTTATGAAAGCGTACTCTATGATCTATGGCTCCAATAGAGTACTCTAAAATACTCTTTTTACTCAAATTAACTTTTTCTCCAATTTTCTTCTTTCTTCACATTTTTTCCTATAGCATAAGTATTTTGAGCTTCATTTCATGAGCTATATTTCCACACCGTCCATCTATTTCCGTACACAAAATGTAACAATCGGTTCATGTCAACCAATCCTAAGACTCAGGTATTTCTTAGCTCACCCACAACTGTCAAAAAATAATAATTGAAATGTCAATGTGACAAGTTGCTGTATACGCAAAATGGTTTTTTACTCGACTTTTTGGGTTTTTATGTTTCTTGCCTAGAAAATTATTGATTAAAATGGATGGTAAAAATAATGTCACTGATCGTGAATGGTCAATGCAAACATGGACAGTTCATATTCTGAAGTTATGTAGCTCTAAAAGAACTGCAGTGCGAATAACTAAACAACTCGGATTTTATTCCAAAAAATACTGCAATACTGCTTCTGACGCATTTATTTATTTAAAAAATTGTTACCTATATAATTAGCCTCTTACCAATCCATTTCAGCAGAGAGTATTTTCGCTTCTAAGTTTGAAGGAGTGGCGAGAAGAGAGCAATCTGTTTTTAAATTTTAATTGTAATATATACTCCAAGAGCCAGAGCAAAAAAAAGAAGGTTCATAATGCAATTTCTTACTGAACATATTTTTTTGATGGAATATGTTCAGGAGGGTCCTCTGAATGTAAATCCAAGTTGGCAGGTCTTGGGAGGGTGAGCGTTAGCCGCCATCTTGGAAAACGCATTTTATCAAATATCTCGTGAACCGTGCACGTACGAATTTAATAGTAAATCTTTTTGTGAGCTAATATTCCATTTTTTATTTGATTTTTTAAATCATCCCACCAACTTGGATTTACATTCGGGGGACACCCCCTAACCTATTCCATATGGAAGATGGCAACCATCAAGCAGCGAAAAATTTGTAACTTGACTTTTATTTTTGACTTAACTTGTCATAACTCACTAATACACCCAGTTTGAGCGTATAATCTAACAAGTCCATCAAAATAGCCAAAAACGCCAATTATAAAGCTTAAAAAACTTCAAATCAGTCTAGTTTGAACGACTATTTCTCGATCGATTTTTATCCAAACCGTTTTTTGAATAATTTATTTTAAAGGAAAGGACAATCGGCAAAAATGTATGGAAGGTGGTCTAGGAACCAATAACAACGAGACGTATGTCGTTGGAAAGGTATTTTTATGAGCTACAATAGTCATTTCAAATCACTGTGTGAAAAAAGTTATTCGTTAACCTAGGTTTTGTTTTGGTACCATTAAGTGTGGACAAAATGTATACAAACTGGTCTTACCAATACTAATAAGATGCATGTCGTTGAAAAGGTATTTTTACGAACAATAATAGTTACCATAGCAACTTGTTTAAAATCACTGTGTGAAAATAGTTATTCGCTGTTTTAGGGAATTTTAGCACAGATAAAATATATGGAGCATGGGTAACAACTAGCGAATAACTTTTTTCACACAGTGATTTGAGTTAAGCTGCCGTATTGACTGTTGTAGTACATAAAATTCCCTTTCCAACGACATACGTCCCGTTGTTATTGGTTGAAATTGCCATCACACTTTTCGCCCATACTAAAAAAAAAACATTTTTTTCACACTAAAATGAACCACAATATTTGATTAGTTTACGAATAACTTTTTTCACACAGTGATTCGAACTGAACTAATATTTAAGATATTGTAGGTAATGGAAATACCTTTTCAATGACATATATATTGTCGTTATTGGTTAGACCAGTTTTCATAAATTGTCCCCATACTAAATATACTTTTTTCATACTAGAATGCACCAGAGCACAATCCTATTTAGCGAATAACTTTTTTCACACAGTGATTTGAAGTAAGCCCCCATAGTAACTATTGTAGTACATAAAAATACCTTTCCGACGACATATGTATGTCTCGTCGTTATTGGTCTTGTAGACCGTTTTGTCCTATACTCCTTTAATTATCTTTATTTTATTTTGGGAAATGCTTATACCTATCTCTGCTGGTAAAAAAGTTATAAGCAAGTAAGTTTTTCGATGGTAAATTTTATTCTCTACAAAAAAGATTTTCAGAATTATCTCGAAATTTTGCTTCGTTAAAAATATTTTTTGTTTTAGCATTAATTTTCTATACATACCTATATGTAGGTATGTCAATTTACTTTTAGGAACAATCATTAGACACTTGCAAAATTGTCGCAATAATTTTCTCATACAATATGAAAGTATAGTCGGTGTTAAACGTAAAACTAATTTTGTAAGCCTTTTCTTACAGCCCCAAAAGCAAATAAATTTTCATGGTCTCAATTTCAAGATCAGTAAATTTGACCCACGCTATTATACGCATACCTACCTACATTTTGGTATTATTTTTACAATAGGTACCTACATATATAGAGTTATATTTATCTGCCTATCTAAAATAGGTACATATAATTTATTAAATTATAGTTTTACTGTACCAAAATAAAACTCAAAAGTGTGACGCATAGTTTATGAAAATATTAAATAAGGTCAACGAAATCTATATTCATATCACTTGGATCTTATTTATAACATAAGATTGAGTGAGTAAACATAGTTGGTTGCAGATTGTTTATTTTTAGAACACAATATGATTTGTTTTGAACCAAAATAATTATTTTATTATGTACCTACCTACCTGTACTTAGATGATTTATGTAAACACAAAGCGATAAATTTCTTTAACACAGATTTTAATCATTTTTGTTTACCTAAATAAATTCAAAAGCGAATACACTTGACTTGAGTTCTAAAAGCTCCATTGATTTGTCAAAGTATTTTGACACCAGAAAAAATAAGGGCGCCGTGGCTTAGTTGGTTAAAGCGCCTGTCTAGTAAACAGGAGATCGTGAGTTCGAATCTCGCCGGGGCCTACACAGAACATTGTGAGTTGATAATATTTTTTTATTTTATATTATTAAATATATTTTATTAAATATTATTTGTGTGATAGATGTAAGTTCTAGCACAAGGCGAGTTTCAGTATCGTAAAAAAAAAACATACTTCGATATTTTAGAACCAAAAATGTAGAAAATAGGTTCAGCTATGTTGTATAAAAGCTTTTCACCACATACATACATACATACATACATTTTATGTAATATGATTTGATTTCCTAGGGCTAGAAGAGGATAGAAACCAAACCTTGCAATTCAACCTGACGGAAGTGTTGTTTTTGGTGCAATTTTTGGTATATGCTAGCTAATCATCCTTTGAAAATAATAAAACATTTCTAATTTTCCAATGCATGAATATGTAATTAATAATTATTATAAAAGAGCATCATAACTTTCCACAAATAACATTTCTATGGTTTCTAAACCCGTTTCAATAAAAGAATGATAAAAAGCAGCTTATAAGGTAATGCAAAGTAACACATTTTATAAAAGTATATACATAAATATATTTATAAAAAAAAGCCGTAACTTTTTCTTCGAAGATAACTTTTTTTGTTGGAACATAAAGAAAATTACATTTTGAATTATATTCAATTTTGGGAACATTTACATAGACAAAATTGTTGGTATGCCAGTTTTGAGCATTTATACAGGGTGTTTTGAAAATAATGGATAAACTTGCAACTGGTTATAGATAGCAGGCCTTATGACCTTTCCCGAAAAAAATAGTTCCCCAGTGGTTACTATGTTATTATAATTTTTAAGATCTTTTGTAATTCTCTAGAGGAAAAAAGGTCATAATATAGCATATCAAAGTTTTGAAAAAAACTAAATTTTGGATTAAAGAAAAAATATATATTTAATTTTTTTTTTTTTGAAAATTCAATATTTCGAAAATAGGTTGATGAATTTCTTTAAAACTGGGTTTTGAAATTTATTTTAATATACATACATATGTATACTCAAAATTGCCATTCCAAATGTTGTTTTCAATGTAACTACAATTTTATACAGGGTGTCCCGGACCTGAGTGGAAGTATTTCAGGGGGTGGTTCTTTGGGTTATTCTAAGAAAAAAATTGTATGGGGGAAAGTTGTATCTCCCCTCCCTGAGGCAGGGAGGGGCAGTTTCTGAAACATTGACTTCAAATGCAAAAAAAAACATTAAAAATCAAAGGAAACACATTTAATAATGTGCTATAATTTTTTTGAAAGCTAATACTCCTCTCTTGTATTTGGTTTTTAAATAAAGTTGTTTGAGCGAATAGTTTTTGAGAAATTAAATTTCAAAGTCAAAATTTTTTTTTCTTAAGTCGATATTTTTCAAAATTTTACGTAATTAATTGTATTTTTTGTGTTCAATATTCAATGTCTTCATTATTTTTTAGTCCATTACCGAAAACCAAATGCAAAAATCTCTCTTAGTTTTTGAGAAATTAAGAAAAAAACAAAAGGTACTTTTACCAAAAAAGCCCTTAATTACGTAAAATTTTGAAAAATATCGACTTAAGAAAAAAAATGGATTTTTTTTTCTAAATTTTGACTTTGAAATTTAATTTTTCAAAAACTATTCGCTTAAACAACTTGATTTAAGAACCAAATACAAGAATGGAGTATTAGCTTTAAAAAAAATTATAGCACATTATCAAATGTGTTTCCGTTGATTTTTAATGTTTTTTTTTGCATTTGAAGTCAATGTTTCAGAAACTGCCCCTCCCTGCCTCAGGGAGGGGAGATACAACTTTCCCCCTATACAATTTTTTTCTTAGAATAACCCAAAGAACCACCCCCTGAAATACTTCCACTCAGGTCCGGGACACCCTGTATAAAAATTAGTATTTAAGAAAACCGCTGTAACGATTTAGAAATTTGTTTGCATATTTTCCTAATTTCAAGTAGTTACATTGCATATCTACTTGTTTTTGAGCTCTTAGTTATTTAATGGGTTGCTTATACAATTTAAAGAACGATTTAAATGTTTTTTTATACATTATACATAATGAGTAGATGAGAACCAAAACTCGTCAAATCCACTTTTATCAAAAATTGAGATTTTGATGCAGATTTTTTATGATGGGCATATTGAATAGTTTTAAAGGAAAATTTGACAGTCTTACCCCTCCAATCCCCTTTAATATTGATGTCAAACATCGTAATTGTCTCCAAAACTCTTCATATCCACAGTGCGATTTGCATCAAAACTTTCCATATCCATTGAATGCAGAAGGTTTGGTTTCAAAACTCTTCTTATCCATCCATCATAGGCAATTGATTATGTCATATAACATTAATAAGGAACTATGGGCTTTCATGGGCTTTTGTTGTAAAAGTCTTTAAATGGGTTATTGAAGATCGGAAAGTAGTGTAGTGCTATTATATTAGAGGGTGCAATTGAGAGAGGGGGGGAGGTGTGGAAACTGGCCATATACAATGATTTGCAGCAAAACTCTTCATATCCAAATTTAACTGTTAAATATCTTTTAAGCGGAACATCCAATATATTTTTGCTCTTATTTTACCATATACATTTAAAAATCTTTTATTATACAAAATAAAATCTTTTCTAGCAACTATTATTTAGCCGTATTAAGTAATAACTATTAAAAACAAAACTTTATTTAAAAATCATATTAGAGAGTATATTCATAAAAAAAAGCTATAACATGGCACAGTAAGAGCCGTTTTCTTCACTAAAAGTTGAACACAACTTGAGGATTTTAATTTTCAACTTGTGTTTTTGGTTTTCTTCACTCAAAGATGACAGTTTCGACTTCCGATTTTCAACTATAGACTTTATCAACTTTCGATTTTCTCAACTCCCGAAAAAAGTAGAAGTTGGTCGTGCAAACTTGAGATTTTTCACCATAATTTAGATTTTTGTTCTTTATTTTTGTTTATTATAAGTTATATTCACTTTCAATATTTAGAACAAATTAATTTAAACCATATTTCGAGGAAAATATTTTTGGAAAGTTGATTTTTTTCCCACAAAGTCAAACACTTATTTTCTGCAAGATGAATACAAAATAAAACCATTCAAAATGAAACAAAATTTTCACGTTTAAAAACGACCAAATAAACAACTTTGGGTAGTTTGTTTTGTTTTTTTCCTCCAATAATATTTTTTTTTTAAGTTTTAACAACAAAAATAATTCCGAAACTTTAATTTCAAATTGAATGGACGCAATTTATTCAAATCTACCATTGAAATTGACATAATCTGTCACAAATATCCCAGGGATTTTTTGAAAAACTGAAGTAGGCCAACTTTCAAATTTCAACTCCCGAGTTGAGAATTTAAGAGGTGGTGAAGAAAAGCAATTTTCAACTTTCCATCCAACTGTCGATTTTATATCAACTCTAGAGTTGGCAAACTCTGGAGTTGTCGGCAAGTTGACTAATAGGTGAAGAAAAACGACCTAAGTGTTCCCTTTGTTTTTCAATAATTTTTTCTATTTTGAGTTAACTTTATAGAAAGTTACCCCTCCTGCTTGAACGAGGAAAATAGACCCCCTTCCAATTCGATTTTGTTCTCGTCTGAATCAAATAAATACGTCTTAACCCATAGTTAGTAACTTAAAGTGAAAAGAGGGAGACGAAGAGGGTGAAATAAAAATCAAAAAAATTAGGGAAATTGTTTTTCAATGAGGGCTGTTCAAGACGAAGAGGGTGAAATAAAAATCTAAAAAATAAGAGAAATTGTTTTTCAATGAGGGCTATTCAAGGCTATGTGCAATTCAAGGACGTCTCTAATATGCATACATTTGGCGTTTTTCTTTTTTAACTCTGAGCAGATCACGGAACTGTCAAACAAAAATTCTATGTTTCTTTTTTAGCTCAGACATATCAGAGCATAAAAAGTGCGTTTCTTTTTTCCATCAGAGCTAGCTCAGAGCTTGCTCAATTAGCTCAGGATTAAAAGACCGAGCGAATCGAGCGAAACGCTGAGCAAAGCCAACTTCACTTATTTTTTTAGTAACACATAATTTAAAATGGATTACCTGGAAAGTCCTCGGATAGTCGCCCGTCAATTGTAAAAAAATTGCAAGAAATTTCACGAAATTTACCAAAAACACATGAAATGACAGTTCAGTGCTCAAGTGTGTTTCATAATTAAATCTGAGGAATCTGATCATAATATGCTCGGAGATCTGCTCTGATCGCTCAGCCTCTGCTCAGAGCTTTGCTCAGAGCCAAAAAAGAAAAACGCCAGTTGTATCCTAAGCAAAAAAGTACGAAGAATATTATTTGCAATTGAATCTGATTTCGACATTTTAAATGGAGGTCTCTAAAGGGAACACAATATAATTGATCTTCAAGTAGCAGTGCACTTATTACCTCAAACCCATTCATTCATTCCTAGTTAAAAAATTGAATTTCGAACTCTGTCTAAACTTACTTTTGTTTAAGTTTGTTAAAATGTGTTGCCTTAACGTAGAGAAGAGGGGGAAGTTTAAGACGAAAAAAAACTTTTAAATTAAAAAAAACTCTAATTAAATCATTATATTTATAATAAATGTTGGGATTCAACTAAAGTTTTTTAATAAATTAAAAAATATTTTATATAAATAAAAAAAATTATTTTTAGTTTTTCATATATTCACACAACATGGGAGACAACACCAACAATATTTTAGTTTTGGGCATTGTTAAACAAGTATCGAAACACATACTCTGCCCTTTTTTTGAAATTGGAGTTCGTTTCCAGTCAAGTCAGGAAACCTTCCTTCCTTCCTTATTTATATATTATATTCATAATTTATTTTCGACATGCCAAAGTGTGAAATTAAGCTTGGGTGTCATTGTTGTAATCCTGGTTGCTTAGGCGCCATTTTCAAAATTGGAGCTCCATCTGGGCCCAATGGTAAAAAGAAAAAACTCGTAAATTACTTGAAAAATTTCCATGGTTAAAATAAGGGTTGATGTCTTAAAAGTTAGATTTTAAGAAGACGCATTGCACAAGTTTGAATCCCTCTTTATGTGGAAAAAGAATAAAATAAAACTAAACAAACACGGCTTTTAAAATTTTTCGAAACACGTTGGGTTGACCATGACCATTTAGACTCCCTAACCTTATTTTTTGAAGTGTTTGAATACATCTGCTGCTCGTTACAGATCCTGGAAGAAAAAAATTTGAAAACTGATGGAGTCGAGCAGCAATACAGCAATGCACAATGCCCAGTTTATTGTTTCACCAACAGTAATCAAGCCAATTTTAAGTCTAATGAAGAATGTGATCTCAGCTGCTGCATAGAATATGCCAACCACCTTCACGGAGAAATTCTTGAGATGCGATTGAATTCCGAACTAAGATTTGGTAGCAATTTTTCTGCAGCTAAGAAAATTGACGAAAAAATGTGATTGCAGTTGGTAGTCGTCCCACGGAATGTCGCAAAACACAGGATTTCAGATACATAATTACGAAGGTGGTCCGGAAGAAGGAGGAACGAACGACTGAATGGTTTGATATTGCTGTATAGAGATATTGATAAGTTATGAGGAGGTTGTAAATATACATAATGGCAAAAGTACCAAGGCGCATCGATTTTATTTTATAAAACATTGGACCTAGCTGCAAATCATATTACCAAAAAAACGTATTGATAGTAAAAAATTTATCAGATAGGGGGAAGGCGGGAGACTTGAGCCACTTTTTGTAAAATTGTTGATAAAAACTTGTCTATTTATCTCAGCCGCATGAAAGATACATCTCTATAAAGCTTCACTTATCTATTTTGAAACTAGTTAAATTGGCTTCAAATATATGCAATCGGTTTCAACCCAGAGCAAATTGTTTGAAGAAAGATTTTCGGCTCAAGTCTCCCGCCCCCCTACGGGAGACTTGAACACCCCCTAGGGGAGACTTGAACATACCCAAATTGAAAGAGTTAACAATACAAAAAATGAGATCACCGTCTATGATTTTCATAAAACTCAATTGTTGCTATATTTAACGTATTATTTGCTAAGAAAAATGTTTTGAAAATGTATACACGAAATTATTGATACAAAACTAAAAACAACATTAAAAACCGTAACAAACGAAAATAAATACACAACTTAAATGAACCCCTCCTTGGGAAATACAGTAAGAAGATTGTAAGATTTCTTAAACATAATTTGAGCATTGTTATCCTTGAATTTCCCCTTCTGCGGCAGTTTTTTTGACTTTTTTTGGTTTTGCTCCTTATTTTCGTATGGTCAAGTCTCCCTACAATAAGTGGTTCAAGTCTCCCGTTCACGCTTTTTGAGACAAAAGAGATTATAAATCCTGTAACGTAAGCTGTTGCAATATTTTCCACGGGTATTTACAAAAACAATTATTCAAGGAATAAGATCATACTAAATTATTTAATTAACTACGAGACCAACAAAAGTTATGCAATGAATAGAAAAAAAAATTGTTTAACTTTTCATTGCGAAAAATGCATTTACTCGTTCAGGAACCAAAATCAAATGTTGATCCTGAAACCTTTTTATAAGCAAATAGAAGGTCATTTTCTGCTTCGGATATACAAAAACTTCTAGAATTTAAGGGTAGTCTGAGTGAAGTATTGCGAGTGGCTCATGTCTCCCGTATGGTCAAGTCTCCCGTTTTCCCCCTACTATTTCATTATTTTTGAAACCCCCCTCCCGAACTTTTTTTCTTAGAATTTTATCTTTGATATGCGTATCCAAAGTCCGCCGAAATTTTGTATTGGATTTTTTAAAGCCGAAACGATATGACTATCTTAAAAAGTTACAGTCCTTTTTACGAATTGATGTTTTGTTAAAGTACAACAGTATTATCACAGAAATCAATTATTATGGCCAACAATTTGGGGAGTCACAGGTTAAGGCCTGATGGTTATGGCCTTGGTGGGATCTCTACTTTTTTGGTAATTTTTAATATTTTGAATATGTACAAACTTGAAAAATTCCTGCAACTTTTTTCTTGTTCAAAATATTAAAAATTACCCGTTAAGTGGCAACACTGAGTTTTAAGCCGAAGGTGCGTCTACTCAACACCTATCTTTTAAGACATCAACCGTTATTTTAACCATTCAAATTTTCCAAGTAATTCACGAATTTTTTATTTAACAGCCTATATATAGCACCATTTCTGAAAATGGCGTCAAAAAGCGACGGGATAGCATTGCTCCCAAGCTAAATTTCATCCTTAGAAAGAATGTCCAAAATAAATTATAAATATAATAATAATATAAATATAACAAATAAGTGCAGGGATTTTGGTTTATTTACCGGACTACATATATTGGGCACCATTTTTCAAAATGGCCTTTCTTATTTTCTCATATTAAAATTTATTTAGTGTTGCTATATTTTTATGGTGAATGTTACTGAAAAACCAGAATGCTAAAGCTTAGATAATGAACGAAGTCTTATAAAAATGATTTAAATACTTTCTCAAATCTGCAGGTAATCTTTGCTCATGTAACTAAAAACTTCAAGATTTCATAACATCAAACACTTCATTATAGGCATATAATTCCTCAAGCAAAGGAGCGTATTTTAAAAACTGTTTTTAATCAAACATTTCATAATATTTATGAAAATAACAGGTTCTTACAGTTTACCTATAACTTAACTCATACAAATTACGGTCATTATTTGATGAGATGATTAAAAACAAAACAGTAATATTTTATAACCGAGACAATATATGACACCTTTATGGGTCATTATGATGGAAACTCTATTCCGCTCCCTCCACAATCTTAGTATAAAATACTGCGATTAATTCTATTTTATAGCCAATATACAGGGTGTCCCGGACCTGAGTGGAAGTATTTCAGGGGGTGGTTCTTTGGGTTATTCTAAGAAAAAAATTGTATGGGGAGAAAGTTGTATCTCCCCTCCCTGAGGCAGGGAGGGGCAGTTTCTGAAACATTGACTTCAAATGCAAAAAAAACATTAAAAATCAACGGAAACACATTTAATAATTTGCTATAATTTTTTTGAAAGCTAATACTCCATTATTGTATTTGGTTTTTAAATCAAGTTGTTTAAGCGAATAGTTTTTGAGAAATTAAATTTCAAAGTCAAAAATAAAAAAAAAAAATTGTAATTTTTTTTTCTTAAGTCGATATTTTTCAAAATTTTACGTAATTAAGGGCATTTTTTGTGTTCAATATTCAATGCACTCATTATTTTTTAGTCCATTACCGAAAACCAAATGTAAAAATCTTTCTTAGTTTTTGAGAAATTAAGAAAAAACAAAAGGTACTTTTCCCGAATTAGCCTGAAAAAATGAATTTATTCATGAATTATCCATAATTTAACCTTTTTCGGCTTTTGTGGTAAAAGTACCTTTTGTTTTTTCTTAATTTCTCAAAAACTAAGAAAGATTTTTACATTTGGTTTTCGGTAATGGACTAAAAAATAATGAGTGCATTGAATATTGAACACAAAAAATGCCCTTAATTACGTAAAATTTTGAAAAATATCGACTTAAGAAAAAAAAAATTACAATTTTTTTTTTTTATTTTTGACTTTGAAATTTAATTTCTCAAAAACTATTCGCTTAAACAACTTGATTTAAAAACCAAATACAATAATGGAGTATTAGCTTTCAAAAAATTTATAGCAAATTATTAAATGTGTTTCCGTTGATTTTTAATGTTTTTTTTTGCATTTGAAGTCAATGTTTCAGAACTGCCCCTCCCTGCCTCAGGAGGGGAGATACAACTTTCTCCCCATACAATTTTTTTTCTTAGAATAACCCAAAGAACCACCCCCTGAAATACTTCCACTCAGGTCCGGGACACCCTGTATACTTACTTTGGTGGGGTTAACCTTAACCATTTTATTTTTTATGTCCAATCTTAAGTCTCATTTCCTGGCTAAAATAGAATCACCTTTTCACCTTGACTCTATACTAATGCTGGCTGACCATCAAAATGGACAAATGGCTTCGATTTCTACGAGTGCTACTTTCTTTTTCTATTTGAGTTACAACTTATTGGTACGGTATATCTTCCTTCATAGCTCCTTAGGCAACAACGAAAATAATTCTTAAATTTTAATTTCGCCAAAAACCCATGCAGACACAAAAGAAGTTATAAAGATACAAAATTTTCCCAATTAAAGTTCAAATACTGCGGATAGACATTGATTTTTACCAATGAAAGACCACCTGAACCGTTGAAATCATTGATTTATGCTCCCACATACAAGACAGCAGCATCACTCTATGCAGTAGCAATAAAAACAGTACCAGTGGTATGGAAGAGGGTAGAGGTATCTTCTACCCAATTTACAGTTTTTTTTTTTGTTGATCCATGACATCTGATGGATTTAGCAATAAAATCTAGAAAAGTTATTAGACGCGCACCTATCGTCTGCGGGAGCTGTGGATGAATTCAAAGATTCGAGTATTTTGTCTTGCGAAAGCCTTACGGCAGAAGTGCTTTAGCTTTGAGTCCTAGTGCCTAGTCTTATGTATGAGGACCGGAATATGATTTAAAAAGGCCTGAGGCTACATTGAAGATAAAGGCTTTGCAATTTGCTGACAAAATTTAAATTAAAAAATCACTGGTTACAATAAAATAGAAAAGGTTTTAGAAGGCACCCAAAAAAGGAAGTTGTCTTATATGTCTATAGCTTTGAAAATATTGATAATGATAAGAGAGGCGTACAGGATCCCGAAATCTACAACCAAGAAATTCGTTATTTTAGTTCTTCGATCAGATATATTTCTAACTATAAGCCTATAACGGGGTTTCGGGGTCTCGGGGTTTTTAAAAAGCGGGCTCTACTAGACAGACTATGTTCTTCTCTTCTATTCTTTTGTAGCCTAAAAGTATGCAACACTATATCAAAGTTGAACATAAAATATATTTTTTTTTTGTTCGTTCTTCTCGTTTACAAATTTAGAAAGATTCATCAAACTTCTTTTCCAGCTACATACTTCTTTGGTTTGTAAGATAGCTTCTTTTGAGTCCGTTTTTTTAATTTATTTTTAAAGTTTAGATACCTACCATTATGACTTTTGAAGTCATCTTTTACTTAAATATTCCTTCGATCCAGCCGTTGTTATTTTTTTTTATAATTGGACAGCAATAAACTTGTAAGGAGGTTCCTTCAGACAATGGCAGCCGTATGATTGTTAATTTATAACCTCCCAACCTAAGGACCTCCGAGCCCAGACTAAGTTCCATGTTTAGAGAAAAATGTAAAAGATGCTAATTTATGTCCAGCCGCGTTGGAGGTCAACACGGTATACAGATGATCCATGTAGGTTCTAGGTGTATACAAATTATTATCACACCTGATGGGAGTGTTAAAAATGAAAGGACCTTGTGCTGCCTCGCCTTATTTTTGTAACGCCCTAGATAACATTGAACACAAAAAAAAGTAATGTAGGTGCAATAATAAAACCATATAAAGTCATCATTCACTCAGCGCCATATTCATGTCTGGGGCATTATGCCCTTCGGTGACCCCCAATCACGATCTTCGAACAAAAGGATTCCCCATATACCTACATAATATTATTGTCCGCAACAATGGCTTTATTGAAGACTTTATTATTCCCTTTATTTAGAACCACCTTCTTTCTTCATATATTGTGAATGTGATGCTACAAGTAACCTGTTGCTCTGCGCTACTAAAATGCATTAATATTATAAACTAAGTGCAGATTAAGTGTTTTGGTGTTATAAACCGCACCTTTGGTATTGTGGCAATAAGATGATCATCCACCATTATAATCTGGACAATGATCAATATGACTTCGATGAGTGCGCTGGCGCTGCGCTGTAGCCAGAGCCACATATTGTGATATCTACAACGAAGAAGTTACAGGCGCACACTCAAAGAACTACACAGTTTGGTCACGATTCTTCTTCTTTTTCGAAATGAGCCCAATTAAAAACGATCCAAGTTTGTTGCATGGAAGATTGTTCTTTAACTGTTTGGAACTTGACGTTTGGATGAATTTTAAAGACTATCTATTTAGACTTTATAAGGTTACCAATTTTCACCTGTTGAATAGAGTCAAAGAAACGGGTCAATTATTGCCCCAAAATGAAGGAAGCCTGTTGCATGTGATGAATTTGGAAAACAGAATAAAAAGGGTTGCCGCTTTTAAATTACAATGCCACACTGATGCCCAAATTTAAAGTGTCAGCCAACAATCAAATTGGGATGTCTCTAAAAACTAAGAGATTTTGGTTGAAATAATAGCATTAGTTTATTTAGACACGAAACCTAAACAGTTATTAAATATAAAATAAAATGCACGACTGGATCGCACGTACTTGCTCTTATGTTCAAGTTGTGTGGGGCTTAAGAACTTTAAAAAATATTTAAGTAATTATAGAAAAAGTATAAAAAGCATTTAAATCGTTCTTTTAATTGTATAAACAGCCTGATAAATAACTTAGAGCTAAAAAAAAAGTATGCCATTTGATTACTTGAAAAAATATATATATATGCAAAAAAAAAAATTAAAAATCGTTGGAGCCGTTTTCTTAAAAATTAATTTTTTATATAGGTATAAAATTTTGTCACATTTTTCAAAAAAAAATTTGGTATGCCAATTTTGAGTTTATATTAATATACATTAAAAACTGAAATTTCAAAATAATTCATCAACCCGTTTTTGAAATATTGAATTTTGAAAAAAAAAATTTGAATGTTTTTTTAAAAATCCAAAATTTATTTTTTCAAAAATTTTTGAATGCAGTATTATTTATATTTTAACAAAGCTTTTGTGAAAAAATTTCATTGAAATCGGATGAGCGGTTAATGAGAAAATCAAAAATTGAAAAAACCGTTATATGGCAGGTACCGTTAATAAATGTTTTTGGTGTTTTTTTTTCTTATTAGAAGGTACATCATATCTACAGTAATACACTGATTTTTTTTTATCAAAATCGTTGGAGCCGTTTTTGAGATAAATAAGCTTTTCCATAACGGTTGTATGGCAAGTACCGTTATTTTTTGAGCTAAAAAAAAAATTTCAATTTCTCCTCTGGAGAGTTACAAAAAAACCTTAAGTTCAAAATTTGAAGAAAATCGCTTCAGTGGTTTAGGCTGTAGGTTGAGGTACGGACAGACAGACAGACAGACAGACAGACAGACAGACAGACAGACAGACAGAATTGTGCCACCCACTTTTTTCGTGTTCTCTATCATCGTAATGTTATGTTTGATTGTTATCTCGAAATTTTTTTTTTGCACGAATCCAAAACTTGCCCTATAGTACCTATATCGCAAGTAAAAAACATGATGATACGGTTGTTTAATAATAATTGGCATGTCCAAAGTTTAATAAAAACATGAGATAAAAGGTGGCCAAGACTACACTTGGAGAGGTTTGATTTGTTGATGATGGGATAGTTTGTAATTTTGGATAAAAGTCGGAAGTTTTTTTTAAAATTTTATAATTCAAACATGAAATCGCGTGTTTGAGTGACGGAAACTCATTTAAATTGTAATAGAGATTTTAAGAACTTTATTAAAATAGGTTTCTTTAGTTTGGGGTCAAGCTCAAATAATGCTCACCCAATTAGTGTAAAAGAAAAGTCATGTAGATTAAATTGAGAATTATGTAGTTTGAAAAGTTAAGAGAAGAGGAAGTTGTTGAGATGTAGTATTTGTTGTCCGTCCAAAGTAAGGAGTAGGTAGGTAACTAGTATAAAATAATTTAATTGAGGTTAAGTGGCATCAATAATTCAGGAAAGTGTATATTCCATAGAATAAAGGAAGCATTGCTGAACAAATAAACTTTGCATGCGTATCTATACATCTAATATTTTAAGGGTAAATTTGTATGTGTAAAAATTTTAGAGCTTGGTATTCAAAAAAAAAAAAAATATCTTTACTCTCGGTATGGGGAAAATTGAAAGTCGTATTGGGATATGATTTTACAAGTTCCTTTTCGAACCATATTTGTTGATATTAAAGAAAAAAATGTTTAAATTTGAAAAATTTGCAATGGTTATTTGAATTTGTGCGTATAGTGATTGAATTCTATCTTTTAAAGCGGGGGAGGGGGGTCTAGGGAGCTGAAACTTTTTATTATTAAGTATGCGCGCACTAAAGGGGTTGTGAGTTGTGGCTACCCTTAAGATGATTGAACACAGTGAGAGCGTTAGGAAAATAGGGACGGATTTAAAAAGAGATGCCGATATACATTGGTTTTGAAATTTTGCATATCAAAATGGGAGGGAAAAATAGAGCCGGGTAAAGATTCGTGTGGTTCAGCTAAAAAACATCCGAAATTGGGCTCAAGGGTAAACTGATGTGCATTCCTGGCAGTGCGAGTGAAATTGTTTAAGGGGAGGAATCCAACTGGCTACTTCACTAGGACACTGTTTATAAAAATAGCGATAAAATAAGGCGAAGCATAAGACATTACGACGCGATGTTCAAGAGATTCGAATATTTCCGTTAATGTGCTATCCCCTTTCATTTTTAAAGCTCTTTTTTGGATACGATCCAAGACACTTAAATAAGTCATTAGAGAACCTGCCCAAATATGAGAATTGTATTCTAGCTTTGGGCGTATAAAGGCTTTGTAGATTACAGCCAGATAAGAAGGGGAAAAAAATGTCTTGCTCCTTCGAAGAAAATCTAAACACTGCAGCGTTCTTGGCAACGTTGAATAATATGTGATCATTCCACAGAAGGTGATCTGTGATGCACATACCCAGAACTGAAAGTTGTTCAGTTTCCTCGACGCAAGTATCGCTCATGGATATCGGCATTGGGGGTAGGTTTTGCTTTAACGACAGCAGACAGCATTGACAAAGCTGTCAAGATCAGAATTTAATGAGCTTATCATACGCTGCCGTCCAAGTTCCACATAGGAAATGCAGGGATGTGAATCTAGAAACAAATATGAAAATCTTAGGGTGCTATCGTCAGCAAAATAATTTGATGGATTAAAAGTTTCAGATAAGAGATAATTAATGAAAATGAAAAAGAGGATAGGAGACAAAACAGAGCCCTGGGGCACACCAGCATTTATTTTATGAATATAACAGACTTGTAAATGTCCATGCAACTTGTAGGTATTGATCAATCCTAAAGGTATCTAATTTCTAATCCAACGAAGAAGATCGATACCAAATGCATGCATTTTCGATAAGAGAGCTTAATGCCAAACTCTATCAAATGCTTTTGAGATATCAAGTGCAATAATCTTACTTTTATCCGCAACGATGTAAAGATTTGTTCCACTGCTCGGTGAGATTTACCTTCCATCAGATCACCAGTGGAAAATTGATTCGATTGCATTTAAGGGATGCGAAAATAAATTAAGAACGGACTAAAGCGTGAAATTATACAAGACAAGTTAAGTGTTATGGAAATGTGTGATAAAATTTTAAATTGGATTGGTAGGCACAAATAGCGTTGGTGAAGGGGGAGGGGGGGGGGGGGGGGGGGTCGCCCTGAGCGGCGGGAGTAAGGGATTGTAAACCTACTACAATTTTTCTTTATTACAAATTTAATAAAAATATATTTTTTATAGTATTCTGATTTTAAGAGGTGCCAAAATCGTCCACATTTTTCATGAAAAAGTGCAAATAACTACAAAATTTAATTTTTGTTTAATTAATAATTCAACAAACTTTTAATTATGCAGGGTGTCCTTTAATTCGCCAACAATATATTAAGGCATGATTCTTGGGCATTTTCTAAGAAAATAAAATGCATGACTTAATCGCACGTACCTGCTCTTATGTTCAAGTTGCTAGGAACTTAAGAACTTTTAAAATATGCAAGTAATTATATTTCTATAATAAATATAAATATATACAAAAAGTATGCAAATTTGAATCGTTCTGTAAATTATATAAACAACTAATAAAATAGCTTAGCTTTCAAGCTCAAGTATTTCATTTTATTACTTGAAAAAATAGGAATATATGCAAGAAAAAATTTAAATCGTTGGAGCGGTTTTCTTAAAAACTAATTTATTATACATTTATAAAATTTTATCACATTTTTTAAAAACAAATTTGGGATGAGCATTTTTATAAATATTAAAATACATTTAAAAACCTAGTTTCAAAAAAATTCATCAACTTGTTTTTGAAATATTGAATTTTCAAAAAAAAAAATTTAATATTTTTTTCAAAAATCCAAAACTTATTTTTTTTTCAAAATTTTAATATGCAATATTATTAAAATTTTAAAGGAGCTTTTTCATGCAAATTTTGATTGAAATCCGTTAAGCCGTTGAAGAGAAAATCGAAAGTCAAAAAAACCATTATATGCACCGAAAAAAAAAAACCTTGGTTGATTCAAGTATGTTTCGTGTTTGACCAACAATTGGCTATATTGAGTATGTTTGTAGTTAAAACAACCAACGCCGCATGCTCAAATCAACTAACGAGCCGTTGTTGATATATTTTCTCTGAAGTATCACGAACATATTTGAATTGACTAATACTATTAGTTGATTTGAATAAGATTTTATTTTAAATCAGTAATGACATTGTTGATTTGATTGTTAATCAATAATAAACGTGATAAACCGAAAAATTGGCAAAAAATCGTGAAATTGAGTATATTTGTAGTTAAAACAACAAACGTTTCGTATTCAAATCAACTAATCATGCGTAGTTGACTTTTTTTCTCTTAAGGATCACAAAAATGTCTGATTTAATATGTTTGCAGATATTTTCAATATGAAATCATTTTGATTAACAATTAAAAAATGCTGCTTTTATTGCCAGTCAATCATAAGCGTGATTAACAAAAAACTATTTATTTTTCTTTTTAATTGTTTTCATCTTTGTACAATTGTATTGTTGATTTTATAGTTAAACAACAGCAAACATGATGGAATGACAGGTTCACAATGAACTAAAATTGATGATGTTGGTGGTTTAAGCTACAAACGATTCGTATTCAATTCAACTTACCATGCCTTGTTGATTTTTTTTCGAATATAGATCACACTAATGTTTGATCAAATATGTTTGCAGATATATTCATTATGAAATAAGTTTTGAATAACAATTAAAATGCTATTTTTATTGCTAATCAGTCATGAACGTGATTAACAAAGAAGTATCTGTTTTTTTTTATATTGTTTTCATCTTTTTACATTTCCATTGTTGATTTTATAGTTAATTAACAACAAATATGATAGAATGATAGGTTGGCAATAAACTAAAATTAGTTATGTCTGTGGTTAAAACTACAAACGTTTCGTATTCAAATCAACTAACCATGCGTTGTTGAATTTTATTCCAATTAAGATAAAACAAATTTTTGATTAAATATGTTTTCAGATGTTTTCAACATGAAAGATCACAAATATGTTTGATTAAATATGTTTGCAGATGTTTTCAATACGAAATAATTCGCTAGTAAGAATAAAAATGCTCTTTTAATTACCAATCAAACATTAACGCGTAACTAACCGAAAACTATCTTTTTTGCTATTGGTTTCATCTTTAAACAATTGCATTGTTGATTTTAAGTTGTATTTGTATAATGAGTTAAAAGTTAATCCAGAGCAGATCGAAAATAATAAAACACAGCTATTATTGATCAAACAAACCAACGATCCACTGACTCACTTAAATCCTTTTGAGTTGCATAATAAAAAGGCCTCTAAGATAAAACCCCATTTACGCAAATGGCATGTTGCCATTTAACTGTCAAATTTCGACAGATTAAAGGCAAGCAGAATGAAACTGTTATTTCTTTTTGCCAGTCATTCTGTCAAATTTTGCGATACGAGGACAGTTTGCCAGTCGAATAAATCGGGCATTAAAGGATCAGGCTACATATGCAAGTTTCGAAACAGATCGGTTTCAGCTTTGAAACACATGCATCAGCTCAATTAGAGCCAGATTACACGATAAGTTTTTTCGTTCGTTTCGATTTTTGGCAGGTACGTACCATCGTGATCCACACACAACGAAAAAAGTCCATTCCTGTTTTCGACGTTCAAAAACATTCAGGTTCATTTATTGGAAAATAGACATTAATATTTAATAATTAAAAATGTTTTTAAATCACTTCTTGTTCAAATCTTAACCTATTTAATTATGAAAAAGCCCCCATCTCTACTCGTATATCATTAACGTCAAAGTTCAACCACAAAAAGATTAAAATCTTCATACGTGCTTTCGTTACTTCGTTCCCCCTACACCAAATGTGTCAAAACGACGAAACACGAAACGACCGAAAAAAACGAATCTTGAAATCAAGCTAGATTAAAAACTAAACCATCTCAGATTGATTTGATAGATAAAACGGATTTTTCGCAGCTAGCGCATGTCACAATTTGTGCAACAAATAGTTGAATTTAGTTCATCCTTAAGAATAAATGGAAGCCTTGAAAAATAAAAGCCAATTCTTCACTTTATAATGCAAATTATTTTATAAAATCCGAAAGTGTACCTTTATATATTTTCAGCGTTTCTTATATTTAAAGTTGAAAATTTGCGAAAAAACTGTTCATGATCAACACATTCGCTGACGGCGACGAAACAATAACAAAAACACGTTGTTTCCGTCGACAAGAACGTGTTGTTATTGTTGTTTCGCTTTGATTTGGAAGAGCCTTTTTATAACTATAACTTAATTAAGAAAAAATAATAAATACAAGAATAGAGATGGTCGCGTTGTTTTCAAATATAATGTTTTTCCTAAATTTACAGATAATTAGTTTTTTGGATCAAAATATTTATTTTAGGTAATTTGAAAAATAAAAATATTTTAACCCATTTCAGAAAGCTTCTGAACCAAAATAATTCATGAAAACATAAAGAATTAATAAAATAATTGAAGAATAAATAAGAAAAAACCAAATCAGCACTTTACAACGCAAATGTCTTAAAAATCTGTATCTAAATCTGACGCATTTTCTACAAATTTTTATAGAATTACGCAGTTTACAACATTAGATACCATGACCTTACACCGTCACATGAGGTTACGCATGTTTTTTATAAATTATTATAAAGACACATTCCAGAAATTTTCTGAATTTACATAATTCATGTAGGTACCTAAACATTTAGCAGAAAACAAATCATCGAAATTGGTGCTGAAATTTGAAAGTTTAAGTTTTGTTTTATTGTTGGCCTTATTGATTCGAATAACACTATTTCATACATATTAATTATTAAGGTTCTCCCAAACCAACGCGAAATCATAGCGAATCATTCGCAAAAACAGTTTTTTGTTGTTGCTAAGCATTGTGTATCTTTCACATTTTGTATTATTGTGAATGATTTCGCGTCGTTGGCGAATGTTTCGCGTTGGTTTGGGGGAGCCTTTATTTTCAATTTTTTTTTTCTGTCCGGTGTAAACAAAGCTTAATATGTATCTCTCTTTTTCCTTTCATAATGTTTGTTTTAATGAGAGACGTGAACGGAACAGAGCTCATTGTCTCAGCAAGAACATCAAAATGTAGTAGTAAGCAGCTGCATTCTAAAAAAGCATCACACATACTTTGTAAAATGAATACAAACATTATGGCGTCATCAGAAATATCATAAAACTTACAAGTTCGTGTGCTTGAATAAAAATGTTCGTGATCAAAAATATAAGAAAACTCTTCTTTGTGGTAAAATAATCATGAACGTTATTATATTATCACAAATACTTTTTAAAATGATTGCAAACATTGTTGAGACATCTGAAACGTCGCAAAAGAGATGAGTTTATATGCTTGAATAGTTGGATTACATAGTCAAGTAGTTTGTACAACATTTTCTGATGGAAAAAATAAATGTAAACGCAAATTTGCGTCCCATGAATACAAAGATGTTGTATAAAAATGTGGAACTATAATAGTCGATAACTCACTGAAGTGGTCGGAAGTAAACAAGCTAATACAAGGAAATCACATGACGAGCCGATGGTAGCCCTGTTTTTTAGTGCATTTTTTATCTTCGCTTAAAAAAGGAGCATGTCAAATACAACAACATTTTAGTATAACTCCGTATTGTTGTTGTATTTAACATCCTCAGTTTTTGTAAGCGAAGATAAAAATGCACTAAAAAACACGGCTAATATCAATGTATAGCTTTTTGTTGAGTTTCATTAACTTTTGCGTTGGGATGTGAAGAGCGCTCCCGAACGCACCCTACGAAAGTGAAACTGCGATTTGGGGAGTTAGGAACGAAAAAAAGAGAGATGAGTCATTTACTTGCGTGGAATATGGCTCACTTTTCCTTTTCACTGTTTAGAAAGTTATTTTTTTTAAGTTTTTTGACATTATTTGACATTTAGACTATTATACGATAAGTTCTACCTTATCTTTGTGACAAAGTCAGAACGGAACTTCCTAGTAATTGGAAAAAAGAACCTGATATTCTTTTATTATAAATTCTTTTGTTAAAAATCAAAATCGGTGTGGAAATTTAAATTCAAGTTTTATTTTATTTTATTTTTGGCTTTTTTAAATCGAATAAATCTATTCCATACATATTAATAATTATTTTCATTTTTTTTTAGCTGTTCAGTGTAAACAAAGCTTAATATCCATCTCTCTTTTTCCTTTCATCATGTCTGTGTTGATGAGAGACGTAACGGAAATCTTGTCTCAACATGTACATCAAAAAGTCGTAGTAAGCAGCTGCACTCTATAAAAGCAGTCACGTATACTTTAAAAAATTAATACAAACAATGTTGAGTCATCAGAAACGTCATAAAACTGAAAAGTTTGTGCCTCGGATGAAAATGTTCGTGATCAAAAATATAAATATACTCTTTTTTCATGGTTATGTTATCATGAACGTAATTATATTATCACACCTTCTTTGTAAAATTATTACAAACATTGTTGAGACATCTGGAACGTCGCAAAAGAGATGAGTTTATGCTTGAATAGTAGGTTTACATAGTCAGTCAAGTAGTTTGTACAACTTCTTCCTCATGGAAAAAAAATGTAATCGCAAATTTGCGTTTCTATGGATACAAAGATGTTGTACGACATTATGGCAGAACTATAATAGTCGATAGATCACTGAAGTGGTAGGAAGTAAACAAGCGAATACAAGGAAATCATATGACGCGCCCATAATATCAATTTATAGTTTTTTGTTGAGTTTCATTAACTTTTTCTAGCCATTTTGTTTTTTATTTTGCATATCATAATCATAGATATACTATCAAATCTGGCAGAGGAAGTTTGACATTTTGATCAAGCATTTCAGATTGATTTGACAGATGAAACAGCTTTTCCGCACCCAGGGATCCTTTGCACATGTTTTTGTTTTTCACTTTTTGCAAAAAGTAGTTAATGTCGAATTCCTAACAACCAAAAAATCAATTTTTGTTCTAAGCAAAATGTCAACAAGATTTCACATCGATTTCACACATTAACAAGATTTGACATATCTCTGGAGTTGAAAGTATTCTGCGGCGGGTTCAACAAATATTCTTAAGTGTTCGTCGTTCAAGTGTTCGTTATTTCAAAATCTGAAGCTAAATGTTAGCAATTTTCATGAATACATATAATTCAAGTAAACATTTAGCAAAAAAAAGTTCAAGTTTCATTTTATTGTTGGCTTTATTGATTTGAAATTTGAATATATCTATTTCATACATATTGATTATTATTTTCAATCTTTTTAACAGTGCAGTGTAAACATAGCTTAATATGCACCTTTCTTTTTCCTTTTACCATGTTTGTGTTGATGAGAGACGTGAAGAGAACATAGCTCTTCTCTCAACATCAACATCGACATTGCGGTAGTAAGCAGCTGCATTCTAAAAATGTATTCACACATACTTTGTAAAATGAACACAAACATTGTTCAGTCATCGGAAACTTTGTAAACTCACACATTTATTTTCTTGTATCAACGTTCGTGATCAAAAGGACAAATTTATTTGCTTGTATACCAACGTTCGTGATCAAAAGGACGCGTTAAGTATTGTAACGGACTTGGATGCAATAATTTTCATATCGTTTTATTCCATCAGAAGTTAAAGTGCCACCGAACGTAAAGGTCAATTTTATATGCGTGTTGTAAAAAAGTTAATTTAATATTAAAAAACTAATACCTATTCACCAGCAATTATTACAAAATTATTGTAATAATATAATAAAGGTAAGTCAATAATATAATCCCCAAGTTTGAAACTCTTTTTGGGTAGCTTACTTTAGATATGTATGTACATATCAACATATATTTCTAAGAATTTTCTTCTATCCAGACGCCATTTAAAAAAAAACATGATTTTGTAAAGAGTTTGGAAATAGAATATACCTATATAGAAATGAAAACATACAAATAAAATACAAAATCAATGTTTTTCCTCTCATAAATTCAATATAAAACTAATTTTTCGTGTCTGTTTTGTTTAAGGTTACTACCACATATTGAGACATATCACACGATCACACATGTGAGATATGAGTATGATGAGTTCCACATTACGTGAAGAGTGCCTTAACAAGATTTTTTTAATGCCAACCAAAAAATTGGAAAAAATTACCTAAATATTTAGCAATAATTCTTAAAAAAAGGATAAACTATACTCATTCTATTGAAGGTAAGCCGTAACGACTATCTCAATATTTTTAACTTTTTTTCAGATAACATAATACCTACTACCTACCTATATATAATTAATAGTTATTATATTAGAATATATCATAGATTTTAAAATAATAAACAAATGATTCAATTACAAAAAAAAAAACTTTTGCCAACGTAGAAAAATGAATAAATAAATAAATCTCTCTCAAAGCGAAACGAAAATTGAAAGACATAATATAAACTTTGATTTCATTTGTATTCCTCTTAAATGTTGTATTCATAATTTTTTGATTTGAATTAATTTAGAAAACAAAAAGGCTCGCATTGTTAACATCGGTCATTTGCATGAAAAATGCTTTGTGACTGGAAACATAATTCTCTCTCCTAGCCAAACGGTTCAAGCTAAAGAGATGAATTAAACTCATTTTCAATACGTTGATAATCTACTAAAAATTTGCACTCAAAGTTTGTTTGATTTAAGTTAATTTACAAAAAAATGTCTTATGGTCAACATAAGACATTTTCATGAAAAATGTTTTGTGACTGGAAACATAATTCTCTCTCCTAGCCAAACGGTTCAAGCTAAAGAGATGAATTAAACTCATTATGAATACGTTTATAATCTACTAAAAATTTGCATTCAAAGTTTTTTGAATTAAGTTAATTTACAAAAAAAATCTCTCATGGTCAACATAGGGCCTTTTCATGAAAATGTCTTGTGACTGGAAACATGATTCTCTCTCCTAGCCAAACGGTTCAAGCTATAGAGATGAATTAAACTCAATTTGAATACGTTTATAATTTTCTAAAAATTTGCATTCAAAGTTTTTTTGATTTAAGTTAATTTACAAAAAAAATCTCTCATGGTCAACATAGGGCCTTTTCATGAAAATGTCTTGTGACTGGAAACATGATTCTCTCTCCTAGCCAAACGGTTTAAGCTAAGGAGATGAATTAAACTCATTTTGATTACGTCTATAACCTACTAAAAATTTGCATTCAAAGTTTTTTGATTTAAGTTAATTTACAAAAAAAATCTCTTATGGTCAACATAGGGCCTTTTCATGAAAATGTCTTGTGACTGAAAACATAATTCTCTCTCCTAGCCAAACGGTTCAAGCTAAAGAGATGAATTAAACTCATTTTCAATACGTTTATAATCTACTAAAAATTTGCATTCAAAGTTTTTTGATTTAAGTTAATTTACAAAAAAAATCTCTTATGGTCAACATAGGGCCTTTTCATGAAAATGTCTTGTGACTGGAAACATAATTCTCTCTCCTAGCCAAATGGTTAAAGTTAAAGAGATGAATTAAACTGATTTTGATTACGTTTATAATCTACTAAAAATTTGCATTCAAAGTTTTTTGATTTAAGTTAATTTATAAAAAAAAATCTCTTATGGTCAACATAGGGCCTTTTCATGAAAATGTCTTGTGACTGAAAACATAATTCTCTCTCCTAACCACACGGTTCAACCTAAAGAGATGAATTAAACTCATTTTGAATACGTTTATAATCTACTAAAAATTTGCATTCAAAGTTATAACGGCTTTATGATTTTTATTTTTTTTTTCCTTTGACTGGCTCTAACGTTGCCAAACTGCAACCGATTCTTGAATTTACACAAGAAAAGTTACCAAATTGTATATGTCCTCCAATAACGGTTCGGAAAACGGTTTTCGTACAGTTTATTATCAAAAACATTTTTTTAGCATTTTATTGCAAAAACACGTTATTAAGCATAATTTTTCTTTTTATTATGAAAGGCCAATGTTTTTTCTTATACTCCTTCAATAGTAGGTATAAGTAACTACAGTCGAGATTTTATTATAAATTTCTTATGAAAAACGAATTTGAATCCACTAGAAGAAATACAACAATTTCCGTTTTTATTACGGTAACATTACCTTCTATCAAAATTCATTAATTGCAGAGCATTTGTTATGCGGCACTTATGAAAGGTTCACAAGAAAATCCATCAGGAAGGTTATACAGCCGCTACTACAATTTAAAGCGCCGGCATCGAAAAATTGGCCTTGTCAAGACAGGCGAAAACAAATTAAACTCAAGCCCAAGTCCAGGTCTTTTTAATCCAAATCTTACCGAAGAAGAAATGGAATTGTTGCATGGTAATTTTTTATCTTCAAACAATGAAAATTATTCTTTAAACTTTCTCATTTTATTATATATGAACTTTTTTGATTCAGACGATACCTTGGCAGATATAAAATGGCTAAAAATTCACAATTAAAGAGCCTTGGGATGAGATAAAATCTAAATGGAGAACAACTTTCAAGACAAGACACAAGACAACAAGAAATTGCAAACCAAAATTTTTTCTCAATTTTGAACAACTGGTCCTTGATTAAACACTCTGCTGGAGTGACATTGGTAATTGGTTTAATATTTACATTGTTTTAAATTTGTCTGCATTTCCATTAAATTGTTAGAGAGGATATCAATAACGCGAAAAACTTTATGCCTCTCAGCTAATAAAAATGTAATGCGGGATAAATAAAAATGAAATTAGGAGTTATTAACACTAAAGACATTTAGTGACTGCAGTTAAGACATGACTTAGACTTGAATTAATAGTCTTTTGACTTCCAAAATAACTTTAACTTTTAAAATAAAAGTCATTTTGAAAATCGTGACTTGAAGTCAATTTGACTATTATAGTCTCTATGACTTTTTAAAATCTTTAAAGTCATTTAAAAGTCAAAATTACATTTATAATCCAGTTATTCTGCAGTATTTTGAATAAGTCACTTGGGTACTTTAAAATCAAAATAAAACATGAAAAGTGTAAGATTCTTACGCTTTAGGAGGGAATTAAACACTGGTCACAAATTTTTTAAGAAAAAAAAAAAATTGACATGAGGGTGGTCCCAATAAAATTGTTTTGCAGTTTTTTTTTTATTGAGTTTCCCACATCTTGTGCACCTAGTGTCATTTGGCCACTGGGCCGTCTTGTTTTTAAAATTCATATACTAAATTGCATTTTAAAGCATTTATTATGACAGTTAATGCTTATAAACGTTGTAGACTACCCAGTAAAAATAAATAATAGAATACATTTGTTATTGAAGAATCTGTTAATGTGGGTTCTAAGATTAAAACTTTATATATGTACATATTTAAAAAATTGTTTTTTTTTTTTGTAGCATATACTTTGTATTCTTAAAACAATTTTTGCTTTTTTTCTTATTTCTTTCTAAGGATAAACATTGATATTTGGAATTCTCCTTGGAAGCAGAACTGTCTCATTGAACTATGGGATGAATTTAAAGCCTCCATAATCCCCGTTTTCAACGAAAAACTTAAAGACCAAAATAATCAAGAGCTGTTTGAATTCTTATACAAGAAACATTTTGTAAATGGTATGTTTAATTTTCAGTATGCTTTTATATTATAAAGTATTAACTAAATGTTTACTTTTTTAGACCCTGAAGACGTTATAGTAACGAATCTCCTACATTCTATCCTCTGACCTTCCGCAAGACAAGCAAACATCGCATCTGATAGTGAAACCAGAAAAGGAAGGTATTTCAAGCCAACCTAAAGGACTCACAAGCATCAATTCTAATTAAAGTCTGTGAAGCAAATGATTTTAATCAAACTATCGACCAGCTGGCAATAAAGGTGAGAGAACTCGGACAAAGTCTGCAACCAGTAGTACCTAATTTATTACGAATTTATATATAGTTTACTTCAACGAAATAAAGTACAAGTTTGAGTCATTACTTCGTGCACTTGATATTTGCTTTAAAGTTTTTTATCTTAAATCTTAAATATCCAATAGCATGTAGGTCAGTATGGCTGTTTTTTTTTCAAAAATATTTTTTTTTATTAAAAGTTCGGAAAAATTTCCACCGAATGTTTTTATTTAAGACAACATTTTGAAAAATTATAATAATGTTTTAGTGCCATTTATGTATGCCCAATTGGGTGGAGCGATTTTATCGAATTTTTTCATAGTTAATACGTAAATGTTTCCTGAACTTTACTATGAGTAATTAGTCTTGAGTCGCTCCTGGGAAAAAAATTGGGAATCCACTGAAAAATACCTTTTTTTTTAAAATTTACTTATTTTGAATAAAGTGTAGAATGGCTGTGTCTTAGAAACCATCAATACTTTTTATGTTGAATTCAGCTGTATGAACAATAATATTTTTCTAAACAAAACCTCATGATACATTTTTAGTCGCTTTTGGAGAAAAAAAAATATAAAAAATATTTAGCTATGCAGTCTGTGAAAATATATTACATAGGCTTAAGTTACTTACATTATTATTTGTAATATTTTCTTGAGACCTGCAGAGATATTATTTTGTAAAAAAAAAAAAATTATTTATTATTTAAACTTTACAAAAACAACAATTAGAATCTGTTTTAAATAAGTAAAATTAAGTTAAAGTCCGTCCAAATGGAAAGAATTAACCTTTTATTAATATCTTTTTAAATTTATATTATTTTTAAAGAAAGATTTTTGTGACTGTTAAGAGTATAATGTATGTATGTTAAAATGGAACTTTATTTATAAAAGGTATATTCTTAAAAAATGTAAAACTATTGTTTAAGAATAAAAAGATTTAGTTTTGACTTTGATTTGTAAGAGTATCTATGGCACTTAGATTTTTTTAAAAACATTTTTTTGAAAAAATTATCTTAGACAAAATATCTATTACTTTTGTTTTAGAAAACATTTACGAAAATATTAATAAACTCAATTTGAATACATTCAAAAATTTACCTGTTTTTCCTATTATTTTAAAAGTTCTTACAGCATACAAATTTAAAAGTAAGTATTCAAAATAATGGAGAGAACACGTCATTATGATTCAATCACAAATGATAGTATATTAACAAGGATAATAGTAAGCGGAACATCAAGTATACTTTTGTGAGCATGGACATTTATGTTGAAGCACAAATATTTCACCGGACAAAAGTGATCAGCCGATCATGAATGTATATAAATTACTACACGGTTATGTTTAGCTTAACAGAATTATGGTTATCTGAGCACGGACATTTAACTCTAATCACAAATATTTTACAAAATGTTCCTGCTTGCTTAGCAACGAAAATGATAAACCAACCACGAATGTATATATATAACAACACTGTTATTTTAAGCCAAACACAAACATAGTTATCTAAGCACGGAAATTTAACTTCAAACACAAATATTTTAGAAGATTTTCCTGCTTGGCTAACAATGAAAATGATTAGCCAATCACAAACATAGTCATTGAAACATATTAATTTTAGTTCAAGCGCAACAAATATTTCCAAACTGCCGTGTTCGATTAACAACGAAACTGATTATTCTATCACGTAAAAGCATAAATTGTACCCCAATGTATATTCAGCTTAATACAAAGCATTGTTCGTTAAAAATGTTTATAGTTGACATATAATCCGGAAAAATATGTTCGTGATCACGAAAAATATTGGCGTACCTAGAAACGTGATCATTTTTCTTAACACGTTTACAACCACTTTAAAATGCGAAGTGTTTGTTCAAACCCGAAATCGATCACGAACATCGTAAAGTTTTGATAAAAAGATTGACAACGCAAGCATAGTCAAATTGACCAAGATGCGTGGTTGACGCAAGATCAACCAAGGATATTGGTTGATTTTACCAACGTTTTTTTTTCGGTGTGGCAGGAACTTTTAATAAAAGTTCTTGGTAATTTTTTTTTCCACAAAAAATTATATAGTTAGGTCCAATTTTTGTGTTCAGTATTCAATGCCCTAATTAATTTTAGCTCATCTACCGAAAACCAAATGCAAAAATCTCTCTTAGTTTTTGAGAATTAAAAACAAAAAGAACTAATCGTATTTTTCCCAAAAACGAGAAAAAGGGTTTCTGACGGAGGAGATTCGTAAGGTGGGTCTCTGGAACTTGGACTAAGGCACATTTTATTTTTAAATAACTTATTCATATATATTTTTTTTTTGGTAGTGGGCCTGATGGAGAGGGATTTGCCTGACGAGCTTCTGTAGGTGGGTGTGGTTCTTTTTTCCCCAGTTCCAAGTCCACACCCAAGATCTCCTCCGTCAGACCCACGACCAAAAAAATCTATGAAGGTACTTTAAGAAAACAAGTATGAGATATTTCTTGTTCGTTTCGCCATCATATTTGTTGTAGAAACAAATTTAAGATCTGATTTAATCTGAGTTAAATCAGACTGAGCTATTCCTGAAAATAAATTAACCCCGAGTCAACTCAGGAACAGCTTTTCAGTTCAGAATTAACTTTATCTTTCAGTTATTGTCAAAAATCTATTGTCATCGATGTGTGACACTATCAGCCCAGGATTTACCCTTAGGCCAACAAGGCCCAGGCCTGGGGCATCACGCCAAAAGGGGCCACAAAAGTAAGTAAACACAATGAAGCAACTGAATCTTTATCTTCAAATTCGGCAAACGGCAATGCTTAAGTATTTTCATATAAGATGGCCGGCCTATTGAACGCTTCTTAACGTTTTTGGAGATGCATTCTCATACTGGATCCGGTATTGCTAATCAAGCATTAAAGTATCTGAGTGAACATACATATCAATTTTAAAATGCAGAGGGCAAACAAACGATAATGCTCCAAATATGTCCGGTCAGTATAAAGGGATGCAACAGCAAATTCTTCTGACAAATCCATATGGAGTCTATGTACCTTGTGCATCACACTCTTTAAATCTTGTTGGTCGCTGTGGATTGCTGTCTTATCGCAGTTGATTTTTTTTTTCTGTCGTACAATCGCTATACAATTTTTTTTCTGCATCAACTAGTAAATGGCAAAAGTTAAAACTGCTCTCTTCAAAATGATAATGGAATAAAATCACTCTCAGATACACGATGGGAAGCTCATGCTGCAGTTACTGTTGCCATCATTAAATCATATAACAAATTATTAGATACTTTAAACGACATTTCTGAAGATAATACACTAAAAGGAGATGCTAGGAGGGAAGCTGGTGATCTACTAAACAAAATGAATAAACTAGAATTTGCCTTAATGCTTGTGATTTGGAACGATATTTTACAAAGTTTTCAAAAAGTCAGTAGGTAAAGTTTCGCAAAGCGAAGACGTAACACTACTGACGTGCGCGAATTTGTATAGATAATTGTCCAATCAACTGGAGAAAATGCGTGATAATTTCGACACTATTGAAATGCGCTCTAAAGAACTTCTACCTGATGGCCCGATGTTGATTTAAGCCCGAAGGATAAGTTTCGAATAAACGCTTTTTATATTATTATCGATAAGTTAAGAATACAAATGGATTCCGGTAAAATATGTATATAAGGAAATTTCTGAACGGTTTGATTTTCTTTGCACAAGCAATGAAAAAGTCAAAGTTATAGCCTGTGTCCAGCGTTTGGTGTCAAATTATCCGGAAGATTTAAATTTCAAGCTAATTTATATAAGATTATGTGGGAAGATAAAATTACATCAGCTTTTCCGAACGTAGACACGGAATTACGTTTATTTTTAAGTCTGATGGTGACAAATTGTTCTGTGGAAAGATCATTTATTCAATGAAAACCCTTAAAAAGTTCTTGTCGAACAATGATAACGCAGGAAAGACTTGATGCACTTTGTCTGCTCTGTATTGAGAGTGATTTGCTTCATGAAATAGATTTCGATGAACTTATAAAAGACTTCGCTGCTAAAAAAAAACAAGAAAACAATATTTCAAAAATTAAGTAAAAAAATCTGTAAAACAAAGTCGTATACATATGTGGGTCAATATTTCAAAATATTAATATTTCAGTCTCCTTCATTTTTGAACCGAAGTACAAAATTTTATTATAAGTTTGTTAATTGGATGGCTTGAAACAAACGGGTTCTAATATTCGCTCAAGAAAAAATAAAGTTAAAAAAAATATCATACCCGCTATCTCCATTTAAACATCCAAAATGTCATTCCCCTGACGTGTCCCCAGGCCTACTTACCACACTGTCTGAATTTTAGCAACGAAACTAAAAACGATACAAAAAATCTAATGATGCAGTCTTTTTAATAATATATGCATCCTAACCTTTGTATATAAAATCTATATACAATGTCCTAACTAAAAAATAGTTAAATGATTTTTAGTTGCTTTATTTTTTTAAATAGGAGCTGTTAAGTAAGTGTCCCCCATAAATTGATCATTTCTACCCAACCAATGGAAATTAAAAAAAATATATATAGGCTCAAAATAGAAAACTGTTTTTTTTTTTGTTGTTTAATTGTGTTTAATTGCTCTTTATGAAAATTGAAGTAAGGATTTAAAAAAAAACTTGTTTGTCTTTTTATTTCAAGTTAAGGCAATGATTTTGTTTTTCGTCAAGCGAAACTGTCATTCCTCTAACGCGTGTTTTTTACTAAACCGTATGATATAAAAATTGAAAAGATTTACTCGTCTGTGTCTTTTACAAGGGCCTACGTGAAAAATAATATAAAACATCTAATTTTCTAATAACCTCCATTTAATTATCATAAAACACCCTTCGGAGTCATTCCCCTAGCATCATTTTTTGTGTCATTCCCCTGACTTTCAAGTTTTCATTATAATGATTGATTGCGTTTTGGTAACTCTAGAAGAATCATTAATATTACATTTAAACATATTTACAGTATTTTTAGTAGTTTTGAATTTTTTCACATTTTCTCGGTCAAAATATCATAAAAAAATACGATTATTAGGTACTACAAAATGTTAAGTCTCGCAAAATACTTGAATCATGAGAACAAGTTCGTGCAACATAGTCGCGGATGCTATTTACATGTTAGTATTTGTTCTCTTTTTTCTTTACACTCCTGAAACCATTCGCAAAATTAAATATCCATCTAATCAACGGAGTAAATATAAATTTTTGTCATTCCCCTGATACAAGTATCATTTCCCTGACTTAAAAAACCGTTAGATTTAATCAAATGTTATGACTCCTTGTTTTAGAGTGGTTATTATAGAGTTATTAAGAGACATAATTGTTCGTCTACCAAAATAGGTTCTTTGGAGCAAGGGTCCACTACCACCTGGACAGTGGGGCCAAATAGTCCTGCCGGCGCGCCGCGGCGGCGGCCTAATGTTGCAAAAAAAAAAAACGATAAATTGTCATATTTGATAAAGGATTCGTTGAAGCGTTATTATTTGTTTTATGGCCTTACGGGCTATATCCACGGAATCAGAATGACATTTTACAAAGTGGTTGCATTTAATTTGTTTTGTTCTGCTGCCACTAGTATGTGGTAGGGAATGATTTTTGTTTTGTAAAACTATGTAAAAGTGCAGTATATTTTATTTAAAGGCAGTAGATTTATTTTTCGAAAAGAATGCAGTAGATCTACTGCAATTGCAGTAAAGTCATAACCCTGATTCACAAATATAGGAAATAAGCATTTTTTGGGAAGTTTGAATTAGATTTTAGTTATATCCCTAAATCTCATGACTGAATAAGCTGGTTTTGTTACATTATTGAAAATCATGAATAGCTGTAAGCAACATGACCAAGTTCGATCGGAATGTACATTTTATTTGTTTATTTATTTTGTTTACACTAAATTACAGGTTTTGTGACTTTAGACATACATTTCTATCTGATGGTGTTTTATTCGTCTTTACCAGTTATTCCCAAAGTGGTCCAGGTGGACCCCCAGGGGTCCACGGGAGATTCGGCGGGGGTCTACGTTGACATGAAATAAAAATGGGGGTTCACCAGTTGAAAGTTGGGGTCCACGAAAATGTATCTGTTTTCGTTAGTAAAACATAAAAATTTAGGCTTGGCCTTATCTGTCAATGAAGGCAGATATTACATACTAATCAAATAAATTAAGGGAATACAAAAATTCCAAATTTGTCGGTGGTTTTTGACAGGATGTATTTCAGTGAATAATGATCGTACTGCGACTTAAAAAAAAGGGTTTTGAAGCTTTAAAAATTATGGTTGTAATTTTCAAAATTGTTAGCTTAAATTTTTTAGGAGCTTCTCATGCAGTCATATCAATAACATTGTAAAAATAATATTGTTAATTTTTTGCTTTTTCTTTGGTCCGCGGGCTTGAAAAAAAATTGTTCAGTTATGCTGGCATGCAACCAGGTAGCCTGTTTATGTAGTATTAATTCCCTTTTTTAAAACCTCCCTTAAATTTTTTGAGAAGTATATTTTAAGAAAATCAGCGACTGTTACTTGTAAAACTTGCATATCATCGGCTTTCTGTCAAAACCTCATAAATCTTAAAATAACATTTCAATGTATTTCAGATCAAAACAAATCACAGAGTTCAATCAATCAATATCTCGTAACTATTTTAAGGTACCTTTTGCTGCTATCAACCAGTTCAAAAATCTTTTACGATCTAAGATTTCCATTTTATTACCTTTAAAAATTGTTTTTTGTGTTATCTAAGCAATTTTTCAAAACAGACTTACGAGGCTTTGACATCAAGCCGACGATATTCGATATTCAGTGCAATGCGTGTCGAGACTTGCAAAGAGGCGCCCGAATTTAGGATTGGAACTCAGCTGCGACGCAAATTTCCATCTTTAGATCTAATCTTCGCATTTTTTGGCAATTTTTGGGAATATGGTAAAAATGTTGCAGCAGGGGGTCTACCGAAACCAGGCTAATTTTGAAAGTTGTATACGAGGAAACAAAGTTTGGGAACCTTTGGTCTATACGGACTTTCGAAAAATCACGCTTATCCGTCTCAAAGTATTTAACACAAGAACCATTATTATTGAAAGTCAAATGAGACGTTTTTGAACTTTTTCTTTTCATATTTGTTAGTTTGGTGATTTATTTTTATTATTTAATTTTGAAGCCTGAGTTCATTGAAATAGCTCACGCAAAATTGGTGATGCATGTCAAAGTAAATAAAATGCACGACTGGATCGCACGTACTTGCTCTTATGTTCAAGTTGTGTGGGACTTAAAAACTTTGAAAAATATTCAAGTTATTATAGAAAAAGTATAAAAAGCATTTAAATCGTTCTTTTAATTGTATAAACAGTCTGATAAATAACTTAGAGCTCAAAAAAGAGTATGCCATCTGATTACTTGAAAAAATATGAATGTATGCAAGAAAAAAATTTTAAATCGTTGGAGCCGTTTTCTTAAAAATTAATTTTTTCTATATTTTTGAAACATTTTTCAAAAAAAAATTTGGTATGCCAATTTTGAGTATATATTAATATACATTTAAAACTGAAATTTCAAAACAATTCATCAACCCGTTTTTGAAATATTTAATTTTCAAAAAAAAAATTTGAATCTTTTTTTAAAAATCCAAAATTAATTTTTTCCAAAATTTTGGTATACAGTATTATTTATATTTAAACAAAAAAAATAATTGAAATCGGATGAGCGGTTAATGAGAAAACCGAAAATCAAAAAAACCGTTATATCGCAGGTACCGTTAATAAATGTTTTTGGTATTTTTTTTTCTTACCAAAAAGTACACCATGCCTACAATAATACACTGATTTTTTTTTTTATCAAAATCGTTGCAGCCGTTTTTGAGATAAATAAGCTTTTCCTTAACGGTTGTATGGCAAGTACCGTTATTTTTTGAGCTAAAAAAAAACTTTCAATTTCCCCTCTGGAGAGTTACGAAAAAACCTTAAGTTCAAAATTTGAAGAAAATCGCTTCAGTGGTTTAGGCTGTAGGTTGAGGTACGGACAGACAGACAGACAGACAGACAGACAGACAGAATTTTGCCACCCACTTTTTTCGTGTTCTCTATCATCGTAATGTCATGTTTGATTGTTATCTCGAAATTTTTTTCCGCACGAATCCAAAACTTGCCCTATAGTACCTATATCGCAAGTAAAAATGGTCAGTTTATATTGTCATTTCATCATGGAAAGAATTATGCCAGAACACCGGTTGCAAATAATTTTTATTTTATTATCAAAAATCGTGCTTCGCGAAAAATTAGTTTTTATAAATTGGTCACCTAGACCCTAGACTGCGTGCGATTTAATGCCATTTATAACTGTGGGGATAGGTTAAGTCTCTCGTCTATACAAACAAGCCAATGATGATTGCAGCATTGGAAGACAACATTAGAAGAGGCAAAATTGGGCATTCATGATGGATAATTTAAAAAATATATGGCTTTCATTTATATTTTCCAATTAAAATTCCAAAGACTTTTGCAAATTGCCTGGGCCCAGATCACATAACGCGATTCGATTGAACGATCGTCGTTTTGACTCTACCTGTCTCTATTCACATCTACAGGAACATATAGAGACAGTAATAGTCGAAACGATGATCGTTCGATCGAATCGTGTTACGTTATCTGGGCCCTGATTTTTTTTAACGATTAAAAACCAGAAATATACTATCATACTCATATGTTTCTCAAAAACTGAAGTAAATAAAACCAACATCAATATTAAATTGTATACATAGTTTTATATATATTTATGTTTTATTTATCCTTTAATAAATTTTATATTTTTTACTCATTTTAAAATTACAAATGTGAACAATATAAATTTATTGAAAATTATTTATAATTTTTGTATTATATAATAAAATTTAACATTTAATTTCATAAGCTTCATTTTTGTATTTCAGCTCAATAAGTTCTTCAAGGTTAATTACACTGGTCTGCAAAAATCAACTTTTTTTTTCGCCTTCAAGTAATTTTTTGAAATTATGACAGATTTGACTTTTCTAAATCTAAATCTGGTTTCAGAAAAATTCTATCACGTCCAGTTTTTTTTAAATTGGTTTTTGAAAAATATGATTGACTTTCAAAAAAGACCCCTCTTAGACTTGGTTGACATGGTAACAAAAAAAAACTATTGCGCCTATTCTGCTCAAATTTAGAGGACTTACTCCACATAATATTAGCTTTCACATGAAACCAGATTTGTCATCATCCATCAATGTTCACCTATATTAAAAACCGTTTAAAAAAAAAAACAACAGAAATTTCGAAATTTCGTAGTTCTTATGATTTACGCTGTAAAAAATATATTTTTTGGAAAATAATAGAATTTTCCCATATTTAATATTCATAAACTCAAGTATATTAAATAAATTTTAATCAAAGACTTTAACAAAAGAAACAACTAAGCGTTTTAAAATCCCAAACACTTCTTTCCCATTTTTAGTGTATTTCACTGCTCTGTATAAACAACTGGTAAAATATTTTATAATGTAAAAAAACACACCGATCCTACCCAACTACACCTTAGAAAAGATGTTTTAAAAAATAAAATATACTCAAAAATCCAAATAAACAATTTACTATAACTTTTTTTATTTAAACACATTATTTTGTAGCTTTTTTTCTTTTCATATTTTCCATTGTCTGACGAAAAATTGACCAGCGAAAATCTGCCAGCATTGCTTCTGACCATTTCCCGTTATATCATCGTTCTATGTGCATCATGTCTTGATGAAATCTTTCACCATGTTCTTCTGAAGCTGCACCAAGGTTTACCGGGAAAAAAATCTAAGTGGGAGTCCAAAAAATTAATTTTCAGCGACATGTTGCAATTAAGAGCTTTATAAGAGCTAATTAACTCTTGGATGATATCCTTGAATTTACAATATCTTTGGGAGGAAAACGAATTTTAAAAAGATTTAAAATGATTTAGAAAGATGAAATATATTTCTTTCAGATCCTGTTATTAAATTTTTTTTTTAAATTATATCGGTGAAGAAATTCAACCTCAAAAGTACCCAAAAAACGGGTTTTTGACATGTTTGGATTGGAATATCTCAAAAACGTGACGTGCTAGAGTAATTTTGATTTCAGAGTCGGATTCATCATGTCAAAATCCTTTGGAAAAGTATATTTTGGTTTAAAGGCGATTTTCGTTGCAGACCAGTGTTATTTGGACACAAATTTATTTGTTAATTTTGTTTTTATATTTATGTAATTTTAATGTTGAATAATAAAATAACCTCGATTCAAAAACAAATGTTAACTAAATCTAAGTAAATGTTTATATTTTAAAATAAATTCGTTACAAAATTTGAATGTTTATATCTAAAATTTATATAAAAAAAAAATTATACATACCCAACATTTGAAACAGCTTTACAAATTCGGTATTTTGTTTTTATTTTTTGTTTGTATACTAAATTATTACAACAAAAAAAAAACTTTTTTATTTTGTATAGGAAAAGAGAGTCTTAAAATGTATGAATAATAAAGTTTTTGTTTTTTTTTTTATTTTTATTTTTTATTTCAATTTATGATTATATAAAAAAAATATGACGGAGAAGAATATTATCACTAGTTTAGATTTTTATACAAAAAACCTAAAAATAAAAATATTTTAAAATTAATAAAATATACTTTTTCAAAAAAAAATTGGACCAAAAATTTTACCTCCTGATTCCGTATTGTGATTTGATGAGAATCTAAACGGTTTATTATGTGAATGCGTAGTAGTTTGAGTGTGATGTAAAGTAGTATTTTTGGCTACGCGTCGTTCCATATAATGCAACGACGACTTTTTCCAACCGAAGCTAATTCGGAACCAGTTGGTGACCATGAAACTGCAATAACGGCACAGCTGTGAAATAAATAATAACCCAGACCTCTGGTTAGGACAGTAGTTGTAGTTTATAAGAGGAAGGGAGGGACAGGAGAGGAATGCAAAAAAGAAAATATCAAAGCAAATAAAAATAAAAATAAAAAAATAAAAAATAATAAAATAAAAATAGTTAAATCAAATATGAAGGAAAGTTAATGAATAAAAAACGAAAAGAATAAATAATAAAGAAAATGTAAAAAATGTGCGATAGCATAAAAGGGAAATTAAGGCTTTAAATTATTGTAATAAAAACTTATATATTTAAATTCAGGTGAGTAAAGTAAATATCTTGAAAAAATCTTTTCATTCAGTTCAGACTGCAGTTAAGAAATTATTGATTTTTGTTACGTCTCTAGTGCCAACAAGGTGGTGCAAAAAGCAAGATGACCCTCAAAAAATTTTAGGGTTATTTTTAGTTCAGATATTCGATCGAATTGAATCCGTAGGCATTGAAAACGGTCAACACAAAGATACCGCAATTGAAAACTTCAATAAATGGCGGATTGTGGATCCATTCATTTTGCTCAACATTTTTATGATTTATAGTCCAGTCAAAATAGACATTTGACCTAGCCAAAATTCCGATAAGGCTGAAAATTGGTATAGACCTTCCTTTTAACATAACAAATCAGCTGCGAAAAGTCCTTGTCAATCCCACACGAGCATAAAAAGTTATTGAAGGTCAAGTGTCGAAAAAAATGGTTTTTCACCTATAACATTCAAACGGTAAATGCTATTGAAAAGTAGTATGAGTAAATTTTATAGATTAGGCAATTTTCTACAAAAAATATTAATACACATTTTTTGGTAAGACAAATGGCTTAGGAAATAGAGCTGTTTTAAAAATGATAAATTGACGAAAATATCGGTTTTTCGGGTATATCTCCTTAACGGTAAATAATTTAGGAAAGTGTTTCAAGTAACGTTTGTAGACCATTTGACACTTTACAAGAAAATATTAAGAAAAAAATCCAAAAATGTACCGTTAAAAAGATATAATTATTTTAAGAATTTGTTCAAAAGCCAAAAATAACGGTTTTCTGATTATTACTCGTAAATGACAAAGTTGTTCAAAATCAATGTAAGCCCTATTTGTAGACGTTAAAATATTCTGCTTAAAAGATTGTTACACTGTTTCCTTTCGAGTGGTCGGTTACAAGATATTGCGATTTCAAAATGGCCAAATGTCGAAAGTATAGAATTTTCACGTATAACTCTTAAACGGTAAACGCTATCATAAAGTACTTTATGCAGAGTTTGTACATAATGTGGTGTTCTACAAGAAAAGAAAACAAAAATTTCCTAAAATGTATCAATCAATAGATATAGTTATTTTAAGAATTTGGTCAAAATTCAAAAATAACGGTTTTTTAACTTTTACTTTTAAATGGCTATGTTATTCAAAAAAATTTTAGATTGAGATTGTAAAGATTGAAATGTACGACCTAATAAAAAGTATAATTTTGTCTCATACGATTAATTGGTCAAAAAATATTGCGATTTAAAAAGGGCCAAATGTCGAAAATATAGGATTTTCATCTACAACTCCTAAACGGTGAATGATATGGAAAAGTAATTCGAGCTAAGTTTGTAGATAATGTGATACTCTACAAGAAACAAACAAATTTTTTTTTCTAAAACTTACAATTTAAACGATATAATTATTTTAAGTTTTTATAAAAAGTTAATAACACTGGTTTTTTCCCTTTTACTCGAAAATGACGAAGTTGTCTAAAATCAGTATATGCTCAGTTTGAAGACTATAAAATTGCCTACAAAATTAATCCTACCCAAGCAATAATGCACAAGGTATTGAATTTTAAAAAATGAAAAATAATCATTTTCTGCATGATATGGTTTGGAAAAGAGTGCATATCATGCAGGTAAAAATTAAAAAAACCGTTATTTTTGAATTTTGACCAAATTCTTAAAATAACTATATCTATTGATTGATACATTTTAGGAAATTTTTGTTTTCTTTTCTTGTAGAACACCACATTATGTACAAACTCTGCATAAAGTACTTTATGATAGCGTTTACCGTTTAAGAGTTATACGTGAAAATTCTATACTTTCGACATTTGGCCATTTTGAAATCGCAATATCTTGTAACCGACCACTCGAAAGGAAACAGTGTAACAATCTTTTAAGCAGAATATTTTAACGTCTACAAATAGGGCTTACATTGATTTTGAACAACTTTGTCATTTACGAGTAATAATCAGAAAACCGTTATTTTTGGCTTTTGAACAAATTCTTAAAATAATTATATCTTTTTAACGGTACATTTTTGGATTTTTTTCTTAATATTTTCTTGTAAAGTGTCAAATGGTCTACAAACGTTACTTGAAACACTTTCCTAAATTATTTACCGTTAAGGAGATATACCCGAAAAACCGATATTTTCGTCAATTTATCATTTTTAAAACAGCTCTATTTCCTAAGCCATTTGTCTTACCAAAAAATGTGTATTAATATTTTTTGTAGAAAATTGCCTAATCTATAAAATTTACTCATACTACTTTTCAATAGCATTTACCGTTTGAATGTTATAGGTGAAAAACCATTTTTTTCGACACTTGACCTTCAATAACTTTTTATGCTCGTGTGGGATTGACAAGGACTTTTCGCAGCTGATTTGTTATGTTAAAAGGAAGGTCTATACTAATTTTCAGCCTTATCGGAATTTTGGCTAGGTTTGCACATTTTTATGTCTATTTTGACTGGACTATTATTGATGTTCGGCAAAACGAACGGATGAACAATCCGCCATTTATGGGGTATTTTTTTGATTTTCGTTTTTAATTCATCCGGATTCAATTCGATCGAATATCAGAACAGCCTTGTAGATATGCGCTATAAGCAACAAAACAACGATGAAAACCAATTACATACCTAGCTTCGACATCTTCTAAGAACTTTATTTGTAGAACTATGAAAAAAAGTAAAAAATTGTCATCAAAGGTGAATAAGTTTCAGTAATTGGTCAGCCCTAGAAATATATGTATGAGCTGTTAATTTTGTTCAAGGTCATTAGAGATTACAACGCTGAGTAACGAATATATTTAGTTGACTTGTTATGACCTTTAAGATTGTTAATGAGACTAACAAACCATGTCTTATGACCATGAACAACTTAAGAAGCTAATACAAAATTGTCTACGGGTGCCCAATGACTGCGCCAAGTTGTCGTTTTATATGACAATTTGTTTCATAATAACAAGTGTTTTAAGTGCTAACTTTGCCACTTTAGAAAAATATTATACATATATCAAGGAGTTGACTTTGTTCAAGGTACAGGCACACTTAGAAGCAGTTGGGGTATGAAAAAACCTAACATAACTAATAAGCCCATGGCAGAACACAGAAACCTAAGTGTATAAACTAAAAGGCCATTTCAAAATCTGACAAAGAAATATTTACAGCCAATCAGGTAACCGAATCCCGTGCGTTTTTTGGCGGGGACCTTTTTTTTATGTTTGGAATTTGTTTTTGAGATGATAAGGATGAAATTTAGCCCGGAAGTCATTTTTGTAATATAGTAGCCCTGTTTTTAAGTGCATTTTTATCTTCGCTTAGAAAAAAGTAGCATGTGTATTACAACAACAAACTGGTATAATTTCGTATTGTTGTTGTATTTAACATGCTACTTTTTTCCAAGCGAAGATAAAAGTGCACTAAAAAACAGGGCTAGTGTCACTTGGCGACGTGTGTGAAGTTGACATAACATTTTTGAGCTAGACCTATGGGACCATGGAAGGAATTTGCAGTTTTTTTTGCATTTTGTATGCATTTCTATTCCGGAGTTCACCAAATAGTGGGTGTAACCGATTGTACTGCTAACTTCACTGTGAAGTTAGCATAAAAGTCCTCTCAGCAACTGTGATACTTAGAAATTTGCAGTTAGGCTCCAAATTTGCAGTTTAATTTTCAGTTCAAGAAAAATTAATGTCCAAATTTTGAAGTCCAAATTAGAAAAAAAAAATCGAATAAATTAATTTCTCACTGTTTACGTCACTGTGAAGTTAGCACTACATTTCCTTTTCTCAGCAACTGAGCCACCTAAAAAATTGCAGGTAGGGTCCAAATTAGCAGTTTCTTATGCACTTCAAGAAAAAACTAAGTTCAAATTTGTACGTCCAAATTTGACAAAAAATTGTGTAGTTAGCAGTAGGTAAATACCCTTTTCTCAGCAACTGAGCCACCTAGAAAATTGCAGTTAGGTCCCGAATTTGCAGTTTTTCATGTACTTCAATCTTCTGGAGCTAAAATCTTTTAAGTTATAGGCAACTATGAGAATCCTACTTTTAAACGATTTCGTTCTTTTGTCCATTGCAATCCCATCAACGAAAAAATACGTTCCATGTTCATATTTGGTACAGGAAAACAAAAAAGAACTTTCACATTTTTAAGAATTCTGAATAAAACTCAAGACGGTGTTCATACCAGCTTCACGTGAGGCGACTCATTTTGACGTCTCTCTTTTTTATATCATTACTATCTATTGGAAGGAAAGAAATGGCGAGGTGAGGCAAAAGTTTTTAAATTTTTTGAAAATTTCTGCCTCACCTCTCCATCTCTTTCTTTTCAATAAATAAGAATGAGATACAAAAGAGAGACGTCAAAATGAGAAAATTTCAGTAGTATATAGAATTTGTATTATAAAACCTTCTTATATAGAAACTATGCCTGGCCGAGGGCAAAAAAACTTCCAGCTTAATGATTAGGAATTCTAATCTTGTTGGATATAGTTTACAGTGGATTTTCGTTGAAAAATTCATGTAAGTTGAACTGAACTTAATATAAATTGCGTATGACAAAGCCCTCACTATGTCACTGATGAGTTCAAGTGAGTAAGCCGAACGAAACGCCAATTTATAGGACTAAAGGCCATAAAAAGCTATTTTGAATTTTGAGTCATCCAGTAAAACTTCCTCAAAAATTCGGTAATCGATATTTTGTTCTAAGTCTTCCCCCATACTTATTTCTTTTCTAAATTCTTTTATCGATCCTGAACAGGAAGGTTTTTACTTCAGTGGTATTAATGCATAATTTTATATTTTAGGGGACAATACAACATTAATGAAAAGTGTGTTTAATTAATATTTTGGTCATTTAGGAAAAAGAGATAAAAAAGAGTACAGAAGTAAAAAAGAGTAAAAAAAAAGAATTTTATGAAAAAAGAAAGAATAAGAAAGATCAGAGTCAAAAAAGAGAACATGTTCTCTTTAAAAGAGATGTTCTGGAAACCCTACATTACGATGATAGAGAACACGAAAAAAGTTGGTGGCACAATTCTGTCTGTCTGTCCGTACCTCAACCTACAGCCTAAACCACTGAAGCGATTTTCTTCAAGTTTTGAACTTAAGGTTTTCTTGTAACTCTCCAGAGGGGAAATGAAAATTTTTTTTTAGCTCAAAAAATAACGGTACTTGCTATACAACCGTTAAGGAAAAGCTTTTTTATCTCAAAAACGGCTCCAACGATTTTGATAAAAAAATCAGTGTATTATTGTAGATATGATAAACCTTTAAGAAAGAAAAAAAATCACCAAAAACATTTATTAACGGTACCTGCCATATAACGGTTTTTTTGGTTTTCTCATTAACCGCTCATCCGATTTCAATAAATTTTTTTGCACAAAAACTTTATTAAAATATAAATAATACTGCATACCAAAATTTTTGAAAAAATAAATTTTGGATTTTTAAAAAAAGATTCAATTTTTTTTTTTTTTTTTTAAATTCAATATTTCAAAAACGGGCTGATGAATTATTTTGAAATTTCAGTTTTAAATGTATATTAATATATTCACAACATTGGAATACCAATTTTTTTTATGAAAAATGTTACCAAAATTTAATATATAAAAAAATAATTTTTAAGAAACGGCTAACACGATTTTAAATTTTTTTCTTGCATATATTCATATTTTTTCAAGAAATCAAATGGCATACTTTTTTTGAGCTCTAAGTTATTCATCAGACTGTTTATACAATTAAAAGAAGGATTTAAATGTTTTTCATACTTTTTCTCTTGAATATTTTTTAAAGTTCTTAAGTCCCACACAACTTGAACATAAGAGCAAGTACGTGCGATCCAGTCGTGCATTTTATTTTTCTTCAAATTAAAAATATGTATTAATTATGTATTATGTATTAAAAACACCAAAAAGGTTAAAATTACACCCTTTGACATTAAAAAAAGTATGTTCCTTTGAAGCGGTAAAACTGAAATACCAACCAAAGGTGTTTCTACTCAACACCTATTTTTTAAGACGCAACCGTTATTTTCTTAATACGCGTTTGGCATCTGGGGGCGTTTCCACAATTTTATTTATGCTCACTCAAAATATTAAAAACTACCAAAAAAGTGGAAGTCCCAACCTTTGACACTGACTTTTTACGCGAAGGTCAATCAACTCAACCACTATCTTCTAAGACATATCTCATTATTTTTTCTCCATGCGTTTGGTATTTGGAGACGTTTATCCGTCCCTTTTTGTATGTAGAGTTTACCAAAATAATCGAGATTCCACCCTTTTGAAATTAAACTAAGATTTTACCCAAAGGTGAGAATACTCAACACGTATCTTTAAGGGCGTATCCCGGTATTTTTCCAACACGCGTTTGGCATCTGGAGTCGTTTCTCTACTACTTTTTCATGTTGAAAATATTAAAAAGCGCCAAAAAAGTGGATGTTCTGCCAATTGACATAAAAAAAGGTAAGCTAAATTTCATCCTTAGCATGTCAAAAATAAATTTTAAATCTAAAAATAAGATCCCCCCACAAAAAGTGCCATGTACAGGGTACAGGGTGGGCGCCATTTTTAAAAATGGTGGCCAAGCGACAGGATTACAAAAATGACTTCCGGACTAAATTTCATTCTTATCATCTGAAAAACAAATTCCAAGCATAAACAAAGGTCCCAACCAAAAAAAGGAAGAGGTTCGGTTTCCTGACCGGGCTATAAGCTCCAGAAGCTGTGCTCACTTAGGCCGCTAAATTATCCAGCGTCCACATTATTTATTTATTTTTTTATTTATTTATTTATTTATTTATTTGAATAGTTGAATTGTCTAGATCAACATCGTTGATCAACAGTGTTGAGTAAGTGTAGACGTGTTGATCGACAATCCCAATCAACTTTTGTTGACCCGAACCATTGTATATATGTAAACTCTATGGTATTAACATGAAGCCAAAAATGTCGTGCGGCCACATGTAATCCTAACTTTTGTTAAAAGATCTCGATAAGGCGATCAAAGCGAACCTATCGACCACATGTAAATCTAAAAAATCGTGTTGCATGAGAATACTATAGATAGAGTGTATATACAATGCCCGAACGCAACCCGATTCAAATGGATAGCAATCGACAAAGTTGTTCAACAAATTTCATTTTATTGAAACACTTGTAGGGTTTTAATTTCATGAACATAATTTATTGGTTTTGTGCGTTATTAATCAATTTTTATTAGATGAAAAATACTACTTATATTTGTTGTGAATAAGTATTTAATGTTAATAATATCGTTTTAACTTTATTGTTCACAAAAAAAAAAGAAAAAAAAGTTGGGTACCCCTGGGATTCGAACCCTGAACCTTTCGGTTGAACCATCGCATCGATCAGAAAATTTCAATCCACACAAATTGTTGCTACAAAAGTTTTTGACGTACACACTACCATGTTGATCAACAATGTTAACCAACAATGTTGATCGGGATAGTAGACCCCCAGAGAAAGAAGTGACATAGTCAAAATATCAAAATACCGTTTATTGGGACCCTCCCCTTAGCCCCAAATTTGGTTACAGGACATGATGATGTTCATCGGTAACGTTTCTTAGAAAATGTATGGCTTACTCGTAAAATAGTCTCGATTGAATACAGCAGAAAAACATTTTTATGGTATTGAAAAGGAGGTCGGAATATTTCGTCAAAACCTTTGTTGTGGATAAAATCTGTAGGTCTTATTCGAATTAATTATCTACATCAAAAACTTAAGGAAAAGTAATTATTTGTGCAGACCTGCACAGTTGATAATGATTATTTTTTTGTTGCATATTTAATTTCTTTTATATTACATTTTTATGTTGCATACTTTAGGGCGTTTTACATGGTTATTCTCTTTTTAATACAAATATTCATTCGAATATTAAAGAGAGTTCGATGTACTGCTTCATTATTCAAAGCGATTTGAGAACGAAAAGCTTATTTACAATCATTATATTGACCACAGAGTTGATGCAGATTTTTGAGTTTTACAGTATTTTTAATTTTTCCTGGCAGAAACTGATGATTCTGGTTATACAAACTGATGATTTCTTCTCTTCTTTGAAGACTTTTCAAAACAATCAGAGCTACAATTATTATTAATTACGTTCATTGAATCGCGAATAATACGGAATGAAGAGAAGAACGACATTTTTCTAGTTCGTTGAAATTAGACTCGTTTTCATTATTTTTAAAATGGATATACCGATTGGGGACCTCGTTTGTGCTTGTAAGTGTTGTTGGAAACAATACCTTAAATTTTCAGTGTAAAGCCACTTTATAGCCTTGAATCAAGAGAGGAACTGTACGTTCGACACATTAGTGGATTTTGATGTCTACACGATATCAATACTTTTCGAAAGAGGATTGTAGAATTTTTAGAAAGTATGTATTTCGGGATGAATTCTTAAATAGGTAGAGAACTACAAAAACTATTTAATTTTCTTTCTAACAACAAGTCTAAGCCAAAACCAACGATTTACGAAGTAAAGTTAAATGAATATTCAACATTATTACCAAAAATTTTAGAAAAAAACAGCCAAAATAAAAGTAGAAAAAAAAAACACCAACACCTTAGAAAAAGAAAGCAAAAACAAATGACAATTACTATTCATCCATCTGAATAAAAACTTACGAATTATGTCCCTTGAGTGTATACGATTCTTTTGATGCTACATTCCAAACATATATCAATCCATCCGACGAGCCACATGCAACTTTAGTTGCATTAAAATTGAAAGCCGCCCTAGACCAGTCACAGCTAAGCTTAAATGACTCGTTGCTAAAATGATTAACATTTTCATTCAAATAAAAAAGAAGAAAGGTTAGAAAAAAAGGTTATCTTCATTTTTATTTGCACATCAAACAAAAAACTTACGAAAAGCATCCAATTACTTGATTCTTACGTAGATCTATCAGTTTAATTGTGTCATCACGAACAGAGCAAATGAGGTAAAGGCAGTCTGCAAACAAAGTTACCATGTGTTATTTTTTTTTTGTTTTTTCTTACTTATTTGTTACATTCGGCGAATGAATCGCAAATCTTAGAAGAAGAATCTAAGCATTTACCCTTTGACAAGTCTAGAGATGTAATTTTAGCTGGCATCGCCAGATCCACACACTGCTTCTCCGTTCTAATGTCCCAGAAACGAATTTTCTTGTCCCAATGACCACTTATAATGGTTGATCCCAGACTGTCGCTGGTCACTAGATCATTGCAGGAAGAACCAGCGAATTTGGTCTCGATGCAGGCTATACTCCGGAGATCCCATATCTTCAAAGTTCTATCATGACTTCCGGTGACCACTTTGTGGGGTTCTTGTACATATTTGGCTGCCATCACTTTGCCACTGTGTCCAGTAAGAGTATGCTAAAGATACACAAACAAAAAAAGAAAGGAATTTAATTAAATGCTGTTGATGGATACTTATGCAAAATGGGTTAACGTTATATAGATTCATTTAATTTGAATCATTTAAATTTAATCTATATCTAATTGTAAGAGTTACATACAAATACATTGCTGGTCATTTGAATAGGTACAGGCATTTGTCTGTTAATATGTTAAAGCATGGATTAAGCTAAGCATTTTTAACGTCTGTCTAGACTCAGATTGATTTCTTTGGTAAGGAAAAATTCATGACTTTTTTGAACGAGCTTTTAGATGCAGTTGTTATGCAACTTAAAAAAAAACCACCTTAAAGGTACACAACTACATGATTCAATCAAAAGAGCAACTTAAAGGAAACAGTTTTTGAAAAAAATGAGAATGTTAGAGATTTTTGTAAGATTGTTTGAAACAGTGACCACTGTGAAATCGCCGCTGCAATAACAGCTTTCATACGTGATTGTAGAGTTGGAGGAGTATGTGCCTATGCATTAGGGTGTCTGTTATTTTCCAAAATCGTATTTTAAAGACAGGCACCCCCAAATCAAAAGCTTATGCCCCAAAAAAAAAATGTTGACCAAAAACAAAATGTACCCGAGCTCATTTACTCGTGGCTCTAAGTCCATACTTTTTCCAGAAAAATTAAATAGTATGCTTCATTTTTTTCTCTCGAAGTACCGAAGGACTTATTTTTTTGACCAAATTATTTGTTTGCCTTCCAGGAAGTGTACAAGGTAAATACGTTTATTCGCGCCTGAAACATGACCTGGAAAACAGAGCCCTTCTTCACCACTTCTACATTTAGAATGACAGCACGCAATGACGCAATAGCGATCGGAAAACCTTGGTTGCATGGGGTTCAATGAAGATCATTTGGCAAACGCCATAGTCGCAAAAATAGCAAAAAACTGATTTTCGATTATTTTCTAACGGGAATTTCTTGAAAGCCCGAGTTGATAGCCATAAACGGATGACGGAGTTGAATTCGGAATCCAAAAGCATACTAAAAAACAGCTCATTTGATCTCTGCTGTCATTATCTTTGGATGTATTATCTATATTGTTAGTAGTATCATCTTGAATTTTGATTTATTGATAAAATTTGACGCTTAACTCACTGACTAAAGATAACTCGTATTTTATTTCCTTTTATGAATAACTCTGGTGTTAATTTTTACCAGGCAATTATCGGTGACATTTAAAAGTTTCATCAGGAAATTCAAAGCTTTTTAAGCTTTTTCGTGGATACTGTAATGACTTTACCATTTGAACTATAACGGCTCACATAGAAAACAAACGGATACAATAGAGCTTAAGGTCGCAGTGCACACATACCATTAACTATTACGACTCTCAAATGAGCTTTCGTGAGCTTTAGAACTTTAATTCTAAATGTTAAAATAAAAAGCTTTAGGAAGGAAAATTATGGGAAATTTCCCCTACGGAAAGCAGTGTCACGGTAAAATAAGCCGTGACAAAAATAGTCCTATCAGTTGTCCACGTTTCTACCTGTCCAATCTTTTTCCAACCATGGTCCATCAGCCATTGGTTTACTCTCTCAGTATCATAAGACGTGCAACAAAATTACCTGGGTGCATCCAGATGGTCAAACCGAAAACCAAATTGATCATATTATGATTCAGCAGCGATGGAGGAAGTCTATGTGTGATGTCCGGAGTATAAGAAATGCCGATGTGGGAAGCGACCACCATTTGGTTCTGATGAGTCTCAAATTACGAACCGCTGCCGTACAAAAACCAGCGCAGGATGCAGCAAGGAGCTCAAAATTCATTACTAATGCTTTAAATGACCCCAACATATGTCGAAACTATGTCACCACCCTTAACGACAGAGCCTCGTCATTAAATGGAATCCAGCATTCAACAATTGATGAGATGTGGGGTGAAATTAAAAGTGTTTTTATGGAGGCTGGATCCGAAACTGTACCCAAGCGAACGAGACGTAGAGACTCTTGGATATCCCAAGACACCTGGGATAAGATCGAACTTCGCAAATCGTTGAAAATCCAAATAAATGCCGAAGCAGATATTCAACGAAAGGCTGACTTGCGAAGAGAGTACCGCATTGCACATAAGATGGTCTATCGTTGTGTGAGACGTGACAAGAGGGTGAGGTTAGATGGGCTCGCAGATAATGCGGAAATCGCTGCCAGAAGAGGAGATATCCGGGAATTGTACCAAATAGCCAAAGATGTGATCGGAAAAAAAAGCAACACCAATCATCCTGTAATGGATGTGGATGGCACACTTTTGGTATCAATTGAGGATCAGCTTCGTAGATGGAAGGACCATTTTTGTGCACTGCTAAATGAGGATTCAGTTGAGCAGAGTGCTGAAGTGCCCCAACTAAACGAGATGCGCAGGTCCTATAGGGGTATTGACATCGAACCCCCGTCAGAATCGGAAATCCAGACATCAATAAACCTCCTCAAAAACAACAAGGCAGCTGGACTGGACGGAATACCAGCTGAATTCCTGAAAGCCGTTCCCGTAACAGCGGCTAGTATTTTACATACGTTGATAAAAAGCATTTGGGAAAACGAATGCTATCCCAGGGATTGGAAGGATGGTGTGATTGTTAAGTTGCCAAAGAAAGGTGACTTAAAGAATTGCAACAATTGGCGTGGAATCACCGTTTTGTCCGTTTTCCCAAAACTAATGGCAACCATCATTCTCGAGCGAATAAAGGTTAGAATCGAGTCTACACTCAAGAGGCATCAAGCTGGCTTTCGCAGTGGTCGATCGTGTGTCGACCATATCAACACCCTGCGTATCGTCCTCGAGCAGTCGATGGAATTTCAATCACAGCTTTACCTCATGTTCGTGGATTTTGAGAAGGCCTTTGATCGAGTTAACCGAGAATGTATATGGAGATCGTTGCTTGCTAGAGGAATTCCACCAAAAATTGCGGCCATTATTAAAGAGTCCTACAACAACGCAAGGTGTTTTGTTTTTCACAATGGGCAGCTATCCGACTCCTTCGTAGTGCAACAGGGTGTGAGACAAGAGGATGTTTTATCGCCAATTCTCTTCCTGCTGGCGATGGACGACGTATTGACGGCCAGTGTTGGTACAGCTGAGCGACAGGGCATTCAATGGAGACCGTTCGAAAGGCTCAGTCATTTAGACTATGCCGATGACATATGTCTACTGGCAAATAACATCAGTGGGCTGAACGGGATGTGCCAAACGCTGCAAGTGAAGGGAGAGTCAAGTGGTCTAAGAATAAACAGCAAAAAGACAAAAATAATGCTCACAGGCCGCTCCACACAGCAGCGTATTATTCTACAGGAGACGCCAGTTGAAGTAGTGAAACAGTTTAACTACCTTGGCAGTATTGTTTCTGCAAACGGTGGTACGGATCTGGACGTTAAAAGTATAATGAATAAAGCTCGTGCTGCCTTCGGTACCCTGTCCCCAATTTGGAAATCCAGTCAAATCTCCTTACGCACTAAGTTGAGATTCTTCGTCTACTATTTCGAAGAAAATGCAGGCTTTTGTGAATCGCTGTCTTCGCCAAATCCTAAAGATTCGCTGGCCACAAATAATATCAAATGAGGATTTGTGGCGCAGGACAAGTCAAGAGCGGCTATACGTCGACATAACCCAGCAAACATTTTTGTGAACGTTCATAGAACATTCAGTGAAAATGAAGAATATATATTCGAGAAACACTCACTTCTGTGAATCAATTGTGAATATACTCAAATATTCCATCACTTGTACCTCATACGCGGGGAAGGGGATTTGTGTTGATTTTTTTCAAAATAAAAAAATATCGAGATTCTTATTTCCTTATTGTTTGTGTTTTTCTTCTTCTTCTTCTTGATTCTTATTTCCTTCACATAATATGAATAAAAGTGAACGCGCACAAGCGATCATCAAAAGAGGTATATCTTGGGAGCGTCCATTTTTATCCACATAAACTGAATGTCCCTTTCATTTTGTTTTAAAAAGCCATAACGGGACCTAGTCGTGCCAAAACTTAAACAAAAGTTATGTTAAGAGGAAATTTGTCATTTTCATTAAATTTTGCGTATTGTTATTTGTTATTGTACGGACGGAACTATATTCTTTGTGGCAGTGAACAAAAATAAAAAAAAAGATAAATTGAATAAATTAACTTTTGTTTTAACTTTTCCAATTGGAGTATCTTTTTGATTTCCATTTTCATTCCGTACGGAATTAATTCGACCGAATATCAGAATAGCCGCGAATATTCCATTATACTTTATACTTTAGCGAAATCTATCATAAGTTTCATTCGATAAATCTAGGGAAATCAAACTGTTTATGCAGATAATTTTACCATTTTAAAATAGCATTTTGTATAACCACACTGAAATAATATTTACATTCAGTTCTATGGTATACATTCCGATTATTAAAGAATCATTATAATGAATTAAATATAATTCAATTTATATTCACTAAACTGAATGAGGAAACCCCAATTTATATTCATATGAATGAATCAAATCTGTCTCATTTAAATGATTCAAAAAAGATTCATAAATTGTTCAGTGAAATGAATATATAAGCGTCCTATTTACATTCACTAAACTGAAGAATTACTCTATTATTAATGAAACATAAAAACGATTCGAATTCGAGGTAATGCTACCCAGTAAATTTGATCCAAAGCGGTTTATAAATGAGTTCATAAATGAGGGTTTCTTTCACTCCTGTGAATTATTAATAAATCATTTCTGAAGGGAAATGTTTGCTGGGAAGAAAGCGTAAATGGCGTTGGATTGGTCACACACTGAGGAAACCAAACGATGAAATTGCAAAGCAGTCCTTTGAATGGAATCCTCAGGGTGCACGGCGGGTTGGAAGACCAAGAACAACATGGAAATCAACTGTCTTAGCGGAAGCAGAATCCCAGAGAAAGACGTGGCCACAGCTAAAGTACCTTGCAGCAGACCGTGAAGGATGGAGACGTTTTGTTGACGCCCTATGCCCCAGCTGGGGTTACAGGACACGATGATGATGATGATCTTGATGAAACAAAAATCGTTTTTATCACTCCTGGCACTAAAGTGGATGAGTGATCTACTCTGTAATAAATAACCGACGGGCCGGGCGGTCTGATAGTATCCAAAGCACGGGTGACAGATGGTCCCCGAATATAGACAAATAACTGGCAGACGGGCGGTCTGTTCTGAACCATAATCCAAAAAGAATCGTGGGTGACAGTTGGTCCCCAAACCCATGATGTTACTCCTAAGAGAATTGCCGTGCTCAACACATTTTACTTAACAATATGCCTGTAAAAGAGGGAACGTTATAGTCTTATCCCCCAAGCCCCAAATCTAACAAAAACCCGAAGTAGTATGTTCAGAATCGCGAGCAGGGAAATAACTGCCAACCTTCCTCTCCGAATTTAAAAATACTGGTTATGGTTACTCATCGTCATCATTTATTTTCGCTGCCGAAGTTCTCTTTTGATTTGTTGGGGTTTACTTGAGAATGTTGGAGGGGAAAAATGTATTTGTTGTTCGAAATTAAATCGTTTGACCTTTTGCGCCTGCTTTACTTCTTTTGATATTCTCGGAAATAGTGGGGAAATGGTTGAATGCGTTCATCGTATTCGCCGCTCCTGAAAGTGAATCAAGCGATCGGCGAATTCTAGGATGACGATGCATAAACCAAAGAGAGGTGCGAGAAAGTAGGACCGTTGGATTTCGTAAACGGAAGCGCTCTTAGCAACTTAGCTGAGAGTAGCTTACAAATGACGTGATAGAAATCCGCGGCTTCCGATTGGCTGAAAGCATGGAGGATGAATACAAGAAGTGGTTGGAATAGACATCGAAAAATCTGGACGGACACTTCTTGTCAGAAAAACACAAAAGCGAGTTGGAAAAATTGGAGAAATGTGGAAGAGGAAGAAAAAGTGGAAAAGTCTAAGGAATTTAATTTTGGTTAAAGTAAAATAAAGTATAGGAAAATTGAATACAAAAAAGGTAAAACTAGTGTTTGAAATTGAAGGAGAACTTCGAAGCATGAAAAGAGAAGTTGAAATTTATATCAGTCAAGTGGCAATCTATATATTAATACGCTTAGCAAAATGTATGGAAATTCTTTCAGTACACTTTTCTCCGCAAATTCTCAACGCAAAAGCATGAATTAAGTACTGTTGGAAAGGTTTTATCCCACAGATGTGCAGAATCTAAAAATTATTTGTCCATGTAGCCGTTAAGCTTGGTAATGGTTATTTGAATTTTTTGAGGTTATTGAATTTTATCTTTTTAAGGGTTGTGTTTAGAAGTATGAAATTTTGGGAGATGATGAAAATTATTGATTGGGATTTTTGGTGAAAAAATGGACATTCTAATTTTTGTTCAAATAACGGGTGATTTTTTAAGAGGTTTAGAACTTTTTTAAAAAAAAAAAACACAAAAAATTCGAAAAAATGAATGAAATATTTATTTGAATCGATAGTTTGAACCTTGCAATTTAATGTTTAAAGATAATTTCATGCAAATGTTGACCGCGGCTGCGTCTCAGGTAGCCCATCCGCTGAGTCCAATTTTGGCATACTCTTTCACACATATCGGCCGGTATCTCACGAATGAATGCATGGATGTTGGCTTCCAGTGCGTCAATCGAAGCGGGCTTGTCCCTATAGACATTAGCCTTGACATACCCCCACAAAAAATAATCTAATGGTGTCAAATCGCACGATCTAGGCGGCCAATTGACCGGCCCGAAACGTGAAATTAACTGTTCACCAAACTCGCCTCGCAATTGCGCCATTGTTTCGCGTGCTGTGTGGCATGTGGCACCGTCTTGTTGAAACCACATATCATGCAAGTCAAGAACTTCCATTTCGGGCAAAAAAAAGTGCTGTAACAAAGGCCTAACTGCTGGGAACTGCGCCGAATCGACATTTCGCGGTCTTCTGTCACACTAGCTGATACGGCCGCAATATTTTCTTCACTACGCACAGTACGTAAACGTGTTGGTGGTTTAATGTCCAACAAAGTAAATTTGGTGCGAAATTTGGTCACAATCTTCCGAATAGACTGCTCAGAAGGTCGAGAATGCCGACCATAAAATGGAAGCAGCGCGCGATGAACATTTCGAACCGAGCACGAATTTTGATAGTAAAATTCAATAATTTGCAAGCGTTGTTCATTTGTAAGACGATCCATGGTTAAATTGCAAACCAAACTGAAGCTGTTTGACAGTGACACAAGGTACTAAACACACGTCAGCTGTCAAAACCAGTGTTGCCAAAACCAAACCAGCTAAAAAATCGCCCTTTATAACTCATTTCAGAGAAATATATGTTTATTGTTAAGTGTACTTAGCTTTAAACGACAGTAAGTAAACAAATATTTTTTTGTTTTACATAGAATTTTAAAAAATTTCTTTATTTTTAATTCTTTTGGATCTAGGATGAACGACTATAGTCTATAGTCTATAGTCTATAGTCTATAGTCTTCTGACCATTACCATATTTAAAAAGGTGGAACCCGGAAAATGGCCACACAAGAAAGGAACTGTTGACATAGGCGCCTGTATGACGAGTTAATACATACATATGTATGTATATCGGCCACCCGATAATACCCCTATAGTACGTGTTGAAAGGTGTTGGTGGCTGGCATTTTCTATTAAGTCATTTAAGAAGAACCACAATCGGGGAAATCAATACTGGATTAGATGCAAATCGCAGTTCAGTGTTCTCTTTTTTTCACAAAAAAAATAAGTAAAGAGAAAAGTAAAAGAGCGCAGCACTGATAATCCTAGACTGCGAGTTCTATAATCGTATAGTTTATCCGAGAGCAGGTCCAATGACTTCGACTGCTTCATAAAGTCGTGCTTCGTGCACATGTACGTACAGTTATAACGAATGTATAGATTTTAAAGGGTCGAATTTCGACCACTGGCCGGATACTAGTATGGTTTTAAATGACCGAATAATTGATCATTTTCATCAAAATTATCACAGTTTGAAGTATCACAGTTCGAAAATTTATCACAGTTGGAAGAAAAAGTCTGAAAATAGTTATGTTATAATGCGGAGATCATGGTGTGAGATATTATAGCAAAAAACCAAAATAAGACAAATTTTTTGAGAAAACAAATTGGTCGTCTCGAATAGATTGTAATTTACGACGACCAATTTGATTTCTCAAATTTCTCTCATTTTACAAATAAAATGCAAATTGTTCTACTTCAGCATTAACGTTAGTTAGATTTCTACCATTTTGTCTAGTTTTTTATCGAAGAATTTTGGTTTATAAATGTGTTAAATCTCGTTTTGTTCGTTTATTCGATTCCAAGGGAATCTTATCGGCTTTTTTTTTTGAGATTTTTAATATTTGAGACGCAACGAGACTAATACAATTTTTGTCAGAACTTGTAGCTGTAACCATTGTCTTTTTTCACATCAAAAGTATGAATACAAAAAAATGGTTGGATTTCGAAATTAAAAGACAAGTTAACATAAGACCCTATGTCTCAGATATTCATTGAAAAACAACATTTGAATACTGTAAAAGAAAACCTAATCAAAGCAACTTTAAATCATAATTTTAATTTTTGGGATCTTTTGTCTGCTTTTGTACCACTAAGCGAGGGTTTGACTTTTCCACATTTTGATGTGCATTAATGTTGAAATGATTTTCTTTTTTAAACTTTATTTAAGATATTGTTCGAAAACAATTTATGTATTTATTTTTTAATAGAACTGACCCTATTTAAAAGAACGGCAGTGTGCTGTTGATAATTGTAAATGGTAATGACTGTAACATAGATTGGAAATAGAGAAAGATCAAAAATGCAATGAGACTACGATTTTCTAAACTTAATGATAGCTGGCACTGAGCGATTAGGCGGTAAAGTATTGAAAATCAATTACAATACCACGAAAAAAATGTGGCAGAACCTTTATAGAAAATTAATTAAAGCAGGTATGATTGGCTTTTTAAAACCCAGTACGAAGGGCAATCACTTAAATGGTGTTAATAGATTTTATGTTGAGATTTAATACGGAAGAAGTTTAAGATATAGGACCAACAGCTTATGTGTGATTTTTATAGCGCACAAAGTTTTGCTTTAATTGAAAGGGCAATTAGATCGTAGTTTTGTTGGACAGTAATTGGAAAATTGATTTAAATCAAAGAAAAAAAGAAATGAATCAAGTCGATTAGTTTCAGTTTAAATTTTCTTTTCAAAACCAGCGTAATGGTTCTAAGTCTAATCAAGATAGTGTTTATGAGAGAAATTACATGATTTAAGTCAAAATTGTTGTTTATTTTTTGTAAGAGGATCGCTTTTCACTGAACACCGTGTAACACCATTTTACTAGATAAAAGTTGATCTAGCGAGCTTGTTGTTACCTTTTCTCGGAAAATCTCGCTTAGTATAGACAATGTGCAGTTGCAATTTTATTGGGATTAAGTTTGGATATTGCTACCTTTTCTAGTTGGGACATTTATACTCCCTATCAGAAAAGTGGATCAGAGATATTATTAACCTGAAGTATTTACGTACAGGCTTTTTTTTCCGACTGTTTATTTGAAAGATATTCCAATTTTTGTTGGCTGTCGTATTCCTTGTCATGTTTAATATGAAAAATTAAGCCGAAATTTGAAAAAATCCATAAATTTATGTTAAGCTAAGAGACCTTTCGCAAATTATACAAAAAGTAGGTCATTGGTTTCATATTCTTGATATTCAATCACTCCCAAAAAAAGTACAAAAATTATCCCAAGATAATGATCAAAAGGCCGTGAACGCCACGGACTTTGTGTTGACCTATAAAATGAAATCATCAACAGCCAAAAAGTGATGATAGGCAATTTCAACAGTTATTTTACTTTCCCCTGTCCCTCTGTGTTTGTGTCTTCAACATTTTATTTATGATGAGATTGCAATTGCTTAGGTACTTATCTCAGATTGCAAACAATTAGTAAAAAGCTACAAGCCTTAGAAGAGTTCGAAAAATTTTCAACCATAGAGGCAAAATATTTTTATATTCCACTGTCTGTCACTTATTTTAACTGACAGCAATTATTATTGAAGTTGTAAATTTTATTGACAACTTCAAACAACGCAAATCATCAAATATGCTATCAAAGTAGCATTTGACACAAATGGATGCCAATGAAGCGGTATATCGGTAAATTTAGGTAGGTATAGGTACTTGATATCGGTAAAGTAAGCGCCAGCAGCGATATGGATAAAATTGATTGACATTCTCTAAGTGGCGTTAAAAGTACCTTTTCACGCTTATTAAGTCTTTAAAAATTTGAGAAGTTGAAGAATGCTTAAGGTTTTAAGAATTTGACTCTTCGAAAGGCATTTCATTTACTGATGTTGATCTTAGTTTTAGAGTGTTAATTAGCTTCGGAAGGATTGACATTCGAAGAAAACATTTGAAAGAACAAAATTAACTTCTGACAATTCATTGATAGATTTTTAAATATATTTGCTTTAGGCTAAATACTCAACTAAGCCTTAAGGTTATGTATATACCTAAAAACTAGAAAGCTCTTATATTATATACAATTACCGTATCACGTAACAAGTCAGGTTCAATGTTTGTGTATCTTTAAATGAAAGTGCTACCCATAAAAATAACAAAGAAGAGGTACCGTTAAGATACAAAATATAGAATATAACGAAATGTATGATGATGTGTTCCAGGGTTGCAAAATTTAAAATAATCGAGTTGAGCGATCAAATTTATTTTGAAGGGCAAGTTTTGGATTCGTGCAAGAAAGTTACGAGATAACAATCAAAACTGACATAACGATGATAGAGAACACCGAAAAGGTGGGTGGCACAATTCTGTTTGTGTGCCTGTCTGTCTGTCTGTCCGTCTTCCTGTCTGTTTCTCTACAGCCTTAACGGCTCCATCGATTTTTTTCAAATTTGGTACAGAGGTTCTTGATGGTAATTCTGCCCACACGTTTTATTTTCATTTTTTTTAAACTTAAAATAACGGTATTTGCCATACAATTCTTTTTGGAATCTTTCATAATCGTTTTTTTTTCTCAAAAACGGCTCCATATTTTTTCTTAAAAAATTCAAGAAATTACTTTTTCTAAAGGCTTCTTTGGAGTGGAAAACTATTTTAAAAAAATAATTCAAAATGGTACCTCCCAAAGAACCATTTTTTAAATTTTAGATTCTCTTCAAAACGGTAAGACTGATTTTAATATTTTTTTTTATACAGATGCTTCCAAAAAATATAAGTAGTATTGTCTACCAAAATTTTTGAAAAAATATGTTTTGAATTATGTAGTTTATTTTTGAAAATGAATCACATATTTTGAAAACGATATGATCGATTGTTTAAGAACTCGATACTTAAGAGTTTAATTTAATTTATTTTAATTTTATTTTATTTTATTTTATTTTATTTTATTTTATTTTATTTTATTTTATTTTATTTTATTTTATTTTATTTTATTTTATTTTATTTTATTTTATTTTATTTTTATTTTTATTTTATTTCATTTTATTTTATTTTATTTTATTTTATTTTATTTTATTTTATTTTATTTTATTTTATTTTATTTTTATTTTTATTTTATTTTATTTTATTTTATTTTATTTTATTTTATTTTATTTTATTTTATTTTATTTTATTTTATTTTATTTTATTTTGTTTTATTTTATTTTATTTTATTTTATTTTTATTTATTTTATTTTATTGTTATTTTTTTTCAGAGGGAAAGTAGTCTACAGAATAGGAAAGATAAAAAAGCTCACGCAGTGGTTGAGCCTAATTGGAAGGACACATTTTCAAGACAGTGGATGTTATATTATATAAATTATCTTGGTCAGCGGATTTGCGAATGTCGAGATGTTTTAGTACTTACCCCAGCAACTGTATAGGTTATACCAATGTTTAGATCATCAATCATCAATCTAAGGGTGTGATCCTAGATAATAAACTGAACTGGAGTCTCAACTCTAAATAAAGTTCTAAGAAAGCTATGGTCACATCCTATTTCCGCAACAAGATTTTTGAAAAATCCTGGGGACTCAACAAAAAACTTGTCAGGTGGATGCACACGGCAACAGTTAGACCAATACCACTACGAGAAAGAACTGGCAAGCTGGTGATCGTAGGGCCAAATGGACAGCCACTGGCGAGTAAGAGTGTAGTAAAGTACCTTGGCATCTGGATTGATCAGTATTTGTATTTCGACAGACATATAAATGCTGCTCTGTCCAGGGCTAGGGGAGCTTTTGCCCTGACGAAACAGTTGTTTCAGCAGGATGAAGGTGATTTGCTACATGGCCCTCATCCGGCCGATGATTGCCTACGCTGCCTTAGATTACACAGAACACCAGAGTCAGAGTACAAACATTATTATTCCAACCTGGTTCTATACAACGGCGCCAACATAAACAGGATAGATAATTTCTTGTTGAAGCTTATTCGACGTCGCATTGCAAGAGCGATGTCCTCGACCAACAGTTTAATTTGAACGATTACTACGAGAGTATGCCTCTAAGCGGCTTTATTCCGCCCGATGCATTCCTCTATTTAGACAGTCGAGGGTTGATCCAGGATAGAGCGGTGGTTCCGCTAATCTACCACGTCAGCCGTAGAAGTGTAGATCGGCGGCTCCTTTACAGTCGAGACGTCCTCGCACAAGACGAAGCTGAGCGCCTTCGGTTCAGTAGGACTGTGGCCGATCAGGACCGAAGAGATAGGGTAAAGCAGGAGAACCAGTTCTGGTGGTTGAAACCTGAACACGAAGTTCCTTTGGTTATTTAAAAGTTGAATGCATTTTTCTATGCCATGGCCGACTTACATAGGTTTAGGTATTTAGATTTAAGCAGGGTCAGGCAGGCACCAAAAAAAAAAAACAAAAAAAATTATATAACTAACAAAAACACAAAAAAACTATACTATACTATATACTATACTATACTATATCTATACGTGCAAGAATTAGCAGCATACAGTGCCTTGCGGATAAGCCAGACTAACTGCTGGAAACAAAGCACAATAGGCCATACTCATAGATTCTTCAGAGATATGTGGGAATTAATGCAAACACAGACTACACAACACCCCACTTAAACTTCAACAGACCACAACCAACCTTTCAGTAATGAATCTACGATAACTGTCTTCACTGATGATTCAAAGATGGACACTGGAGTTGGTGAAGAAATTTTCTCGGAAACTCTGGGACTTGCTAACTCCTTCAGACTTCCGGACATTTGCAGCGTCTCTCAAGCTGAGGTCTTGGCAGTGACGTGACAAAAGCAGCTACGCAAATATCAACGATGGATATACAGCAAGCTGATATCACCCTTTTTATACATAGCTTAGCAGCAATAAAAGCAGTTTCTGCCACCAAGATACATTCGAAGTTTGTAACTTGCTATAGCGAAGAGCTTAGGGTTCTTGGCAAGAACGGGATCGTCACAGGATCCATATCAAGCCGAACCACATATTAAAGTACCAACCTGTAACATCAAACAGGATATTTTGGTAGCAAAATATTAGAAAAAAACTATGAGAGATGGAACTTGCTCGAAATATGTTGCACAATTAAACAATTATGGCCAAATTTAAATAAGCAGAGGACGTACCAAACTATACAACTGAACAAGAAACAGCATCGTTTCCTTGTCAGCATAATCACTGGACACAACTTATTGGGATACCACAAAAAGAAAATGAAGCCCAGTATCTACTGACGACCTTTGCAGAGGGTCCAGCAATGAAGAAGCACAAGACGGTACCTTACACTTCTTTTGTCACTGTCCAGCACTCTATCCTTTAAGAGAGAAACACCTAGGGAATCATTTTTTCGACGACCTAGAGGAGCTTTCTAGAACTTCGGCTAATAGCCTTCTGAACATCTTCAACGCCTCTAAATGGTTTGAATGCCAACAGAACATCTAATTGTTTTTACAATAAATTGGATACAACTTCCTAGGGAATCACAAAGGATCATCATAGATCTAAGTGTGACGGTAACAAGATCAACTGTCAGGGTCAGCGGCATTTTTCACTATGTGGTTTTTTAGAAAAAAAATGATGCTTCTTCAAAATCATAAAAAAAATGACAACCCAAATTGATCTGCTTTGATTTCATCATAATGATGATGATTTTCGTCTTCTATTAATAATTCCATTTGTAATATCTCACATGACAAAAGAATCGTAATCTAAAATCGAAAGCTATACCTCATTAGAACTTTGAAGACAACTCAATTTAAAATTCTGCTAATAAGTGTGTGAACTTTGATTTTTCTCATCGAATCTTCAATACAGCAAAAACTTCTTTTGACTTTTACTAATTGAATCTGGGTCGGATTATTGGTAATAGAGTGCCAAAAGATCAATGAGCTTTTGTTTAGGTTCACACACACACACATTCTCGAGACTCTTCCGGTGTCCCACTAAAATGATGATTTATAACCACATAGTTGTGTGCCTCCGCACGAATAATCAATAATCTCTTGTTTGGAGGCTAAATATTCCGAACACAAAGCTTATACCGTAGAAGGCATATAGCTATACACTTCTGTTCTGTGGTCGGAAACACGCACTTGGATTTATTTGCTCGAGAGCGCACTATTATAATATTCTGCCGGTGTGTTCCAGATCAATCGTATTTCTTTGAACTAATTCGAATCGCAAATATGGCCAACAGCAGCATGCAGCACACAAATACAATAGACCGATCGGACCGTGGATCGCGGACTGTGGTCTGCCCGGTCCAAATGCAGACAGACCAGGACTATTGAAAGCTATAGTAGTTTCGAATGCAAATCATCCCTTTTACTTTATTTATTTGCGAGCGCGATTTAAAATCTATGGGGGGAATATCTATCTATACATAAAGCATTTGAGCATCGTTTAGAAGCACACCACGCTGGCTGCTTCTGGGCGTTCGCTAATCGATTGTATGCACCTTGTTCTGGCACCTACCTGCGCAAAATACGACTGCTTGTTGTTAGATGATTTCAAACAAGCCTCCGCCTCTGCCATCCCCTAACTGAATGTCTATAAGCCATACTATTAGACAGGAAATTAATCAGATTGTCTTTCCGATCTAGAGGCGTGTGCTTATAGAAGGAAGTAAAAAAGGAACAGCGAACATTAATCGTTTGGGTTTTTTTTTGTACATGAACCCAAGAAAATAATAATAATTGTAATTTGCTGATTTCGATGTTGCTTTGCGGAAGTTAATCGACAAGTTTAAGCTATGATTTCCCATTGTGAACCTTTGGGCAGGTTGCATTGCAGTTGCAGTGTTGTATTTTCCATAGTTTAGTGGAGTGAAAAGGCCTAGCCTTGGATGACATGACGTATTTAGTTGAGAGAGTTAAAGGCAGCAATTGATGTTGACCAAGAACTAAGTAATCCTTGAAATTGGGCTAGAACTCAATGTAGTAATATGTAGCTTAAAAACCCTTCCTTTCATTTAAAAAGTTATATAAATTATGCTTAAGGCTTTCACCGAAAATCGATTTGGTTAAAATTAATGAAGTACTAAATTTAATGATTGTAAATTTCTCTAGAATCGTTAAAACCCTTTTTCGGCTATGTACATTTTATAAGGTGGGCCCGGACAGAACTTAACTGTCAATGTCCAGTGTTATCTCTTCATGATAACTGACTTTTTGTTGTCTGAAACTGAAGCGCGTGATGCGGGCCGTATTTTTTTTAAAGCTAGACGGGGCTATGATGGCCCACGCAGCGTGTGAAGCAAGGCTTTATTGAAAAATCATTCTGGTGAGCAGCTAATTTCGAGTCTCGGACCTGTCAACTGGCCGCCTAGATCGTGTGATATCACACCTTTGGATTTTTTTTTCTTGGGCGTTATGTGAAGTCTTCTAAGTTGCTTTTGTATTTTGTATAAACACAGGCTTTCACGGTTTTGGACAAGAGCAAGCTAAAAAGACATTTTTTCGATTTTTTTTTCGGTACTGAAAACAAATCCGTCATCAAATTTCCACCATCAGCTCGGGTTATCGGGATGTTAAAAAATGTTTTTTTGGCAAGTAATGAGTGATTTTGATCAGACTTGTCATAACGGTGATAGGGAAGCCAGAAAAGTCGGTCCCACAATTCTATCTTTGTCTGTTCGTCTCCAGCTTACCAGGCTAGATCGATCACATGATTTGATTTTTTTTAGAACCAAAAACAACGGCACATGAAATACAATTTATTTGTTTTTAGCAATTTATAATTCAATAAATAATTTGTAGAAAAGTTTACTTTTTGGTGGGAAACCATTTTAAAAAAAATGGTTATTAATGGTACCTGAAAAAAGCCATTTCTTTAATTATCTATTTCCGATTTCCTTGAAAACGTCGAGACTGATTTTTACCATTTTTTTTAATGCAAAGGTTTTTATAGCAGATATTGTGGTCTAAAATTTAAAAAAAATATATTTTTTGGATAAAAAGAAATGTTTTTTTTTGAAAACAAAATGTTTGGAAAACGACCCAGTCAATTTTTGTTTAAACTCGGAAGTTACTTAACGGTTTTTAAACACGTTTTAGAATGTTTAAAAAAATATTTTAATTTTATTAAAAAATACGGTAGGTACCTTCATTCCATACAAATTTTGAAAACCTATTGAAGAAAGTCTCATTTTTATAGAAAACGTTTCTTACGATTAAAAACATTGCGAATCAAAATTTACTAAAAAATATTTTTTTGACATCTAAATGATAATTTAAAATATTTTTTGGAAAAAGCTGATATTTCAAAATTGTGTTGAAAGTTTTTTTTTTTTAATTTAAGTTTTGTCTGCATATTTATATAAAAAATTGCCTTCCAAATTTTTCCTTTCAAATGTCTTCAAAATTGTATATATGTATATACATTATACATATGTATGTACTTACATAGGTACAGTAGGGGTGTCGATTTTTTTTGATTTTGTATTCAAAATGGGTATGGTGGATATTTTCAAGGGTTTAGAACGCAGCAATTTTGTTCTGGGTAATTTGTCAAAATTGAATTTTGAGACCCCGCTGCCGTTTCTAGGTAAAAAAACACAATTCGAAAAAGTGGTCAGAAAAATGGGAGCGAGTCAAAATTCTCGTTTCGAAATTCTGCTTTTAAATATTCTGTATTTTGCACTAAAATTCTGCTTTTGATTGCTGCACATATTTTTCTTCAACGTGTGGTTAATCGGTATGTTGACTTTACTGCTGTATAACCGTAGATAAATCACTATACAATTTCTTTACTACTCTCCGTAAACAATTTGTCTTTTATGTGATTTTCACATGACAACTAACCATCCACGGAAAACTTATATTTTCCATTATTTTATACTTTAACGGGTTAATGAAGCTGTAACTGTATGTACTAAAGTTTTGTAAAGCCTATAGTTTACAGTTTGATTGAGGTGTAGCACAAAATTGTTTTAATTGTTGGTTTACAGTTTCATACAAAAAAAAAAAAAACAGAATTGTAAAACCCACTTTAAACACCTTCCGTATCGTTGGTCGTTTGATCAAATCTCGAGTTAATTTTTTTTATTTATGTAAAATTTGTCACATAGTGCCAATAATATCCCAAGTAAAAACAAATAGTTAAAAGTGTAAAAATAAAATTATTTGTATGGGAAAAGTATCCAGGTAATTAAAGTAAGGAGTCAGAATTGAATTGGATTTCGAAAAAATATTAAATAATTTGGAAATTCTAAACGAAAAATTCCTTATTCAAAAATAATAAACACTTTAGATAGGTTTGTGTTGTTGTAAGCCCTTGTGAAACAAAAGCAACTCAAGATAATTGAATTTTTATTAAGGTAGCTAAACTAGATTGCGTAGCGGATAGGTACTTGAAAGCAAGGAAAGGATCTTGGTTTGATGTCAGAAATCTGAATCAACTGAATCATTTTAGGCAAACAACAATTCGCAATTTATTTGTCAATTTTCTTGCGAGGCAATATCCTTCTCATGCATGTGCATCAGCCATTTGAAAATATAACTTCCTTTTCTATTGACAAATGCCAGGAGGGGGCCAACGAAGAATAATGAAAAGAACCTGTAAAGAAAATAGCGATATTTTGAAAACAATATCGAAGATAAGAATATTTTCATAATTCGGCCACGTCCAGAGCCAGGGGGGGCCAAGTTATAGACTCCGACAACAAAACGGGAAGTATTTTATAAAATTCATCATAATAAATAGAAAAATATGTTAGTGGTATGGTATTGCCCAGAGCCAGGGGGCAAGTGCCCCCCTTGCTCCCCTCCCCTCCGGACGCCTGTGCCGGCAATTGTTTTGCGTGCGAGAAAATAGTGTGGTGAGTAAATTTTTGTTTGTAGTTATGGTTGGTTTACATTTAAAGCATAGTTTACAGTTCCCATGCGAATTAAATATCAAAATTTTCAAAACGATTTTCCATATATTCTGTGCACCAAATTGAATAATATTCAAGGCAAAAAACGTTTGCCTTTGCCTAAGCCACCCATTGAGTCACTAATTTACCCTTAATTAATAAACTATAGGCCTAAAATGGAAAATAATTATTTTTCGATGCAAAAACTATTTGCATGCTAATAAAGCCTTGAGATGAAAATTTTTTTTTTTTGGAAGTGTAAACCGACCATCCAAAAAAAAAAAATATTTTATTCACCACACTTTTTTCGCATGCAAAACAATTGCCGGTCCATTGCTTTGCATGACATTCCATGACGGCAATGTTTTTTTTTGCATGAAACTGTAAACTAATCATGCAAAAATTAATTTATTATTTTTATTATTTATTAATTTTGACATGCGAGAATATTTGCGTAGGTTTTTTTTTTTTGCACACGGGAACTGTAAACTAGGCTTAAAATAAAAATATTTTTACCTCACAACAGTTTTTGCATGCAAATGGTTTTTGCATCCATAGTGATTGTTTTCCATTTTTAGGTCTATAGCTTAGTAATTAAGGGTAAGTTAATGACTCAGTGAAAACATTTCCAATTTCAATTCCGCTTAACTGCACTCCGTTTAACTGAGAACCTCGCTTATCTGAAACGAGAAATTTATAACTGAGCCTTTTTGAGCATTTTTCACACAAACTACTTCGCATAACTGAACTCCGGTTACATGAAAACTTCGCATAATTGAAACAAATATTTTCGTCTCAAATGCTAATTTTGCACTTATTCAACTTCGCATTAGTGAAATTACCATTGAACGCTGCCACTAAATCTTGAATCGAGCACACCCCTCGAATTTGGAATGTCAAAAACTCATTTCTTGTCAATCCGTCCCTGGAGGGTACGTAACCTTAAAAAATATTGACCAATGTTGTGGAAAATAACCCAAAATAAATGTAATATATTTTTTGTTGGATGAAATTTATTATATTTTGACGGAATTCCGCTTATTTGAAACAAGTTTCAGTTATCCGAAGTTCGGTTAATTGAAAACTCCGCTTAACTGATAAAAATATTCTGCAATTATCGTGTTCCAGTTAAGCGGAGTCGACTGTATTTTACAAAATTATGAACAGAATAGGTAGAGAATTGTTTTTTTTTTTATATAATTAACGCGCACTCAAGGGATTATGAATACCCTTAATATGTTAAACACAGTGCGAGTGTTAGGAAAGTAGGATAGGGTTTAAAAGAAGATACCGATGCACATTGGTTTTGAATTTCTGAATATCACAATAGGAAGGAAAAATAAAGTAGGATAAAGCATTCCACATTCGTGTTGTGTGGCTGAAAAAAGAATCTCTGTACTTGACGGTACGCCAGAAATTGGGCTCAAGGGTGAACTGATGTGCATTCCTAGAAGATGTGCATTCCAATAGAAAGCAGAATTTTAAGTTTGCGTGGATATGTGGTCAAAAATACTTATAAATACTTGCAAATGTCCCAGAACAAAAATTACTTCTTTCTAAACCCTTTACAAGATCCACTATACCCATTTTGAATACAAACAAAATTCCGACAACCCATAAAGTATACAAATTTATTTTTTTATTAAAACAACTCCAACGATTTTAAACTTTTGTTTACATAAATTCGTATTAGTTCATGAATTCAGATGATGTATTTTCAATCAATCTTAATATGAGAACTTGTCTTAAACTAACATAAGTTCGAGAGAATCTTAATTTAGCAATTCATTATTGAAACAAACCGAAACAATCTTATACATGCAAATACACAAACAAACTGTGTATTTGGCTGGTAACCGGAAGCTCCTAGAAAACTCAAGTCAAGTAAGTAAAATAAATTTTTCCAATAAAATAAAATTGTATAAATACATTTCAGAGTGACAGGGAAACCAGCTTTATTAAAAACCAAAAAAGAACAAAATAAAATGAAAAACGAATAAAATAACAGATAAATAAAACCCTACAAATGTAAGTCATTTACTCTTCTGTTTATTTAAACTAAATGGCGCCAAATTTTAAACAGCATTTTGTTAAGGGCTTAGCATGATGCTAGTTAACAATCTTCTAAAGATTTAGTAATTTGCTAGCTCCTCCAAATTTTTAAACCTTTTATTCGTTTTACTTACCAGGTAGTATCATACTTAATTCCATTTCGATAAAAACCTTTGCAGGGTTTTAATTTCATGAACATAATTTATAGGTTTTGTGCGTCTTGAATCAATGTTTATTAGATAAAAAATGCAATATTTTTTGTGAATAATTATTTTATGTTAATAATATCGTATTAACTTTATTGTTCACATAAATTAAATAGAAAAAAGTTAGGTATCCCCAGGATTCGAACCCTGAACCCTTCAGGTGGATCCTGACGCAGTGATCGCAGAAAATTCCAATCCACACAAAATGTTGCTACGAAACTTTTTTTTAAAGATATTTTTTACGAAAACCATTCGAAGTCGATATCCAAAACGATATCGTCAGCCTTACATGATGATGGCCCAGGGAAAATTGTCGCGTGCTCGTAGCGATAAATAATTTTGTTATCTTCGTGCATTAAAAGTGTATTGGTCCATTAGAATTCTTCCATTTAATTTATAAAAAAAACCTACATTGCTCAATTCAACTCTGAAAAACAATTATTGAATTAAAGTTTATTAGAAGAAAATGACAGATATCATCGATTTAGCACGATACAAAAAATTAAAATAGCCATTTGGTGATTTCAACTTTAGTAAAATGTTAAGAGATAGCACGATGCTAAAGCTCTAAAAAAAGTTTGTATGAGGCACATAACTTAACTAGCTTCATTATTTTTGAAAGACCAGGAATTAATCAAACTATAAGTATTTTGAAAAAAAAAACACCTCCTATACCTACTCTTTCAAAGAAAGACAACTTTGATCAATTATTTATTTCACTCCATCATTTTTTGTTGATGAGAATGTATTTTTAAAAGTGGGTGTATCAGTTGAGGAATTCCAGTTTGCTGAATTGTAAACCTGTAAATACATATCGCATTTCCATACTATTAACCTTGCTTTTACGATAAATTCTTACGGCATTTCCATGTGCATTGTTACTGTTACCTGTCATCATCAATAGCTGAAAAAGTGTTACACATTTTTATTCTAAATTTTAAGATGCAAATATGTAACACAAACTTCAAAGCTTTAACAAAACTAAACTGACAAGCATTCTTCACATCTTTAATAGGCGATACGCCAGAACAATCTCAACATCACATGGACAGATTTATACTTCTAAGAAAAGATCAAGCCAAACGCGCTGATTGAATTTCAAATACCGTAAACGATTGTCGCTTAACAAGCCGCAACTATATAACAAATAATAAAACTTAATGACTATTGAAACGCCTTGTTGGTTTTTCCTAAGTCGTGGCAATTCTCCGTTGCACCGATTTCGGCTTACTCTCTTTGAGGTGCACTTAGGCATTCATTTAGTGTCACATTGAGTCTAACTTTAGCACACAAAAATCAACCAAAGAAACCAATTCATTGGGTATGTATGACAGCAACGCCAAAATAACGCTTTTCCAGGTTCAAATTAGAAATAAAAAAAGAACTCATTCAAGATCCATGACCTGTCAAGATAGGGATTCAATATCGTACTTTCCTACTCCTCCCATAAGAGAGTGAGAAACTCCAACCGAAACCATTCCAAACAATGAAATGATACCCGTTTTGTGTCGCGTGCAACAATTTTTACAAAAAGTCAACTTGAGGGCATTTCGAGATCTGCATACAAAAATATATGCCCATCTATGGGCCCTCGCTCGCTCCAATTGCCATTGAAATTCTCCATAGGAAGTTGGTGGGTTCTCCAGTTGACCGCACATATACGCGATGACGGTTTTATGCATATTTTTTTGATCTTACGTGTTTGACTGTATGCGATGTCCAGTGGGAAATTAAAAAACCAAAATCTACATAAAAAATTTGATAAGAGATGATAATGATATTCAACGGGACAATGAACACAATGGAGGATAGTTTTAATTTGAATTTTATCAAGTTGGATGGGATGTCTGTCATCTAGCATTTGGGTTGCTGGTTTTAGTTGGAGTTGTCAGCATCTAAGTTATATATCTTAGTTACACCGTGAGAAGCTCTACGAAATCATCAGAAATCTTAGATATGACAATTGTTGCGTGTTTTTCTGTGTGTGTAATTAGCCGTGTAAGTTTATGCTTAATAAAGACATTTGGAAAACCCGTTAATAAGCTTTAAATACCGAGGGGAAAACTTAATGTTTTAATAGTCGAGGGTAAATTAGGTAATTTATATCCTTAGCGAATGTTTGTTTGGAAAAATGTCAACATATTAAAAATATAAACAGTAAAAAGTGAAAAGCGGCTAGCTCCACTTTTTTTTATCATTTATATATATTTTGAGAGAAAATGTCTTAAAACGCGAAATTCAATATTTTAATATGTTATTTTTGAAGAAAAGTTGTGGAGCCTTTTTTGAGAAAAATACGATTAGATAAAATTGCTTGAAAATTGTATGGCAGGTACCATTTAAATTTGACCTTTCAAATTCTCAACTCGATAAAAAGTCAGCTGTCTTGAAAAAAAAGTCGAGAAAAGAAAACTCTTAGTATGTGTACATACAAAAAAGTCGATATAAATCGATATTAAACATCATTCCCTAAACAGTGAACTGATCAAAATATCTACCGTTTTTGAAACGTCAAACTAAAGGCAATTTAATCGTCAAATGATCGTCGTTTTTTGACGCAGATAAGGCTTTTGTTTTTACTGCACAGCTACACCGCAGATGAGACAAGAGACTTTTGCAGTTTGCGTTTAAGAACATTCTGTACATGCATTTTTGTCACAGATGACGTTTTGGAAATCAATTTTTTTAAAAAATAGACTTTTGAAATGTCGATTTATAAAATGACGATCAAAGTCTAAATGTTGGTGAAATTCTGTCTACTTTTTGATCAGTTAGTCTTTGAACCATTAGACATTTTTGCTGTCGAGATTATTAGAATAATCGTACCCAGTATCGATTTCAATTTTGTCGATATATTCGCATTAATAATTTCTGAATTATTTTTACGTAAGTTTGCCTAATGTTGGTTTTCACGACATGGTTGCGCATTTCACGAAGCTTGGCGTGCCATTCACGGCAAGGCACTTTTGGCATTTGGCCTTTTGCCCCACCACTAGACACGGCCCTGGCTGTAGCTCAACAGACAGAAAGAATTCTTAAGCTTAAATTAGACGGTCAACGTAAATGGTCAACGCATTGACTCCTTGACGTCATCAGACACACTGTCAATACACTGTCAACGCATGAAACATTGACGTTCACACGAATAACGTCACTCGTCAATGTTGTCCCAAAATGCGTTGACGTGTTATCTGTGTCAACGCAATTGGTGCCCTCTGGTGTCAACGTATTGTTACGTGAAACGTTGACGATTACACTTTTTGGCCATATCCAAATATATGAACGTTGACGCGGAGTTGACAAGAGCTAAATTGAATCATTTGTACGTTGACGATCACACGACATTACTGCGGTGTTATCAAACAATACAATGGGATTAACTAAAAAACCTCTTAAAAATCAGACATTTTTGAAGTTTTTTTGCTTCAGAAAAAAGGTGATTTTAGAGCAGTTGGGTGACATTTAAATCGGAATACACTTTTGTCGTCGAAATAAAGTTTATCCCCCATATGTCAAGTCATCAACTGTCAAGTTCCGTTGAAGGATGCCTACGATGTCGATGGATTAAAAGACAGCTAAAGAATTTTTTTAAGTTTTCTTACTGCTCAGGAAAAAGTGATTTGAGGGGATTGGTTGGCATTTGCATCGAAATATACTTTTGCTGCCAAAATAAAGTTTGTCTTCCATCTGTCAAACTATCAACTGTCAAATTCTATTGAAGGATGGCTACGATGTCGATGGATAAAAAACATCTAAGAAATCAGGAATTTTATAAATTTTTGTACTGCTCCGGAAAAAAAGTGATTTTAGGGCAATATACTTTTGCTTTGCCGTCAAAGTATAGTTCGTCCTCCTCATTTGTCAAGCCATCAACTGTCAATGTTTAAAAATACTCAAAAAATGCAAAATTTTTGAGATTGAGATGAACGTCAAAACGCAGAGTACGTTGACATAGCAACAAAAAGCCGCTGTGTCAATTTAAAGATACAGCCAACGCGTTGTTGAGTAGTCTGTCGTAGTGTGATTACACGGCAAACGAAAATAGTCAACGCATTGACCATTAAATTCGTATCAACGAGAGTGCCAACGCAGCCGTCAACGCACGGACAGGTATTCTGCGTTGACGATCACACGACAAGACAAATTTGGGACAGAATTTTACGTCATTTTGACGTCAGAGAGTCAACGCGTTGACCATTTGCGTTGACCGTCTAATCATAGCTTAAGACTCACTTTTTTGGTATTCCCTTTCATCGCAGAAGTTTGATCCAAAAACCAAACAACTTCTTGAGCCTTCTCCCTGATGCTAAAAGAACAAACTGAAAAACTTTGAACTACTACTCCCATTCCGAAACTGGAACGTTGATGAAAATTGGAATGAAATTGAAAATGTTTGAATTTTTATCTTACTTTTAAAGAGTTAATGTCTGTAAATGGTTGTATTTTTTGACTAGAATAGGTACGACATTACCTCTCAAAAAAGACCCTCAGACCATGGATATTTGAATGGTCTTTTTTGATTCTTGGTTCCGATGATTAATCAAATATTTTCACCAACTTTCATCAACGTACCAGTTTTGGGAGGGGTTTCATGGTAGTAGTTCAAAATTTTTCTAATTCATTGAAAGAAACACCCTTCCACTAAAAATATTTTTGTAGACTCCTTTGATTCTTGTTGTTTATGACAAATGAAATATTTGGACCAAGTTTCGTATCAATGCTGTTGAAATTTGGTAATATTTTACGTGTTTCACTAATAATTCGGTCATCATCTATGAAGAAGACTATAACTTTTTTGAAGGTAGTTGTATCGAGTTCATTCTGATTAAGCAAGATTGGGCATTAAAAAATACCCCTAAAACATGTGTCAGATGCTTAGGTATATTATTCCAAGATAAATATATGTATTTATATATGTATGTATTTCATCATAAAAGCCCAATTGTTATTTCCGAAATTATGATCTATTTGAAGCTTAAACATTTTCTGATCTAAAAACATTTTTTTGGTGATCGCTTTAAGAACTGATCAAGTACTTTAAAATACCAGAACTTAAAAGTTCTGGTCAAATTTGAATACTGGTGAACTATTTAGAAGTATTAAATATAAATAAATAAATTAATTGGGTGGTGCAACAGCCCGTGGAGAACCAGGGCCTAGTGACTAACAACTCTCAACCATTCCTGTGTGCGTGTTGTTGGCAGGAATGGAGGGGACCTATACAGATTTTTGCCGAGTCCGAACTGCTAAATGAGCAGCACTTATTCATGACAAGTATACTCTTGGAGGATTTGTCAGTTCCTCGCAAGAGGCAGTACCTTGGATAAAACATTTCTGTTTTAAGGTGGCACGGCTGGGAATCGAACCCACACCTTCGGCATGACAGTCCTACGCACTAACCATCAAGCCACGAGGTACTTTGGAAGTATTGCTACCTACTTGCGACATGAAAAGTACTGGTACTTGGTCTTTTTTCAAGTAAGTACCAGTACTATGTACTGAAGTACATGTTCAAAAACAGGAACTGGTACTGATACTGAAGTTTCCACATGAAATTTGGTTGAAATTATGGTCGAGCCGATACCGAAAAAAAAAACATTATATGACAGGTATCGTTAATTTTAGTTTTTGAATATTGTTTTTACAAAAAAACAGACCGTGTCTACTGTAATTCATAGAAAAACTTGCTTTTCCTTAACTTGTAATCTGCTTCCGTTATTTTTGAAAGCAAGCAAAATAGTTTTTCTCTAGAAAAAAAAACTAAAGATCAAAATTTGAAGGAAATCGCTTTAGTGACTTAGGCTGAAGGTCGAGACGAAATTGTGTAACTCATTTTTTTTCGGGTTCTTGATCATTGAAGTCCCGAATTTTCGTTTGCATGAATCCAAAACTTATAAGCACTTGTATTAGTCTGTAAGAGTTCCCACTTATTGATGAATAAACAAACAACAACAAAACAACTGTATATCGCCAATAAAGAGGAAGCCGGTGTAAGTGTTGTGCTTCAGCTAACAATTTTGAAAACGACATTAGTTACTAGAGACTCAAAAAATTGGACTCAAGAATGTGAGCACTTTTTATGGTGGGATATTCACAAACAAACAATTCCATCTAATAAGGCAGCAATTATGGTCTAAGAGTGTCAAATAGTTTTAGAAATTGGTCACTCATACAAAATAGGTTGAACTGATGGATGAAACTGCGATAAGTTAGTTGGGCACAAATTAAAAGAAAGCAATAATTTTAAAGATACAGCTTCTCAAAGATATACATATTTAAAAGGGACTTTTGAATCTTGTGTCCGTTATTTAGAATGTAAAACTGTCTAGATATGATCTAAACAAAATCTAATCTAAATCTAAAAATCATTTCTTCACATTATTATTCAATCAAGTTGTTTTAATTTGAAGTTTTTAAAATTTTATTCAAAAATTTGGAAAAAATACGAATTCCAAATAATTTCTCAAAAGCAATTCCCTAGACAAACTTGTTTTGATAATAAAATGAGTTTTTGGGTTCGAAATAAGCTACTTGGAACTCGGAAAATTTAATTCATTTTAATACTAAACATTTTAAAAAGCTATTTAAATACTATTTTTTTTCCTCAACATTTTTAAAATTGTTTGTTTTGAAATCATAATTATGGAATAGTAAACATTTTAAAACTATATTAATTTCAATTATGGAAATATTTTACCTGATTTACTCGAATACTTACAGTCTTGTCATAACGTACCTCAAAGTTAAAAGAATAATTTGATCCCAAAAAAAAAAATTATATTTACACAAACATAAAAATGACACTTTAAAAATCCATTAAATTTATGTTTTAGCTTTGCTCAAACTGACACCAAGTGAGATTTTGATTCATTTTTCCAAGAACTTATTTAGCTTGGTAGTATTTTGCCTTAATATCACATCATTTATTCTACGGTCGTATGCAGTGAACTACCAATGACAAATTCAACAAAAAAAAAAACTTAAACTCATGTTGAGGTGGAGTGGACAAATTTAAGAGTAAATGTCAGAACGAGATTTAGTTTACAACATTTCAGATTCAAATTGAAAGAAAAATGTAAACGAAATCCGCTTTTTGACACACTTTTTGGAGCTGAGCATTTATAATATCAATTAAGTGTCATGTCATGTCGTGTGTTCGCATGGTAATTTGTCATTGATTTGGTGTGTTCTGGCATCGAGAAATAAAAATAAATTTTATTCAACATGACATGTGGGAATAAAGTGAGTGTGTGAAATGGTCTGAAAGTGGCGTTGGATGAAGAATGGCAATCAGTTTTTTTTTTTTTTGTATAATTTATGCTGAATATGGCATGCAAAAAAAAAACATAAACTTCATGAGTGTTAAATTTGGCTAAGAATGTTTGAATCGTGTTAAAGAGAAAAAAAAGTATAAAACGCAAATTTTGCAAAATATGTTGAAACATACTGAAGAACGCAGCAACTTAAATAAACTTAGTATTGCTTTAATAAAAGACATACAGCGTTAACATTAAAGCCATTGCAGGAAGTAAGGTGGCAACACGCCACACAGTGGTAAAAATGGCCAACTTAGCTGGACATTTGGACAAAAATTCATGTAAACTGATCGACAAATATACTTTATAAAGTTTTTTAATTTTTAGAGGTATAGAACTTTGAAATGGAATAAAACAAAGAAGATTTTTTAAATTGACTTGAAATTTACTTTATTCGAAACAGGCGCGGATACGGGGGGGGGGGGGGAATGGGTGCCAGGAATGAAGTTCGGAAGTTTTATCAAAAAGTAAAAGCAACCTCTCAGAGTTACAAGGCCCGAACCGAAGCTTACAAGGATGATCAGGGAACATCGAAAAGAAAAATCATTACTGCAAATTGTATAACGACGCCGACGTAGGCCAACAATTCCGTCCACCCGATCTCGACGAAGTAAGGATAGCTATATCTAAACTTAAGCCCAATAAAGCTGCTGGAGCTAATGGCCTTGCGGCTAAGCTATTCATAGCGGCTGGCGAGGGAAAGCATGCCCAATGAATGGAACCTCAGCATTCTTTGCCCGATCGTCAAGTAAGGCGATCCTCTGGACTGCACCAACTACAGAAGCATAAGTCTTCTTAATATCGCCAACAAGATCTTCTCTGCCTGAACGCCTGAAGCCAATCATTAACAACCTGATAGGTCCATATCAGTGTGGCTTTAGGCCAGGGAAGTCCACCATCGCCCAAATATTCGCACTACGGCAGACCTTGGAGAAAACCCAAGAGTTTCAAATCGGTACCCTCTAATCATCAATTTCAAGGCCGAGTATGACGAGTTATATAAAGCAATGTCTAGTTTTGGCATCCCTGCCAAACTCGTCCGGTTGTGCAAGATGACAATGGAGAATGCACGCTGCTCCATCAAGGTCGGCAAAGACCTCACCGACACCTAGAGAGGCGACGCGCTGTCATGCGACTTCTTCAACATCGTTCTTAAAAGAATAGTGCAAAACTCTCACGTCAACACTAGAGGCACAATCTTTCAAAAGTCCGTCCAATTACTTGCTTACGCTGACGACATTGACATAATCGGACGAACAAAGCGTGATGTCAGTGGTGCTCTTGTGAGTATTGAGAAGGAAGCCAAGAAGATGGGTCTAACGAAACGGTGAATGAAAGCAAAACGAAATATATGCTGTCAACAAGAAAGGACACCCAACACCGACGTCTCGGACAGAACGTCACTATAGAAAGCTATAATTTTGAGGTGGTCAGAGACTTTGTCTACCTAGAGTCCGCTATAAACTCAGCGAACGATACCAGCGCTGAGATCAAACGAAGAATTACTCTTGCCAATCGCTGTTTCTTTTGGCTAAGAAGGCGATTGAAAAGCAAAGCCCTCTCTCGAGAAACTAAACTGTCCCTGTATAAGACGCTTATCATCCCGGTCCTGATATATGGTGCAGAGGCATGGACACTGCAAACGGTGGATGAGAATGCGTTAGGCTGTTTTGAGAGGAAAATTCTCCGGGTGATTTTTGGTCCCGTCTGAATAGATGGGGAATGGAGGAGATGATACAACCACGAACTGTATGGGCTGTACAGCGACATCGACCTAGCCACAAAAGTGAAAAGCCAGCGACTAAGATGGCTGGGTCACCTAGAGCGAATGGACACCAATGCTCCGGCCCGGAAAGTCTTTGAATCCAACCCCGTGGGACAACGCAGTAGAGGTGGACAGCGTAAAAGGTGGCGCACGCAAGTGGAAGAGGACCTCAACCAACTTGGCGTGCGAAACTGGAGACAGCTAGCTAGAAACCGAGCCGGCTGGAAGAAGCTTGTTGGTTGAGGCCCTGGTCCACCCCGGACTGTAGCGCCACCTTAAGTAAGTAAGTAAGTAACAGTAGACTCACGATGCACAGGCTGACAGAAGATGTAACAAAGCCCACTATATTAGAAAAGTCCATCATCGAGGTTTGAAAAATGATTTTTATTAAACCTCTAACGCTCTAACATAGTTGTGAGTCGACTTACGAAACCAATGCTTTCCCTCTATAAAGCAATTACAAATTTGTGAAATCCTTGTGCCAGCGTTTTCCACTTTTTAAACGAACAAACTCTCGTTGGATAGAAAAGAAAAGTTTGCAGACGAAAAGTGTTCAGTTTAAAGTTTTTAAGAAATCTTCTGCGATCAAAATCTTTGCAGTTAATGCTCAAAAAGATAAAGAGGGCAGGAAAGTCTCCAGTTCTACTTTATTTTAGGTCAGATCATAAAACATATGAACTTGATAAGGCAAATACCAACTATTTCCATCGACTTGAATTGTTCTTGATATCAAATCATTTAGATTTTATTCCATAACTGTGGGCTTCACTGTGTTTTAGATACATATCTGGAAATCTAAATGCGGATGACGAGTACGCATCATGAATTCCGTCCGTATCTATATAGACGTGTATGTTCTGTAGGTGCTGAATGGAAACGAATACAAAATCTAAAAGTTTAATTCACTCTAATTCACTGACCATATCGCAACAGATTTTCAGCTGAACCAAAGAAGACCATTCGAAGAGTCAGTACCATCAGCTTTTACAAAAGAAGAGATTCATGATGATTTCGATGGTAATTCCAAAACGCACATATACCAGCACTCGTATATAGTATGTTTATTTGTCTGCTATTCCTAGGCTCTATTACTGGGATGTATGTAGTTCCTGTTGTTGACGTCTTCATTCTACCATTTCTTTCAAATTGTACAGATACGTGCGAACGCGTTCAAGATCACCTCCTTCTTTTCGTGTGCATGTTATTGATGTTGTTGTTGTTGGGCAAGATTCGGTGAATCGTATCATCGCACCTTAATTATATGTGTATGTGCCTCCAAAATGTCTATGAACTTGCGCGCAATGCCATGGACGACGACGGACGGACGGACGGAAAGACCGACGAATGATAGAGTTAGATGGATAGATAGTTGGGTTTGTTGGGTTGGTATAGAAATTACAACCGCTATTTGAAATTGTAATTCAATTGTTTTATCCCGCCCGGCTTCAAGCACAGCTGTTGTTAAGTGCCAGAGCTTCGCAACCATCCAAGAAAGACCGCATGAAGAAGATTCTATTGCTGAATTCAAAATCTTTCTAGGCCGTATATCGTCTAATAAAATGTGTAGGTATCTGTCTGTATATATCTACTCATGACTTACCAAAGACTATCATTGAATTCTAAGAAACGCACTTGACTTTGAGATTTATTTGATCGCATTATTCAGAATTTAATCTCTTAAAGTGCAGCAGCAATAAATAGTTTGTTTCTTATTTTCTTAGCAGAGTCTTTAATTAGAGCCATATGAAGTGTTTAAGTTTTTCTTTTTTTCCTTTTTCTTTTCAAACCATGAATTGCATCGGATAGGTCTATGATGGTCTAAATAGCATTTCATGTGAAGCTATTTAAACTGAATGATCCTAAAGAAAGTTGCAACAATTAACTGCAATGTGACTATTAAACTTATGTTTTGTTGGAACGCGAGATTAAACACTCGTGTACCTCTTTTCGAGATGCATCTTTTGTTAGAGTTTTAAGAGAATAAATCTTTCGAGGCGTTGGGATAACAAACAATAAAGATAATCGTTACTGCCTTAGACGAAAATTTTAGAATAAAATTACAAACTTTGCTTACAGGCTAATGAATTTACCTTTTAATAAGGAACAATTGTTTTTATGAGGTATTAAATATGTTTTTTGAGCCATAATCATTTTTAAGACCGAAAATACTACTAAATTCACATTTGTGGTTCTGAGAGAATGGTCACACCGGCCCCTTTTCAATATGTTTTTGTATAACTCAGAAACTTAGCCGAACTTGAAAATTTAACACTCTATTTTTTTTTATTCAGAATTAAATAATTTCTTGTTGATATTAATGATTTAAAATAAAATTATTAGCAATTTTAACAGGCTAAACCAAAAAAAAAAACAAAGATTTCCAAATTATTAAAATAAATTTGCGCATAACTTTCTTTGGAGCAAGGATAGGCTCAAGACCGAGAGTCCGAGGGCCGACCATAAGATAACCTATCTCATCGCAGCCAAATAAAAATAGAATGCCGTCCGATAGTCCAAACATTAAGAAAATAAAATGCACGACTGGATCGCACGTACTTGCTCTTATGTTCAAGTTGTGTGGGGCTTAAGAACTTTAAAAAATATTTAAGTAATTATAGAAAAAGTATAAAAAGCATATTTAAATCGTTCTTTTAATTGTATAAACAGTCTGATAAATAACTTAGAGCTCAAAAAAAAGTATGCCATTTGATTACTTGAAAAAATATGAATATATGCAAAAAAAAAAATAAAATCGTTGGAGCCGTTTTCTTAAAAATTAATTTTTTATATATAAAATTTTTGTAACATTTTTCAAAAAAAATGTTGGTATTGCAATTTTGAGTACATATTAATATACATTTAAAACTGAAATTTCAAAATAATTCATCAACCCGTTTTGGAAATATTGAATTTTCAAAAAAAAATTTTGAATCTTTTTTTAAAAATCCAAAATTTATTTTTTCAAAAATTTTGGTATGCAGTATTATTTATATTCTAACAAAGCTTTTGTGAAAAAATTTTTATTGAAATCGGATGAGTGGTTAATGAGAAAACCAAAAATAAAAAAAAACGTTATATGGCAGGTACCGTTAATAAATGTTTTTGGTGATTTTTTTTCTTACTAAAAGGTACACCATATCTACAATAATAGACAGATTTTTTTATATCAAAATCGTTGGAGCCGTTTTTGAGATAATTAAGCTTTTCCTTAAGGGTTGTATGGCAAGTACCGTTATTTTTTGAGCTAAAAAAAAAATTTCAATTTCCCCTCTGGAGAGTTACAAAAAAACCTTAAGTTCAAAATTTGAAGAAAATCGCTTCAGTGGTTAAGGCTGTAGGTTGAGGTACGGACAGACAGACAGACAGACAGACAGACAGAATTGTGCCACCCACTTTTTTCGTGTTCTCTATCATCGTAGTGTCATGTTTGATTGTTATCTCGAAATTTTTTTTTTGCACGAATCCAAAACTTGCCCTATAGTTACGGTGACCATATTTCTGGGAGCAAAACCCGGGACAAAAATTGAAAAATTTTAAAACGTGAAAAATAATTGAACTATTCAATAATTTGTATGTTATATCTAAGATAAAAATTAAAGAACAACATAATAGCAGAAAAACAAACGAAAAAGAAAGGAACCACAACATAAATTATAATGTCTTCACAACATAATTAAAAACTTAAAACAAAAAATAAAATTAACATTTTTATTTTCATTATTAAAATAAGGGCCAGTTTTTCAGTGCAGAGTTACCTCTGAGTTAAATAAGAGTTTGGTAGACCTGAAAATAAATCAACCCTGAGTTATTTCAGAAGCAGCAGTAGAGTTTGGCCCCTAAACCAACTTATCAAACTAGGCGAGTTAACTGAGAGTTATCTCTAAACCCAAAAATGCTATTCATATAATTTATGTAACGTTAAGAAGAGTAATTTCAAGCTAAATCTATATCTAAACGTAATAGATTTATCTTTTTCGTACTCTTTTTGACACAAGAGCATTGTAACAAAAATGAGTCGGAAAATATTTTATGAATAATGATTTACGCAACGTTGAATAGAGAATGTGCAAATACGGGACAAATAATCGACAAATATCTGAATACGGGACACTTGTACGTCCCGGGTTTCTTAAAAAATAAACCGGGACAAGCTATAGAAATACGGGACGATCCCGGGAAACCAGGGACGGATGGTCACCGTACCTATAGTAGTAGGTACCTACCGCAAGTAAAAAAACTCTATGCCCTAATGGTTCTCCACGAGGTAACAATCAAACATGACATTACGATGATAGAGAACACGAAAAAAGTGGGTGGCACAATTCTGTCTGTCTGTCTGTCCGTACCTCAACCTACAGCCTTTAGGCTGAAGCGATTTTCTTCAAATTTTGAACATAAGGTTTTTTTGTAACTCTCCAGAGGGGAAATTGAAATTTTTTTTAGCTCAAAAAATAACGGTACTTGTCATACAACCGTTAAGAAAAAGCTTATTTATCTCAAAAACGGCTCCAACGATTTTGATAAAAAAAAAATCAGTGTATTATTGTAGATTAGATATGATATACCTTTTAGTAAAAAAAAAAAATCACCAAAAAAATTTATTAACGGTACCTGTCATATAACGGTTTTTTTGATTTTTGGTTTTCTCATTAACCACTCATCCGATTTCAATAAAATTTTTTGCACAAAAGCTTTGTTAGAATATAAATAATACTGCATACCAACATTTTTGAAAAAATAAGTTTTGGATTTTTAAAAAAAGATTCAAAATTTTTTTTTGAAAATTCAATATTTCAAAAACGGGTTGATGAATTGTTTTGAAATTTCAGTTTTAAATGTGTATTAATATACAGTGGTGGTCCAGTATAACGAATGCCGATATAACAAATGATCGATATTACGAACACTTTTTGGAAGCCTATTAGGTATTCTATATACGAACAAATAACGAATTTCACAAAATTAAACAAAACATTTTTAAGAATAATTAATTTTTCTGTTACGGACACGAATCAAGAAACGAATTTTCTATTAACCGGCTCATGATTTGTATCCTTGCATCCTTAAAATACGAACTTTGTTTTGTTTTGCTCAATTTATCTTTTATCATTGCTTATTTTAAGTATTAAAATGCTAAAATGTTTACTTTTGTCATGGATCTCAGGATAAAATTGGGTTGTATTGGAAAATGCTACCAAATAAAGTGTTGAAAAATAAACAATTAGCTTCTTCTGTATAGAATTTGAAAAATGTTACAAAAATTTTATATATAAAAAATTAATTTTTAAGAAAACGGCTCCAACGATTTTATTTTTTTTTTTGCATATATTGATATTTTTTTAAGTAATCAAATGGCATACTTGTTTTTGCGCTCTAAGTTATTTATCAGGCTGTTTAAACAATTAAAAGAACGATTTAAATGCTTTTTTATACTTTTTCTATAATTACTTGAATATTTTTTAAAGTTCTTAAGTTCCACACAACTTGAACAAAAGAGCAAGTACGTGCGATCCAGTCGTGCATTTTATTTTTTTATAAAACCCAAATATGAGAAATTAGGGCGTGGCAATGGACGAGTTTTACTCAAATGATTTTATAAAGCTTCACCCTGCTATGATGGAAAACAAACTACAAAAATTTCAGCGAAATCAATTCATAAATTTGGTCTTCTTCTAATTTATCGTTATGAAGGATTTTTAAGCTGTCAAACACCAATATACAGGGTGTCCCGCACCTGAGTGGAAGTATCTTTGGTTGTGGTTCCTGGGTATATTCTAAGAAAAAAATTGTATGGAGGGAAAGTTGTGTCTCGCCTCCCTGAGGCAGAGGGGGCAGTTTCTGAAAAATTGACTTATAATGCCAAAAAAAACATTAAAAATCAACGAAAGCACATCTAATAATGTGCTATAGCTTTTTTTTAAAGGTCATACTGCATTCTTGCACTTGGTTTTTAAATCAAGTTGTTTAAGCAAATAGTTTTTTGAGAAATTAAATTTCAAAGTCAAATATTGTTTAAGAAAATTGTGATTTTTTTTTCTTAAGTCGATATTTTTCAAAATTTTACGTAATTAAGTGCTATTTTTGTGTTCAATTTTCATTTCCCTCATTATGTTTTAGTCCACTACTTACTTACTTGGTACTTTTACCAAAAAAGCCCGACAAAATGAATTTATTCATGAAGTATTCATGATTAATTTAACCCTTTTTTCGGGCTTTTTTTGGTAAAAGTACCTTTGGTTTTTTCTTAATTTCTCACAAACTAAGATATATTTTTACATTTGGTATTCGGAAATGGACTAAGAAATAATGAGGGCAATGAATATTGAACACAAATAGCACTTAATTACGTAAAATTTTGAAAATATCGACTTAAGAAAAAAAAATCACAATTTTTTTAAACAAATTCAATTTTGAAATTTAATTCCTCGAAAACTATTCATTTAAACAACTTGATTTGAAAACTTAATGTAAGAATGGAGTATTAGCTTAAAAAGAAATTAAAGCACATTATTAGATGTGTTTTCGTTGAATTTTAATGTTTTTTTTGGCATTTTAAGTCAATTTTTCATAAACTGCCCCTCTGCCTCAGGGAGGGGAGATACAACAATTCCCCCATAAAATTTTTTTCTTAGAATATATCCAGGAACCACAATCTAAGATAGTTCCACTCAGGTCCGGGACACCCTGTATAGTCAAATTATTCTATATTTTGAACTTTTTTAGATTGTCGAAATCCCTTGTTTATTTTTGAAATCAACGAATGGCCAATTTCATAAACAAACACTAAAGTCGCTTTTATCTAAGCTCTTTCTAATTTGTATAAGACATTTAAAAATTTTCAGTTTCACCAATGTAGAAAAGAGATAGATAGATAGATAGATCTTTATTGTAGCTAAATTCGTATAATCTTTTCATTAAAAACCTACCTTACTACTGAAAATAATTACAATTTGTATTCAATAATATCACAGATAATACAGTCATTTAGAAGGAAAAGCTACTAAAAACCTTCTTTAACTAGACATATTTTTTAATTTTCCATTGGAAGAGAGAAGTGCCGAAAACTCCTCTAAGATGTTGTTTACATGGCAAATGCTTCAATTTCAGATATATCACAGTAATAAATATAAGTATATAAATAAAGAAAATAATATATATAAATAATTTAACTACAAAACAAGGCAGTTAATAACATGAACATAAAAGATGATATAATTAATAAATAAATACACGAATAAACAAAATATAAGAAATAAATAAATAATTGAGTACATAAATAAAACAAAAAAAAAAATAAATAAATTAATACGACAGATACAAAAATAAATAAAAAAAATAAATAAATACAAATAAATAAATAAACAAATAAAACCAATAAAAAAAACAAATAAATAAATAAATTAATAAAATAATAAATAAATAAATAAATATATAAATAAATAAATAAATAAATAAATAAACAAGTAAATAAATTATTAAATAAATAATTAAATAAATAAATAATTAAATAAATAAATAGTGAAATAAATTCATTAATTAATTAACAAATAATTAAATGATCAAATAAGCATTAGCTATAAATAAAGTTGAGCGTACAACACCTTAAGTAGCCAGGTCTGAAATTAAACTATTATCCGAATTGTTGCACTATAAAATGTAGCGGTCAAACAGTTTCGATATTCTTATTGGAACCTTATCAATGTTGACTATTATGTGAAGTTCTTCTGTAGAAAAATGCCAGAGAAGATAAAGCATAATTTTTAAAATCTTATTTTGCATTATTTGTAATTTGTTTATATGGCTTTTAGCACATTTCCCCCAGACAGATGAGCCATAAAACATAATGCTTTGGAAAACGGACTTAAAAATTAGTAATTTTTTTTCTGTACTCATTTTAGACTTTCTATTTATAAACGGATAAAGTGTTTTTATAACAATATTTATTTTATCAAGTGTTTCCTGTATATGTATGTTAAATGTCAATGTTTTATCCAGGTGTACCCCAAGATATTTTGTACTTGATTTCCAGTCTGTTTGTGTATTTAATTGAAAGCTATTGCTAGGAAGTAAACAAGGCTTTCTTTTTCTGGCCAGCACCCAATGCAGAATTGCATTATTTTTTTATTTGCCTTTTTTTTTATGCCAAATATCTATCGAATGAACATGCTATAATATTTCCAACGATGTACGACACTTTGATGTTGAGTAGGAAGACAATGTCAAAATGCGGAGTTGCAGTATTGTTCTTTTCGGTGCTTTGCAGCCGAATATCTCGCCAACCCTATGGTTTAGAGCTTAACGGCCATATAATGAAATGATGTACTTACAGTAACCTTCATCGATGTATAACACATTCGTGTTGAGAAATGGACCAGCTCCCACACATTTTTGCTCATTTTCCTTTTTTTCTTAATTCTGGTACACAAAACTAATTATAGTTTTTGAAAGCTACTGTATAAAAAATTCAATTGAAATCAGTCATAAAATTTTGAAGAAAATCGAAAATTAAAAAAATGGTTCTTTGGAAGGTACCATTAATAACCATTTTTAGAAAAATGATTTCTATCCAAAGGTAGCCTTTACTAAAAGAATTTATTGACTTTTTTTTAAAGTTGTGGAGCCGTTTTTGCTAAAAAAATTGTATCGCGGTACCGTTATTTTTGGTTCTAAGAATGAAATGAAAAAAATGTGGGCAGAATCACCAATTATTACTATGTACCAAGTTCGATACAGCCGCTAAGGCTGTACCCGAATGGACAGACAGAATTGTGCCACCCACTTTTTTCGTGTTCTCTATTATCGTTATGTCATGTTGGATTGTTATCTCAAATTTTTTTTACACGAATCCAAAACTTTCCCTATAGTACCTATATCACAGGTAAAAAGTCAAGCCTGGCTGGTGGCATTAAAACTGGAACGCAGGCTCTTCGAAGCAGCGAAGATAACCTATCGTCACCGAAGCACAGAGAATAGTAGATCTAGATGTATTCAAGCTGCATTTGCATCAGGTGCTTAGTGGGTATCAGGTAGAGCAATGGGACGAGAAGCGAACCCAACTCCAGTCAATGAAGACCCATACCACCACCCAGTATAGAAGAGGTAGACTTAGCTATAAAAAAGGTCAATAACAACAAGGCCGCCAGATTTGATGGTTAATCAGCGGAGCTATTTAAGAAGGGAGGGGATGTGTTGAAAGAGTGCATGCATCAACTCATCAACCAAGTTTAGGTGGAGGGAATAATACCCGAGAACTGGGTCTATCAGCTCCATAATGTCCCATATACAAAAAGGCGATCCTATGTAAGAACTATCGAGCCATATCCGTAATAGACACCCGGCGCAAAACAAGATCCTTTCCAACGTACTGTGTGAGTGTCCAAAGACGTTCTACAACACTATAATCGAAAAGTAACTGTGTGGCTTCCAGCCAGGCAATAAACATAAACTAAATATTCTCTGTCAGGCAAATCCTGGAACAGAACAGACCAACGAATTTAAAGTCGTGACTCACCATCTATTCATCGAATTCAAAGCCGCATCTATATGGCTATGGATGGATGAACTTGGGATCCCGGGAAAACTGATCCAGTTGTGTCGTGTGATATTGAAAAATACGCGAAGCAATATTCATGTGAACCAGGGAAAAGTTCTTCCGAACTTAACCAAACATGCACAAGGTTTCGGCAAGGTGATGAGCTATCCTGTAATTTCTTCATTCTCGTTCTGGAGCAAATAGTTTACTGGGCAGATGTAAACACTCAGGGCACAATTTTCAATAGATTTGTTCAACTTCTTATGGTTTGCGGATGATAACGACATCATCGGCCACTCGCAGCAGTCCGTCATTGTCTTTCGAGGCAATTGAAAAATAGGCGAAACTTGTACGTCCTATCAACAAACAATGAAAAATCTGTTAGGACACCGGCTAGGACATGACGTCACTATTATTGATAGCAACGACTTCAAGTTAAGGAGTTCATCTACCTCGGAGTGAACATTAATCCCACGACCGAAATCTTAGTGAAGATCCGACAAAAAATTACCCTGGCACGGTGCTATTTTGGTTTGGTCAACAAATGGGTTCAAAACTCCTCACAGGTAAGACGAAGTGCACGCTCTATAAAATCCTTATGGCGCCGAGTGTTGGGTGATAAGCAAAAAGGGAGAGCTGATACTGGACTTTTTCGAAAAAAAAAAATCATCGACGGATGTTTGGTTTTGTGTGAGAGGAATGGAAGAGAAGATACAACCGCGATCATTATATGCTGTATCAAGGTGTAGTCCATCAGAAACTCGAAACACGTCGACTACATTGGCTCGGCCACATCGAGCGAATGGACAATAATGTCACATCGAGGGAATGGATAATAATGTTCAAACTAAGAGAGTTTTTGAATACCAGCCCCAGGTTCGAAGGAACGAAGAAGACCGTACCTGTCTCTGGTTTGAAAACCAAGCCATCGCAGATGCCAGAAAGTCTGGCCTAGATGACTGCAAGCAGCGTGCTCGGGATTGAAGAGGACGGAAGACGGCCATGTCTCAGGCTTCAGATCTTCATGGATTGGAAGGTGGATAAGTCATAAGTAGCAGACTTAGATATATCACTCTGCGGGGCTTCATTTTATACCTAAGGACAGGCAGACAGAAATTATTAGTGGCCCACCTTTTTCGACATTTTTCTCTTTTTTTTATATTTGATGGAATATCTCTCCAATAGCTCGTTATTTGATACCTGTGTGAATAAGCTTTTTGTTCTATACTAACAAAATTTATTTTTTTTGCTTTCTTTCTCTTCATTAAGTTATTGAATCTTGATTCTTGACCCTGCGTCCCACAAATTGTATAAATATCAAACAATCCAAAAATTTGTATTTACATATTTTTTGATCAATTTATTGCTTTCATTTTTTGACATGCAAAATAAATTGAAGTTATTTTATATTACTTGCGGGTCAGGAAGTCAAGTCCTAAAGTGCTAAGAAAGTTCATCGCAGATTAATCAATCAACGTAACTTTTTGATGAATTAAAAAGTTATACTAAAGCATTCCTCCACACCTTAATTATTTATAAACAAAATCTTCAAGGAAAGAGTTTGATTTTAATTATTAAAGTTTATATTTTGCGTGTGCGAGTGTGTGTGTCGATTATTTGGAGATCAATCTTTTAACTGGCGCAAATAGCCGGACTTTAACTTATTTTTTTTTTATTTTTTCTCAAAGGCAATTAATGGCTGCACACAGATGATACCTACCAGTTTTACCTCACGCACTGATTTAATTAATAAGTTGATAACGAGAGTTTCAACGTTTCCCTTCTAATGAGAATGTATTATATACAGGGTGTTATCGATTGAGTACTTTGATCTTTAGTGGGTATAGATAGTTCTTGAATATATTTTTGAAGAAGAAAACACTTTTACATTATCTTCAATGGTCACCAAATAATGGAGGATTTTATTAAAGACGAATTTTGAGCTTATTGAAAAATTGAAATGATCCGCAGGTCCAATTATATCGAAGCATCTTCAATATTGCTTATTTCCACAGGAAAATTAGACGAAAAAAAGGCTGTATTACGAATAAGTCACAATCTTTTGGAAAAAAACAAAACTGAATTTTAAAGGATAGCTTTATTTTCAGGGCAACAAAATTTAAAAAAAATTTACTAAACTTGCTACACCTTGAAGTTCTGGTACGTTTTTCTCTTAATCTATTGTATGTCACTCTTTCATTTTTTCAAAAAAACGTTATAATTTTCGAGAAATTAGAATTTCACCCTCTTTCACCTTCCAAAAAAGTATTGCCCATTGGTCCAAATGTAAGGTACTTCTTAGTAGGAAATGCTTAAGACGTCAAAACAAAGTTCTGTACTAAAAGTCAGCATTTTGTCCGTATTTTTTTGTTTGAACGAAAAGTCTAATATTCTTAGGTTGTATTAATTTAGAACCATTTTTTTTTTAACGCATAACACGTTAATATTAACCACCCTGTATTATTACATTGATTTAGTAGACAACATTAATATAAGTTTAGCTACACAAAATCGTCTAGTTTGAGGCTAAAATTAGCGAACGTTATTGGGCGTTGAATTGGGTCATCGCTACCAACTGTGGCGAATTTTTTTTTATTATTTTTTTTTTTTATTTTTTTTTTATTTGCTATAGGGTGCGTGCTTCATAGCGACGCGAACTGAAATTAAAAGTCTGTGACTAATGATGGCCTGTTTCGAATTGGAGATTCTAGAAAGGAATCTTAGTTATTTTACTTAATGATTCAACGAAAATTTGGTCAGCAAAAATAAGTTGTTAACTACTTCTATAGGCATGATTCTGATGATGATTAAGTTTGTTTGTTTTTTTTTTAGATTTGTTTTTGGGTAAATGATGTCAAAGATCGTGGGAGTTTTCTAGGCCAATGACTGCTTTTTTAGGTGGTTCGGATAATTAATCATTTTTTTGAACGGAACATGTCAATGGGCTTATGTTAGAGGTTTAATATGTGTCAGTAGAGTATAAATTCTTAGATTTAAGCTTTGAAGGTTATCTATAATCTACTGGCACAGAAAAGTATTTTGTTTTAATTGAAAAGAGACCAATACAATTAATTTAATGTAGTTTTCCGTAGCCCACTCTTTTTTCACTTTTCGCACCAAATTTTCCAAATTCTAAAGAAATGTAAGGTGGGCAAAGGAGTGAAAAGGACGCTAAGCACTTTTGGGAATAAAGCCAAAATGATTTCTTATATGGAAGGTTTTAAGAAACCGGGTAGCGGGTGCTGGGTAGCTAACTCATAAGCAAGGGTAACATTCATTATAGCAAAAACATTTAGCAGATAGGATTAACGAACCATTCGTCATCCAAATTGATCACGTTCTAATAGGAATCAGTCATGCTTAAGGAATTTTAGATATCCAATCGTTTGTTTATAGGGTTCACCACTTACTTTTACTCGATAAGTGCTAAGTTATATGGTTTTCTGTTGGATTTTGGAATAGTTTCATTCCTATCGAATATGAAAATTTTCTACTCCAAATTTTTCATATTTTATAGGAATCGAAAATGGGAATGACCCTCTGCCCCGTCCATCTCTCTGTCCCTGTCTATTTGAATGGGGCTAAATCAGCTATAAATGAAGAAAACCTAATCCACTATTCTTTTCAGATTTTTATTTTCATCACCAATAGTCGCTGTAGGGGTAAATTAAATTTCAACTTTTTTTTTGGAAATTCGCGTAAAATCTGCCGAAAAATTTGGAGCATAGGTGAAAAGTAGACAAGAAAAAAAATCCTAAAGAAGGGGGTAATATCTGCCACCGCTTGGATGGGAGGGGAGGGGCAATTTAATAAAATAATTGCATAAAATAAAAAAAAATAATTAAAAAACAACGGCAACACTTGCAATAATGTTTTGTAGCTTTTCGGAAAGCCAGAAGTCCGTTTTAATAGTTGATTATTAGATCAAGTTCTTTGAATAAACAATTTCAGCAAAATCTGTTTTCAAACTTATAATCAAAAACAAAGAATAATAATTTTTCTTCAAAATGTTGAGCTTGAAGCAATTTTTTGCAAAAACTGTTAATCAAAAAAACTTAATTTAAAACAATGGAATGGACTTCTGGCTTTCTAAAAAGCTACAAAGCATTACTGTACTGTATTGTCGCTGTTTTTGAATTATTTTTTTTTCTATTTTTTGCAAATATTTTATTAAATTGCCCCTCCCGTCCAAGCGGGGGGAGATATTACCCCCCTCCCCCTATAGGAATTTATTTTTGTCTAGTTTCCATCTACATGCTCTGAATTTTTTTTCGTAGATCTTACGCGAATTTTTTAGTATGCAAAAAAAATTTAATTTACCCCTACATCTACTAAAGGGAATGAAAATTAAAATCTGACAAAAATTAGGGATTTTTTTCTTCTTCATTTAGAGCCGATTTGGGCCCATCCAGGATGACCTTTTATTAACGACCACCACTTTGTATCCGGAACTGCATATTGAAAACTAGGCTGGTACATGGAGCAGGGAGGGTTCAAAATATTTTTAAAGTGTTGTTCCAATTGATTCGCGCTAATATTTATACCAATTTTAAACATTTTTCCATTTTTTTTGTTGAGCAGATTCCATAGTGTTGTAGAGTCCCTACATTGGGATATTTCAATTGCTAAGGCGTTTTGATATTCAAGTTTTTTCTGCTGGCATGTGCTCTTGTATTCTTGTTTCGCGTGTAGATACATTTGTTTATAACTTGGTTCATCGTATTTTCGGAACAGATTTAACAGGCAAAATGATTTTTTTCTTTGCTTTTCACAGTCAAAGTCAAACCATGGCTGTTTAAAAACTTGTTTTATCTGTTTTTGTGGCATGAGACCGATAGCGTTTTTAACAATCTGAGTTACGTCGTCTATATTTCCCACTGTTACTATTTCCATCTGTAATATACATACATAGTACCATCATAATATGTATGTATGTATGTATGCATATACCGTTATTAAAAAACTTGTACCTTATATATCTTCATTACAGCTTTGAATCACAAGAAAGTCATAAGAAACGTTTTAGAGATAAATAGGCCTTTTCTTTACCATTATTTTTTGCACTTCAAGCATTTCAACCGTTTCAAGGAATTTTCGAAACTTAAGTTTTTTTTTTTAAGTACGATCCACTCAGATAGAAATAAGGAAAAAATGCCTATTTGTGGAAATAAAATTGTTAGATTTCTATCACAAACGAAAACAAAATTGCTGTATAGAATACAGATGTTTTACTAATATTTTTTGTTTCCACATTTTACTTCTGGTAACTGTCAATGCATTGAGTTATAAAAATCAACACAATTTCATAAAGGTACACGTATTTATTTTTTTTTGCACGAATTTTGGTCAAGTCAAGGCATTATATTGTATAGAAATATTATTAACTGGTAAAATTAAGAGTAAACTATTAACTAATACTTCAGTGGATACGCCCACTGTAGGTACGTGTGGGGTCATAAGATAAGGAAATATTGTTTTCTAACGGGTGATTTTTTAAGAGGTTTAGAACTTTAAAAAAAAAAAACACACAAAATTCGAAAAAATGAATGAAATATTTATTTGAATCGATAGTTTGAACCTTGCAATTTAATGTTTAAAGATAATTTCATGCAAATGTTGACCGCGGCTGCGTCTCAGGTAGCCCATCCGCTGAGTCCAATTTTGGCATACTCTTTCACACATATCGGCCGGTATCTCACGAATGAATGCATGGATGTTGGCTTCCAGTGCGTCAATCGAAGCGGGCTTGTCCCTATAGACATTAGCCTTGACATACCCCCACAAAAAATAATCTAATGGTGTCAAATCGCACGATCTAGGCGGCCAATTGACCGGCCCGAAACGTGAAATTAACTGTTCACCAAACTCGCCTCGCAATTGCGCCATTGTTTCGCGTGCTGTGTGGCATGTGGCACCGTCTTGTTGAAACCACATATCATGCAAGTCAAGAACTTCCATTTCGGGCAAAAAAAAGTTTGTTATCATCGCTCGGTAGCGTTCACCATTGACAGTAACGCTGCGATTCGCATCATCTTTGAAGAAATATGGCCCAATAATGCCGCCGGCCCATAAACCGCACCAAACAGTGGCTTTTTCGGGATGCATTGGTAGCTGTTGCAATGCTTCTGGCTGATCTTCACTCCAAATGCAGCAATTATGCTTATTTACGTACCCATTCAACCAAAAATGAGCCTCATCGCTGAACACAATTTTTCGATAAAAAAGCGGATCCTCGGCCAGCTTTCCAAGAGCCCATTCACCAAAAATTCGGCGTTGTGGTAGGTCGGCTGGCTTCCATGGTTAAATTGCAAACCAAACTGAAGCTGTTTGACAGTGACACAAGGTACTAAACACACGTCAGCTGTCAAAACCAGTGTTGCCAAAACCAAACCAGCTAAAAAATCACCCGTTATAAAAAGCATAGATTTTTAGTAGAATTCGTCAGTTTTTTCTCCCCATCGAAAGGTTGAAATTTAAAGAACTACAAAATAATGATTAAATACAGTTTAATCCTTTTGATTGTTCTCATCGGACTCTCATTGACAGAAGCGGAGCGAACTCTTGGAGATAATATTGGGGAAATAGTGGATCGATATGTACCTAGAAGGGGATAAATATTTGACTAAAATATATACTCAAGCCCAACATTTTTTGAACAGTTTGAAAATACTTTTTTATTATATTCAAATATAATTCTGATTATGAACTCAAAAATATCCCAATAGCCGTGGAATTTTTCGAATTTGTTCTTCCGAAATAATACATCTAGCTTAGATGTATTTTAGACTATCTTTGAAATTGAATGCAAATTCATCTGAAATGTTATTATTAATGTTAAAATAAAATATCTATTTTATTATATTTTTTATTTTGTTTTAATACAAAAAAGACAAAAGAATTTGTATTTTTGATATTTTTGTACTTAAACTCTATCCTTTTGCTTTTTTCTTGAAATGTGTACGTATAAGGCATAAGGGAAATGTGTACGTATAAGGCATAAGGGAGGAGGTATGCAATGCGCCTTCAAAAAAATTTATTTTAAGGGTTACCGCAGACAAAATTTAGTGTCCCCGTGGTAACTCTGGTAATGGGGTTACAATTTTCATTTTTCTTCCAACCAAATAAACCATTTTTTTCAAATTCCTGTTTAAATATGATTTTTACTTGAGGTTATTAAAAATACCGAAAAATGAGGGGAAGAAATAAACAATGAAAATTCACTTTATTATCTATGTAGGAAATTAACTTTTAAATATTTGTTTTTTATTGCTGAAATTGATTTCAACGTGCGTCGTGCCGGTCGCGTCGCATTCGTTCGTAGGTCATGCTCGTGTTCATTGTTTATTAAAATTTGTAAATTTATTATTATTGTTTTTGGTTTGCAATTTAAAGTGCAAAAAACAATTATTAACTTTAAAGAAAACAATAAAAAGCACATTTAATTAAAATTGCCAGCAAAAAAAAAAACATGGCTATGGAAGCAGTTTTCTTTCATGCTCTATAAGTTTCGTGTGAAAAGTAAAATATTATGAGGTTAAAAACAAACTTAACTAAAATTTAGTTTAACATTGTTTTCGAAAACAGATTCTCTTGCTTGTTTTTTTTTTTAATCATAAGACCACAAAGATTCTTTAAACTATCTTTACAGTTTACCTACTTAAAAGTAATGAAGAAAATTTCACAGGAAATTCTTCTGATTAAGTGGAGTGACGAATATAATTCAAGTTAAAAGTTCAAGTGAGCTCAACTTCATATTGCGTGTCGCCCAGTTACGATAGTTGGGCTTGAACTTTTAACTTGAGCTTACTTAAAAGCCTAATTTAAGTGGGGATACCCTAGTATTTATTATTTGTTCCTCTTGTTCTATAATAGCCCAGCAAACAAAAGAATGGCTCCATTCAAACTTCTAAACGTTGCTGATAGTTTCCATACTTACATATATTGTAGTGAATACTAAAATACAACTTTTAAGAAACATCAACATTATTGCCTATCAAAATTTCAATGAAAAAAAACTGTAAACAAAATAATTTTTGTTAGTTCCTGCAACGTGTACTAAAATTTTTATCAATTTTTAGCAGAGAATATCAAATAAAGAAGCCAATCCTTCGTACGTTTCACCCTCCAAAACCCATTTGCTTACATTGTTTTATTTGTAATTTAATTTCGTGTCGAAGAATAGATGTGAATTGCAACAACAAAAAGACCTGTGCTGAATTATGTGCGGAATGACTAGTTGATTCTATGTGTGCGTTTTGCACTGCTTTTCACTAATACTTTACAAATCTAATCATCACAGCTGTTCGTTTCAGCCTGTAGGCAAATCAAATTGACAACTGAGGATTGGCTTCTTTATTCGATATTATCTGATTTTTAGACACTGTCTACTAAAAAGAGTTTTGTCTTATGCTTAGTTAAATTTTGCGTCATTTGACGTCATTCGCAAGTTTTTTGATCTGTTTTTCTATTTTTGTTGTTAATTTTTTTCAAAAATTTTACAATTTAATGGTATTATCAGCGCCGGATCTAGCTTTTTTGGGCCCTAGGCCTGAAGAGTAAATGGTGCCCCCTTTGCATATATTATTTATATTGTATGGTTTACTACATACAGAGTAAAATACTTTAGAAAACAAATTACAACGAATTCCATAAAACAAAAATTAATTTTAAATAAGAAGGTTTTATAATACAAATTCTATATACTACTGAAATAAATCAGCCAAGTAGAAGACTTAGCATTAAGGATTGGACTTGTTGAATTATTGATTCAAAAAAGCTTTTTATGGCCTTTAGTCCTACAAATTGACGTTTCGTTTTTTTACAGTAGATTTTCGTTGAAAAATTCATGTAAGTTGAACTGAACTTAATACAAATTGCGTCTGACAAAGCCCTCACTATGTCACTGATGAGTTCAAGTGAGTAAGCCGAACGAAACGCCAATTTGTAGGACTAAAGGCCATAAAAGGCTATTTTGAATCAAAAATTAATTTTATTTATAATGGTAGTTACAAGAATATGTACATATGTATACGATTTTTTGTATAGATTTTTTTACTTAATTTTTGAAATATTGTTTTTTTGTTTTTTTTAGCAGCGAAGTCTTTTATAAGTTCATCGAAATCTATTTCATGAAGCAAATCACTCTCAATACAGAGCAGAGATAGTGCATCAAGTCTTTCCTGCGTTATCAATGTTCGACAAGGACTTTTAAGCGTTTTAATTGACTAAATGAACTTTCCGCAGAACAATTTGTCACCATCAGACTTAAAAATAAACGTAATGCCGTGTCTACGTTCGGAAACGCTATCTTCCCACATAATTTGATTGATTGAAAAATTTAAAATTATTGCCATTTTTATGCATCACATAACGATGGAATTGTATTAGCTCAGCAAGTTCTGAAATTAAATCTTCCGGATAATTTGACACCAAACGCTGGGCACAGGCTATAACGTTGTGCAAAGAAAATCAAATCGTTCAGAAATTTCCTTATATATTTTACCTCTGGAAACGTGTGTGAAGTTGGCATAACATTTTTGAGCTAGACCAATGGGACCATGGCAAGAATTTGCAGTTTTTTTGCATTTCTTATGCATTTCTATTCCGGATTTTGCAGTTCACCAAATAGTGGGTGTAACCGACTGTACTGCTAGCTTCACTGTGAAGTTAGCAGTGCCTATTCTTTTCTCAGCAACCGGGCTAGCTAGGAATCTGAAATAAGGCTCCAAATTTGCAGTTTAATTTGCAGTTCAAGAAAAATGAATGTCCAAATTTTTAAGTCCAAATTTGAAAAAAAAAATCGAATAAATTCATTTTTCACTGTTAACGTCACTGTGAAGTTAGCAGTTTTTTATGCACTTCAAGAAAAAACTGAGTTCAAATTTGTTCGTCCAAATTTGACAAAAAAATCGAAAAATTCACTTTGCATTGTTAACTCAGTGTAAAGTTAGCAGTACATACCTTTTTCTCAAGAACTGAGCCAGCTAGAAAATTGCAGTTAAGGTCCAAATTTGCTAACTAACTGCAATTTTTTAGGTGGCTCAGTTGCTTAGAAAAAGGTATGTACTGCTAACTTCACAGTGACGTTAACAGTGAAAAATGATTTTATTCGATTTTTTTTTTCAAATTTGGACTTAAAAATTTGGACATTCATTTTTCTTGAACTGCAAATTAAACTGCAAATTTGGAGCCTAACTGCAAATTTCTAAGTATCACCGTTGCTGAGAAAAGGACTTTTATGCTATCTTAACAGTGAAGTTAGCAGTACAGTATGAAATTTTTTGTATGTAAGGATTTAGAAAATTGTTTTTTTCCTTTTCTGGAACTGCAAATTAAACTGCAAATTCAGAGCCTTATTTCAGATTCCTAGCTAGCCCGGTTGCTGAGAAAAGCATAGGCACTGCTAACTTCACAGTGAAGTTAGCAGTACAGTCGGTTACACCCACTATTTGGCGAACTGCAAAATCCGGAATAGAAATGCATAAAAAATGCAAAAAAACTGCAAATTCCTGCCATGGTCCCATTGGTCAAGCTCAAAAATGTTATGCCAACTTCACACACGTCTCTGGAATCCATTTGTATTCTTAACTTATCGATAATAATATAAAAAGCTTCCAGTTTCCTCCTAGCATGTCCTTTTAGTGTATTATCTTCAGAAATGTCGTTTAAAGCAGTGTTTTTCAAACTTTTTGAGTACGTGACCCCTTTGTTAGTAAAAAAAATTCTGGCGACCCCCACATTCATAATAATACTTTGTCAGTTATTTAAAAAATGTCATGAATCGAGCCCATCGAAATCCTTTGTCAAACAGAGCTCAGATGGTTGTCAAAAGGAAACGTATTTAGATTAAGAGCCCACAGCAGATTTTGGGTGTGATTGATAACAAAAAAAAAGGTAAAGGTGTCAAAAGCTTCATTAAAGGCCATTCAAAAAATCGAAGACTTTTAATAACCGGAGCCTGAATGATAAAACACGAGGGTAATCGTGTGTTAGCCGAAATTGGATTTCATCCCTCCCTAGATAAGCTCCTCGGATCCCATATCAGGAAATCTATGATCATTTGAGTATATAGTTCACCCTGCCAGACTGTTAAAAAAACCGTTTTTCACTTCGAATTTTGAATTTTTAAACGGTCTGGCAGTGGTCTCGGATTCCGTGATATGTGACCCAAGGAGCTTATCTAGGGAAGGGGGAAACCAATTTCGGCTAACATGATTACCCTCGAAGTTGCATTCATACTTCATTTTGTTCTATCACTCACACCCGAAATCTGCTGTGGGCTCTCTGCCTAATTAACACGAGTTCTGGAATTAAAAGCTGAATAATTGATGTTTGTACAAGATTCAAAATCTGGATATTCAAATCATTGTTCTGTCCCCACTTGCTTTTTAAAATTATCATTTCTCGCTAATCTTTTTGACCACTTAAACATCTTGAATACGAGCCTCCAAGGGAGACAAGAAAATATTATTACTGCAAAGGACAAAATCAGAGGACTGGGTTACGTATGAATGACCGACAAATAAAATGTCGACTGGTTATCGACTTTTATCGACTTTTTTGAAAGTTAAAATACCGACTTTGTTTTTACCGACTTATTAAAATGTCGACAGTTTGAAATGCCGATTTGACAAAAAGTCGACTGCCCTGATAGAAGTCGAGAAAAATATCGACTTGTCGGAATCTTTTCCCTACAGAAAAGTCGATATAAAATATAAATCGACATTTTAACCAGTCGACATTTTGAATTGTCGATATTTTGTCTGTCGGTCATTTAAAAGTAACCTAAAGAACAAAGCTCTGCCTTAAATGTTTGCACGGAATAACTATAAACTCAAGAATCATAAATTCTTGTCTGATTTTTTAACATGAACTTAACAGTTTTTTGATGCTGTGGAAAATTTAAGACTATGTTTAAGACACAAGTTCTTATTTGATTCTTATAATAATTAACTTATTAAGGTAGTTATTAATTTTATATTACCTTTTGTTTAGCTTCAAGAAAGTTCAATAGAACGCATTTTTGTTGCCTAGCTACATTATACCCTATATTACGAACTTTTAACTGCCTCATTTTCTGGATGTTTTATTATTGTATTAATATTAAAATACATTACAGACCCTGAATAATGGGCAGTTAAGACTTCAAAATATATAGGCAACAAAAATTAAAATACAAAAAATGCGATTTATTGAACTTTGACAGTGCGCTTGTAAACATCATTCCCTAAACTATGATCTGATCAAAACGTCGACTTTGAAAATGTCGACTTTTAAAATGTCGACTGTTGAAATCTCGATTCACAAAATCTCGATCACTGTCGTTATTTTGAGAATCGACATTTTGAAAAATCGACATTTTAAAATGTCGGTCAAATTTGTGTCTATATTTTGATCTGTCGGTCTTTTAACCAGTCGAGATTTTTTCTGTCGAGATTTTAAAAGTCGATCTTATGGAGTCGATATTTTAAAAGTCGCCATATCGTACCCAATCCCAGAGGACTCCTCGCAAAACTTCGATTGTGCTCAGAGTATTTACAAACAAAAATGTATGATTCTTTGCTACGGGTTCAGAAAATTCTCGACTAAATTTCATCAGATGAATACATGCCATGACAGTAAGCTCTACTCACATTCCTCTCATGAGAATTTGTATAATTTGGAGAAGAATCTATTAAGTGACTTTCCAGATGACAATTCTGAAGGTGGAAATGGACAGAGATAGATACTTAATCCTTTTTTGAATGTATCAGTTCATCTGGCTGATCTTCCATCGGTAGTTGACAGAAGAAGATGACAGAAAATCTTATAGATTAAGCTGCAGATGGTATGCTTTGAGTTCAATGTAAGAACCATTCATAATTTCTGGATAAAGTCAAGAGAAGAGGAACTAGAGCTGGAAAAAGAGGCTTTAAGATTGTAAGTGCCATTCACCACATCATGCCTATGTAAATTCACGTTCTCTTCCTTCATTAGAAAAATTCTTAAATTGTTAACGCCTCGAAGATACAACCAAGTTTTGAACATTTAATAAAAGAAAAACAGTTCCAACCGTCTCACTAAAAAATATTGTGTTTAGTGTTTTAGTACCTTGCACCTAATGGCTTGCGACCGCGACCCCCCTAGTTATTCTTGGCGACCCCCTAGGGGGTCGCGACCCACAGTTTGAAAAACACTGGTTTAAAGTATCTAATAATTTATGAGATGATTTAATGATGGCAAAAGTAGCTGCAGCATGAGCTTCCGATCGTTTATCTGAGAGTGATTTTATCACACTATCATTTTGAAGAGCAGATTTTAACGTTTGCCATCTACTAGTTGATGCAGAAAAAAAATTGTATAGCGATTGTATGATAGAAAAAAAATCAACTGCGATAAGACAGCAATCCACAGCACAGCGACCAACAAGATTTAAAGAGTGTGATCCACAAGGTATATATACTGCATATGGATTTGTCAGAAAAATTTGCTGTTGATTCCCTTTATACTGACCGGACATATTTGGAGCGTTGTCGTATGTTTTCCCTCTGCATTTTAAAATTGATATGTTATGTTCACTCAGATACTTTAATGCTTGATTAGCAATACCGGATCAAGCATGAGAATGCATCTTCAAAAACGTAAAGAAGCGTTCAATAGGCTGGCCATCTTATATGAAAATACTTGAGCGTTGCCGTTTGCCGAATTTGAAGATTTGTGAAGATCTAATATCCATTTTGCTCATATGAGCAATTAAGATTCAGTTGCTTCATTGTGCTTACTTACTTTTGTGGCCCCTTTTGTCGTGATGCCCCAGGCCTGGGCCTGGTTGGCCTAAGGGTAAATCCTGGGCTGGGTATTATATATGAAAAAAAATGTATACATGCTTTGGTATATTTTGCAACATTTGAAATATTTTTTACTTTCTGAATTACAACGTTATTTTTTGACCCTTAATATTTTTTCATGGTTCGTTATGGAAACTATTGCTCTAATTAATGAAACTATTGCAGAAACATCCACAGAAAAATATATCAAAAATATTTCAAACAATGCAAAATAAAACAGTGAGGGGACAAAACTGGTTTTTGTTTTGTAAATATTAAATTTTTAGGGGAACAAATTACAAAAAAAGCACAAAATTTCCCTTTTAAATGTTCAAACAAAAATGCACCTATACTCTTAAGGTTCTATACACAAACAAAATATCCATCCTTATTTTTTTTTATAGTTCTGCATTAAATGCATAAATTATATACGAAGTTTGTGAAATGTAATGTATACTTTTTTTTACCTATTTTTTTAAAGTTGATTACTCGGATTTCTCAATACCTAGAAGCGGGACTTTTTCTTCAAATACAAACTCAACAACCCTATTAAATTGAAATCTCATTATGTACTAAAGTTTAGGACTTTCTCACAAAATTGCTGGGCTTTAACTGAAAGAAATAATTTGGGCTTACTTATGATATAACGCCATTGAGTATTTGCCATCATGATTTTGAAAAATACTTTAGTACTTAGCTTCTCAAGAGTTGTTTAGAACGGATTTGTCTACTTCTACTTTCTACTAATCAAATCTGTGTCATGTCTTAAGACATTCAGATGAGGGAGAATGTAGGCCATCTTAAAGTTTAGAATTGGGCTTCTCGTCGATGATCCGAAACAATCCAGGTTATTAGAAAAATATTTTTCACACTGTTATTAGTGCTGCTGTTTAAGATTCAATTTCGACTTCATTTAACTCCGTTCGTGCTCTCAAAAAGTATATGCTCCATACCATTATTGAACCTACACTATTTGTAGTACCTCGTCGCATAATGGTTAGTCCAATGGACTGTCATGCCAAAGGTCTGAGTTCGATTCCCAGCCTTTACCACATAAAAACAAAGAATCCGGGGGTACTGCCTCTTGCGGGGAACTGACAAATCCTCCAAGAGTAGTTGTTGTCATACATAAGTGCTTCTCATCTAGCCGTTTGGGCTCGGCAAAAAATTGTAGGTCCCCTCCATTCCTGCCAACAAAAGCAAACAGGAATGGCTGATGAGAGTCACTAAGCCCTGGGTTTTTTCGAGATTTATTTATTTACTTATATGTCACCTCCTACAACGATGTGTCTTAATAGCCCAGTCAATAAAGGTTTTCACCTTCAAAAAATTCAACAGTTTTGAAACTTGGCGCACTTATTCAAAATGGTCTATGATGAAGAAAGTCCCCATGAATCCGAGGCGAGCTCTAGTGGCAGGAACTTGCAACATTTTTATTTTTTTGGCTTTTCGCACTTATCTTAGAAATTATTTGTCCTATAAAAAAATTTTTGAGAAAGAAAGAAAGCTTATGAAATCCTTTAAAATATTGAACATGACCAAAATTTCCATATCTCTAATAGCTTAAAAGTATTTTGGCACCAAAATTTGGTACTTTTTTAAATTTCCTAAAAAGCGCTACATTTTATATGCTTAAGTATGAAATACGGCTCTGGTGGTAACGTTTTAAGGATCTATAATATATGATCGACATTCAAGCATTCACAATGCCAAGAATGACGTATTTTTGTACATTTTTTTTTTAGAATACAACAACAAATCCATGAATCCCATTCTGCATGAATAAGGGGACAGCCGTGAAAAAGAAATACTATCAACTTTACTGCTTTCTGTAACTCTCTTTTGAGGTTTCTGAAATGGGGTTTGGAGGATATATATCGATATCTTCCCGTAAAAATGTATTAAGCGACATTTAAAAAAATTTAAAGGCATCGAAAAAAACCTCTTGTTAATTTATTTATTTGTGTATTTATTGGAATAAAAAGATTTGGAACAGGATTTTCAACTCAAAATCCCTTTAGAAATCCGTTTATTACAACAAAATACACAAATAAATAATTAAGCAAGAGGTTTTTAAAATTTAAATTTAAAATTTTGAAAATGTCGCTTAATACATTCTTACGGGAAGGTATCGATTTATAGAAGATGTTGAAATATATGAACGAACTTGTCAAAATCCTTGGGTGCTCGGGCAGTAGAACTCTTAAAATGTTAGCGCTAGCACCGCATTTCATACTTGAGAGTACAAAATGCAGCACTTCTAGGTAATTGGAAAAAGTACTAGTTTTTGGAGCCAAATAACTTTTTAACTATAAGAGATATGAAAAATTTGGTTATAATCATTCTTGTAGATAATTTTCTAAGCTATTCTTCTATCACAGATTATTTTTTGATAAGAAAAATAAATTCTAAGATAAACACGAAAAACCGAAAAATAAATATGTTGCCCATTCCTGCCGCTAGAGCAATATCGCTAGACCATTTTGAATAAGTGTGCCAAGTTTCAAAGCTGTTGAATTTATTTTGAGGTGGAGGCATATTTTTCCCTTCGTTGACTGGGCTATAAGCAATTTCTTAACTAGTTAGAACTTCGATAGATTTTTTCCTCGACTATCATGTCGGAAAAAACCTTCCCGTTTGGTATCGGTATCAGAAACAGAAACAATATCGAGACGATACCAGCATCACCGAGCTGACACCTTGTTTTTTTTTTTCTTTATAACTGGGTAAAGGTATCGAAAATGATTTTAGTAAAAACTCTATGATACTAAATGCTTTCAAGCTGGTGACAGATCAGACGGTCTTCTTTCTTAAAGATCGGACAATTTTTAGGTTCCATTTATTGGGCATTCTTTGCAGCAAACATATCTCTTAATTGAGCTGGTGCAAAATTTCAACTACTGCTGCGAACAGCTCCAGAAGCGTTTTTATACTTAATTTAATAGAAAGCTACATACCTACCATTTCTCTAGGTCGGGTGGCTGGAATTATGTTTTTTTTGAGAAAATTTAAAAAAACTTCTGATAATATGGTACTTGCAAGCTTGCAACATTAAATAACAAAATTTGGTGGCGCAACAGCTTGTAGAGAACCAGGGCCTAGTGACTTACAACTCCCAACTATTCCTGTGTTCTTGTCGTTGGCAAGAATGAAGGGGACCTACAATTTTTTGCCGACTCCGAACGACTAGTTGAGAAGTACTTATTCATGACAAGTTTATATTGGAGGAGTTGTCAGTTCCTCGCAAGAGGCGCAGTACCTCGGCTAAAACATTTGTGTGCTTAGGTGGCACGGCGGCGGGGAATAGAACACACACCTTCGACATGACAGTCCATCGCATTAAACCATTATGCCGTGAGGTACTACTTATAATACTTATTGGGCTATAACACTTTCCCTGCTAGAGAAAAAGACTTATATATGTAAAGGGTGTCCAGCGGGAATTTTTCAACTTTTAATTGCGATCATGGCAATAATAATAGTAGATGTAAGCAGGAGGGTTATCATGCAGAATTTGCGGAATTTTTAGTCGCCATGAGTCACTGATCGGGAGCGCACCGCACGTTTGCGGTAGAGCAATATTTGAAGTGCGGTGCATCATTGGACGTGCGCGTCGTGCTTTTTGTACTCATTTTAATATTCGACGACTAAGTGATGGGCCGAGCACGCAACTTATCTGGTCGTGGGTACATAGATTCAGGCAAGAAGACACAATGGTCAATAGAGCTATTCCTGGACCATTAACGTCAGCAGCAACGCCAGAACATGTGTTACGAAATGAAATTATTCGAAATCCGGGTTAATCGATAAGGAAGATTGCGGCCTTTTATTTTGAAAAATTAATTAAAGCTCCACCCGTACATAATGCCAATTATTCAGTATGTCAACGAAAGTGACTATCCTTTGCGAGAATCCTTCACAAGAACAATGCTGGAACGTTTTCGGACAGAACTTACTCTTGGAAACATTTTATTCAGTGAAGAACCACATTTCCATATGGATGGATATGTATACAAACAAAATATGCGATATTGGTGCCCCAACAATCCTAGGGAACGCCATCAAAAACGTTTACATTGTTAAAAACGACAGTTTGGTGTGTCATTTCAGCGAGCGGGATCGCAAATGTAAGGGTCCGACTGCAAGAGTGCATTGAAAAAAACGACCATCATTTGGATAATATCGTTTTTAAAAAATTAAATCAGCATTGTTATTCTGCATTAAATTGAAATAAAAATGAATAAAAACGATGTAGTTTGTTTTTATATTGAATTTTAAAGTTGAAAATATTCCGCTGGACACCCTTTACATACAAGAGAAAATAGAACTCATTGAGACTTTTCCAATGATTAATGACAGAAAGTGTTACAACATATGGGACGAAGGTTATTTTTTTTTGCACGTTTTAGTAGTAAAATAAAAATTTAAGCAATTAACTGATACTTTCACGCCACTGTTAGTTTTTTCGTATAAAAGACAGAGCTTTTTAGTAGAATGCATCAGTTTCTTCTTTTTTATTTATTATTATATAAATACCACAACAATGTTTAAATATATTTTTGTCTTGTTAATTGTTCTCATCGGACACTCATTGATTGAAGCAAACTTTAATCCCAATAACTTCAATTATGGTATAGTTATAGGAATAGAAGCAGACAATAATTAAGATAATCTATTTTTACACTTTCTATGGAAATAGTATAATGAATAAATAATTATAGAACAAGATTCTTTTTGATTATTTTGTTGGTGGTTGAATTTTTCTTGGATCGTGGATTAGCTAAATGAATATGCTTTGCACCTCCAATAAAATTCTTTCTCTAACTTTCAAAGCTAATTTAAGATTATTGGTATGTAAACGGGAAAAATAAATTGCCCGAAACAGATGACCGGAAGTGGGGTGGTAGGGGAATGAAAAGGGGTGGGGGGTTTGTAAACAAGATTTTGTACGATTTCTGGCAAAAGTAGACCTCCCATTGAAAAAGGTTCATAAAAGTTGTAGATAATCAAGAGACCTATACAACTTTCACTTGAATCATTTTTTCACAACCCCAAAAATATTAAGAAAAAACCAAAAATCTATTTTTTTTTTGTTTTCAATTTTTATCTTCGACGGAAATAATTCGATTTTTATGAAATTTGGTGAAAACGAAGAAATATTTTTGGGTTTCAAGGAAGCTTGAAAGGAAAGGACGGCCTCTTGCCTCCGCCTGGCTCTCACCCAACTGCGAGTACGCCCAACCGAGCTAGGCTAGACGAAAATCCGTCACGGACGGTTAGTACGAGTACGGACAGACTCAGGACGAGCCGAACTTGAGGACTATTCAAGGAAAGGTGAAGAAAGGAAAGGATGGCCTCTTGCCTCCGCCTGGCTCTCACCCAACTGCGAGTATGTCCAACCAAGCTAGGCTAGACGACAATCCGTCACGGACGGTAAATACGACTACGGAAAGACCCAGGACAAGCCGAACTTGAGGACTATTCAAGGAAAGGTGAAGAAAGGAAAGGATGGCCTCTTGCCTCCGCCTGGCTCTCACCCAACTGCGAGTATGTCCAACCAAACTAGGCTAGACGAAAATCCGTCACGGACGGTAAATACGACTACGGACAGACCCAGGACAAGCCGAACTTGAGGACTATTCAAGGAAAGGTGAAGAAAGGAATGGATGGCCTCTTGCCCCCGCCTGGCTCTCACCCAACTGCGAGTATGTCCAACCAAGCTAGGCTAGACGACAAGCCGTCACGGACGGTAAATACGGGTACTGACATACTCAGGACGAGCCGAACTCTTGAGGACTGCTCAAGGAAAGGTGAAGAAAGGAAAGGAAGGCCTCTTGGCTCCGCCTGGCTCTCGCCCAACTGTGAGTACGTTCAACCAAGCTAGGCTAGACGACATTACGTCACAGACGGTTTATACGAGTACGGACAAACTCAGGACGGGCCGAACTTGAGGGCTATTCAAGGAAAGGTGGAGAAAGGAAAGGATGGCCTCTTGCCTCCACCTGGCTCCCACCCAACTGCGAATACGTCCAACCAAGCTAAGCTAGACGACAATCCGTCACGGACGGGAACTACGGGAACTGACACACTCAGGACGAGCCAAACTTGGGGACTGCTCAAGGGAAGGTGAAGAAAGGAAAGGACGGCCTCTTGCCTCCGCCTGGCTCTCGCCCAACTGCGAGTACTTTCTACCAAGCTAGGCTAGACGACAATACGTCACGAACAGTTAGACTGATCAGGAGGTCCGCAGCTGGACAGCTGAGGATTCTAAGCCAACTAAGAGGAACCCACAACGTAAAAACCATGGACAAGACACACAAAACAGAAAACAAACTAGCGGGGATATACGCTAAACCGTCGGTAGAAGTCGCGGCTGCCGGCGTGGGCTTGGCCCCTCTAAACGAACGAGGGGAGAAGTCGCCAGTGACAAAAAACATTTACAATAAAGACAAGAACGACACAAAAACGGAAATGACTGAGGAAGAGGAAGACCTGCTTCTCAACCCCTTTGCCAATCTCGGTGTGGATGATGGGGCCAGCATCATAACAGTTGACACTGACGACATCAGTGACTCCTGTTCTGTTGCCAGCTCCAACATCTCACGGCTTTCAACTTCTTCAGTGCGGAGTAAATACCGCAACTGTAGAAGAGTGATCGAACGACTTGGCACAAGGAGTTGGGAAGAACTTACGAAACTGGAACGCAAACGATTGCATAACGCACGTGCGCTTCTTCAGAAGGAGTCTGCAATGGAAGTTGGGCCTCTTGTCCTAACACCGGCGAAGGCTACTCCTGTGGAAGACACAAACGCGAACACGCTGATGGGACCACCCAAACCCCCTGCTGGTAAATCCCAGGTAAGGAAAGGGCCGGCCTTATCAGCTGTGCATGCAAATACTGACACGACAAAACACAAGATGCATGAACGAGCTCCTGGTCCATCCAAACCATCAACCAGCCGTTGCGCGGTGCATACTGCTCCAACGGGCCTGGAAGGTGGGGAGGTAACCACGGGAGTGGATGAGTTAGAGGAGTCGCACTCGGATTGCGTTCGGGCTCAGAACCCTGAATGCAGTCCGGATGCATCCACCTCTTCTCAGCCAGGGGATTGCAAACCGACCGACTCAACAATGGACTCCGTGAAGACTGTTTTGGAGGCCCGAGCTGAGCGTCGCAAGCGCAAGGTGAAAGTTCTCCTGGACGATAAGCAAGTACTCCGCAGGCAAAATCGGAACGCTGAGAGGATCATCCGGCGGCTAGGTAAGAGGAATCCTGAATCCTTAACGGCCAAGGAAAAGCTAGCCCTGGATAGATCCACTCAGAGACTATCGACCACGACATTAAGCACGGGTACGGACAGACGAACCAAGGACAAGCCGAACTTGAAGACTGCTCAAGGGGCGGTGAAGAAGGGAAGAGCTAGGCACGACGACACTACGTCACCAGCTGTTCCCTCACCGGGGAACAAGAAGAAGAAAGCCAAATTCTCCCGGGTGACCATGGAGGTCCAACAGACTGCGATTGCAGACTTTGGCAACCCTTCAAGGAAACTAACGAATGATCAATGGCAACTGATTGAACTTAGAATTCTGGATGGGGTTAACGAGGCTATCGTCAAGAACAGGCCTCCGCCACTCTTCGGTAGCCTCAGCACTGTCCACGGATTCAAGGTGATGACATGTGAAGACGGTAACACTCTCACACGGCTCCGAGAGTTTATCAAGAAGACTGAAGCTCCTTGGCCGAACGCTGACCTTCGACTAATCAGTAAGAAAGAAATCAGCGAACTGAGCAGGCCAAAGGCAGTGCTGACACTTAAGGGACCCGTGATACCAAGAGACCGGATTGAGCGGAACCTCAAGTCCCTGAAACCCGAACAACTCAGCCAGAATTGGGAGGTTGTTCAGGTTAACGAACCAACCAAAGATGGCACCGAGGTGATTGTGAGTTTAAGCCACACATCGATGCCACTTCTGCGGAAAATTGGCTACAAGGTGCGCGTTGGTACAAACCGATGCAAGCTTAGGTTCATAGCCAATAAGAAAAAACAGGTAAATAAGGAGGTGGTAGTTAATAACTTATCATGAAATTTTTACAAATAAATCTTCATCATAGTAAAGCTTGCGTGTAAAACCACCAAGTATATAGCGAGCAGGCGCGGATCCAGCATTTCGCTCAGGGGGAGGTCAATTTTCGTGAGTTTCCAAAATCTTGATGAGGTCTACAGAAAATTTGAGTACACTTTATACCGCTCTACATGCCTGGTCACACAAAGCAATGTGAGTTGATGAGTTTGAAATTTGAATAAAACAATAATTAACTCTTTCATAACTGCCACAGCTCTCGAACAGCGGGTACTTTGAACTTTGTGAAATGCAGTTTTGCAGTTTGTAGCTATATCATGGTGTTTTTACAGCGTTTTTGAGGTCCCTCTGGGTCTGCGTATTTCTACAATTATTATGCTCGAAAAACATACTGGTACAGTGGTATGTTTCCTATTCAGACATGTGACGTTCGAGTTCGAGTAAAATTTTCAGCCTCTTCTTTAGCGGGCAACCTAACCTAACTTTGCTAGTAAAAGGCCGTTTTCGAGAACGTCATCATTGTCAAATATGTATTTTGCAGAAAGTTTTAAAACACAAACTGCAAAAGTTTTCTGTTAGAAAAGGCAAATCCAAGTTTTACTGCATAAGCATTGTGTTCGATAATGCAGTTTGGGTTTGCTAAAGTCACATGTTCGAAAACATCATGTGAGTGGTGTAATTCTGTAGTAAAAAAAATCGAGTTGGCAACAAAAATATTGAGAAGCCAGAGAACGTGTTCATAAACGTCAAATACGTTTGCAAGAAAATTGGAGGACGTTGATAAAAAAGATTTTGTGCAAACAAAACCATTGCAATTTGAAATAATTGTATTTTATCTAAACTAAATTTATAGATCAAAACCGAGATGAACAGTATCGTCTGTTCAGATGCCTTCGTCCATCGATACAAAACCAAACTTTCCGACATTGAAATAAAACACAATGATTATAGTGGAAAATCCAAAAAATACACCACTCTTTATTAAAGCTTTCCGTCATACCTTTTGATGACAAACTTTCGTTATACATTTCATTAACAATACACTTAGCCTTCGTTAAATTTTAATATAAATGTTTCATATAAGCTCAAAACATCGACTATAGAGTTGCCAGACTCATGCAGTTCGATACAATGGCAATATTTGCGTCGAAAAATGGCAATCATTAAAAATCGAATTGACGAAACAACTATCCTTTCCTTAGGTATAAAAGTTCCATCCAACTTCTCTTCGGCAGTGACGGCTGTAGTCGTTTCCTGGTTTCCCTCCAATATTCGCACCTTTCGCCAGTTTAATAATATGGAAAACGGAAGTTCCTAAAACACATCTACGAAAGCGACAAAATCCTCACATCAAAAACGTATCTAATGGCTAAAACAGATGTGCAGCACATCTCCACGCATCGCTGCGTACAGCGCCAAACTCGAAACACATGTGCATACTCTTAAGGTGCGTATCCATTTCAGAGTAAAAAGGCGGCGAGCAGCTCTGAAGAAGTTCTCGAGAATATAACTCGAAATTAGACACAGACACAGTCATGAAATAAGCTCACCAGAGGGGATGACACATGACAGATATCCGAGAGTCAGTCTCTAGAGTTTTCTAGTGAAAGTACTCCCTCAATGGAAACGCACATTTAAATATTTATCACAAAAAGACCTCTATCACCCATTTAGTATGAATTTTTTTGGCATTTCTCAAATAACTTTTACTGCTAAGTAAAGACTTGAAAAATCGATTTTTCGTTTTTTGCCAATTTTGACAGTCTTTTTTTTTCACAATAGCAGTATAATTTTGTTCACCATATTAAAGGAGAGGTTTCAATAAAGAAAATGCCGTCCTAAATTTGTCAAAAAACGAACATTTTTTCGTCGGCTTTTTTAATTAAAAATTGGGCCATTTCTTCAAAATAAATTCACAAAATATCCAAAAATTAATATTTCGATTCAAAAAAAAAATTACAGCTTGCTTGAAACTCAAAAATATACGTTTTCACCAAATTTCATAAAAATCCAACTATTTGTAGAAGATAAAAATAAAAAAACAAAAAATTGTTTTTTTTTTGTATTTTTTATTTTTGAGGCTATGTGAAAAAGTGATTCAAGTGAAAAATATTGAAAGATTATCTACAACTTTTCTATAAAACTTTTTTCGATAAGTCTACTTTTTCCATAAATTGTAAAAAAAACACGTTTTCACGCCCAACCCCATTAACGAGAATCTGCTGCGGGGCAATTTTTTGTTCTCCTTTTATTAACTAATAATATTTTTTTTGCACATCAACAAATATTTTGAAAATTTCTTTTTTTTTTTCAAAAATTATTTGCATTGGTCTATTACTGCTGTGAAAAAGTTCATTGTACAGCTATACGGTTGGCAGGAATAGTCCTTTTTTGTTCTTTTTTTAAACTAAGAAGTTCGTTTGAACGGATCCACCGATTTTGGACACCCTCTCAGATCCAATTTACGAAAAAATGAAACTCGTGACAAAGTTAAATTTTTCATATTATTTAAATTTAATAAAATCAAACAAAAACGATAAAAAGATATATTCTTATATCGAATTCAAACACATAAAGTTTTATTTACTATTATTTTTTTTCGGATTTTACGTCCACGTTTAGCACGTTTTAGTTATTAAATAAAAAATGAAGCAATTAACTGATACTTCAGTGGACACACGTCACTGCTAATGTTTTCCTATAAAAAGCAGAGGCTTTAAGTAAAATGCATCAGTTTCTTATTTTCTATTGAATTTGAAAGGTTAAAGTCAAAATAAAACCAGAATTATGTTTAAATATAGTTTCATCCTGTTAGTTGTTCTCATCGCACTCTCGCTGATTGAAGCAAGCCCTAATCCCAATCACGAAGACGATGGTTTATTTTTGGATGTAGATATTTAAAATAATGTAATATTACACTTGTTTTTTCAATGTAAATATACTAAAACGGATTATAGCACAAGATTGTTTTTGAGTTGATATATTGTTGGTCTTTTTATTTTTTTTTTTTTGAAAGATATATTTTATCCTTTGCACCTCAAAATAAACATAACTCTTCTTATATCTTTAAGTTCAAACCAACAAATGTTGAATTCCTTTTAGGATTGCTTCAATGTTCATGGGATTAAGCGGCTGTATATGCCGGGCTGGAGCGTGTTATGAGATCGGAGTGAAATTTTCCAAAGCTACTAGGTTCGCAATTGAAAAAAAAAAACATTTTCGTTAAAATAACAGTATAAGCGAAAAAATGTGAAAAAGTACCTATACCTACGAAAAGTTAAATTTTTCACAAAATTTTTTGCTAAAGAAATATTTTTCCAAAATTCTTGAATGAAATAGTTTTTGTATGTTTTGGAAATACACTCAGAGAAAAACTTCAGATAAATAATAAACATGACCCTTAAAAAATTAACAAGATGCACTATCCCATATCCAGTTACAGAAGTTTATCAGATTTTAATAACCTCATATTCAGTGCAAAATCAACCTGGTCGCGTTTGTAAATATATTCAAGTTGAGCTAAGAAGATGTTCTATTTTTTTTCGAACTTAATTCTTGTAAATAAGAAATTTTGACAAGAACACAGAAAACAGAAATTATTTTTTCCAAGGCACTAACAAACCTCCAAGAATATGCTTTTCATGAATAAGTGCTTCTCTTCTGGCTGTTCGGAATCGGCAAAAAATTGTAGATGCAATTAATTCCTGCAAACACCACGCACACAAGAGTGGTTGAAATAGAAACTTCTTTATATTAGATCCTCATTCGTTTAGATAGAATGCTTCTAATCAACAATAAGAACAACTAGAGCAAAAATACAAGAAGGATTCTAATTGTTGGTCCCAGTTGCTATTGAAAATCTACACATACGATTAGAACCAATCTAGCTGGATATTCTGTGAGTACTTGCGCTAAATCAATTAAACAATGTACTTTCCGAAGGTCACGTCAGGTATTCAAGATTGTGTAACCTCAAACAAAAACATACTATTTTCATCGCTTGTACATATTATGTATGTAGGTAATTTAGGGTCTTTAGAATTTCTTCGAAAGGAATGGTTCGAAAAATTTCGGGAGACTGTCATTTCTAGAATTCCAACGGATTCCAACAAAAATCCCATCATTTTCGTACTAGAAGGAAAAACACCGCCATTCTTTTTCTGCTACCTCTAACTTAAAAAAAAAAATTGGCTCGGCACTCTTGGCACTTCGTAAAAATATCTGTTATGTAAGTGGGCGAACAAGGTCAACTAGTCCTAGAAATCGGCCAGCCTTAGAAAATTCAAGACTTAAGCTTAGATTAGACGGTCAACGTAAATGGTCAACGCGCATTGACTCCTTGACATCATCACAAACATCGTCAATATACATGTGCGTGAAGTTAGCACCGCCATTTTGGATTAAAAAAAAAGGTTGTGCTGTAATCAGGGTTGCCGTTTTAGCGACTTTTTCGCTATTTCTGGCGACATTTCCACTTAGTTAGCGACAAAAAATATTTTGATGTCGCTAGATTATTTATAACGACTTTTCAAGGGACTTTTGAAGACGTGAATTTTTGAGTTAAGACATGAAAATAGTACTTTTTGTTCCATGTTATGGCACTCGTTATATTAAATCCATGACATTTGAATAATAATTTGAAAGTTGCTATTGCAATCATTGGAAACTTAAACTTATCAAACTATATAGAAATTGAGAGTCAGCAATTTTTTCTGATTTAAATTCTAAATTCCATAAGTTTCTGATTAATTAGGACGAACGAATTCTGTCTTCGGCATTTAAGTTCACATTTTATTAACAGTATGGATAATTTCAATTGTTTAATGTAATAGTTTCATCTAGTCAAAGAACGATGGGAGTTACAATAACATAAAGTCTAGTTTTGCCTAGCAACAGTTTAAACAATGTCTATTAATAATAAAAATATGCCCCTACAAGTCTTATGCGACTGAATAACTTAACTGTTTTTATTAATTTGATTTTTTATAGTAAATTCCATAGTTTTTCGATACATTACTAATTAACACAAATGAAAAGTTGTTCAAAAAGTAAATATTTTAAGCTTTCGTTGCTGGCGACTTCTGGCGACTTTTTAGTTTGAAAATTTTAGCCAATCTAGCGCCTTTCGGAGGTTGGTCTAGCGACTTTTATTTTCAGGGTGCGGCAACACTGGCTGCAATGTGCCCAACTTGGCTGCTATGTGCCGTATTTAAAACAAATCGTACTTAGGGTTTGGTTTTTAGAGGGTACCCATTTTTTTAGCGTGAAGTTAGCACCGCCAACTTGTGCTGGATTGTGCCGTTAATATTTTTGAAAAATACGCAAATTTGCAAATTTTACGAATGCAATTTTTGTGAAATTTCAAAATTTCTTCAAAAAAAAAAAAGAACTACATTGTCCTCAAAAAATGCTACTAAGAACCAAAAAGAAAAAAACCAAAATTTGTATAATTGCATCTATTATGGCCAAAACTAAACTTTGCGAAGGGCTGTAGCGTGAAGTTAGCACCGCCATTTTCGATTTTCAAAAAAAAAATGGTGCTGCATTGTACTCAACTTGTGCTGCCTTATGCCGTAAAAATTAAAAAGCTGTTTTGTGCCCAATTTGTGCAGCCATATTCCAAAGGGATACAAAAATGCGCAAAAAACAGTTTGCGAAGCGTGAAGTTAGCACCGCCATTTGCGATTTGTGCCCAATACATATTTTCGCCAAAAATTATTTTTTGCTGCGATAAAAAAAAAGAAAACAAATGATAAGTTTTCATCTTTTCCGTTTTTTTTTTATTATAATTTATTAAAAATTGTGTAGAGAAAATGAAATGGCTTCTCATGGTTCCCTAGTCAACTTATATAGAAATACGTTTGTTTCAGTTCAATGTTTAAGTTTCCGGTTTCCATTTATTTGGTGTACGAAGTACGACACCTATCTTCCGAGGCCTGAACCTCATGCTTATGGTAAGACTACACTACACTCCTCGTCAACTGAATACGCACAAACATTTTTTAATATACTTTATCCATTTTTTCCAAACAGTGATGGTTATTATGCCATCCGAAAAGAATTATCCAAAAACAACCGTGAGTTTTTCTTCAACCACTTGCAAAGTGTTTTATATGCAAAGTAGGAGTTTTTTTTTTAGTCAACTGAATAGTTACAACGCCATTTTCTTCGTTGTTTATAAGTTTTTTGGAGTGCTTGACAGTTTAAATTAACGATTTTAGTGTTTTCAGTAAAATTTAGTTCTTGATTTCAAATTTTAAGAAAAATGGGTAGATCTACGTGTCTTAACAGTGTTGAAAAAGCTAAAATCGATTTACTTAGAGACCAAGGCCTAACTGGACATGCAATAGCTGATAAAGTTGGCCGAAGTTTTAATTTAGTTTATTCTTACTTGAAAAATAAAGATGCATACGGCAAAAACATGAAGGGAGGTAAGAAAACAGCAACAACAGCAGCTGAGAGACGAAGAATTTTAAGATATGCATCAAATTCTTCTGATTCTGTGGCAAAAATAAAACAAAAAGTCGGCGTAAACGCAAGTTGCTCAACAGTATTAAGAGTAATCAACAACTCAAGCCATCTTAAACGAATGAAACTTAAGAAAAAACCACCACTTGACGAGAGACGGAAAATGTTGCGATTAGATTTTTCAAGACTTCACATGAGTTGGAAAAAAGAATGGTATCACGTGGTTTTGTCAGATGAAAAAAAGTTTAATTTCGATGGCCCTGATGGGTTCAACTTCTATTTTCACGACTTAAGAAAAGAAAAAAGATTTTTAAAGCGCCATCATAGTCGTGAAGGAGGTGTCATGATATGGGGAGCAGTCAGTTATTATGGAACACTTGAGCTCGAGGTTGTAACATCAAGAATGACAGCAGCTGGGTATAAAGTAATTTTGGAAAGAAATTTTCCTAAATTTTCTAACATCTTTGGACCCATAAACTGGACCTACCAACATGATAATGCGCCTATTCACTCAGCGCGCATAATAAAAACATGTATAGAGGAGCAACAAGTGCAGTTGCTTCAATGGCCGCCGTACTCACCTGATCTAAACATCATAGAAAATGTCTGGGGATGGTTAGTACGCAAAGTTTATGAGGGTGGTCGTCAGTTCGAAGACAAAGAAACCTTAATTTCTGCAATCAAATTAGCGTGGAGCGAAATTTCGTTAAATTACATTAAAAAACTATACGATTCCATGCCGGATCGAATTTACGAAGTAATTAAAAATAAAGGTGGAAGTACCCACTACTAAACTTAAACAAAAACTTGTTTCATTCCATTTCAATACCAATTTTAATTTTTGTACCTATTCAGTTGACTCAAAAAAAAACTTCTACTTTGCATAAGTTACACTTTGCAAGTGGTTGAAGGAAAAACTCACGGTTGTTTTTGGATAAAACTTTGAAATTCTGTTATTTATATGTTACGAAAATTTTTACCATCAACAGATGGCATAATAACCATCACTGTTTGGAAAAAATGGATAAAATATATTCAAAAATGTTTGTGCGTATTCAGTTGACGAGGAGTGTATGTTAAACCGTTCTCTCTTCCTTACCCTGGGGCCACGCGAGCGAGTATATTCACCAGCGAGTTGGGTACATATATTAATTGTCAAATCACTCGCTTCTCAAATATCTTCAAAAAAGGTAAGCCAGTAGTTGACAAGTGGTTTGGAAAATTTTCTATGTATTAACTCACTAGCGATTACTCCCTTGTATGGTTACAGCAGTTGTATTTTATTTTCACCCAGATCTGATCTGGATAATATTATTATAAAACAAATAGGATCTCAGTGACAGCAGTGTTATACATATACCTATCTCTGTTTTTCCGTTTTCTCTTTATTTTAATGTTTTTTTTTTTTCTTTACACAACAGCACAACTTTGTTTTCTGAAAATCGCAAATGGAGGTGCTAACTTCAAGCTTCGCAACACTGATTTTTGGCCGTAAAAATTACAAATATGGGAAGTTTTTTTATCTCTTTGGAATATGGCTGCACAAATTGAGCACAAAACAGCACAACTTTCACTTTTTAGTAATAACGAAATTTCGCAAAAATTTCATTCGCAAAATTTGCAAATTTGCTATTTTTTTTTAAATATTTATAGCACAAGGCAGCACAAGTTGAGCACATTGCAGCCCAATTTTATTTTTATTTTTTGAAAATCCAAAATGGCGGTGCTAACTTCACACACATTCAATATACTGACAACGTAGACTGTGTCAACGCATGAAACGATTACGACCACACGAATGACAGCACTCGGTCAATGTTGTCCCAAAATGCGTTGACGTGTTATTGGTGTCAATGCAATTAGAACCCTCTGGTGTCAACGTACTGGCACGTAAGACCGATGACGATTACACTCCTTGACCACATCCAAACATATGAACGTTTACGTGGAGTTGACAAGAGAAAAATTGAATCATTTTGTACGTTGACGATCACATGACATTGACTGCGGTGCTATCGAACAATACAATGTGGATGGATTAAGAAACCTCTAAAAAATCAGTAATTTTTTAAGTTTTTTTTACTGCTCCGGAAAAAAATTATTTTAGGTCAAGTGGGTGACATTTGGATGTAAATATACATTTGCCATCAAAATATAGCTCGTCTTTCATTTGTCAAGCCTTCAACTGTCAAATTCCTTTGAAGGATGACTACGATAACGATGGATTAAAAAAGTGATTTGAGGACATTGGGTGACATTCCGATTAAAATATATTTTTGCCGTCAAAATATAGTTCGTCCCCTTCATTTACCAAGCCATCAACTGTCGATGTATGTATAAAAAATCCTCAAAAATTGCAAAATGTTCGGGATGAAATGAAGGTCAACGCAGAGTACGTTGACATGGCAGAAAAATCCGCTGTTTCATCGTAAGGGTACAAATAACGCGTTTGTGGGTTCTGCCATAGTGTCCTAACTGCGTTGACAGGGTGATTACACGGCCAACGAAAATAATCAACTCATTGACCCTCAAATTCATGTCAACGAGAGTGTCAACGCATGGACAGTATTCTGCGTTGACGATCACACGACAAGACAATTTTGGGACAGAATTTTACGTCATTTAGACGTCAGAGACTCAACGCGTTGACCATTTGCGTTGGCCGTATAATCATAGCTTTAAAAATTTCTGAAATTCACATCCGATTTTTGGCATCTCATTTTCCCAACATTAACCTCTCTATGAATACCATTTTTACCTCCAAAGGGATTTTTTCCAACCACTTTGGCTGGAAAAACCACAACATTTGTTGACCCGCACGCAACTCGATTCAAATGGATAGCAATCGACAAAGTTGTTCAATAAATTCCATTTTACTAAAAACATTTTTGTAGGGTTTTAATTTCATGAACATAATTTATTTTTTTTGTGTGTGACGCACACACTAGCATGTTGATCGACAATGATAACCAACAATGTTGGTCGGCATAGTGTGGCCTTTCCTTTAACCCACAACTATGTGCGACACAACTACAAACTTGGAGAACGCTATATTTAAGCTTGGTTTTTGGACTGGCAACAATAAGAGAAGAGGAAAAATGCCAAACGACAAAAATATAAAAATGGAGGTGGATTATTCATATTGATCAAGTATAGATACCTACATACATTAAAAAAGAAGGTGTATAAAGGAATAATGGAGTCAAAGTTGAGATTCATTTATACGAGCACGGTGTAGGTTTAAGGGCATATCAAGGTACAACGGGAAAAATAAAGTGCCGGTTGATTATTTATATTGGTTAGCCAAACACATTGTTTATGAAGGTCAATGGCTAAATATTGCTCACATGGTCAATAGGAGGAGGTGTGGGGTTAGGTCAATTCATATGAACACAATGAATCGTTACTTATTCTAGCGTTTAATATAAACAATAACGATTAATTATTGCGAAGGGTCAGGTCAAACAATTAACTTAGGTTCTTGGAAGGTTTTTGCAAAAGATTGAAACTGAATTTTTGAAGAACAAGCTACATACCATATAGTTCTTTTAGGAATCGTTGCAAATTTTGCTTAAAAAAAAATTACTACTTCGTGTTAACATAACCTCAAATTAAGAAAATCTCCCTTTTATATTCAAACGGGAATATTTCAAAATTTTGGGAAAACAGACTTCAAACTTGTAATCAGCATCAACAAAAAATTTTAAGAACGAGTTTTGTCTGTTCATTTTAGTAAAACCGTGTAAGTCTCTGTTATCATTCCTATTGTTTTCTTTTTCTAAAAAGCAAAGTTTAGAAATAAAGTTAATTGCGATATATTAATTTAATAAATAAATCAGAAGAATTTCTTTTCTAATTTTCTTGATATTCTATTTTTATTTAATAAATTATGTTAGAATTATTTGACAAAAACTTATCTTTGACGATTTATTGATGGTCATGCATCCTCTGTGGCATGTTTTCATGATAAGATGCTTATACTTACATAATGTTAATTGATAACTTTTTGTAACAACTCACCTGAAAATAAAAAAAAAACTAAGATTAGATATGAATGCATTTGATAGTTTTGCAATAAAAGCTTTTTTCACCAACAAAAAGACAAAGAATCTTCAATGAAATTCTCCCAGTTATAATTTAAAGTTCCAAAACGGCTTCACTTTTTGAAACAGAATCAACAAACAAAAGCCATGGCTTACTTAATGTTTATATAGACGTAAGCATTTTAACTGATAAATGAACACCTCCAGCCACAAGAAACCCTGAACGACTCCCCATAAATTTTTCATCAAAACAGACACATTAATCAACCAATTTATCTATCAGATATAGAACATAGTTCAAAAAACTGTCAATATATCACTTAAGTCGATAAAGAAATGACAACTTTTTGGGATTAAAAATAAATTTATGTTATCTCAAAATAATAATAAAAGAAAAAAATATGAAAAATACATTAGGTGTATCGGAACACTCTTCAGTAGGTAGAGGTACCTTACCTCACTACTTGTAGATAAATGTTTACCTTGATGAAAAAATAATATTCTGATTTGTTTACATACAAACGCCCGCCGGGCCACTTTGAGTGACTTGTTGCCATTATCACTATCAGTTTCGATATATTGATATCTTTCTTTAACAATTTCATTTTATAAAATTTTTGAGTGTTTGTGAGTGTGTTTGCGGGAAAATTAATGAAATAATGTGATGTTTAAGCGGTAAATTGCGTAATTTTCAAAAGGCGATTCGAGCAAAGATATTGTTAGAAATACAACCGGCAAACAACTATTACAGTGTTATATAATTGGAATTACGAATTGCAATTTTATTTTATTTCAAAAGGCCCTGATGCCTTTTGGAAAGCATGAAGAGGCCAGTAGCAAGGTAATTCCACATTACTGTTAAGTCATATTTTAATGCGCCGGAATTGCTTTTATCATTTCTCAATTCTGCTTTGCTTTATATTTTTTGAACCCCACTAGTTACACCTTCACGGATATTTTACAAAATGAAGTTCAATGATATATTATGACACATTCATGTAGAGTCTGAGAACCACTTTACGCATTCGGGTTGCATACGAAATCTCGATAGTCAAAACCTTGCATTTGAAATCTCGAATAACGAAATCTCGCAATTATACAAAATCCCGCTTACCATTATCACGCAATCACAAAATCCCGCTTTTCATAATCTCGCTATAACGAAATCCCGCAAACTAAAATCTCGCGAAACAAAATCTTGCAAATTTAATTGCATTGTATAACAAATACTTGTTTTTAAGCAAAATCTCGCAAATTAAAATCTCGCCCGAGGTTTTGATTACAAAAATATATTTATTGCCTGGTTGCTAGCGCTATATTTATTTAATTATTGTTAGTATAATTTATTTATATTTTCAATAAAGTTTTAATAATAATAATAATAATAATAATAATATTTATTGCAATGCAATTAAATTTACCTTCTACCTCAGTGCCTATAAGCGCCTAACCCAGTGCCTATAAGTACTTTTAGACCACACTGCTATTTATAAATTGTTCAATATTATTGTTGCCAAGGGAAGAAGAGAGAGAGAACATAGAGATTGTATTATCCAGTTGTAAGGTGTCATTTGCAAATTGCATTAATCGTGTTTGGCCTTGATATAATAATAATATTTTGTTATTTCCATGAAAAGAGCGTAAAACACAACTAACAAAGTAAAATGATTATAGAGATCAAAGGGCACGGTAGTGCCCAGCCAAGTTCGCGGCACTACACCCTTTTTACAGGAACAAACTCAGGCGATATGCAACCCCCCTCTAACTTCAGTACCAATAAAGTCAGAAACTTCAAATTCGGAGTATTTGCTGAACTGATCAAACACAGGTGGCTCACCAAATTTCAACTCTTTAGCATTAGTAGTTCCCAAGATATAGGACTTCAAAAATCGCAAAAACCGTAACTGACTGACTCACTGACTCACACTGACAGATCATCAAAATTATGGAGCACCTCCCGACATCGTAGAAACTTGAAATTTCGCACAACGGTAGGCCTTGTGGTACATACAAAGGAAAAAATCGAAAATCTGCAATTTTCTATTCAGGGGGCGTGGCATCCACCCACTTTCTTAAATATTCTATAAATTATATGGAGCACTTACGATTGTTGTAGAACGATGAAAATTGGTAGGTCGGTATGCCTTGAAGTACTTAAAGTGCCTCTACACTATCCCACAAAGTATTAACACATGTCAGAATTAAAGTGGGAAATAATTTCATACGACTACCAAATTTGTGTGATGAAAATGATTTTCATATTTTGCTTCCACACTTGCATCAAAACAAATCGGTTTCACCATAACCTCAAACGCCCAAGTGGGATAGAATGTGTGATGGTTTAAGAACCCATCTTAAATATTTTCAGGTATAAACACATGTCAAATCGTGTAGGATGCGATGTCAAGTTGTGTGTGATGAAATTTCATATTTTGCTTCCACACTATTATACATGACTTTCTTCACACTTTTTTGACATGTATTAATACTCAATGGGATAGTGTGGAATGGCTATTAGAAGAAAAAAATCGAAAAATTGGGAGTTTCAGTTCAGGGGGCGTGGCATCGACCCACATTCTTAAAAATTCTTATAAACTATATGAAGCACTTCCGATTGTTGTAGAACGATGAAAATTGGTAAGTCGGTAGGACTTGAAGTACTTAGAAAGAAAAAAATCGAAAATTTGGAATTGTCCATTTGGGGGGGGGGGGGTGCCATCCACCCACTTTATCAGAATTGCTATTATTGGTATGGAGCACTTTCGGTTGTCTTAGAATTATGAAACTTTGTAGAGCGGTAGGGCTTGACTTTCACCTGGCAAAATAAATCTTTGCAAAAAGGAGTGAAATCACAACAAAAACATAAATATTAAAAAAGGAGCCAAGTTCTTACGTGTACAAGAAAAGTGTGCGTAAAAAGTCAGCCGAAAAAAGTAATGAGATCTAAAATATATGCCAAGTTTTAAGTTCATGAAGTTTAATATCGAATATCTTAAGTAGAGTTATATCGAAACAATTCCAAATCATGACAGAAATTTGGTATATAATGATTACTGATTAAAATTTGGTGGATTAACTTGGCAAGTTTTCTCTTAAATACTTAATAAATCACAAAGGACAATCGGCAAAAATGTATGGTAGGTGGTCTAGGAACCAATAACAACGAGACGTATGTCGTTGGAAAGGTAATTTCATGCCCTACAATAGTCACTAGGGCAGCTCATTTCAAATCCCTGTGTGAAAAAAGTTATTCGCTAACCTAGGTTTTGTTTTAGTGCATTTTAGTGTGGAAAAAATGTATACAAACTGGTCTAATCAATACTAATAAGATGTATATCGTTGGAAAGGTATTTTTATGAACAGTAATAGTTGCTCTAACAACTGTTATAAAATCGCTGTGTGGAAAAAGTTATTCGCTGTTTTAGGGAATTTTGGTACATATAAAATTAATGGAGCATGGGTAATAATTAGCGAATAACTTTTTTCACACAGTGATTTGAAATAAGCTGCCTCACTGACTATTGTAGTACATAAAGTTACCTTTCCAACGACATACGTCCCGTTGTTATTGGTGGAAGTTGAACTCACGGTTTTTGTCCATACTAGAAAATAACAGGTTTTTCACTCTTAAATACTTAAATGAACAACACTATTTCATTAGTTTACGAATAACTTTCTTCACACATTGATTTGAATGGAACTGCTATGGAAGATATTGTAGGTAGTAAAAATACCTTTCCAATGACGTATATATTTTCGTTATTGGTAAGAACAGTTTTCATAAATTTTGCCCATACTAAATATATTTTATTCGTACTAGAATGCACCAGAACACAATTCTATATAGCGAATAACTTTTTTCACACAGCGATTTGAAGTAAGCGTCTATAGTAACTATTGTAGTACATAAAAATACCTTTCCAACGACATATGACTCGTCGTTATTGGTCTTGTAGACCGTTTTGTCCTATTCTCCTTTAAAATGTATGAAAACTTGACCAGTGAACCCACCAAACTTTAATCAGTAATCATTATATACCAAATTTCTGTCATGATTTGGAATTGTTTCGATATAACTCTACTTAAGATATTCGATATTAAACTTCATGAACTTAAAACTTGGCATATATTTTAGATCTCATTACTTTTTTTGGCTGAGTTTTTACGCACACTTTTCTTGTACACATAAGAACTTGGCTCCTTTTTTAACATTTATGTTTTTGTTGTGATGTTGTTAACAGTAACAAAGGTGGTAAGAAACTTCTTATTGACGGGTTTATAAAATAAATAAATATAAAATATAAAATATATACAGGGTGTCCTGTAAATAATGGATAACCTTGCAACTGGTTATTGCAGGCCTTATGACCTTTCCAGAAAAAAATATAAAAAAAATATTTTCCCAGTGGTTACTTTGTTATGATGTTTTTTCCAAAAGTTGTTAACAAATACTACTTTCCTCAAATACGTGAACGCTACGACCATGGATGAACAATTTTTACTATTTTTATATTTTTGTAATATTCTAGAATAACTGTTGTAATAGATGGGTGGTAAAATTTAACAGTAGTTATTGCATTTTTTTTATTATAATTTTTTAAAATATTTTTTTTCAGTACAAAAATTTATTTTCGAAAAATTTTGACCACCTCTCATCATCATCATCGTGACCTGTAACCCCGGCTGGGGCATAGGGCGTCAACAAAACGTCTCCATCCTTCACGGTCTGCTGCAAGGTACTTAAGCTGTGGCCACGTCTTTCTCTGGGATTCTGCTCCCGCTAAGACAGTTGATTTCCATGTTGTTCTTGGTCTTCCAACCCGCCGTGCACCCTGAGGATTCCATTCAAAAAAAAAAACTTTGGTACGAATTTGTAGCACATTCAATTCTCTTGAATTTATGTTAACATACTTTTTACCCTAAAGTTATAAATAAAAATGTTATAATCAAAAACATATGAATTTTTTCAATGTTTAAATTTTGATTATAACTTTTTTATTTATAACTTTAGGGTAAAAAGCATGTTAACATAAATTGAAGAGAATTGAATGTGCTACAAATTTGTACCAAAGTTTTTTTTTCTAAGACTAATAAAATTTAAGTTGCCATGGAAAACATTTTAGAACTCGTTTTCCAATATGGTGGCCAAACGGTGGGTCTTTCAACACCTAAAATAGAGTTTTATACTTGCACTGAACCACACATCAAAAGAGAAAATTGTTGTCCAACCCAAATTTGGAGGTTATTGTAACATTTTGATAGACATTTTGCCAAAATGTTAAAAGCAGCTTTATTAGATGATTGACAAATTTTCTTGGTTATTTCGTTAATACACAAGCATGTGCTATACCATTTTGAAAAGTGCATTAAATAGACAACTTTTTTAAGCAATTGGCCACTCATGTTCTCATACAATTTTAATTTATTAGAGGTGGTCAAACTTTTTCGAAAATAAATTTTTGTACTGAAAAAAATATTTTAAAAAATTATAATAAAAAAAATGCAATAACTACTGTTAAATTTTACCACCCATCTATTACAACAGTTATTCTAGAATATTACAAAAATATAAAAATAGTAAAAATTGTGCATCCATGGTCGTAGCGTTCACGTATTTGAGGAAAGAAGTACTTGTTAACAACTTTTGGAAAAAACATCATAACAAAGTAACCACTGGGAAAATATTTTTTTTATATTTTTTTCTGGAAAGGTCATAAGGCCTGCAATAACCAGTTGCAAGGTTATCCATTATTTACAGGACACCCTGTATATAAAATAAAATTTACGAATGTATCGCACGTACTTTTGCTATTATGTTGCTTGGAACTTAAGTACTTTAAAATATGCAAGTAATTATAGAAAAAGGATTGACTCGTTCTTTTAATTGTATAAACAACGCGTTAAAAACTTCTTAGAGCCCAAAAATAAATGTGCCATTCGATTACTTGAAAAAAAATATTAATAAATGCAAACAAAAAATTAAAATTGTTGGAGCAGTTTTCTTAAAAACAAATTTTTTATCTATATAAAATTAATAACATTTAAAAAAACAATTTGGTATGCCAATTTTGATTATTTATTAATTAATTTTGGCAACCCTTTTTTGAAATGTTGAATTTTCAAAAAACTTTATTTATTTTTTAAATCCAAAACTTATTTTTTTTTTTAATTTTGAGTGAAATGCGTTAAGCTTTTAATGAGAAAATGAAAAAAACCATTTTATGGCAGATACTTTTAATAACAGTTCATGGTAATTTTTTGTTTTTGAAGATACAAAAAATCAATTTCCCTCAGGGGAATCACCAAAAAGTCTTAAGTTCAAAATTTGAAGAAGATCGCATCACTGGCTTGGGCTGTAGATCAAGAAACAAACAGACAGACAGAATTGTGCCACCCACTTTTTTCGTGTTCTCTATCATCGTCATGTGTGATTGTTATCTCGAATTTTTTTTAGACGAATTCAAAACTTGTCCTAAAGTACCTACATCGCAAGCAGTGGCGTAGCGTGCACTTCGGGGGCCCCGTATCAAAAAATTTGTAGGGGCCCCCTTTTTAATGACAATGGCACTACCTTTTTTGTTTCCTATACTAACATCAACTTATTTTAAAAGTATGACAATCTAGGAACTTTACATAAGTTAAGCTACGATTAGACGGTCAACGCAAGTGTGCAACGTGTTGACTCTCAAGTCAAAGTGACGTCAAATTCTGTCCCAAAGTTGAATACTTTTTAAAGAATACTTTCGAGGCGTTGACGGCTGTGTTAACACTCTCGTTGGCACAAATTTAGGGGTCAATGCGATGATTATTTTCGTTGGCCGTATGATCACTCTGTCAAAAAAGTTAGAACACGTTCATCAACGCATTGACTGTATTCTTACTTTGACACAGCAGAATTTTCTGCCAAGTCAACGTAGCTTGCGTTGAGCTTCATATCAGTCTAGAAAATTTTGCATATTTTTTGAGGATTTTTAATACATCGAAAGTTATAATAGCTTGATAAATCAATCACTTTTTTCCAGAGCAACTTCAAAAATGTCTAATTTTTAGGTTTTTTCATCCATTTACATTGCATTGTTCGGTTATACAACGAGTACAGCTAATGTCATGCGATCGTCAAAGTTAAAAATGATTGAATTTTGTTCCTGTCCGCTCCGCGTCAACGTACATATCATGCATATGATTAGATGTGGTCAAGTAGTGTAACCTTGAACGTTTCACATATCAATTCATTGACACCAATTGCGTTAACACATATAACACGTTAAAGCATTAAGGGACAACATTGACCGATTGGCGTTATTCGTGTGATCGTCAACGTTTCTTGTGTTGACACGGTCTACGTTGAAAGTATATTGACGATGTTTCTGATGACGACAAGGAGTCAATGCGTTGACCATTAACATTGACCGTTTAATCTTAGCTTCAGTCTTAAAGTTATGGCGGTTTAATGACTGCCTTTTATTTGTACGGTTAAAGGGACAAAATACAGTTTTTATAATTACCTTAAAAATCATTTGTTTTTTGAAAAGATTTTTAATTTTATCTCATAAAGTTGTACACATTAAAGATTATAACACGGCAGAGCAGAGATTTTTAGAAAAACACGGTAAAACGCTCAGTGCGCTCAGTATTTACATTTACCCTAGTGTTCCGCAGTCGGAGTGTGGCACGTTTCTCTCAAAATCTGTTCCTCTAATGAAATTTTAATAAATATTTTCGACTAAGCTGGTCATGAAGTTCTTGCAGGTTTTTCTCTAAACTATTGATTGTATGATAAAAAGCAAGCTATTTTTATAAGTGCATATTAACATTTGCTGTCCCCTAAGAATATAAGCCCCAGCTCAAATTAGGACTTAAGAGTAGGAAATTTTTATTAAATGCTTAAGACCGAAACATCTTAATTCAGTTTTGTAAGAATTTTTTTCTAGTTTTGCCATATTTTCGTCTAATTTTTGTCAAACTCTGGCACGCGTTCCAATAAAATAGCAAAGTGGTTGCATGTTCTGGTTTCGGTTACTTTAGTTGGTAGGATGTAGATAGAGATACATCAGGATAAACTATCGAAAAGACACAGCAAAAAAAATAAGTGCAATTTAAAATTGAAATCGACATTGTGTGTCGTATTCATCTCAATGAAAAATTCCTACGGGGCCCCTTTATCTCGGGGGCCCCGTATCATTGATACGGCTGATACCGCGGTAGCTACGCTACTGATCGCAAGTAAAAATTGTATGGTCAGTAGGCCGTTCTTTTTGTTTCTAAAAAAATAAGAAAAAAAACCTGTGGGGGACTTATCAAAAAAGCCAAGAACCAAATTATCTGTAGTGGCGTGGCGTCCATATAACACGATTCCTTACGTCTTCCCTTTTTAAATGTCTACCAAACAACATGAAATTACAATAAAAATTAAGGTTATTGTTTAACCAAGATTTTAAGACCTTAATTTTGAAGATGCACTAAGTAAAACTCAAGTTATAAGCATTTAAGTGGAGCCATCTCAAATTTTCCAACATTTTCAAGAATTCAATTAAAAGTTCAAATTAATCTTATTTTTTTTTTGTCCCTTTTTTTCAAATTCACAATCGTTTTGAACAAATTCACTCTCAATAAAACGAAGAAGACCGTATTATTTTGTCTAATGTCTAGCGGTTGTAGGCAGCGTTGCCAGACGTTTGGCATGTCGATTCTCTTTATTTTCATCCAAAATTATTTTCTTTCGCTTTTTTATTTCTGTTTTTTCCAGTTTTCATGATATTGTAAAATATGGGCCTTTAATTGAAAAAAATACTTTTGTATGCAAGAACCGTACGCTGTGAGGTGAATATATACTTTATTTTTGGAAGTGTAAAACAACGAATCAAACATTTTGTATTCACCACATAATTTTCTCGCATGCAAAATAATTACAGTCAATTGTTTTGCATGACATTTCATGACAGCAATGGGTTTTTTGCATGAAATTGTTAACCAATCAAGTCAATATAACAAATTATAGTCTTATTTAAATAATTTTATTTTAATAAACGTGGTTGGGCTTGGCTGCCATCATTGGATCAAAATCGACTTATAAAATTATGGAGGAAAATAATTTCTATTTCACTTCAAGAATTTTTTACATGCGAAAATATTGGCATGGATTTTTTTTGCATGTGAACTGTAAACTAGGCTTAACTCAACAAAGCAAAACAAAAATATTTTAAAACACTAAATCCCATCCATATTATATTATTTTCCATACAATTATTGTGAAATGAAATGGAAAACGACTGAGAATTTCTATTTTTTATAGCCTAATGTAGAAAAAAGACCAGCAGATGTACCATGTTGTATTAAAACAGTGAGATAAGTTTGCAGGTGATTAATTTTTTGCTTCGTCTTCCCTCTACAAATTATTCGCGCCACGCCACTGATAGGTACCGAGCTTAAAATAAGTCTCCTATATCAATTTCGAAACATTAAGTTTTCAAAACTTAATTTTGAAATATTTATTAAAAATTCGAAAAATATTTTTTTTACTGTGGTTAGAACAAAATACAATTAAAATGTTTGAAAAAAGGTTTAGCATGCAAAAATTCTTAACATCCAGTGATAAAAATCAGTGATCAGTGATGAAATTAAGAAAATATTTATTTTTTGGGAGGTACCACTAACAACTATTTCATGAATAATGATTTTCCACCCAAAAGTAGCATTCACCCAAAAGTAGCATTCACTCAAAGTAGTCTATTGCATTTTCAAGAAAAGTTGTGGTCGTTTTTCAGAAAAGAGGATTATGTAAATTTGCAAAAAAAAATTTGTGTGGCAGGTACCCTTAGGTATTGTTTGTTCCAACACAAAATTTAAAAAAATTGTGAGCAGAATGACCCACAGAAGACCCACTTTTTTCCTTTATCCATCATCGTAATAACAAGTTTTATAAAAATTTTGAGTTCGATTTTTTTACGACTTCATAACCATCGCCAGTTAAAATGGGGGGTAAATTACAATAATTTAGTTTATTGCAGCTTAAAAATTGGCCCTTTCCATACAATTACCCTTTTTATGTTTTCAATACATTTATTTTAATTTCCATTGGTTGGAGAAAAAAGATGAGTATACAACTGAAATTCAGTTCCAAATTTTAAACATTTATTGTCATAGGTCTGAATCTCTGTAGAAGGTAGTGCCTAAAAAGATGTAGAGCGCTAAAGTTCCCAAAAATCACCCTAGGAAAAAAATTCAAGAAACTCAAATACAGAGACAAAAACGAAAAATGAGAACAAAATTTCAAAATTTGCAATTCGAATATGTATTTCTTGTAGATACCTACACGCTTTTTTTCTCTGAAAATTTGCTTTGAATTGAAAAATCCTAAACGTCTGCCTTTCTTTTTTCGAAAGACACAAAAATCACGCCAGGCATAGGCGTAACTGTATCAATACAGTTTTTTTTTTCGAAATAAAAGAAAATCTTTTTTAAAGATAAAAGTAAAAGATATTTAGTAAAATTAGAAAAAAAATCTTTTATGGATTTTTGAAAAATATTTTTGGTTTGCAGGATGCAGCTTAAAAATAAAAAGAAATAAAGTATTAAATCAACAGTGGCTTCAAAGCTTTATGCTACATTTCCACCTAGCGCTAATCTGAGATTTAATGAGATTAACCTTAAATCTCCTTTAAATCTCGTAGATTTACCATACAAATTTATTTCGTAAGTCTTGAAGATTAGAAATTAATCTTGTTAAATCTTCCTAGGACAAATAGTTTTACAAATCGAACTAACCTATTCCTACATGGTGCTGAACGATTCATTCGAGACTCGCATTCAGTTCTTCATTGTTTCACACGAATCAAACATTCTGTCTCATTCGCACTTCATAAGAAAAATTGGAACGCCATTTGCATTTTTGAAGGTGCTTTCAAATTTAATCTTTTTGTACGGTGGAAACACCAAAAAGATTTATTAAATCTAATCTGAGATAAACCTTTGGTGGAAACATAGCATAAGTAACCCTTTCTTTTTACTTGCGATATAGGTACTACATATTAGGCAAGTTTTGGATTCGTGCAAAAAAAAAAATTGAGATAACAATCAAACATGACATAACGATGATAGAGAAAACCAAATAGGTGGGTGCCACAATTCTGTCTTTCTGTTCGACTACAGCCTGAAGGGCTCGATAGATTTTCTTCAAACTTGGTACATAGTGGTTTTTGGTGATTATGCCCATACGTTTTTTTTTTTTTTTATTTTTATTGTAGAACCAAAAATAACGGTACCTGCCATACAATTTATTTTAGCAATTTAACATAATCGTACTTTTCTCAAAACGGCTTCACAACTTTTCTTTAATAAAATTCAATAAATAGCTTTTGGTAAAGGCTTTCTGTGGGTGGAAAACCATTTTTCAAAAAATGATTATTAATGGAACCTCCCAAAGAACCATTTTCTTAATTTTCGATTTTCTTCAAAACTGTTTGACTGATTTCAATAAATTTTTGTATACAGAAGCTTCCTAAAAATATAAATAGTTTTCTGTACTAAAATTAAGAAACAAATATTTAAAATGTTTCAATTTTTTTTTTTGAAAATTAAATATTTCAAAAACGATAAGATCAAATTTTTTGAAACTCGATACTTAAAAGTTTTTGAGAACTCTCTAAAATATTTTTAGAAAAAACTTTGCATATATGAAAAAATAAGGGTACCTTCGATACAAAAGTTAAAAAACTGGAAAGTAAAATATTTTTTTTCTCAAAAATTACTCCTACGGTTTTGATTAAACTTTTCTCATGTACTAAAATTAATACAATCTACTGCCAACAATTATAAAATTTTGCACTTAGAAACTATAAATAGTGTCTCTCATAGAACGTTTTTTTTTTATTTTGAATTTTCTCACTATCCGATGAACGGATTTAGATACATCGTTTTATATACACACAATTTTCAAATGAAATTAAATAATATTGCATATCAAAATTTTCAAAAAAAAAGTTTTTGGATTTTAAAAATAAGTTTCAATTGTTTTTGTAACTCGATATCTCAAAAACGAGTTGACAATTTTTTTTTTAATTTTTTTTTATCTGTAGGTACACAAATTTATACTTGAAATTTGCATTAACAAATTTGTCCTTTAAAATGTTTTAAGAATTTTATAGATAAAAAATAATTTTTTTAAAAAGCCGCTTCAACGATTTTAAAGTTTTTTTTTCCATGCAAAACGGATAATTTAAGCAAAGTTACAAATGTAATTTTGCTTGACTATCCATTTCTTATCATTCAATCAAGAATTAAGATGGCATTCCTTTTTTTCATCTAAAACTGTTAAAGGAGTGTTCTTAGCTAATTTAAATATCGTATTTCATGCTTCTCTACATTTTTCTTTCATGATTTCCATATTTTTATATACAATTTTTTTAAACCCGTAGTGTCTGAAACATAAGAGCAAGTACGTGCGACCCAGTCGTGCATTTTATTTTTTTTTTTTTTGATTTAAAGTCGTCAAAGATCATCATTTGAAAATGATGATTTACTTAATTAATATTTTTGTATAAATAGTTCAATGCTCTTATCACTTTTAATTCAAACGCTAAAAACCAAGAAGTTTGTGATATTTTTGAAATTTTAATTTTTAGAAATTTTTTTTTTTTGTTTGGTACCTACATTTGTAGGTACATATCGTCGGTTGGGGCAAAGGTAAAACTCACTAAGTGCAGTAAAAAATGTTCAAGAAAATAAGATTTTTATTTTACCCCCCTGGTCTCCCTTTTTTCAATTCAAGGTTCAAATAATGGGGTAAGGGTGACTCTTATAAAACGCGAAAAAAATCAGAACTCATAGATTATATTCAGATGAAAAATAAATCGTTAGAGAGGGGTGTCTATTTCCCCCCGTTCAGGCGACCCAAAATAGAACAAAATTATTAAAAAACAATGGGACTACTTACAATGGCATGCTATGGGTTTTTTAAAGCCATGAATTCAATCTCTAACATGTTTTTTCAATCAAGTTTTTATTGTACATAGTTTCTGAAAAAATAATTTTCAAACGTAAAAAATTATTAGTTTTGTTTTTATTTGTAAGCTTGAAAATTATTTTTTCAAAAACCATTTACAATAAAAGCTTGTTTTAAAAAACATATTAGAGACTAGAATCATGGCTTTAAAAAAAGCTATAGCATGCCAATGTAAGTGGTCACGTTGTTTTTAATTTTTTTTTTCTATTTTGGGTCAAATGTTTAGAAAATGACTCCTCCCGCCTGAACGGGGGGATATAGACCCCCCTTCCCATATGATTTTTTTTTTCGTCTGAATCTTATCTATAAGTTCTGATTTTTTTGTGTGTTATAAGAATCACCCTAACTCCATTATTTGTACCTTGAAGTGAAAAAAGGGAGACCAGGGGGTGAAATAAAAATCGAAAAAATTAGGAAAATTTTGTTTCTCTACTTAATGTTATTTGATGCCTATCCAAGTTGGAATTTCAAAAAAAACCATTATAAGGACCACCCTAGTAGGTATATTTCAATCAAATTTCCTTCAAAAGTGTAAGTGTGTGACATTTACCTTTGAACCGACGATATAATAATTTATATTATTTTCTTATTTTTTGCAAAAACTTTTTTAAGACAACTTGAAAACGATGGTAATTAGGATTTAAGAAAGCTATATAGGTTTATATTGTAGGTACGTATTTCCATGGCTTTTAAGTATTTTTTTCTTTGTATTTATATTTTAGGTACCAGGACTTTGCTAGTACTTTTTAAATGCTAAATCACTTAAAAACCAATTACCATATACCATTTCCAGGAATACATTTAAAACTTTCAAATAATTTTTTTAAATACATACCTGCTTCGTACACACATACAAAGAAACATTTTTTCATACAGAAAACAATTTAAATTGTAAGTTTTTTAATTTGAAGTGTATTTTTTTTATAAATATAAATGAAAGATACACCCAAAGGTGATAGCAATATAAAAATCATTTTAAATCAAATGAATTAATCTATAAGCAACAATAAATTCCAGACTATAGTTAAATGGAATATTTGATCAATTTTACATATCATTTTCCACATATAGACGATAAATAAAAAGCTTCACTCTTCCAAACATGAAAAAAGCTTTTAAAGAGCGATATGTATCTCCTCAAGTCTTAACTGAGTGAAAGAGAATTCAAATTTTGAAAATGAAACATCTCTTTCGAGAAGCTTTTAAAGATCATTATCATTATTTCAATCGAAACGAAAATCTCTTACAAACATAAAACTAGCTCATGACAATAATTTCAAGTCTCTTTAATTTGTAGTTGCTTTCAATATAAATTAAGTTCACTTGTAATTAAATGAAGGTGCCTCTGATCATGACCGTGTGAGACTTCCATTGCCGGCCGTCGATCATTCAACTTTAGACAACCAACCGGTGATGTGATGGTGGTGATGGTGTTGGTGACGATAATAAAATAACAATTTGTCATACTAATTTGATTTAATTTGCCGGCAGACGTGATCAAAATGTTGGTAAATAATTATGGTGCCTGTATCTTCGCTTCATGAATACCTATATAGATTTTTAAATGAAGCCCAAAAAAATAAATATGCACTCAGAGAGCAAGTGGTGGTATTCCGCCAAAAAAAAATGCTCAACTTTACCATGTTATTATGTTAAGTCCGCATGTAATTGATGTGCTTAAGCATGTTGAATAAAGAAATTACATGGCTTTAAAGTGTTTTCAATGAGACTCGGTTTGGAAGTGTATTATTATCGAAATCGATACGATCTGAAAATTGAAGGTTTCATTTCACGCAGGGCTGTACTGTTTTTTATTCGAGAAATTTCATTTTGTTCTTTTCTCTCATCTCGTATCTTGACCCAATAATTATATTTGGACGTTTGGTTGTCGAAAATTTAAAATTCATCAGAAAAGAAGACGAACAAATTATAACGACTCCGCCTTAATTTGCATGTCTAATGATTAGTGAAAGATTGAGAACTCTTTACAACAAAAAAATATTAAAATAAAATTTATGTTGGTAAATCGAATGGAGGGAATGCTTTTACCTTATTTTGCAAAAAAATAGTGAAAACTTGGTTAGTAATTTTGTGAGTGAGTAACAGATTCAAGTTTTGTTGACTTTAGTGTCAACGTGAGAATTCATCTCAAATATTGGTCATATGATAATTTTTGTAAGATTTGTAAATAGGTTTATTAGAATGTCGATGAGCGGCTTTTGTATTCATTTAATAGAGAAAACGATTAAATTAACATAAAAATATGAGAAAAAATTTGCCGTTTTAACTTTTGAGCAATGTAGTTCATTAGATTATTTTTGCTGATGATGTCAATCAGTCTTGTTAGAACAGTTATTGTCTGTGATTAAAAATGCAACAAAATAAAAAAATATTCGTTCCATTCGTTTTCATGGTAAGAGACTACCTTTCAAAACAAAATTAGCATAATGAACAAATAAAATAGGTAAACAATTCGGTGGCGCCACAGCTCGTGAAGAATCAGGCCGTAGTGACTAACAAGTTACAACTCTGACCTGTTAAGATGAGAAGTTCTTTTTCATGTCAATTTCTCGCAAGAGATAGAATGCAGGTACCTCCTTTTTTACTTGCGATTATAGGTACTATAAGGCAAGTTTTGGATTCGTGCAAAAAAAAATGTTTGAGATAACAATCAAACATGATATTACGATGAAGAGAACACCAAAAAAGTGGGTGGCACAATTCTGTCTGTCTGTCTGTCTGTCTGTTCGTCTACAGCCTAAACGGCTTCATCGATTTTTTTCAAACTTAGTACATAGTGGGTTTTGGTGATTCTGCCGACACGTTTTTTTAATTTTTTTTTTAGAACCAAAAATAACGGTACCTGCCATACATTTTTTTTGGCAAATTTACATAATCGTATTTTTCTCAAAAACGGCTCGACAACTTTTCTTAAAAAAAAAACAATAAACTTATTTTAGTAAAGGCTTTCTTTGGGTGTAAAACCATTTTTCAAAAATGGTTATTAATGGTACCTCCCAAGGAACCATTTTTTTAATTTTTGATTTTCTTCAAAATGGTATGACCGATTTCAATTATTTTTTTTATACAAAAGCTTCCAAAAAAAGTTAATAATTTTGTGTACCAATATTTTTGAAAAAATATTTTTTGGATTTTTAAAAAATATTTCAAATTTTTTTTTGGAAAATCAAATATTTCGAAAACGGCATGATAGATTTTTTTGAAATTCGATATTTAAGACTTTTTTTTAGTACTCTCTAAAATATTTTTAGAAACAATTTTACATTTATGAAAAAATAACGGTACCTTCCATACAAATGTGAAAAAACCGCAAAGGAAAATATTTTTTTGCTTGAAAACGACTCCTACGATTTTGATTAAACTTTTTTCATAAAATTTTACACATAGCAACTATTAGTAGTACCTGTCATAGAACGTATTTTTTTATTTTGAGTTTTCTCGTTATCAGCTTAACGGATTTCAATGATTTTTTTATATACAAATTTCAGATAAGATTAAATAATATTGCATATCAAAATTTTCAAAAAAAAAAGCTTCTGGATTTTTAAAAAAAGTTTCAAATTTTTTTTCAAATTTTGTTTTTATATACACATAAATATATAGTTTAAATCTGCATACCGTTCTTAAAAATGTTTTAAGAATTTTATATATAAAAATTAATTTAAAAAAAACCCATACAATCATATTCCATCATGAATTAATATGGCATACTTTTTTTTCACCTCAAACTGTCAAAAGAGTTGTTTTAGCTAATTTAAATGTCGTATTTCATGCTTCTCTACATTTTTCTCTCATAATTTCCATGTTTGTATATACAATTTTCTTAAACTCGCTAGTTTTTATTTGGTCTATGAAATGTTTATATGAGGTGTGTCCACATCAAAGAACCATTTCAGGAAACACTGTTTAAAACACGTTTCTGAAATGATACACTTGTATTTAAGAAATATTCCAAAATCATTTACGAAACATTTTAGAAATGTTCTTTTCTGAAATGTTTCAAGAATCACCCAGACCAAAATAAACATTTCAGAAACATTTTCTTTTTTTCCGAAATTTTTCAAAAATGTTTTTGTTGAGTGGGCACAAGAGAGAAACAAGGAAATTGCGGTTATAAACTACTTTGTCCTTGACGAAAATTTTGGTTCTCTTCCAAAAAAAAAAATACTAAATTTTTGAAAATTTTGCAATTTTGCATTCCCTCCGTTTACTGTGAAATGTCAAAAATGTTGTTGTGATAACGTGTTATTAGAAAAGCTCTAAAATGGTCATTTTTAATTAAGCATTACTAGATGTGTTTACTGTGGCGAGTACTTACTTTTTATGACAGACACCTAATCGAAATTTTATGATTTTAGGGTTTTGGCAAAGGAATGTAAGTGATATAGTTTTGTACGAACAACAATCGTTGTGAATTTTAATTTTTTTTTTCATTGGGTAGTTCACAGTACGATGACAAAATTTAAACGTCAAACAAATTTTGTCCGTAAATATCACTCCAATAAGAAATACCTGTAGTTTTTTTTCCTCAAGGAACTGTATCTTTAGCGAAAAATTTTGGAGAATTCTCTTTTTTAAATATGTATAGTACCTATACTGTCAAGTCGAGAACTGGCACACAATTCAAGCTGAGTATCATGAACATATTCTGGATGACTTGAAATAATATTCATACTCTGGTTAACAAAATACGTTGAATCCAATGATGTGTCAGAAAGCTGTCAGTTGCATGTTTTCGTCAGATTTTTTGATGAAAGTTGTGATACAATGAAAGAAGAACTTTGACTTTTGTGAGACTTAAAACATCTTCAAAGCAAAAGACGTCAATTAAGTAATCAGCGACTTCTTTCAAATCAGTCAAATTCTATGGAAAAAATATATCTGGCACCTGTCGAAAGAGGGCCCTTTATACAGAACAACAAGTCAACTAGTTCACAGTTACTTCTTCAACTATGTTTTTTCAACAAGTTAACGCAAATTCTGTAACACAATGAAAACTGTAGTCAATCGATACAAATTTCCCTCGACTTGTTGAACCAGTTGAACAAGTATTTCTTACACGATGAGTTGTTAAGTTTCCAAGAAAAAGTTTTTTTTTTGGCTAAAATCAGCCCGATGGTAGAAGGGACTTTCAGTGATATAATTCATCAACTTGAATGATGCACGCGGACAACACATTTGGCACAATTTAAAAGTTAATTTCTTTTTTTGAAATTTGTTTTTGTGTTTGATTCTCGTTATCATTGCTAACCAAATTCTTGATCATAGATTCAAAATTATCTTCTCGATTCTATCACTTGATAAACACTACTTCAAGTAGTGCTAATTTCTAACTTGTAAATTGCGAACAAGTCCGGAAAACCATGCGTATTGCGTTGGTTGAAATTTGTCAACTAATCAACAGGTTTAATTTTTCTTTTTCCAGTTACAGAAGCGGTGGATTTATGAAATTTCCTACTTGCTGATAGAAGTTAAAGCTATTTATATAGCTTTTCTAGACTTGTTGTTCCGTGTTATAAAAAATTTAAAAAAAAATATGCAACGAAATTAATGTGGATCATGTTAATTTGCTCTATCACATTCAAGAAGTTGGTCATCAAAAGGCAAATACTTTTATTTGAATCAAAAACCGAAGTTAAATATATTTGACGGCGATAACTATTAACGATTGAAGCAATAATCCTCAGTACACATATTAAAGGTAATATATTGCGCATGTTGTTAAAAATCGGTAAAAAAAAAAAAAAAAAATAACTCTCAGAGACCTTGTCAAATTGACAATGGGTACATTCAATGCCTCAATTTCAGTACTGAATCTTCAGATTTCTGAATTCTGGCCAATCAGAGGCTTGGAAATTTGAGAAAACTGAAAATCTAAATGTAAAATTTGGAAAGTGTTGAACATGCCACAGTACACACAATGAACTGACAGAGATCTCTGAGATTTTGACACATGCGCGAAGTTGAATGAAAATTAAAACTCGGAAGATGTTACCTTTAATATTTTTACTGTGGGCATAATCTGCTCCAGAAATTGGAAAGCTTTGTAGACATTTTACATAGTTTAATCATTTCAACTTGATCAAAGAATTCAGCAAATATTTTATATTTTTGAAAGGCAAATGACGGGCATTCATCTAAAAAATTCAACAATGAGTCAAAAAGGTGGAACGAGGTTTTAACAACATGTTGCTGATAAGAAACAACTGTTTGCCAATTCCGAACGACTAGATGAGAAGCACTTATTCATGACAAGTATACTCTTGGATGATTAGTCAGTTCATGGCAAGAGGCAGTACCTCGGGAAAAGCACTTCTGTTTTTTGGTGGCAGCGGCTGATATCACTAAAGCAGTTATTGAGCAAAAATACAGAACAAAATAAAAATAAGTAAAAGGTTTGGTAAAGTCGTTAAATCATTCGAGTCGTTTTCAATAAGCCAAGACGTAAAAAATATCAATAATGGGCGTGGCAATGGTTGGACCCTTCTTAGCCACCCTCCAACTCAAAAGATACAACTCTTAAAACTACATCTAAATCGTTTAAGTCGTTTCCAAACCCATAATAAGAAAAATGGGCGTGGCATTGTGTGGATTTGACTGAAATGTTATCCAAATCTTTGAATTCGTTTCCGAACAATGGATTATATTTATTTTAACCATTTCTGAAAAACCAAACAACATTCAGTGGTAACAACCACTTCCTAAATCTTTTCCTTAAAACAAAAAAAAAAAGCTGCGAACATTTCATAAAAATTTTAAGAGTAGTTTCCGAGAAACCAATTACAAGAATTCTAATATGGTTTCACCTCGGTATTGTTTTGGATGCCGTGGACTAATACCATACGAGAGCGAGATATTTCTGAGATCGTTGCCAGCCCCGCTTGGTAATTATTTACACTCGTTGAACTTGCAAAGATATTTCTACACATACGTTTGTGGATTTTGACTTGAAGTTTTGTGTTAGAGGCTCCAGGGCTTCATGATCTTTCTTTGAAACAACTCTTTAAACGTTAAGGGCAATGAAGACAACCGAAGTTGAAGTCTTGGTTTCTCAGGAGCCAGTTTGTTAGGAACATTCTTTCTTTTGATGACGTAATTTGTGAATCTTCAAGGGAAATAAAAAGTTGAAGAATTAGTACAGCTCAAACAGATAATTTAAGGATTTCTGCCATTCATTAACATTCAACAACCTGTATGTTATTCCACATTACCACTAACGAATAAATATACAAAAATCATATCTCTCCAATGTATCTGCATCACAAATTGGCATCTCAAAGATGTCTTCATCATGAATTGCCACTACCTCGTCGCGACAAACGAAGTGAAATTAGCACAATAATTTTTCGAAGGGACAAACGTGTGTAGGATTTGTCGATATACCTACTGGCTTAGCAAAAGTTCTTTTTATTTAGGCTATCGAAGCTCAAATCAGCAAAACCAAAAATATTATTGTACTTAATCTCTCTTTCTCTTCCTCCTTTCGTATTATCTTCTTACGAAGTGCCATCCCAGTACAGCAATATTTATAGAATGTCTGCAAAACGTTAATACGATAACTCGGTCAACGCGTGCGATGTCACGTTTATATTTTATTTAGTTTTTTGTTTATTTTCAAGCGGAAACCCATGTTCTCTCCATTATGTAGCATTTCAATAATTATAATGATTATTTTCCTGATGTTTGCCATTTATTTTAATACACGACGAAAAAGGGAAAAAAAAAACAAAAAAAATATTTATTTTCCCACTAAACCACATCACACTTGATAAGGAGAAATATAATTCTCCGTCTGGTTTCCGCTTAATCAAGCTCTCTATCCGAAGCGCCTGAGCCGGATGATTAACGCCCAAAAGATATCCCCTCAATTTGGAACTTAATCATTATTTATCATCAATGTATGAGGAAACACCATAGCTTGTGCACCTGCTGCTGCTGCTGCTGCAGCAGGGAGAAGTTCAAAACATCACAACATGATGCACCCAGCATCCACATGAGTTATGGCCCAAATCAATAAGATGAAGAATTGTAAATTTGTGGCATCCTACAGTGGAAGACTTCAGAAGTTTTTGAAAAAAGAAATATAAATTTACAATTTTCAAACGGTTGAAGGCTTGGTAAAAACTCAGATAATGGTTCTAGATGCTTTTGACTCCTTGGGAAGATAAAATAAGTGACGCTGATAAAGCGTTCCTCAAGAAAACCTTAGTAAACAGGAAGTAATTGGTATTTTCGGGCTATAGTTATTGCCTTGTGTGGTAGATGTTAAAGAGAAAATAGTTTTAGTTTTCTCCTTCGTATACACAATAACGCAGAGTACAAAAAATACATATACACTTAATTTACGGGACGAACATGACAAGTCTTAAAACTATTTCACACCACTTATTTCCGAATTTTAAGCTATTTTATTCCACTGTGCATCGCTTAGTCAGCCAGGAGCAGATTGCTATAAAATTCAATTCTATATGGAATAGACTAATGGCACACTGAAGAATGTGTTGGCACCCACTGTATATCTTGCGGGTGTTTCCTCAATAACAAAAATAAATAAAAACTTTCAAAACTTTGGACCGATCGTAAGACAACAGAGGCCAAATATTTTAGACACAGTTAGGGACTTGGGATTTATTTGTTTGTGCTTATGCCATAGGGGATAGATTGATTGCAACTGTTGTCTAATCATTTGAGCAATATAATTGGTCAGGGGGACATAAGGTCAACATTTTTTGTTTTTTTTTTTTTTCTCAAAATGAAAAAATCAGTAAATAAATAAATGTCATAGTTTCAAGACTTATTATAAGTGGATTATACCTACTTTGGTAATTATAAATCATAAATGAGCAGTTTAAAAAAATTATAGGACCAATTTTCTTGTAGAAAAATGATGAATTGAATGACTTTTGTTAAGGCTGATATTGCTGATATCTGAGTTCCTGATCAAATACAAATTGTATAGAAAAAAATTTTTTAATAATTGGAGCAGTTAAAAAAGAAATTACTTTTATATATACTCGTATATCAAATTCTAAAAACATTTTTGAGGAAAATGTTGGTATGTAAAGCTTAAGCATTTATTTATGAGCATATATGAAAATAAAATTTTAAGAGAAATTGCCCACCCGTAAAATTCCACAATTTGGTCTCAGGAACAGGGCTGCCACTTCTCAGAACATTTTTCGCAGTAGATTTGCAAAAAAAGTGCAGTAGATTCAATATTTTCGCAGTAGATATCTTTTTTTATTAATTTCTTCAAAAAACTCAATTATGTAATTCGAACAAAACTGATAAAAAATTAAAATATAACATTTGATTTCCTTCAAAACATAAAAAGAACAAACAAAATAGCTATAAATTAAACATGTCATATTATTATTAAGGCGTGAAGGGTAATTTTGTTCTTAAAATCAAGTGCAGTAGATTTTATTTTAAGGCAGCAGATTGATTTTGAGAAAAAAATGCAGTAGATCTACTGCAATTGCAGTAAAGTGGCAACCCTGCTCAGGAACCATAGAAGAGAAAAAACAAGTTCAAGTCATAATATAAGGTCTGATCCATTACTTTAAATTTCTGTGATTTCTGTCAATTTTCTTTTAAATGAACTTTGACAGAATTTTGGACTAAAATGAGCAGAATATCACAGAAATTCAAAGTAAAGGAACAGACCTATTGATGCGGGACTTTCCCTATTGGGCTTTTGCAAAAACAGTCTTTGTAAAGGGTCCACCAAATAACTTTTTTTTTTTTTGGAAATGCTACTACTACATGGAGTGTAGCTTCGGCTGTGTGGCACGTAGCGCGCGCCGTCCTGTTGAAACCAAATGTTGCCAATATCCTCCTCTTCAATTTTTGTGAACAAAAATTCAATCAATATGGCCCGATAACGATCGCCATTGACTGTAACGGCCACTCGAAGAAAAATGGCCCAATCATGCCTCTGGACTAAAATCCGCACCAAACAGTGACTCGTTTCGGGTGTATCGGCTTTTCAATGTATGCGTGCGGGTTTTTTGTGCCCCAAATGCGACAATTTTGCTTGTTTACATACCCGCCAAGATCAAAATGAGCTTCATCTGAAAAGATGATTTTTTTGGCAAAATTGGCAAAATCGGCATTTCCCAGCGTTGTTCAAGCGTATACACAACCATATTCGTTCAGCGGAAGGATAAAACTAATTATCTGTCAAATCAGATATGAGCTAAGTGTTACCATTCACGAAATAAGCACTAGTTGAAAAAAAACGTTAGATGGCGGACCTTTTATTTTCTTTTTCTTATTTTGACATTTCACAAAAAAAAAAGAAGACGAAAAATTCACAGTTGCATCTCAACAGGCCAAAAAAAAAGAATGTAAGTGTTGTCTGCGTTTTTTGATAAAAATAAAGGATTTTAATAGTAATAAATAGTTAAATAAGCATAATAAAACCATAGTTCGGAAAGATTTTGTTGGAAAACAGTCGTGATCTACAAAAGTATGTACATGATTTACAATTCACGACTTTGTTTACCTTTTATCACAGTTTACTAACAGCTGTGAATTTTTTGTTGATTCTTCTTTCTTCGCCAAGTTCATGACTTTTTTCGTTTGATTCTGACGTCAACTGAACATTCCAACTAAAAGTAGTGAACTGAACTGTCAAAAACAGAACCGTGTTCAACAACCAACTGTCTTTTAAGGGCAATTTTGAGTTGACAACTCATTTCTAGGCAATTATTTTGTTCTCAACCACCAAAACTTATCAACTGGACAGACTATTGATGTTTTTTCCGAGTTATCGATAGTCAAAATAATCGATTAGTCGATTAAACTATCGATGTTTTATTAAAACTAATCACAACACTTTTGTCCGTCTGAGGGAGTTGTCCGTCCAAGCGAAAAAATCAAAAAAAAATTTAAAAATAAAATTTGTATAAAGAAAATATTTTTAGCTCCAAAAAATAAAAAACAAATTATGTTTTATTAAATGTTAAATGTCCTAAAAACATTCAACAAAATAAATAGTGATATATAAAAAAATACACAAAACAAGACTTAATTTCATAAAAAAAAAATATTCATTTCAATAAGAAAATTGAAAATTGGTGCCATAAAATTCATTAACAAATGGTAAATAAATGAACAAGAAGATATAGTAACTGACTACAACTGCAAAAAAAAATCCGTTATGAGATTGTTTTTAGGAATTTCATATTAAAAAAAAATTGCATTTTTAAAAAACAAACCTCTTTTTTTGTAAAATCAATATTTTAAAAATGGGTTGATAATTTTTTTGAAACTTAGTTTTTTAATGTATATGTTAGATAATATAGTGGGGTCGCTTAGCGTCAAATTTCGAGATGATGTGTTTTTGCCGGAAAAAAGCACCAAATTTTTTTTAGGTACTACTTAGGTCAATAGCTTGAGATTTAGGGTAGGACCCATCTCGGCGGTCAGCCATCTTGGATTTTATAGCCGCCATTTTGAAATTTAGGTATATTATTAATATCTCGGCTTCTAAATCACTTAGGATCCCAAATTTTGGTGTCTAGGTATACATTTTTGGGGTCAGGGAATACAACCACATAATTTTCAAATGTTAAAGTTTGCAAATATACGAAGGGGGCATGGGGGTCATGACCCCCTTGCTTCAAGACAATCATATATAATATTTAGGGTCGGATAATATATATACACAAGTTTAGAATGTATCTGACTAAACTTATTCAAGGAGGGAAATGGGAAATTTTGACATCCCCCCCTCCAGAGCCCAAGAAAAAGTATAAATAAAAAACAAACTTCATTTAACCACACAGAAGTGCAAAAACTGACGCGACCGCGACGTACGGCTAGCCCAAATTATTTCATAGCCATAATGTTACCTTTTATGAGACCATGGTAATATTATTCGCGAACACACTTATACATCGAGTTGTATAAGTATATATGAATTATAAACTATCCAATTATTAAATCGAGTGAAAAAAATATTAAATTGTAAGATATAAGGTTGAAAATGAAATAAGATATATGTACATGTACATACATACATGTACTACATGTAGTACCTCGTGGCATGATGGTTTGTGCGTAGGACTCTCATGCCGAAGGTGTGGGTTCGAGTCCCAGCCGTGCCACCTAAAAACAGAAATGTTTTATCCGAGGTACTGCCTCTTGCGAGGAACTGACAAATCCTCCTCTATTCCTGCCAACTACACGCACACAGGAATAGTTGTGAGTTGTAAGTCACAAGGCCCTTGATCTTCACGAGCTGTTGCGCCACCCAATTAATTCATTTATTTATTACATGTACACACATATTAATATATAAAATTTAAATACAAGAGAAATCACATATGAAAGATGTTGAATAGCATTTATCTATATGTTTTGCTTATGTCGTTTTCAAGCATTGTCATTAACAAAGGTCAGTACAATTCCAACGAGCAGCTTTGCAAGCATATCCACCAGTGTATCCTTTTTGACTCTTACATTTACATTTCACCAATTCAGTACATGCCTTTGAAGCTATAGGTAATGTGTTCCATACAGGAACCCATGATCCACCTTCTTCTTTCTCAGTCCAGCCCCAGCCTTCCGGACTAGGAGCGCACTGTTGAATGTGTTCACTGGTACACCATACCCCTGCCTGATGTATACAACCCGCTTTGAGTGTTGAAGTAGTGCATCTTTTGTTGGTGGAAGTTTCTCCATTGTCTTACTCTTCTGACAAAACAGCTCCTTGCTGACATCATTCACACTGTCCGAATTACTATGTATATCATTTAATATTACCGTGAAGCGTTTTAGCCTTTTAAATGTTCACCATCAAGCTCTGTGTAAGGATGTAATGCTATGCATGTTAAGGTATGTGTCACCTCATGATAACAATTCCATGCCTCCCACGCTGATTCTAGAATCGTCCGAAAAATGAAGATGTTGTATCGCAACCCGTAAAACTGTGAAATACGGGGAGGCCAAGGATTTTTCTACGCCCAGTTTCTCGTTAATAGCATTGATGTCTTTATAATTAAATGATCTGCCGTACCAAAGGCAACAGAAATCTTCCAATTTGTAAACAAGGTCATCAGGTGATGGAACTTGCAAATGAGGATTACCACCACGTCCGTGTCAACAGTACGTACCATACACCTACTACAGCCATTTTTCATTATGTTCGAAAAGAGTCAGAGACAAAAAATCAGCGTGTAATAGGGGACTTAGAAAAATCTTGCGTAAATGGACAACTAACCAAAACATAGATATTGCTTAAAACAGCTGACAAAGAAATTCATTTAAATTTTATTTATGATCATCTATATGAAGTTTTAAGATTTTTTCTATTTCTGTTTTCATATTGAATGGAGTCCAAGATGATGAAAATCTGCATTTTGTATTTGCATTTAACTTATTCATTTTCCTTTCAGAAAAACTCGATACGACAAAACATACAGTGTTCGCGAATAATATTACCATGGTCTCATAAAAGGTAACATTACGGCTATGAAATAATTTGGGCTAGCCGTACGTCGTGTCAGTTTTTCTTTGTGGTTAAATGAAGTTTTTTTTTTATTTATACTTTTTCTTGGGCTCTGGAGAGGGGGGGGGTGTCATGACCCCCCATTTCCTCCTTGAATAAGTTTAGTCAGATACATTTTAAACTTGTGTATATATATTATCCGACCCTTAATATTATATATTATTGTCTTGAAGCAAGGGGGCCATGAACCCCATGCCCCCTTCGTATATTTGCAAACTTTAACATTTGAAAAGTATGTGGTTGTATTCCCTGACCCCAAAAATGTATACCTAGACACCAAAATTTGGGATCCTAAGTGATTTAGAAGCCGACATATTAATAATATACCTAAATTTCAAAATGGCGGCTATAAAATCCAAGATGGCTGACCGCCGAGATGGGTCCTACCCTAAATCTCAAGCTATTGAACTAAGTAGTACCTAAAACAAATTTGGTGCTTTTGTCCGGCAAAAACAGATTTTCTTGCTAAGCGACCCTACTAATAGATACCTACCTAAAAGTGCCGTACTAATTTTTTTTTTTTAATTTTCAAAAAATTATGTATAACAACATACATACCTATAAAAGAGACAAACAATTTTTATGATCCAAGAGCTTTCACAGGAAACAGCTTACGTTGTGCCAAGTGCTCAACATGATATCAATACTTCCTTCAATTTTTGCCCATCAATAATAATATATCGATATGTATTACTAACTGACGACTTCTATTATTAATTTTCTGTTTCATCGTCAAAATCCCGGATAACCCAACTAACAATTAAACTTGTATAAGGCCCGATTTTTCAAATTTGGTAAACTATAGCTCGCATAGAACTAACATTAGGCTTTATTATTCAAGCCAACCGTTTTCCAATATTAATTTTTGAAAATAGCCTGTTTAATGACTTTTAAATTGAGATTGGCAAGTTGTATACAAGACTTGTATGCTTTAGTATGAAAAGGCCTGTTTAAGGCCTGTCCAAATTGTTTTACTGAAAGTAAATAAAAACTTTTTGTATACGGGTTGCTTAAATAAGCTTGTTACACCCAAGATTTGACATTGCCCAAAGTCGATTAACGATATGAAGCGCGCGCTCGCCAAAGTGTTCCTCGAATGATGTGTTTCTTGTATGAGTTCGTGTTGTTTTTTTTTAACTTAAATAAATGCATAACTATTTTTGTTTATTTTTGCAAGCTTTTCTCCTATATATATTTGTTTTTAATCTAAACTACGCAAGAAAAAATGAATGCACATTTGAATATTTGTTATGAGTTTGTGTGTACGTAAATTTGTTTTTTTTTTTTGCCTCAAATCTACTGTCAAATGGCACACGCACAATCCCAAAAAAAAAATTGATTTTCTTGCAAATATCTTCCAACCAAAAAATCGTTGTGATATCGTTGTAAGGAGTTCGGTATTAAATCATTTTCAACTACTATGTTTTATTGAGTAATTCTGATTTTGTTTGTAATTTGTTTTGAAAGATAAAAATAAAATGTTTAAAGCAAACCTATTGAAATTTGCCTTTTTTATTGAATTATTTTGTTTTGCTTGTGACAGATGTTGCCCTCTGTAAGGAAATATAAAGTTTTTATAAAATGTTGGTAACAAACTTTTAGAAATGGATTGCCTTCTTTCGTGAGCTATTTTGATTTGCTTCTGACAGATGCACAAATGTTGCCCTCTGTAATAACAAAAACACTTTTTATAAAATGGTAGTAGCAAACTTTTAGAAATTATTGCCTTCTTTCATGAGCTATGTATTTCGTTTTGCTTCTGACAGATGCATAGATGGTGCCCTCTGTAAGGAAATATATAGTTTCTATAAAATGTGAGTAGCAAATTTATTCAAATGATTGTCTTCTTTCGTGAGCTATTTCGTTTTGGATGTGACAGCTGTGTCCCTCTGTCAGGAAGTATATAGTTTTTATAAAATGTTAGTAGTAAACTTTAACAAATTATTGCTTTCTTTCGCGAACTATTTCGTTTTGACTGTGACAGATGTTGAATTTAAGCATGAATGAATCGCAGGTACTTGCTGTTATAATTCAAGTTGTTTCTAAAGCTAGTTTTATATAAACAAATAAATGTTTACCCAAAACATAAAGACGAGATGAACGATTGTAAGGATTTAAGTTTTTTTTTTCAAATGACCAGAAAATTTAAAATCAAATTTTGGTTCAATAGAAATGGAAGTGTAACGTGTGATATTTTAAAATCATTTATTCATTTATTTTCAAAGTTCTTGTCATAAGAATGTATGAAAAATGTTAAAGATTTAAACATTAACTTGAAGGATCTAGTAGGTACATTGTATGTTTTCAAACACTTCAGGAATCAATTGATTCACACTTAAAACAAAAAAAGTACATACCAAGATTAAAGAAAAACGAATTAGGTTTTTTTTTATAAAACCAGCACATAGCCTTTGCCACTCATTTCTTGATGGTAAAAGTGTATAGGCTGTGAATTATGCGTCAAGTGTATCAACTCATTAAAATTTGTACATCACCCTTCTGAATTGGAGATGGCCTAGTAGGTTGCGCGCTGGATCGGTAATCGGAAGGACGTGAGTTCAAACCTCGGAAAAATCATGTAAGTTAGTAACGTTTTTTCATATAAAATAAAATTCTTCACATTTCAGAACACAGAATAACGCAGTTCAAGCCCCCTCCTGTGGAGAAAATTAACCCATAAAATAAAATTAATAAATATTAAATAATTGAAAGCAAACAATTTTTTTTTCAATACAACTGCATTGAGTGGCTTTTATAAGGCCTTAATGCAAAGTCTATATATGATCTTTCAAAGGTCTTATAATACAAGCCATTTGCTTTCGTATAATTAACTTGTTTAGTAGAGCAGTATTTTGCCTTTTTAAGGCCTTATTACACAGTTGATCGGAAGCAATTTGATTGTATAGCACTTGCGATGACAGGTTTTAAGGGAATCAAATAGCCTGTTTAATGTCAGCCAAAATAATTTGTATAAGGTCTGTTTAAGTTTCTATACAAGCCAGAAAATAGCTTGTATTAACACTTAAACAAGTTAAATTGTTAGTTGGGAAACTAACTGGTGGACAATTTTACCAGACACCTACAGTTTGAGAACAACAATAAACATCAAAAACATACTGAAAATTCAATATTTGTTGTCAAAACTAAAAATATTTTTCATTTTAATTTGAAATGTCACTGATGATTTTTAGGATTTAAATTCAGTATAAACTGCGAAGGATTACAAACACTCAGGAGTTAGGCATTCGAAGTGTCCAATCCTCGAAAAACAACATCAGAATAAGGATTTTGGCCTACAAGCGAGTGTTGAAAAATACAATTAGAGATCACACGAGGTGTGATCACAGCCAAGTCCAAGAACCGCTCGCCACTCACTGAATATAACGGGTGTTTTTTTAGACCTGTGGTTTTCAATCTGGCAATACTTTTTTCGGAGTTGGACAGCTGTCGCTTGATTTATGTTCAATTTGGTTTGCCATTTCATAATGAATAGACTTACTCCTGAACAACGTTTGCAAATCGTGCAAATTTATTACCAAAATAATGGTTCCGTTCACACGACGCATCATCCGCTGCGTCCAATATTCGGTCGACATAATCGCCCAGCAGAGTCGGTAATTTGAGCAACCATATCGATCGGACGCTATTGAGGCTGTGGAGCAGAGTATCGAAGAAGACCCGAATGAGTCTATACGCCATCGCGCGCTACAATTGGAGCTGTGCCCATCCACTTTATGGAAGATTTTCCGGAAGGATCTTGGTTTGTTGGCTTACAAAATCCAACTCTTGCAAGAATTGAAGCCGTACGACCATCAAGCGCGTCGCACGTTCGGTGAATGGGCCCAAAACAAGATGGCCACCGATCCCGATGTTCACAAGATTATTCTCATTTTTGGTTGAACGGGTACGTTAATAAGCAAAACTGTCGTATTTGGAGTGATTATAACCCACAGCCAACGAAACAATCAATTTATTGAATAAGGAAACTTTTGGTGAGCGTATTATCTCACGTCGCGTCGTGGGCCTGTGGCATGGTCTCCAAGACCGTGCGGTTGTACACCACTGGACTATTTTTTGTAAGCCCACGACGATTGACGCCTTGGAAGAGAATATTGGGCGCGTTTTTGCTGACATACGGCTCTAATTGCTGCAAAAAGTGGTCGAAAATGAAAATTTCGTCTTCCCTATCATCGTAATGTCAGATTTTATTCAAATCTCAGATTTAGTTTTTTTTTACGAATTCATAACTTGCCATAAAACGCAAGTAAAATTATTTGTGTTACAATTATGAAAACTCCATAAGAAATTCCTATTGAAAAACTTCGTTTTTCAATAGGAAAAGCTGACTGCAATGCAACAAATGAAACGCTCGTATGGCAAATAGAGAAGAGATGTCAACGTACTTTGCTCATAAAAGTAAAGAAAATAGATTTAGCATAGAATGTTATAATCAGTTCAAAGTCGTCACTTTTTGAGTTAGGGCGTTGCTTTTAATGAGCCATATATAAATCTTTCTTATCATTGATTATAGATTTTTAGGGAAATTGTTAGATTAATTAACAAAAAATAAACTGAAATTTTCCCACAATTTCTACATTTTTGTTTAGGAAAAAATAAAAAAACTCTTGGAAGCTAAATTTAAACAAAAAGCCCAGGAATGTTTTTCTTACTGAAAACAAAATCAAATACCCTGATATTGTATCTAATTTATGCGTACAGTATATTAAAGTATAGTATACTTAGTTGACTTGAAACATATAGCTACCCGTAGTCAGATAGAAGTCAATTTAGTCAGCGTATAAAACAAGAAAATTAAAAAAATCCACTTAGGTTTTTCCATTTTATTTTCATCTCATTTAACAATGCCTATACATATTTATCTTGATTTATTTGTATCCAAAAGGATGTGTTTATAAAGTATGTATGTACATTTTTTTTTTTCAAACGCTCCATCAAATAACTATGCATGGTTTTATCTCAATAATCTGATGACTCAATTAATAAAACCTTCCCAAAAAACCATTTGGTCTCAGTTGAAAAATGAATTAATTTAATAGCTTACAACATTTTCGAACATCATGCGTGTGGTTGATGTTAGATGGGTTACATAAAGGTATTATGTTGTTTAAAAATTCATTTGATTGAAATTTAAGTTAAGAAAATATTTTCTCGTTTGACGTAACTTCTTTTTTTTCCTAATTAGTAACGATAGCTCATTTGAAGCGAGATATATACAACAAAAAAAAAACACAATACATATTGCTCTGTTTTGTTTACCATTATACCATTAATTTCTCCGTTTATAAATAGAATTGATTCTTTTCTTTTTTTTTGTTGAGCTAGTTTCTCATTAAGTTTTTCAATCTTTGATAAATGTTAAACTTTAATGCATTCAATGTTCTTTTTTTTTTACCGGAAAAGATACAAAGATAACCGTGTGAAATTTGAGGTAAAATTAATGGAAATGTAATAAAGTTCGTCCAATCGTAGAGGACCACCAGAAGGGTTTAATTTTTGAACTTGTGAGGTTTTAGTTTTATAAGTATTCCCATGAAACCGTATTAACATTACCTACTTTCAAATTCGAGACTGTCTAGACTGTTTAATTCTGTTTCTAAGTCTTAAGAAAAAACAAATATGCACTTCCTTTTCTGATTAAAAGTTATAAGGTAGCTTGGCATTGGATACTGGACTTATAGTTCAGGAAAATTAGAGGACACAAATGCAAACAAATACGAAAAAATTCCGGCAAAGCTGAACTTGGGCGGAAAATTTTGTGTTTGACGACAGGGCAATCCTTAAAAGTACCCTTAAAAATGAAAGGGGGTAAAATAAAGTTTTTCCTTATTTTTAAAAACTTCCAGTTTTGAAAAAAATGTGAAGGTACAAATAATTGAAACAACGTAATTCTTCACAAAAAAGATTAAAGTACTTTTTTCATAGAATCATTAGATTGACAGAAAACGCGCAAGAACTTCATGGTGTAGCAAATTCAGTAAAAAAAAATGATTAAAATTGCATTAATCGATTTTTGTACGATTTGTGTTTGGCAACATTTTTATCGTGATTTTTATTTATCGTGAGGTTATAGCGTGACTGTAAATGGACAAAGTTTAGTGTTTTTGAAAGTACCTACCTCTTGTTTTTTTTTTAATTTCTCAAAAACTAAGAAATATTTTTGAACCGGATTTCATAATTGATAACACTGGTCTGCAAAAATCAACTTTTTTTTCGCCTTCAAGTAATTCTTTGAAATTATGAAAGATCTGACTTTTTTGAATCTAAATCTGGTTTCAGAAAAATTCTATCACGTCCAGTTTTTTTTAAATTGATTTTTGAAAAATATGATTGATTTGTAAAAAAGAGCCCTCTTAGACTTGGTTGACCTGGTAAAAACAAACAACTATTGTGCCTATTCTGCTGAAATTTGGAGGACTTACTCCACATAATATGAGCTTTCACATGAAACCACATTTGTCATCATCCCTCAATGTTCACCCATACCCAAACAACACATTCACCTCTTACAGATATCTTTCAGAATTCTTAAATAAAGAGCATTCAACACTGCAAGATAACTTAAAGATGTCTCTAAGACCCAAAAAGGCCCAAAGGGGCGGAGCCAATTGTATGAAGTGAAGAGTTCTAATTAATGTCTTTGTAAGTGCTTATAAAGAGGACTTCTTTTGTTGATGTATTGATAACGTATTCAAGATATTTTAAAGAGGTTTTCAATAGATCTTAAATATCCTCTTAAAAAGGTTTTTTAAATCTCTTTAAAAGTAAACGTGGACTTAAGAAGCGAGAAAAAAAACTACGTTTACTTTTTCTCTTTTACGCATGCATCATGGCAATAAATAATATTTTCTCTTTCACGCATGTAAACATTGAGTTGCATTTTAATGAAATGGAATGAAACTTAAGATGAGTGGTGAAAACATAAGGAATTGTTTTAATTTCATTTATAAGAAGCTCGGCCAAGTTAGTTATTTTAATATGACAGTCTTAACATATTATGTGAAGCATATCTAGAATGTGTTTCGACATGCGCGATCATATTTACTTTAAAGTCATAGATGCTACCCGCCTAAAAATTCACGCGCTTAAAAAAATAAAGATATTTACATTTTTTTTTCATTTTCTTTCTAGACAAAAAACTCGATACTGAAGTAAAAAAATGTTAATTGCATTTTGTTGGGTTATTATGTTATTTTAAGAGGTCTACACAAAATTATGAAACGAATCTGCGATTATTTAAGCCCAAATTGTCATTTATTATATTTTATACAAAATAGTTTTAGAAATTGAAATCAATAAATATGGCGTGTAAGCGACAGGGTGCCTCTTATATATAAATAGTTACGCAATTATTTATTTTGTTTGTTTCTAAAGCTGCATTTTATTATTTACATAAGTCTCAAACAAAAAAGAGATAGAAAGTTGTCTGAGTGCTGGGACTCATAATTAATATGTGTAAACATCCACGTTTGTTCTTACCTGCTGTCACGGCCAGCGCTTTAGCTCCAGTAGAAACCCGAAAATTTGCAGTTCAGAATTTTAGTACGGTGGATCGAGAAACAGAGTATACCAATTGATTAAGGATGTGAATATTACTTACTAGTGTCACGTCTGACGTTCTGGGTCTACTAGAATATTTTTAGTTTGACAGGTGGTGTCAAAATGTGCCAAAATTGTTGACACGGCGGATCGAAAAGCGGAGTACACCAATCAATTTAGGAGGTGGATATTTCCTAGTGTCACGCCCGACCTTTGGGGTCCACTAGAATACTTTTAGTTTGACAGGTGTCAAAATGTGCCAAAATTTTTGGTACGTTGGATTCGAGAAACGGAGTACGCTAATCGATTTAGGAGGTGGATATTACCTAATGTCACGCCTGACGTTCTGGGTCCACTAGAACACTTTTAGTTTGACAGGTGTAAAAATGTCAAATCAGAATTCCGAGAATACGCGCTACGTAACGTGCTATACTCCGTAACGTCGCACAGAGGAAAGTCCACGTTTTGATTACACATCAAAATTAAAGCTATTTCTACCCTTCTGAGATTCGCAAAATTTTCAAAGTTTTATTCCCATATTATAAACACTTTTTCCATTATACCGATCTGATCAAAAAGTTTTATAAAATTCGGCTTATAACAATATTGTAGCCATTTGGACTCAAACTATAACCTAACATGCGTAGCAGATAGATAAACAAACAAATAAATATACAAATATCAATTAAACATTTAAATAAAAATATTTCAATTTTTAATGTTAATGACACCCTGTAAAAAATATACATAAATAAATTAATATTTTTCCAAATCTCAAAACATTCTAAAAAGTTCTTAAAAAACTCTTAAAAACGTCTTGGATATAGTCACTCTTCCCCAGAGTCAAATCACGCTTAATTACTTCTTAATAAGACACCATTAAGTGGTCATTAATTACTTTTTAGGTCTTAAAAAAACGAAATGTCAAACCAGCATAGCAAGACAAGAGGAACTTTATAAACTGATCAGATTATGGTGCAGGAAATATGATTGAACTTAGTGTTCTTCCAAGAATAATTTAATGGCAGTTTTTTTCTATTTATCCCAACAGTTTCTTGAATTCAACATTTTTAAAAGATTTAAGTAACTTCTTATATTGAGATTTTTTTCACTATACAGAAACATAACTTCAAATTGCCAGATAAGAAATCAGTGCAACAATGTCTTTAAAGATATCTGGAAGACCTCTTCAAGATGTCTTTTAGAGAGCACGCTAGTAAACTCTTAAAATACTCTTTTTTTTTAAGGAGTTAATGAGGTTTTGAAGAAGTTTCATAAAGAGATATGAAAAAATAATTTGAAAAAGAGGTCTATAAGATGTCTTTAAGATGTATTTTTAAGTATTGGCTTTAAATTATCTTTTTAAGAATTCATAAAGTGCTTATTAAGTGCAATGGTATCAAGAAGACTGAACTAAGATGCCATTAAGAGCTGATAAATTTATTTCAAGAACTCTTCAAGAGTTTTTGTGTTGCTTGGGTATTTTAAACCGTTATTTAAAAAAAACAACAGAAATTTCGAAATTTCGTAGTTTTTATGATTTACGTTGTAAAAAACATATTTTTTTGGAAAATAATAGAATTTCCCTATATTTTATATTCATAAACTCAAGTATATTAAATAAATTTTAATCAAAGACTTTCAAAAAAGAAACAACTAAACGTTTTAAAATCCCAAACACTTTTTCCCATTAGTAAATTTCACTGAGTGCTCTGTATAAAAACTGATAAAATATTTTAAAATATAAAAAAACACACCGATTCTACCCAACTACACCTTAAAAAAGTAGTTTTTAAAAAATAAAATAAGCTCAAAAATCCAAATAAACTATTTACTATAACTTTATTTCTTCAAACATATTATTTTTTAGCTTTTTTTCTTTTCATATTTTCCATTGTCTGACGAAAAATTGACGAGCAAAAATCTGCCAGCATTATACTTCTGACCATTTCCCGTTATATCTTCGTTATTAGTGCATCATGCCTTGATGAAACATTTCACCATGTTCATCTGAAACTACATCAAGGTTAATCGGGGGAAAAAATCTAAGTGGGAGTCCAAAAAAGGAATTTTCAGTGACATGTTGCAATTAGGAGCTTTATAGGAGCTAAGTAGTTCTTAGATGATTTCCTTGAAATTACAGTATCTTTGGGAGGAAAACGAATTTTTAAAAGATTTAAAATGATTTAGAAAGATGAAATATAGTTCTTTCAAGTCCTGTTATTAGTTTAAAAAAAAAAGTTTCTATCGGTGAAGAAATTCGTCGTCAAAAGTACCCAAAAAACAGGTTTTTGACATGTTTGAATTGGAATATCTCAAAAACGTCACGTGCTAGAGTAATTTTGACTTCGGATTCGGATTCAGCATGCCAAAATCCTTTAGAAAAGTATATTTTGGTTTAAAGGCGATTTTCGTTGCAGACCAGTGTAATTGATAATTGACTGTTTACCAAAAACAACAGTGCCACTGAATTTCGCAAAATAAAAAAAAAAAATAATTTGAATTTGAATTTGAAATTTAATTTCTCAATAACTATTCATTTTATAAACTTGTAGACCAAGATCCCAGGGCCGCCAGACATACGTCATTTTAGCATAGCTGAATTTTTTTCTGTGAATGTACCCTATACCTACCCCAGGAAAATTAGACAAAAAAATGGCCAAACTTCGAAAAAATTACGACAAAGCTGATTTTTGGTGGAGTGGCTTATTATGACGTCTTAAGCATTTCCTGAAAAGTACCCTAAATTTGGCCCGGGGCTAAATTTTTTAAGGGGGGGGGTGAAAGGGGTTGAAGTTCAGTTTTTAAGGAATTGCTCCTAAACTATCGGTTTTATTGAAAAATTGTGACGGTAAAAATTAAAGCTGATGTTATTCTACACAAAAAATTTTAACGTACTGTTTTTCGTAGAACCAATAGTTTCAGAGAAAAACGTTCAAGAACTTCATGGTGCAGTGAGTTTAGTCCAAAAAATTTATAAAATTTTTGCTTGTCGCTAGGCAAACTTTGTTCTGTGATTTATGTTTAAGTACAACTCCTTATTGTAAAATCAAGTTTTTTGGGTGGTTGATTTTGTTTTTCTTTAATAACTCGTTGAAATTGCGTTTTTAAAAAAAATTACCAAAAAACAAATTTTAGACGATTAAATATTCTAAAAAATGAGCCATTAAACAGCTCTGTATGTTTATTAATCTCAAAGTTACAGCGGATCAAAGGTCACCTATCCCTAATATATAGTGGGGATGAAATGACGTTTTTTTAGGTTTTTCATTTATTTGTGAATTATTTTGGTCAGAATAGAAGACTCATTTTACAGACAATCAAGAGCAGTGCAAAATATATTCTAGACATCATCAAAAAATTCACAAATAAGCGAAAAACATTAAAAAACGTCATTTCATCCCCACCATATATGAGGCATAGGTGACCTTTGATCCGCTGTAACTTTGAGATTAATAAACATACAGAGCTGTTTAATGGCTCATTTTTTAGATAATTTAATCGTCTAAAATCTGTTTGTTGGTAATTTTTTTGAAAAACGCAATTTCAACGAGTTATTTAACAAAAACTAAATCAACCTTGTTTTCAAAATGGGGGCCGTTCCCTTTCCCCTTCCACCCCAAAAACTTGATTTTACAATAAGGAGTTGTACTTAAACATAAATCACAAAACAAAGTTTGCCTAGCGACAAGCAAAAATTTTATAAATTTTTTGGACTAAACTCACTGCACCATGAAGTTCTTGAACGTTTTTCTCTGAAACTATTGGTTCTACGAAAAAAAGTACGTTAAAATTTTTTGTGTAGAATAACATCAGCTTTAATTTTTACCTTCACAATTTTTCAATAAAACCGATAGTTTAGGAGCAATTCCTAAAAAACTGAACTTCAACCCCTTTCACCCCCCCTACAAAATTTAGCCCCGGGCCAAATTTAGGGTACTTTTCAGGAAATGCCAAAAATCAGCTTTGTCGCAATTTTTTCGAAGTGAAAGTCTAATTTTCCTGGGCTACTATATGGAAGGTATTAACGAATGAATACTACGAACCTTGAACCAGGGTGCGTTTCGGAGGTATTAAGTGCTAATAGTGCATAAAATGATGCAAAATTACGTTATTTTATCAGAGCTGATTTTGTATATGTTGCAAGGAAAGTTATGATAAACTTATTTTGACACTTACCAGACACATGCATGGGGACCCAATGCTATCCAGACACGTTTAAAGGTGTCAAAAAAGTCGTCAAATTTACGTTATAGTATCAGAGCTGAATTTTATATTATGTTCTTTGGGCAACTGTATTGATGTTATAAATTGAAAAAAGAAAAAAATTAGTTGCTTTAAGATAAATCAAAGCATTTTTCAGAAACTCTGACGCGCTACCATCTAAGGGAGAAGAGCTATAGGATTTTTACAATAAGTATAATTATTTGCTTTATAGAATGATCCCAGATGTCATCCACCAAAAAATCGAGCACGAATTAGGGAATACCCTGTTTATATTCAGAAGAGAAAGTGTGGATTCTTAAGCAAACAGTTGCCTTATTTAATAATTCAGAAAGGAGGGCTGGGTGGTTCACTTACATGAAAAATACTAATTTTTTCTTCTCTACTTAGGAGAACCAGGTTTTAAAAGTGGAGCTTTGGAAGACATTGGAGCAGAAAATCATAAAATTGGAAACAAGTACCTATATCAACAGAAAAGGATTCCTTAGCATTGATTCTCAGGCGGCATACAATGTCCAAGAAGAATTAACAAGTGTTGATATTTCTGGGCCAGTTTTGGTGCACAATTTACGAACTCGAAGGAATTTTAAAATAAAGAGTCTTTCATTAAGCGCTTCTTATCTTCAAATTTAAAACAAAATATATTTTGTATTCGTTTGAAAGCCCTATCAATGCCAATATGTATGGAATATAGAATCGTTAATCAGAAATGAGTTTGACCGATGGCATGGGTTATGTGGACCACTGTGGTTTGTGGTTTATTTGCATAAACCAGCGACATCAGAAAACTCTAAAAGAAAAAGTCTAACGGGGTAAAACCGCACGATATCGGTGGCCCAGTTAACATCACATCAATGGGAGTTAACCATGCCCCTCAATCGGTCGTGCAGAGTTTTCAATATGGCTAGAGTTGTGTAGAACGAAGCGCCATCCTGTTGAAACTACATGCCGTCCGTTGGTGTCCATATCAAAAAATTTGGTAATCATTGACTTATAGCGCTCGCCGTTGACGATTATAGTCTGGCTTACGTTGTTTTCCATATATCTGGACCGATGACGCCGCTGGCGCTGGCTCAAAAACCCCACCAAACATATTCTTTTTCCGGTTGCATTGGACGCTTATGGATCTCATGAGGATCGATTGCGTCCAAAATTCAACAATTTTGTTTGCTGAGGTACCCATTTATCCAGGAATTGGCAGTGATTTTAAAAGGGGCAAAGCACACGCACCGTTGCCGGAACAGAACACCCATTTTGGTAAAACAATTTTATCGTTTGCACGTGTTGTTCAACGTTTTATCCGATCTTTGTGATTTTGCAAAACAGACTGAATAAATTACAGCTAATTTGGTCAAAGTTCGGAAGCCCCTGTCATACTTTTTCTGTAGTATCTCGTGCCATAATGGTTAGTGCGCTGGACTGTCATGCAGAAGGTGTGGGTTCGATTCCCAGGCGTACCACCTAAAAAGAGAATTGTTAAATCAGATGTGCTGCTTCTCGCTAGGAACTGACAAATCCTCCAAGACTATACTTGTCATACAGCTACTCATCCAGCTGTTCGAATTGGCAAAAAACTGACGGTCCTCTCCATTCCTGCCAGCAACACGCACACAGGAATGGTGGAGAGTTGTAAGTCATTAGGCCCTGATGGTTCTCCACGAGCTGTTGCGCCAACCAATTTAAATATTTAAATTATACTTTTTCATATAATGGAGAAGCTGGCAAATTGTAATATTTTAGTTTTTCCCCGTCTTTTAAGCCATTTCTTGTCTAATTTGATTGATGGCTACGATCTCGATGGATTATAAAACCTCTGGGCAATCAAAAATATTAATTTCTTACTCGAACAAAATGGTGAGTTTAAGGCATATTTGGATAGAAAAATACTTTTTCCTTGAAAGTATAGGTCGCTCCCCATTTGTCAAGCTATTTGCTGTCAAATTCATTGGATATCGATGGAAGGCTTCTGAAAAATCAGAAAATTGGTGGTGATTTTGTAGCAGTTTTGATGGCACTTGAATTGAAAAATCCCCTATTTTCGTAAAAATGTAGCTCTATCCCTCTCCCCTGTTATATATTAACCCACCAACTGTCACGTTACATGGAAAGATAGCCAATGACGATAAATTAAAAACTTCTAATCTAAAACATCAGAAAATTTCACAGTTTTTTACTGCTCCGGAAAAGGGGATTTCAGAACAATTCATTGACATTTGGATCATAATACACTTTTTTCGTCAAAATGTTCTGTTCGGAGTACGTTATCTACTTTATTCATATTGCCCAATCTTCTAAAAAACATACAATTTGCATGTACCTATTTCAGTTACAAGAATTTTCACCAAAAACCAATAATCCATTTTTATTTTAATCATTTAGTTACGACGTTACATCAAAACCATAATAGCAGCTTCTAAGTTAATTTAAAAAAAAAAGCTTCCATCGTTAAAAAAAATTCTTCGTACTAATTTTTAATCAAGGCTATCCATCCATTAGGATAATAATAAATGGAAAATACATCGCAAGTACCGACTGAAGATATAACTGTTGGATTTCTCCGTTATCGTAATCTATTTTCTGTTCAGTTTATTCAAATAAATAACAATTGTTTCAACTTTGTTTGTTTGGCAGATTTCTTTTAGCAGACAACGAATACAAATTTTCAATTTATAAAATTGAAAAAACCAAAAGCTTACAGACTTGAAATACATATGAATTATACTTATTTTCACATAAATTAATTCATCAAGCTCAACAAGATATATATAAACAAAACATAAAAGTAGCCAAAAACTTAATCAGCTCTTAAACCATTTAAGCAGCAACATCAACTTTTTTCTAAAGACCATTTTGAATTATTTCAGATTTGATTTATATTTAAACAACAAAGATTTACATAAACAGAAATCCGTTGATTTTTTGTATTTAACAAAAAAAAAAAAAAACTTCTCATGAAGAAAGCTTTTGAAAACTCACTAAGCACACTTTCAATCAAAATTAATACAAACATATAAATTTACCTGCATGTGAACATAACAAAATTATTTCAAACTTATTTAAGAGAAGCAATCGAAATTTAAAAGAGTAAAAACTCATTAATGCGTTCAATGAACTCAAATAAAATAAAGAGAAAAGAAAGCAGTCGTGAAAGCTCTAAACAGTATTTTTTTCAGTCACCCACTTCCGGAAGGAAAGTCTCTCTCAGCATTCCCAATAAAATGATATCGCTCTCTTAAATATTTTTCGAGTTCGTTCCCCTCTCTTGAAACAATCTTGAACTTGATAATTGATCATAAATAAATACGCAACTTAAAACCAAGGTTGCCTCTTCTCTGACACAAGCAGCACGGTCATGGACAAGATCATGGCCTGGCCAATACAGATTAACTTGATTTTGAAGGTAAATGTTGCCACAACTAGTATATGGCAAGTGATGTTGGTTTGATCAGTGATGATGCAACCGGCAGCATGTTGCTCAACTTTTTCGATCAAACTTTGATGCGATGAATATCTTTCTTGATCGCGAAATAAGGTTGATGTCGAAAGAGCATTGGCCCGTTAAAAATTAGATTTGAGAAAGAAATGGCAACAAGGAGAAAGAATTTCGAGAAGAGTAAGAAATTCTATGAGCAAATCGAAGATTGGTTCTGTAGATAGAGTACTTTTCTTCTGCACTCTCGTTGGCTTTCTTGTTTGGGAGTTTTCCTCGATCGCTCTTTTATAGACGAAGATGATGTTGAGAACACAACTCCAAATATGTTGTGATAAAAGTTCTTACACTCGTTCAATGATGATGATGATGATCATGGTCGTCGTCGTCTTCACGACGACGCTGATGATGATGATGGCAAGAGGCATCATGATGATGGTGGTATGTGGTATGGCCGCGGTGGTCATGGTTGTTGGTATACAACAGAACACATCAGAATACAGAATAATACTCAAAGAAGACGAATATACGAAGAAGAACAAGAAGAAAATGATTGTGTGTGGAGAAAAAAGTCAACACGACGAGGAAAAATTCTTAAAGAAGTCTTCTAACTTATATAACAGCTCATTACCTTGGCATAGACTTTAGTTCCACGGCGACCTTACAACGGTCAAGTTCGTTTATTTTTTTTAGAAAAAGAACTCTTTGAGAAGTTTGTGGTGTGTGTTTTTATTTTTAAAAGCACAGAACTTTCTTATAGAACATTGTGCTGAAAATATAATCATTTGAGGATAAATCAATCAATTTGCAAAAGAGGAAAATTTTTTAGAAAATTTTCCTACGCACTGCAAATTTTTTTGGGTGTTGTTTTTTTACTCTAACTGAAAATTTGTGGTTGCGTTTTTATTTCCGGGAATTGAATTTTTTTAATCAAAAATTGGATTACAAAATAAATGGATTAGAAATTTTGAATTAAATTATTTTTCAAAATAGAATTTGGTGCAATTTAACTAAGTCAAAGTGAGAAAAAGTGATATCAAAAAAAATTATTTTAAATTAATTTTTGAAAAATAATTAATAAATTAATTTCACTGTGGAAAATAAGGTGTTTTTCGAATCCAGCAACAGTTTTTTTGAATTTTTATTTAAGGTGAGTTAAATATGAGAGATTTCTTTTACAAATATTGGAAGTCATTGTATGGAATTTTTTTTAATTTGATTTTTGCATTGGCTTTACAAATTAAAATATATTTTTTTTTTAAATATTTTTTTTTACTGAGAATAACGTTTTTATAACCGAATTGTGAGTGATTTTGCTTGCATTATAAGTTGACGGTAGTTGAAAATATTTCCAAATTTTCATATTAAGCATAAAAATAGTAACAGCCAAATGTATTGTTAGCTTAATACACCACTGTTTTTTTAGTTATATATATTATTTTTTATTAACTCCGATCAGCATGTAAATCTCGAAATATTTTTTATCAATGCAAATGACACAAGATTGTAAAATTCAAAATAATTCAGATGGTATCTTTTTCATAAAAACTATCTAAAGGAAAAACAAGAACAATTATATTCTTACGTTCGAATATCAGCTCTTTCGTTTAAGGAAACTTCAAGACTCTTAAATTAAATACCATTCAGAATAAGCAATTTTTAAAAAAGCAAGCAATACAAAAAAGGCAAATTATGTCCCTATTTATATTTGAGTTCGAACATCAGCTCTTTCGTTTGATGCAGTGTTCACAAAATGTAAGTTGTTTTCTTTTTTCTTTTTTGAGATTTTGAATTTTTGATTATTAAAAACTTAAAAAAAAACGATTTAATTACAATTAAATAGTATTTTGATTAAATTTTGAAACTATATTTCGAGATATGATTTCAGGGAATTTTCCATATTTTTTTTAATTTCCAGTAATTATTAAGTAGGATATCAAGGACCGAATTGTAGTTTTTTTTGTGAATTATTATTCAGATTTTCTTTGTTTTTTTATATAAATGCTTATTTTTGAAATTACGAAACAAAGAATTAATAACTTGAACCAACACAAAAAATTGGAATTTAAATATTTGTTTTATTTTTTATTAGTTTTGTAATTTTTATTTAAAAAAAGCTTAAAGCAAAAGCAGAGCAAAGTGATTAATTTTATAATAGTTGCCTGAGACAATTATAATTATTTTACCTTACTATACATTTGTTTACAACCTAAATGGAAGAGGAAGTCGAGATAGTAGAGATTTTTTGAAGTAAATATTTTTGAATATTAATTGGTTTTTAAAATAATTTACTAAAAAAAGAATTTTGTGTTCAATAAGAACATAAAAAAATGCGTGTTTTAAACGGAATTGAATTTTTTTGTCTTCAAATTTGTTTTCTTCGAATATGTTTGGATTTTATTTTTATACAAAAAAAATCTTAAGGCTGTTTAAAAAACAATACTGTTTATAGTCGAAAAATGTTTTGGGAAAAACATCACAACTATAACAACTTTTTCAGTAAAAAATTATTTTGTGAGTCAATTTTCTAAAAAAAATTATCGTTCAAAAATGAAATAAAGAAGGAAGTCGTAGTTCTTGTAGGGTTGATAGTGGTTCTCACTTAAACATTGTTTTTTGTGTTAACTTGTTATGGTATCTGAAAGCACAAATTTTCTCGTTCAACAATTTTAAATTTTTCCAAAATCTATATTTTTGTGGGAGGAGTTTTTGGAAAAATGCAGATTTGGGTGAAGATTAACAATAAACTAAGGGTTTTTTGAAGAGGAAAATGGAATTAAAAAAAATCTAGATTAATTTTAAAGGTACATAAATAATTCTCTGATGCCAGAGTAATTATTAGTGACGTATCTCCTTAGTGACGTATCTCCTTAGTGACGTATCTCCTTTGTTACTTATCAAAATTAAATTTCTTAAAAGGGCTTAAGTCAAAAAAATATTCTACTTGCGTTGTTAATACCAAACCATTAAAAAAAAAATCTGACTGAAACCTTTTGTACTAAATAGGTTTCTTGATATGCTAAAGAACAGCCAAAGTATAACGTAACCTATAAAATTAATAAATTTTCAAGTGTATCAACTCTAATGTACCTTATCGTGTGAGTTGAATATTCTGTCATCTTCTTCTGAAGATTTAATTTCATTTCTGAACTTGTGAGAGTTTAAAAGTCAGATACCGACTCTATACATGAGCTGATCTGGTTGTGCCACTAATTCTCTAATAATTCAAATGTTTTTTCTTTACGAGTATTCATGCTATTATATATTCAAATTTTGTACGAACAATTATTTATAATTATGAGATTCTACGATATAAATTAATAACCTTGATTCTCTCAAATCTTATATTCCAACAAACACATATGTATCTTCATAGTATTATAATTTTTTTTTTATTCTCATGCAATTTCAGATTTCACTGAAAAATAGTCTTTGTGTATTTTTAAGAAAACACTCATAGCTTTACATAGATGCGTGTTCTATTTTTAACCATTTGCGAATAAATTAGAAAAAATAAAAGAATATCAATTAAATAATTTAGCAATGGCTCAAGGAGGGTCAAGGTTACATCAGACTATTTTCATTAAAAAAAAGAATATTGAAATAAAGTTGTACCTAAGACCTTTTTTCATAACTACATGAACTTTAGGCCTTTCAAGAATATTTGATAACTACCTAAATAACTTGGACTCAGCTCTACAGATTTTTAGGCTATTTTAATGGAGCAATTACGTTCAAGGATGTTAATTGTTGAATATATTTTGTTTGGGGTATAAACATAATTTAAACCAAAAATGCTTTTAGACTCATTCTGCCATTTCTGAGAGAATGGTCACACTGACAACTTTTCAATATATTTAGTATAACTCGGTTACTAAGCCAAATTTGACAATTTTATGCTCAAAGCTTTTTGTTCGGAATTAAATCTTCTTTCGAAATTGATGGTTTAAAAAAATTTATAAAAAGAAAAGTTTAAAAAACCAATAAAAAAATGAAAAATAAATTGCGTGTAACTTTTTTTGCCAAAAAGATAGGCTCAAAGCAAATAACTTTATGAAGTTGTATGATAGTTTTGAATGATATAACAATTTTTTTTTAGAGAACAACACGTATGATTTGTTCCTTAATAAATATAGGCACGAAACAGACACACAAATACGAGTACAAAAAAAAACTTTTAACTTCGTATGACCTCAATTTTTTTTTTGCGCACCAAATGAGATTTGGCACTAAGAAAATGTGCCATAAAAGCATAGGCATTTTTGGGACATAATTTTTTAAGCAAATTAAAGTTTGCATAAGCCTCATAAAATGATGACTTAAGTTGATATGAGTTTTAGCACATAAATCCCATTCTTGTGGCGAAACACGTAAATTTTTTTAGTAAAACTTACCGTGGCCCAACGTGTTTTTTTCATTGATTTTGTAGAATCAAAATTATTAATTGTTCCACCCCATATTTTGTGAAGTTTCTTTTGAGTTTTAGTCCATATAACCTATTTTAAAATATTTATACATTTTTGTTAGTGTGTTAGTAAAAATGAAAAAAAAAAAATAATCCAATATAATAACTAAATAAAAATTAAAGCACTTGATTCCATAAAATAAATGCGATTAAATATTATATAATTTTTTATTAGTTTTAGATGAATAAAATTGTTAGTAGATAAATGATAATATTCGTGAAATTATCCTAAGAAATGATTCAAAACAAAATTTAAGTTTAAGACATTTCTTTAGTTGAAGAGTAATGGCATTCTAAGACCCCGATTACGGTTGTCGTTTTAGCAATTGAATCGACATTTTGTGTTTTTTGTATCGATTGGTTTCTTTGTTCGATATTAGGTAACTTACAATCGAATTAAATTTCGGATTTTTTTTCCACATTCAAAATTGTGATTTTTCGTTGGTATTTAATTTATTTTTATAATGTGAGCGCACTAAGGGGGTTTTTAATACCCTTAATAAGATGAAACACAGTGCAAGTGATCAAGAAAAGAGGAAAGGATTAAAGAGGAGGTCGATGTATATCGGTTTTGAAGTTCTGAATATCAAAATGGAAGAGAAAAATAGAAGAGGGTAGGTAAAGCATTTTACATTCATGTTGTACGGCTGAGGAGAAAATCTCTGTACTTGACAGTTAGTTCGAGGGAAACGGATGAGCACTCTAAGAATTTCGAGAATTACGGTGGAATTGATAAGGGGAGGAACGCAATTGGCTTTTTCGCTAGAATCATCATACTGTCCTGTAACCCCAGTTGGGGCACGCATAGGGCGTTTATAACGGTAACTAGAATACTGTTTTAAATATAGCGATAAAATAATGAGAGACATATATAAGAAATAGTAGTGTTGTTTCAGACTTGCAATTATGTTTGAGAAATAAATCTTTCTAAATCTAGGTGCACCTATTTTTAAGGATTTATGTTGTATTATATCGAAGATATTCAAGTGAGATATAGGAGCACCTGTCCAAAGTTATACTAAAGCTTAGGTTTGATGAAGGCTTTGTATATGCATGTATCTGTATATATTGCTTACATCTTCGAAGAAAACTTGAACACTTTATAGCGCTTTTGGCAACGTTGAATATGTAATCGTTTAACAGAAGGTGGTCTGTGATGCACACAACCGAAAATATGAGAGCAGCTGTTCAGTTTTCTCGATGGAAGTACCGCTCATGGATAGCGGTGGATTCTGTTTAAGCGACAGCATTGTGTTTTTGAAGCATTCAATTCTACGCGGTTTTTATGTTTTCATTGGACAATGCTTTCAAAATCAAAATTTGATAAGCTCCGTTGAAGGTTCACATCCGATGGATGTTCAAAATAAAATATTAAATTTTTTAAAACGGGTGGAATATGAAAACATCCGTGAAGCACTCGAATTTGACTGAAAAATAGCCATTTGCAATAACCTATAAGTCGAGTAAGCAATGTTAAATGAATAAAGTTTTTTTCTGTTTAACCGGACTAGGAAATTTTTATTTGTTTGGCGTTCAGGTCTTAAAATCAGTCTTATGGTATTTATCAATTATCACTTATCTCCTAGCCCAGCAGAAATTACACTCGCGAATTACGATGTACGGATTTTATTTCGCATTTTTTAAAATTTTTCTTACACATCATTTGAGCATTTCATTATTATTTCAATAAAATATGGTCAATTGATTAGATTTGCCTACACTTTCATCGTCTAGGGCATCGATCAAAAAATTACAATCATATTACGTATTTTAATCGTAGTTGACAGTCACAATATGAACAACAATCGATAATTGAAAAAAAGTCGTCCATCATTCAGTAAATCGATAACAACTGGCAATCGGGGTCTTATTTAAAGAACTTTCGGTACACCTTCAAAGCTTAGGTGTTCCTAAATCACAAGAAACACATAGTAAAATTATTATGCTTGCACTGAGTTGATAGTTCTGAGAATAGTCATAATAGAATTTTGGACCTTAGAGGTTGCATACAAAACGTTGTGGACCAAAGTAAAGGAGACAAGATATCATAATTTTTCATACGAGGCAGAAAATAACTGCAGTTGGAAAATGAAAATCATTCTCATTTTAAATATTTTCTCAAATTATTTTAACTTTTAGGGAAAAACAAATCACAATAAAGATGAAATAAATTTTAATAAAGAGCAGAATTATGAGAAATTGTAAATTATTCTCCAAAATTTACTTTATATCCAGGCACCACAAACAAAAAAAAACATGTTAAAGGAAATTAAATGTAGTTTTTGATCTTTCCAAGGATTTCGAAACAAAACTAAGAACATTTCACAACGCTTAATAAGTGTTTTAATAAGATATAAGTTATTAATGATTGTTTATAGTAGGTTTAGTAGTATATACCACCCTGAGATTCACAACCAAACTACACACAAGTTTTTTTTAAATAAATATTTTTTTTCCTTATATGGTCCATCATTATCTACAACTTAATTAAGAAACAAATAAAAGAAGAATAGCTTTTATAGCCATTTTGTCAGTAAGCCTGCTAATTGTATTACTCATTTTTTGAATATTTATTTACTAGTGTGATGTTCTGATTCATAAACAAGGTTCGATCACCAGCTCTTTTGTTTAATTCTATTTAAAAGCATTAATAACGTTTTTCAGCTAATCCCTTTATTAATTTGTTTTGTTTTTCTTTTATCTTACGCATGTTTTTATTGAAACAGTTAGGTTTGGAGTTATAAGCAAAAGAACAGTTAAATAAATACGCGTCCAAGGTCAATATCATCATGATGATGTTTACTTTTTACGCTTTTTGAAATGAATTTATGGGTTTTGTTAGAAATTTTATTTAGGTAGATTTAAGCATTTGTAACATTGGGCGATATGAATACAACAGAGCAACTGCTCAAAACTCAACTTTTCGAAGCAAGTGCTTGAGTAACGATTATCATCTACATGTTTGATGGGAACCTCGTCAGGGTAAGCACCTGTTCAATTGTAAGGTATGAATACACCGTAGTACGTGCTCTATCAAGAGGAGCACCTGCTTCTCATGTGTAAGCTAGCTCAGTTGGTTGCTCGACGACAAGTCAAATAGCGTTTAATACCTTTTTCTTTATTGGGTCTTATGAGTAAAAAATCTAAGGTTAAAACTTAGATTTTTAAGTCAAAGCTAGGTTTTGTGTGATTAAAAACAAGCTTAAGCTAGAAACTCAAAGATGTCTTTTAAAATAGCTAAAGCTAGATTCATGTAGCCTTAGCTTATTTATCCACCTTAAGCTCCAAATTGTGTCATTAATAATAGCTTAAGCTATAGTATTATAGTTAAAGCTACAAAAATATCAAGATTCCTGGACCCCTAACTAGAAAGCTTTGACTAGTTCTTTATTGACATTAAAACATTTGGTCTTGTAGCTTGGATTTTTAAAATTCTTTTTGCGTTGCTTTTCAGTCACAAAAATAATAGTTTTAGCTTAAGCTTCTAAGCAAAAACATGTGAAAAAACAAACGAAAGCAAGAAATATTAAGCTTAAGCTAGAATTTTCTACCTAAAGCATGAAAGAGAGCTTAAGCAAGAACAGTCTAGCTTTAGCTCCTAGTAATAGCTATGACTAGCTAGCTTTAGCTTGGTCCAAAAATAGCTTAAGATTTTTTTTAAATTCACAAGGCCCTATATTGCAAGTTTTAATCGCAAGGTTAAATTTTATACGAGAAGAAGACAAGCATTTTAAATAAATATTATCGCATTCTATATATTTATCAGCACAGAAAATTTGGATTTTTAGCGAACTTGGGTATTCACAGAATGGAGGGGTGACCCTAAAAAACATAAAAAAAATCCAAAGTGGCTTGCAAAATACCATTTTTCTTCAGCAATAGGTACAATTGAGTGATCTAACGTTCCTCTAGTCAATTTTGATGTTCATGGAGACGAGAGCATCAGCAGAAAAGTATTCTACAGGACCGGTGAATGATTTACGAATCAGTTAAGAAATACCCATAGGTATAGTTAAAATTATGCAATGGAATCAAGTTTGCACCGTTTAACTTGGAGATTCAGGATACAGACTTACTCCCTGGCCTTTAGATCCATACAAAAATCTGATACTCCTGAAAAATGTCATTCAATAAGTATTAACCTTGAGAACGTGTTATTATTGATGTTTTGGACAATTCAATCAAAGTTTTCCCATTTGTCACAGTAAAATGCAGATAAAGTTTCATCTTTTACGATTTTGCTTAAAAATACTGTCGAAAGAAGTTCTAAATGTCAAAAAAATATAATTTGGTTTGAGGCATGAGAGCAGCTACTCCGTTTGAGTGAAGAGATGCTATCGAGTTTGTTTATAATTTTATTCATACGAAACGAGAGCAGGTACTTTTTTACAGAGCACCTTTTCTGATTCTCATGAAGCACCTGCTCTTAGTACGTGCTCGGTTTTATTCATATCACTGATTATCTCTAATTCTAAGTTGTCATTTAACTAAAATTACTGTAAAATGAAACGAACCTAGGCACAAAAGTGTTCCACTAGGTAATATTTAAAATTCAAGTTTGAATTTGCTTCTTACCATTAAAAACATTTTTTAAACAATTTTTTTTTTTTTTTGAAAAAACGCCAGTTGTGTCTTCTACTAGGGCTATGACCATAATAGGAATAGCAGCGTTTTTTTCTCTTCGAAGTTATTCCCCTTCAATGTATAAAGAAGTACTATATCTACATACCTCTACGCTGCTACAAAAAAATAAGAAAAAAGTGAAATTAATTAATTTCGACTGTCATCGAGTTTCTAAGCCATAAATTTGCGATGAAAGTTAATTAGGTAGCAATTTCACTTAATCATTGCGCTGAGATTTTAAATAGTTAAATTGTTTTTTTTTTTTTGTTTTAATTGTGGTAATTTTTAAACATTTTTCTATCATGCATCGGTTCATTTAAGATTTTATTTCTTTTTTCGTTTTTTCTTTTAATTAATAGACACATAAAGATGTGACCACGATAATGATAGATTTATTGCTCCACAGGGGCCACTTTCTTCCCCAATTTTTCATATGAAATTTAGATATCACGCTTTAATGTATACTTAGTATTATTTAAGCCATGAAAAAGATTATTTTCGATATGGAGAGAACCCTTCATAAATCATAATTTAATCACCATTAAACAGATAATTTTTTTATGAGAGTTAAATTTATTCATAACATTGCAACTTGCAACATTGTAACACGAAGACGAAGAACTTGCTTATTCTGACTAAGAAAAAAATTCTTAAAAAGTATTCCTTCATTTTCACAGCTGCATATTATACAAGATGCAATATTTACCTAAAACTAACTTAACAAAGTATTATATTCACTCACAAAGAATAAACACAACCTACAGCAGCAACACAGCAACAGCAGTAGGAGATTAGCTGTAGCCAGCTTGTCGTAGTATCAAAGAATGGACAATATAGCACAGCAACTAGCTCTCATCAACGATTCATTGCCATCATTTAGCAAAACTATATACAAAAAAAAAAAAACAAAACCCATAAGCAAAGAATAACACAACTTCCAAGAGTCATGTTTAGAGGAATAAAAAGAAAGAATCTCTTGACTTCTAGACGCGACACCACACGGGCGGCAAAAAAAGGTGCTACTAAAAAAAAACAATATAAAAAATATACATAAAACAAGATAAACATAAAGAATATATTTACTTTACTTACATACACACATAAAAAACGCGATTCTTTGCTCTTCTTAAGAGTCAGGCATAGTTTTTCTTTTTATTCGTTTATCGTTTTTTTTTTCAGTCGCCATTTAAGTCCTTTAACCCAGATGGAAATAGGTTTGTATTATTTAGATAGCCTATGTTCTTTGTTAATGTGCGCACATAAATCACAAACTTGTAAATTGCATTCAAAACAGGGTGTGCAGGGCTATCATGATAGCAATCGTTTAGATGTCATTGGTTTTAAATGAGTGCGATGAAATGCGGCTCTTGGTAACGCCAGCCGCACCATCCGTCCGTGCGAAGCACGAAAGGTGTGAAAGAGAATCAAATGATGATTTGACACCAATTTTTGTATATGGTCATTTCAATATCATTCACTTTTGTGCGAAAAATAAAAAAAAAATTGAGAAAAAAAAATAAACTTGATAAATCTACGACAGCAAATAAGGGTCATTCCACCCATGTAGATATATATTCTTAGTCATATTACTCCGGATATTTCATCAAATTATTTTAAAATATCATCCGTTATGACAAAGATCTTACGAATAACAAAAACTTAACTATGCGTGAACAAAAAGCCAGACAAAAATATATAATCAGTGGCATATATGGTTTTCCAACTAAATGTAGCCAAAAGGCATTTAAGTGAAGGTATAGACCACCACAAAACAGAAACAAATGTTAATTGATGTAGCGAATTTGTATTCACCGGCTGTCAATCATAGAGTCGCCGGTCACACCAAACATAACATTTTTCGCATTATAATGTACTTAAATTAATTAATCATAATCAAAGTCGATTTAAATGCCTATATGTACCTATGTTTGTGCATCTTGATTGGTATTTTTAGTTCGCTGCTCAGCTCTTTTGTTTTGTACGAAAGTCGACGTAGGTTTTGTTTTGACTGTGATTTTCTTGCATTATTTTTTACATGTGTGAAATTTAAACGTATTATACGAGGAGTTTTCTGCATGATTGGTGCGTCGGGTTTGTAGCTCAGCTCTTTTGTTTCGTATGAAAATCGGTATTAGATGTGCTTTGATTGCAATTTTTCGCACTTTTCCATTTGATACATTTGTATTTAGAGAATAAATAGTTATAATGAATGGTGTAACGAGTTTGTTCCTCAGCACTTTTATATCGTATGAAAATACAATTTGTTTAGAATTTGGCTGTGTGCATTTCAGTATTCTAACTTTGGGTAAATAGCAGCGTAATTCATACTCAACAGCTGATCTTAATTATTTATGTATGATAGATTCCTTAATTTCGTGGACCTGTTACGTCTGTGAGGTTCCTCTGCGGTTCATAGAACCTTCATTCCTGCTATGTAAGGATGGAGATGTATATTAGTCTCCCCAACTCTTCTCCAGTAAAGCTGATTCTTCTACCACCGTTCTTGGTTGAGTTCTTCTAGATAAACCCACTCGTCTGTTCAGCTATGTAAGTAGGTTCCATTTCATTGCTTTGCTCGCAATGCACATGTGACCTTTTTGAAGTGAAGGTCCAATCCACTCTGCCACTTACTTTTTTTTATGATAGAGTTTTGGTTTTGTGACCTGTCATTGCATGAAGCTCATAATTATTGGAGATACGGTTAAGCCAGAAAGTCTATACAAGATGTTTCACAGACATCTTTTCACGAACTTTTGTAGCTTTCTTGTGACAAAGCGAGTGTTTCCAAGTGCTGCACACATAAAAAAGCATGGCTTCAACATTGGAGCTGAACAATCGTAGCTTGGTCTTGAGGCTTATAGAGTTGTTTCTCCATATTTTGGACAGCATTCCGAACGAGGTCTTTGCTTTCCTAATTAAGCTGATTATATCTGGTTCGGTCCCATCATCAGTAGAGATAATACTTCTAAGATATTGAAAGCTCTCTACCACCTCTATTGGTTGTCCAAAAATATCTACTTAGGTAGATGAGGAAGTTCAAAGGCAGATTTTTTGTTTTTGCGGTGTTGATTTTAAGCCCAACGATTTCAGCTTCTCTCTCCGCATCTTTGTTTTCATTTGATAGAAATCCATGAACATATCAGAGAGTAAACATACATCGTTCACGTTAATTCAGGTGTATGAGGGGTCATTGCAGGTTTCACTGAATTCCTCTATTTCCAGTCAAGAAAGCTGCGGGCAGCTCATCACATATCACCAACAGCAACAGTATTGGTGACAGTAAAAGGCCTTAGCCTAACCTCACTTTGTATTTCAAACGCCTACTCTGAAAACTTTCATTTATGACATTTGGATTTGGGATGCAATGCAAGCTAGACAAATTCTCTATTGACACTGTTGAACGTTTTTTTTTCGAGGTTCACACAGAGAGATCCAGTTTGGAATCCTGCTTGTTCGGCATCAAACATGTCTTCAAGCTGGGCTTTAATGTGCTCCAGCCTATTGCAGGCCCTCTTTTCATTGGAAGCTTGAGAATCATTTCCTTTTTCCAGTATTCAGGAAAACTCTCTGTTTATCAAACTCTCTCAGTAAGGGGACGCAGGAGATCACTCGATGTTGTTAGCGCTGCTCGTTAGAGCTCTGCGGGAATACCATCAAGTCCAACCGCATTGTTGTTCTTGAGAGCTTTGATTGCGGTAAAGATCTGGTTTCCACTATCCCTCAGCGCGTATTCGAGAATTTGTAGATACGGATGAGTCATTGAGCATTGGGTTCATTCACTGACAAAAAAGCGGTTTAGAACCGCAGAACAGTGCTGCTTCCACCTTTTCAGCTAGTTCTCATCCGAAACTAGCAGAAATCCGACTGATTTTTTAAGGAGGTGTTGATTAGTGATACACCCACTTGTGGCTTTTTCTGCTTCTTTAGAAAATGCGTTGATCTAGTTCCGCATATCACGTCACACGTCACGTTAAACTTCTCTAATATTCATGCGATTCGCAGATTCTAGCTCGTTCTTTCTCTGCTGCTGGAGTAGATGCATAATTCGAGCTTTGAGCTGTGTTCCTTCTTAGTTCCTAGCCCAAGTTTCTTCAAAAATCCAGGCACTGTTTCTTCCTCGCAAGCGGCCAATTATATCTTCAGCACCGGATATGAAAACATTCTTCACAGCACATAGAATGCTTTTTGATGGATGTGGGTGTGGGTACCATGCTATACTGATTGCTCTCAATCCTTATGAAAGGTGGTTCCCTAGTTGTTGGGGACTGCAGGATTCTTAAGACCATCGAATTAAACTTAAACTAAATTGCAGATAGTATGTACAATGTAACGATCATTCTAAACTTTCTTTCCAGTTTTATTTTACTTCAAGTTCGCTGTTCAACTCTTCCGTTTTGAATGCAAATCCTGTGTGAAGGTGTTGTAATTGAGTCCAAGCTCCAAAATTCTGATTGTTTTCAAGGTTTAATGAAGCGCTGAGATAATTAATAATTTTGTTTTGACTTCAATTTTTCTGTTTTTTTTCACACGTGATGACTTATTTTCCTCTTCAAAGTTGATATCTTCAAAAACAGGTGTAAAAATTGAACCTGAATACGCATACGAGATCTTTTACCGATATAAACTCTTCACCACTGATTTCCACACACAAACACAGACGCCTTTTTTTTGTTTTCTTCTCATTGTGATGATGACCACGTTGTTGATGATGAAGGTGATGCGCAGTTGCAGCAAACCTCAAAGAAAAACAAAAATATTAAAAAAACCGAAAAAAAAATGAACAACTCTCCGCATGTTCGATCGATTACGGTTAGCGATTATAGATATTTTTTGCTTCGTGGTGTTTTGTTTTTAATTGTTTGTATCTATGAAGCAAGAACTCGCAGAAAGATTCAGCGTGTTTTTTGTTGTTGTTTTGTGTGTGGTGTTGTTGTTTGCAATTTGTCTAGACGTTGAACTACAAAAGGGTGTTACTGATTGTGGCGCAAAGATTTGCTTATATCTATTTTTTCTCAGTGTTTTTTTTTTTTTTGGTTTCTTGCACCATGATGATGATGATCATCATCATCCGTATTCATACTCCTGAAGAAAGAAGATAGGTTATAACTGATAATCAGTGATTCCAAGTGCGGAATAGAGTTTTATATGGGAGCGAGTTGTATCTACATACATGTAACTATTGACCGTGTAGAATAGAGGCTAAACGCTACGCCTGTATTTTCTGCGATATGTGGTACAAAAACATATAACTACACATCTAGCAACTGGACTGATGATGATGACGGACGATATGAGGGGAAGAGTTTTATAATTAGACTTAAATAAAGTACACTTGTTTGTTGGAACTCGGTTGCAATTATTAACATCCGAATGGGGAGCCCATGTAGAACGCTAGAGGAACACAAACAAAAGGGCTGATGCTGAGGCCTGTAGAGTAGATTATGTTCTCTGTGTGAATGGACAAGTTATTTGCTCTAGTCTCTATAGTCCTAGTCCTATGAAGTAGAGGGATTCCTTCTTAATCTTCTTATTGCTTACTACGGATTTATTTGTTTTAAATTGTACTATCTACGGTAGCTTGTATGTTATGATGGAACAACTCGCACTAGAGAGTGAGTGTAGGGCAATTTAATTGGTACAAGAAGAGGATTGTTTAAGGATTTATGTATCTTCATTTTATGCTTGTATATATATATGATTCCTTGGTGACTGCGGGAATAAATAAAACAACAAAAAACATATGTACGGGGAGAAGAATAATAATGATTTTTTTTTTCTTGTCGTTTTCGTTTTCAATTGCGAATTGTTTTTTTTTTATTATTAATAAAAATAAAGAGGTGGTGGTGTTTGTTCACTCCCCTTATTGTTGAGTTAATGACTGTGCGAAAATATAGACGGATTTTTTTTTTTTGAGTTATGAGAAGAATTAAATAATTGTATGTCTTAGTCTTTGTTAGTTTTTTTTTATTTAATGGCTCTATAAGAATTTTATTATTTTATCAAACTCAAGTGACCTTGGAGTTACAACTTCATTTTTATATAAAAGAAAAAAAAAGCCAGTATGACTTCAATTTCCTTTTTAGAAATACCTACATATAAGCTATTTTTTTTTTTTTTTTTTCAAATTCTGTAAGACAAGATGTAGCTGAACTGTATTGCTCAAAAGAATTTTTTTCAAATACTTGCAATGAAATTTGTATAATATTTGCATTTGTTACAAAATATATTTTCCACTTCCTGAACTTAAGAATTTCATTTTGATATTTAATACCCAATAAGCGTTTTTTGTTGAAACGCTGTAGATTTTTCGTGAACTAGTTTCGATTGGAATTCCTAACAAAATGATCTCCATGACTCCATGTTTTCGTAATGAAATTCAGTAACTATCCCGATAGTATTCCAGGAGATGAAACATTTCTAACGTCGAAAGGATACAAAAAAAATAAGATCTTGAATTACATTTCAAAGTTCAATCCCCTAACGGTTTATATTGGACAAATAATATTTTGAAAAAAAAAACTCTAATTGCATCAGGACGACGCACGACACTCCTAGTACCACCATGATGCTAAAAGCTGAGCAAACATCAAATATACCTTACCTTATATGTAAATGACACATCTTCCAACTTATACTTTATTTATGTTAAGTTAAAGTTGAAGAAATTTATTCAATCTCACACATTGCCTGCCGGTAGACGTACACATACCTAGGTGTGTGTTTGTAATACATCATTCGTTAATTATTCATCCATGGTAACTTAACTACAACGTAACTTGTTCTTAGTTAATTTTATTTTATTTTTTTGTTGTTGTAAATTCAATTTTACTGTAAATTTTCTCATTTTCATTGGCACTTAACACTTATCCATAGTTAAAGAGCAAGAAGGGTAATGAATACTTTTGATTCACTACACATCCGTTAGATGTTACTGTGAATATTATGCAAGTGAAACCTTAGATGCTATAGCAAGAGCATCAAAGAACGATACAAATAGCAATTCAGCTAAGAAGATGATGGTTGACAGCTTCTATTGGGCTCTCTCGTTCAGACACTTCAGGTTAAAAACTTGCTTCATTTTTATCTAGGTTCAACTATAAGACAAGGAGAAGGAAGAAGAAAGTGAAGATGGGCGAGTGTTTTGAAGAAGAAAGTATTCTGAACATTTATCACTTTTGTGGTCATAGACCTTATAGCTACCAGTTTCTGCATAAACAAATGACATATACAGACACATGCCTGTTTATTTCTGTTTTTTTTTTTAAGTAAATTGCCACTTGGTGGCTTTAGATGATGGAAATGCAATTCTCGTGTGCAAATCAATGAAATGTGTTAAGAGTCTTTTGCTATATAGTCGATGCTTGCTCTTGGCTTCTACTGTATATGCGGAAGCTTAAAACTTAGGTTAAGGTATGTGTATGAAATAACAAAGTATGCATACAAGATTGTTGACTTTAGTACATGCGACTGTCATGCTACCTAGAGATCTTTTGAATTTGACTTGGCCGTTGGTATATATAATGCTGAATAAGTGTGTGCAGCTGAACTATGGTGACAATTACACTCCAGCACCACTCCTGAGACTATATTTAATGAGCAAAAGTCACTGAAGGTTTTGAATGAAGTTCTTTTTTTAACTTGACAGAATTTATGATTGTATGTGTGTGGGGGTTATTTTTTTTTTAATGGAAGGCTTTAAGTGATTTAAGTACTACAAATATATGTTGACATAGTTGAAAAAGGAGGCATCATGTTCATAACAAGGGGTAGGGCTGTTAAATTTATGCAAGATTGAGGTAAGTAGTTGCAAAATATGTACTTGCTTAAGCTGTTTATTTTTGTTTAAAAAAACGTTGAATCGGGAAGCTTGTTCAAATCAAAACCTTAAGAGCTAGGAATTTATTTTTATGACCAAAGCTTAATTATATTTGGGTTATTTTTCTTATTTCAATTCAGTTTAGAAACCTAAAGCAGACTTATTTTTGATCCCATTTGAGAGTCGTTAGGTTAAAAATTGTTATGCCCAACATATGAAACAGTAAGAGGTTTTAAAAAGGACCAATTAATTGTTTTATGTAGAACTTAAATTTTTGTTTTTTGATTAAATGCTTTAAAGGCCCATTTTTGTTGGAACGAAACTTATATATTTAAGTTCAACCAACCGCTCCAAACATCCTCTTTGAACTTTTGAAAGATATTTCATCAAAAAAGTTGGAACACAATGCCAATAAATTGACAGATAATATGCTATTGATTATGTCATATAAAAAGGAGCATGAATGTCTCATGGACTTTTAATGTTAAAATCAGCAAATGAGTCATTGAAGATGAGAAACCCGGAGAAAGTTTTGGAATTAGAGGGTGCATTATGGGGGGGAAAGGGTAAAAAAGCCCCCTTTTTGATTTTTGCATATAACTCGAAATTTTGAGATAGTTATAAAAATTGTTTAGTTAAATTTAAAAAAAAGAAAACATTGCAAAAAATGCCACAAATCCTTTTTTGTATTTATTTGCCTTCAACTTTTTTTGCAGCAGAGATAGGTTTAGGCACTGCATCTAAAAGAAAGATAATTAAATTTCTTTTAGAATTACCTACTCAAAAAACAGTCACTCAAACACTCACTCAGTTTTTAAAGTTTAATAAATGACTTTTTTTAATATTTTGAGAAGTTTCATTCTAAATTCTAGAAGTTGAAGGGATGCCATTTATTTTTTTTTCAAAATTAAAAATAGTTGTTAAAATCAAAGCACTGCGAAAAATTAAAAATTTGACTATTTTTTTTATTTAAGTGGTCATGAAGCAATCAGAAGCGTTATGGGAAATAATAAACAAGTTTTCCTTTTCTTCTGTATTAGGCCTTACAAAAATCCTGCTGATAGAACATCAAATAAATACGGAGGACGTACAACCCATTTAGTAGTTTTTATCTCATTTTTACTTCTAGGGCAGTGTATAAGCTTATGTATGGGAAATTGGACTTGGGATTGGAGTGATAGACGAGAACGCCAGTGCATATAAGGCTCTACAGTTGTAGTGCTGGTTCAAAAACTAGAAAATAATTGACGATTTCATGCATTGATCTGAAGTAAGCGTTTTGGCATGTCCCTCTAAAAAATAATTTAATATGAAAATGGTTTTTACGGTTCCAGGCACCTTGTTCAGGGCGCTGAGCTCCGCTGAGTCCAACATCTATTTTTCACTATCAGTTCGGGGTTTCAAAATATTCCAGTTAGAAAATAATCGTTTTTCCCCATTTTTGAGGTTATGGAAGATCAGAGTTATATTTAAAAAAAAAAAAAACTAGCAATTATTCTTCAAAATTTGGTTGAAATCTTTTCAATATCCTGAATACTCTTCGAGATATCAACCAAAGAAGAATAGGACAAAACGGTCTACAAGACCAATAAAGACGAGACATATGTCGTTGGAAAGGCATTTGTATGTACTACAATAGTTACTTACTTCAAATAACTGTGGGAAAAAAGTTATTCTCTAAATAGGATTGTGTTCTGGTGCATTCTAGTATGAATAACATATATTTAGTTAGTGCAAAATTTATGAAAACTGGTATAAACCAATAACGACAATATATCCATGGCTGTCGTGAAGAACCAGGTAAGTCGAGATACCTGAAGTGAATTTTTATTATTCAAAAATTCTTAAATAAATAGTTAACAATATTAAACAAAATTTGGCTTCATCCAATACTTTCCTTATATGTATATTTGAAAATACAAGATGAACACTTGTTTTTACATAGGTATGTCAGATTTCGTCAATGTTATTAAACATTGACCCCGACTTTCCAAATTTTTGTATGTGTTGAGTTACCTGTTTCTTCACGACCGTCACGGATTTATGTCATTGAAAAGGTATTTGCATTACCTACAATACCTTTCATAGCAGTCTAGTTCAAATCATTGTGTGAAAAAAGTTATTCGTAAACCAATGAAATATTGTGGTTCATTCTAGTTCAGTGTTTCCCAACCTTTTTTATGCTATGCCCACCAAAACTTTTTCAAAATTCTTATTCCCCCAATTTTAAATTTATACCTACTATTTTTAACATTAAAAAATTTGAAATGTTCACTTGGATGATAAAAAATTAGAAATAAATCCTCAGAATCAAAAAATTTTTCATTTGAGTCCGGCGATACATTTTCTAGATGTTTAAGACGGTGTTCAGATAAGCTTTACATGAAGTGACTCACTTTGACGTCTTTTATTTTTATCTCACTCTGATTTCTGCGAAAGAAAGAGATGGCCAAGTAAGATATAGGTTTAAAATTTTTTGAAAATTCTTTTCTACCTTCGCCATCTCTATCTTACCAAGAAATAGGAGTGAGATAAAAACAAAAGGGACAACAAAATGAGCCGACTCACTTGACGCTGGTTTGAGCACCGTCCAACAAATATATTTTTAACGTTTTCAATTACTTCAGATTATTGGAGCCAATGACACCTGTCAAAATTTGTGTTGTAAGTATATGTCTGACATATCCATAAGAGTAGCGTAACCGAATATCTTATCATTTTTCCTTCGTTTTATTTTTTCCTTTTTTGTTGTTTAGTTAATTAATTTTTTCAAAAACATCGACTATAACTCACAAATGCCTTACCATTGATCGTTTACAAATGTGAATGATTTAATCAAAAAGTCCCGCATCAGAACTTAAATTTTCCCCCCATCAAAATCGAATTGCCTCCCTGTGAGGCGTGGGCCCTACGTTGGGAAACACTGTTCTAGTGTGAAAAAAATGTTATTTTTTAGCATGCAAAAAAACGTGAACGCAAGTTCAATCAATAACAACGTCGTTGGAAAGATAATTTTATGTAGGGTAAGTTCAGGCATTATGGCGCAGTGGGTAATATAGCGCACCCCGAAAATATCCCACTTAAAAAAACTCCAATAGAAAGGAGAAGTATGCAAAAACTTTAGTCTTGAACAAAAAAAAGGACAAAAAAAAAATATTCTGGTTCTGATTTCTATTATAATTTCGCCTTGTGTTTGACTTTTTGTATATCGGTAAGTTACATCGCACATGTTTGATGTGAACAATATAATGGAAAGAACAATCATCATTTTCTTGTGCAACGGGAAACATTTGCCCTTATCAAGTTAACGTAAGTCGAAGCAGCGCTACACAATGTTGTTGCTTAGATTGATTTAAATTTGTGTCTCACTGCCCTTTATTTTCATCGTAGCTAGAACACTTTTGTTCAGATTCAGAAGTCTTAGTTTTTGCTTTCCCGAAAATCTTTCTTATACCATGTCAAGTCTTTGTGAATGGTTTTGAACAAATCGCAGATTTTCTGTTGTAACATCTTCTATTGTTTTCAGTCGGCTTTTGGTATTTAAAATTAGTTGAGAGTGATGATGACTGATTTCAGTCTGTCCTCATTCAGATTAACCCAGTAGTATTTCCCGGACGTGGGACTGCTCTTCAGATAGTTTCCTGAACAATACAGACAATTAGGAACAGTTATGTTCTCCAAACAATACTTTTGTAAGCGTAAACAGTAAGTCATGAATAAATATAATAAGACGTAAAGGACCTTTATGACTATCCTGTGGTATTTCACAACTAACTATAGTTATTCGATTAGCAATCGTTGAGAGGTAGCGAGTTTGTTCGATAAGTGTTCATTCTGTTCTGACACAATGTGAAGACGCAATGAACTTGCCTCTTATTTTTAAATGAGTTATACGATGTATGCGTTTTTCATAAGGAGAACAGCATTAAATACCTCAAACAGATAATCAAATCGGACTTCTTCATTTAAAATTGGAAATGTTGTGTTTGTAAAAGTTAAAAATAATAATTCCCAAAGTTCCCCTCGGTCAGTTTGTGTTATAGAAAATTCTTAAGACCATAGTCAAAAAGTATTTCAAGGGTACTGTATCTCGAAGTTAAGATGGGTCAGAATCAGAGCTTAAATCTGATAATCCCATCATGATAAACTAATTCAATTACACTTTAAATTAAGACTCATAACTTTCTCCAACGAAAAATGTTAGCACATGTTTTTTAATACATTACTTACTTTAAGAAAAAAAAAAGAAGACAAATTTCTTTACAACCAAGTGCCTTCCAATGCCTTGAGAAAAAAAATACTGTCCAATTAACTAAAAACAAACATCTCATACCTCTTCACGTTCAAAAAAGACTCATTTAAAGGCACAGAAAGCTAATCCGCAAATTAATGGAAAGTCAGATTATGAAAAAGATACTTTGTGCACCTGGATGGAGTATACCTGTAGTGTGTCCTATAGCCTATGAAGACGCGGCTCAACTTTAACCACACAACGATCGCATCGTATCGCAGATCATTTTTCAAAAGAATTGCAAGAATATTATCTTCTTAAGAATTTTGGTGCGAAGTGAAATTAAAAACCAGAATCAAATATCATTTAATTATACCCATATATGATAGGGATATAGGGGGCTACTGGTTTTCCCTAAGGTAATGTCTGTTAAACCAAGAAGAAGTCTGCTATACCTCACACGTAGGCAATTACATAGTTTTATGAATTTAAAATTAAATAAAAAAATAATAATTAAAAGTGGTATTCTTGGTCTTAATGACCACTTGATGTCTTACACACAAAACCGTGCCTTTTGTTACATAAAAGGGGTCAGTGTCAGGGTCAACCGTCATCATCACAAAACATACATAAAAAGAAACTAGTTTCATAGAAATATTAATAATAATAACGATTCTGGGGAAATGAAAACAAAGACATCGGGTTTCCGCGATTTCTCGGGAAGGATGTGGAGATTTGTATGAAGAAAACAAAAACAAAAAAAATCCAATCCAACCTAATCTATGGCATTCATACTTTCATCGACATTGAAACAATGCAACCTACTTCGGAGTTGACCATTTCTGGTTGCACTTACAATGGTGCAGACTGAAGCACACCACTTCCCGCAAACCAGAAGAGAATGACGACAACCAATTCAAATGTGAATGAATTCAATATCAATCATCAACTGGGGTAAATAAAGCTCATTGTGCTGTTATTGGGGTTTTGAATCTTGGTTGTTTTACATAGTCAAGGAAGTAAAGTTGCCAGTTTAAGCCAATCGATTTTAATTGTGGAATATATTATACAACGTTGATTGGTCAGCAATAGTTGAGTTTTTTGATGCTATTTGGGAATAAAATTTGATTGTGATGATCACGACTTCCAAAAGTTCTGATGAAAAACATTTCAGATATTCAAAGCAGAAACTCGATAAGGCTTCGTGTAATTATTTTCAATATTCCAAGTGTTAAAATAGATAAAGCATTGACAAGTTGATAGTTTTCATTTATTTCACTTTTTTTTTAACCGTTAAGTTACTATTTTAGCAACAAACTCATATTATGCAACACTACCCCACCCAACTATTATTCATCTCCATAGTATTTTCTTTGACCGGTATAGGTAGTAGGTATCGTATTGGATAGCTTTAAATGGTTTTGGGGAAATTGAGAGAACGTATGACTTATGTGAAAGGGTGACTCCAAATCAAAATATATAAATCTTCATTCTTGGGGTCGGTAGTGGTCGCTTGGCCATGGTCCTCAATTGATTATGATGGTATATGAAATTCTGGGATATAAAATGGTAAAGAAGAGAAAGTTCCTCAGAATAGAAAAAAAAAAATTCTTTGTTTTAAACCAACGAAGTAACTACCATCATCAAGAACATATAACAACTTTATACCTAGTATGGCCTCAAAGAAGTGGGCGGTCTCCCTCTCATCGACTCAGGAACCGGGAGTTTTGATGTGATTTATTGTTTACATTGATGGTTATAGGAGTGTTGATTAATGGGCCAGTGTCAAATAAAAAAGTACGACGATATTTTTTATTTTGATTTTTTCTTATGTTTTCTTATGATTTTATATGTGTTTTTTTTTTCATACAAAACAATTTTTATAAAATTAATAATTTGAATTTTTTTCTTTTATTTTCAGGTAAATTGATGTTCTGCAATAAAATACCAATCGGTTAATGTCTGTGTAAGAATTTATTGTAATAATCGGCTACAGTATTAATAATTTTGAAAATAGAACTTTGAAAATGCTTTGCATTAAGAACATTTTTTGAATAAAAATAAAAGTTCTTGACATTTTTATGACACGACAAAGTAGTTAGTCGGAGTTCTAAAAACGATCAGAATTGTAGTTTCAACACACAATTTTTAAAATGGGAATGTCTAAGACAATTAGGTACTCACAAAAATATTCATTTGTGCAAAAAATCGAATTAAAGATTATAATAAAATTTGAATTATGATGATGGGGTTGAGTAAAAAGGCTGTCCAATTCTGCCTGTCCTGATGGAAAAAGCTTAAGGGACTGGACCAATTGTTTTTTTTTTTTAACTTGGCGTCAAAAATTTTTTTTAGATATGGCAAGTTCACTTGTAAGAAAATTAAACTAGGAATTTGTATCAAACTTGTTGATAGCGAAGACGAAAAAAGTGGGTCCCACAATTCTATCACCCCTATTACGGTTGTCAATTATCAATTTGATAGTTGATGAACCTTGAAAATTGGGTTTTAAACTCAATTTATTAATAAACTGGTCAACAATTTTTTTTTTAATATTTTTTAATTTTCTTGTTATTAGCAACTGTCTGCATCATTCTCAATGATCAAAACTTTTATAAGATGGTTTTTTAAACATTGAATTTTAAATTTATCAACTATCAAATTGATAATTGACAATCGTAATAGGTAATGTCTCTCTGTCGGTCTGTCTTTTTCACTGTCAATCCATTGAGCTACAGCCTAAACGGCTGAACCAATTTTCATCAAACTTGGTACATAGCGTTTTTTTGAGGGTTAGTGATATGTTCCCAAAAGCCATAATCCTCAAAAAACAATCCCCAAAGACAAAAATCCCAAGTTGAAAATTAGTAAAGACGAAATCCCCAAGACAAAATCTTTTGAAAACAAAATTGCCAAGAGAAAATCCCAAAGAGTAGATGTGCAAGTAGTGAATCAAGCACTAAAATCACGCTTGATTCACTACTCGTATATATTCTCCTTGGGCAAGTTCAAATAAATTTGTCCAGTACCTTTAGGGCACCTTTGGAGTTTGGAGATTTTAGATCTCCCTTATTAAACAACAGTTTAACAATTTGTTTTACCTATTTTGAATGACAAAGAGATAGCAAGTTCTGCAAAATTCCATATAAAATTATCGACTTCATTATGCGAGTCATTATTTCAGAAATGATCAAAGCCCGAAACTCGGGTTATGACTCTTCCGCAAACGACCATGACCAAAAATTGCAATTTCGATCTAAGTATCGGGTTTTTCAATAACAAAAACGGTTCTGGATATCAATGAATTTCTTTATTCCTGTGAAAGTGCGTTCGATGCCATTATGTAATGAACTCGATTTCTTTTGCATGGCCACCACGGGCACGCTTGCAGAAGTCCAGATGCTGAACCCAATTTTCGACGGTTTTCAAGCATAAATCGGACGATACTGCTGCAATTCCACGTTCGATATTCGTACGAAGTTCATCAATCGCCCCTGGCTTGTTGGCATAGACCATAGACTTGACGTAGCCCCACAGGAAATAGTCTAACGGCGTCAAATCGCACGACCGAGGCGGCCAAGCGACTGGACCATTTCGTGAGATAACACCTTCTCCAAACTTGGTTTCCAATAAATTGATTGTGACATTCGCTGTGTGGCTTGTGGCGCCGCCGTCCTGTTGGAACCACATGTCCTCCAAGTCCATATCATCCAATTGGAGCCAAAAATATTCGGTTATCATTGAACGGTAGCGATCCCCATTCACAGTAACGTGCCGGTCTTGATCATCACGGAAGAAGTACGGCCCAATGACGCCGCCGGCCCATAAACCACACCAAACCGTAATTTTTTCGTACGTGTGGATTGCTGCCTGACCAATACCGCATATTTTGTTTATTGACGAAGCCATTCAGACAGAAATGAGCCTCATCGCTGAAGATGATTTTTCGATGAAAATCCGAATCATTTTTAAGTTGTTGCTCAGCCCAATTCACGAACATACGACGCTTCTGGTGGTCAAGTGGCTTCAGTTCTTGCGTCAATTTAATCTTGTAAGGATGTAGGCCAAGATCTTTTCGCAAAATTCGCCACAACGACGTCACAGAGATGCCCAACGATTGAGAATGACGTGTGAGAGACACATTTGGGCTTTCTGCAACTGAAGCCTTAGCGGCAGCAATATTCTCGACACTACGGGCACTTCTTTGTCTCACTGGCACATTTTGTACTCTGCCTGTGGATTCAAATTTTTCCACTAGACGGTCAATTGTTGATCTGCTAGGACGATTATGACGGCCATAAATTGAATGTAGCGCTCTTAACGTTGAGGCCACTGACACTGCACTTGTTTTTCTATTATGTTTTGCACGAAAACGAAATTTTGAACCGCATTTACATATCTCGAAACAACAAATTTTGTCCATGGGCCCCCATTCCCCATGGGCATTTCGCCTAGTTGCATTCTTTTATCGGAGACTGCGTCCGATTGAGATATTGTTTTTTTTTTTTTTTGGTATAACGGGTGTCTCCCTTTTTTGATTATTCCCCTCAGATGATTTTTGCTGAACCAAAAATAACGGTACCTGCTATATTTTCTTAGAAATTTTACATAATTGTATTTTTCTCAAAAACGGCTGAACAGCTTTTCGTTTAAAAAAATTCATAAATTACTTTTAGTAAAGCTTGGCTTTGGGGGGTGGTATTTTTCAAAAAATGATATACCAAGGACACATTTTTTTGATTTTCGATTTTCTTGAAAACTGTTTGACTGATTTTACTATTATTTTTGTGCAATAGCATCTAAAAAATTTACATTGCATTTTGTAGGAAAATTTCAAAAAATTATTATTTGGATTTTTAAAAAAATATTCAAAAATTATATTTTTGTAAACTAATTACAGTTCAAAAACAACATTGCAGATTCGCATGAAACTTGGTACTAAAGATTTTTTTATTATTTCTAAGAATACAGTAGACGCTCGATTTAGTGAATCTCGAAATAGTGAACTATCCACAATAGTGAACACACAAAATTTTATATAAAAACGTATTTTGTATAAAAATATCACGCAAACATTTTACATAGTTTGTGAGCTGTGAGGAATCGTTTCTGTTTTCTGTTTAAACCTCAGGGAAAGCCTTGTTTAATGCTTACTTAAAATTAAAAAACATTCACATCGAACGAAATGTGGATTTTGGATCAAATTCATATTTAGAAAGGCTTACAAAACTCCCGCTCGAAAAAGTGAACAATCTCGAAATAGAGAACAGGCCTGGTTTTTATTACTTCACTTTTGTTCAAAAATATCGGTAATAATCTCATTTTTTCTAAACAACTCGAAAAATTTTTATAAAATTGTTTCGTTATGCCAAAATTATTATTAAAATTTGCACCTAGCAACTATTAATAATACCTTCCATGAAACGGTTCTTTTTATTTTTAATTTTCTCATTACTGGCCAAATGGATTAAAATAAATGTTTTGAATGTACAGATTTTTAATAAAATGAAATAGTATGCAAATCAAAATTTTTAAAAAAGAATTTTTGAAATTTTAACATAAATTTTTGTTTTTAAATTCGATATTTCAAAAAGTAGTTGACAGTTTAGGTAATTTTATTTGTTATATACACATCAATAAATACCTACTTAAGATTTGCATTAAAAAGTTGGTCCTCATAAATTTATCTAAGAATTTTGTATTATAAAAATTATTTTGTAAAAAATCACTCGAACGATTTTTAAAAAAATACAAAAGGTGACCTCTTTACAGTTTTTCTTATTAAGTAAGCAATAAACACACACTTTAGGACTTGTTTCCTTATAAGCCAAGTACCAGCAAACCCAAGAATTTTGTAATATTTACTATGATAAAACTACTTTAGAATTAACATAACACTCTTAAAAGATAAGTAAGAGCTTATCCTTATTGGAATTTTGTTTATAGGGGAGGTCTAAAGTAGGAGCAGGTACATGCATTACGGATTCAGTAAAGCTTTACCTTAATTGAAGTTAGAAAACCTTTTTATTCCTTTGCATTAATTGAACGTAGCATGCGGGTACAGAGTTGTAAAAGATCGCAATCTTTCGCGAATGCAATCATTAGGATTTCAATTAAAAGATTGCATTCTTTACATTTTTTTTTTTGTTAAAAAGATGCAATCTTTTTTGTTTCCAATCTTTTGTCACTATCAACTGATTGCAATCTTTTGAGACTTCATGCCTTCTCTGCATTCTTTTTGCATTCTTTTGAATTCTTTTTCATCCTTTGAATTTTTTGAGTTCTTTTGAAGTCTTTTGCATTCTTTTGAGGTCTTTTGAATTCTTTTGAATTCCTTAATTTATTACATTCTTTTGTGTTTGGCCCTCCATAATACTAATGTGCGCTCTTAGATTAAGTTTTTGTAAATCAAAATTTTGCACTAGATTTGAATTTGCAAGATTTTAAATTCAATGCCATTCTGCGAGATTTTAATTTATGGGATTGAAAACTGGAATTTTGTAATGGCGAGATTTCGTACTGCGAGATTCTAACCGCGAGATTCCAATTTTCGAGATTTGTTATCAAACTTGTTTTGGAAGACATTTTCTTGAGTGGCTTTGTGCAGTCAATACATATTTTCACTTGGCAGTCAATATTTTCACTTAAAAGCTGTTGGATGATTGTCAATTCAATCAAATTGGTAGTTGATAAACCTTGAAATTTGGATTTTTGAACTAAATTTATCAAAAAATAGTCCAAACCTTCTTTTATAATGTCCAATTTGCTTGTGATTCGTGATCAATGATTAAAACTTTTGTCAGTAGGGTTTTTAAATATAAAATTTAAAATTTAACAACTATCAGTTTGATAATTGACAAACGTAATAGGACTAATTATGTCAGCCACTCGACGTTTCTATTCAAGAGATTTTATTTCATTGCATTTTAGGTGGTTATCATTATATAGGTAGGAACGTGGTACATGTATCATTTCAACGCAGGCTATTAAGGTCCGAATCTATTTGAGAGTAAAAAAACTACGAGAAACTCAAAGCAGCTCACGAGAGTAAAACTTGCAAGTGGTCAAGTTATGAAATTAACTCCTCTGTGAGTGAATGGTAAAAATCCATTCGAGATTTAATATCGAGAGTTTTGAGTACTCTCAATTGGAAACGCATCTTTAGATGAGCAAAACGAAAAAACCTGCCTTGAACGTTTTCGATAAAGCATCAGGAGTGAAAAAGGAAGTGAGGACTACTAGCCTACCCTAAAAATGATCTTTAAACTGGATACCTTTATCGTAATTAACTGAAATAATTATTTTACTACACTTATTTTTGGAGCATTTTGCACTCGCGTCTTTACTTCAACTCTCTCCAATGTGAAGCAAATACGAAAACTTTTTTGACAAAACTCCTATGTTACTTTTTTAACAACAAAAGTACAGTTACAAGTTATTCCATTTCCAAAGCTCTTATACTCAGTAGAATACCCGATAATTCGATTGCAAATATTAAAAAAAATTAAATATAACTTCTTAAAACATCATCAACTTAGTGCTGGTAGAAACAATAAAAGCAACATCAAATGATCATATGGTCTCACGGCCACGGTCTGATAAAGTGATATTTCTACAAGGTTTTTGCTCATATTTCGAAAAACAGCTATGCAAAGCTTGACATTCATATGTGTATGATAGAACTCCGTATGTCTCACATTTTGTACAAAATTCTTTGATATCTTTCATAGTTTTCAAAATACGGACTTTGAAAGTGGCTGATAACGTTACATTTCACTTCAGAAATTATGTAACGTTATCAACCATTTTTAAAGGCCGTATTTCGAAAACTATAAAAGATATCAAAAAAATGTATATGTATGAAATGTGAGTCTTACAGAGCTTTATCATATGCATATGAAAAGAGTTTGGCTTTCCAGAAAATAAAGATAACGATATCAGTCTATGGCCTTGACCATATGCATTTCTCTAACAACTTTTCAATGAAAAACTCTTCGCTTTGTGGCATTAGAAATAAAATCAGTTGTGAATTTTTTATTTTTTGTTTAAATCTTTGTAAAAAGATTAGGTACAAATAACAATTTAAATTGCTTTAAAATCTTCTTTTTGAAATTAAAATATCAATCAATTGGCAAACAAAACAAAACAAAACAAAACAACACCCACCTTATGGGTGATTCACATGGTTGCCAACAAAGAAAAACACCCTCCGTCAAGAAAGAGAAATAACTATTGAACGCGTCTTTTTGTATAGAAAAAAGAATATAAATTGAAAAAAATTTTTAAAAAATCCAAAATAATATTAATGAGCAAAAAATCTTACAGATACGCCTCAGAAAAAAAAATAATTCTCTAAAGCCATACAATTCAAAGAAGTTCTTTTAAATGATGTTACAATTGGCAAAGCAATCAAAATAAGTTCATACAAACACTATTCTTTAACCAAATCATTAATTAAAATTAACTTTAGGACTACCAAATCAGTTCAAGGCACACCCATTCCAATCAATTATTAGCTCTAAGCAATAATTAAAATTTATTCAGGATCATCTTATTTCAGTAGAAATTTTGTGAGGAGGCGTTAAGATACCAAAGAAAAAAAAAGATGCTTTTTTTTATTTTTCAAAAATAAGTTTGCGACATATTTGGTTAAAATTTTTGGAAAGTTAATACTAGAGACTAACAATTATGATGGTGACCAACCCAAACCACTAGACTCCTGGGGTTTTATTTCTTCTTGGACAAGAATAAGCTCATTAGAAACTTGAATTACGCAACTAATGGGTGTAAGCAAAACATACCGATCAGTACAATAAAAATCCATCTCATCATAAATACAAACATGATAGCCCTAGGCTTATTAATTTGATTTACTTAAATGAAAAATTCAACTGGTGATCTTGTTAAACATAATTAAATAATTCACTAGTTTCTATATTGCGGCTATAAACACTAAAAAAAATGTGGGATAATTATTGTCCTGGGGCTATTTTGACGGCAGTTAATTGATGGACTATCGACTCTTTTTACAAGCCACATTCTCGTTTTCAACTTATTAAAGAACATATATTTTTTCTTAGGATGAAATAATTTTCTTTAACGAAGCTTAATAAAGCAAAACACATTTCTCACTTCCTTTCGACTATTAAACGTGTTTTTGACATAATCACACACTTAAATTACAGTTCTTTAGGGTGCTTTACAAACAAAATTACTGTATAACTAGCATTTATTTTATTAAATATTCCTCTGCACCGACGAGATGCCACAACCATAGGTACACTCTGAAAAGATAAAAAAAAATCTTCCAATTAACACTGACTGAACTATAATCATACCACCTATTAACAAATGCGAATCTCAAAGATACCTGCCAACCTACCTACTCAGCTCAACGTCTTGCCTTATTAGCAGCTAACAATAATTATGACAGTGCCGACATCACCACAAGAAGCTTTATACAGCCAACAAAGACGATGACGATGACGACGACGGTAGAAGAAGAAGAAGAAAAATGCCATAAAACTAGCCAATAAATTACCCCAAAACTGGCACGTTTGAGGTAGCAATGAGCCTGTCCCCTGACCTCCCTGAGGGTAAAATGCAAATAATCGTGAACGCCTTTTCAGAGCCAGTCGAGTCAAGGCACAAGGTAACGGGTGATTTTTTAAGAGGTTTAGAACTTTAAAAAAAAAAAAAAACACAAAAAATTCGAAAAAATGAATGAAATATTTATTTGAATCGATAGTTTGAACCTTGCAATTTAATGTTTAAAGATAATTTCATGCAAATGTTGACCGCGGCTGCGTCTCAGGTAGCCCATCCGCTGAGTCCAATTTTGGCATACTCTTTCACACATATCGGCCGGTATCTCACGAATGAATGCATGGATGTTGGCTTCCAGTGCGTCAATCGAAGCGGGCTTGTCCCTATAGACATTAGCCTTGACATACCCCCACAAAAAATAATCTAATGGTGTCAAATCGCACGATCTAGGCACCAATTGACCGGCCCGAAACGTGAAATTAACTGTTCACCAAACTCGCCTCGCAATTGCGCCATTGTTTCGCGTGCTGTGTGGCATGTGGCACCGTCTTGTTGAAACCACATATCATGCAAGTCAAGAACTTCCATTTCGGGCAAAAAAAAGTTTGTTATCATCGCTCGGTAGCGTTCACCATTGACAGTAACGCTGCGATTCGCATCATCTTTGAAGAAATATGGCCCAATAATGCCGCCGGCCCATAAACCGCACCAAACAGTGGCTTTTTCGGGATGCATTGGTAGCTGTTGCAATGCTTCTGGCTGATCTTCACTCCAAATGCGGCAATTATGCTTATTTACGTACCCATTCAACCAAAAATGAGCCTCATCGCTGAACACAATTTTTCGATAAAAAAGCGGATCCTCGGCCAGCTTTCCAAGAGCCCATTCACCAAAAATTCGGCGTTGTGGTAGGTCGGCTGGCTTTAGTTCTTGCACCAGCTGTATCTTAAAAGGCTTTACGCCCAAATCCTTCCGCAAAATTTTCCACGTAGTGCTGTAACAAAGGCCTAACTGCTGGGAACGGCGCCGAATCGACATTTCGCGGTCTTCTGTCACACTAGCTGATACGGCCGCAATATTTTCTTCACTACGCACAGTACGTAAACGTGTTGGTGGTTTAATGTCCAACAAAGTAAATTTGGTGCGAAATTTGGTCACAATCTTCCGAATAGACTGCTCAGAAGGTCGAGAATGCCGACCATAAAATGGAAGCAGCGCGCGATGAACATTTCGAACCGAGCACGAATTTTGATAGTAAAATTCAATTATTTGCAAGCGTTGTTCATTTGTAAGACGATCCATGGTTAAATTGCAAACCAAACTGAAGCTGTTTGACAGTGACACAAGGTACTAAACACACGTCAGCTGTCAAAACCAGTGTTGCCAAAACCAAACCAGCTAAAAAATCACCCGTTATAACCAAGTCGAGTTTAGGGCTATTTCACTGATGATTATCATGATGATGATGATGATGGTAAAGCCCAAGACATAAGTCCATCGCCTTCATTCTATGGCTGGGATTCCATGTTGTTATTTTTTTGTTGTTATTGTATCTTTTCCATCTTCTTAAATTTTCAACCGGCCATTACAAAATTATCCGTAATAATGATTGTGGGAACCGTACCGCGGCCAATATAAAAATAAAAAAATAGACAAAACTCTTCAATCTTCATGATGCCTCATTATACAAATTCCCACTGTGTGTGTTGTATCTACACAACTTTTAACAACAAAGTATCACAGAGAGGCCAACATGGGATATAAAAAAAGAGAGAAAAACACAGAAAAAAATCATTAAATTGTTTTTATCTGCAAAGTACTTGTTGGCGGTGTTTTTCAAAATATTTGCACAAATTGAATTCTAATTTTTGTTTGCTGCACTGCCGCCTGCCACTGCTGCAAATAGAGGTACCCTTGAACTTAAAGAAAAAAAAAAATCACTAATAAAGCGAACGAATGAACATCAAAAGACAACGACTATATCTGTATGTATCTAGGATAATAACGTCACGAAGATTCGATTAGAATACAACACGTCCGCGCATCAAACAAAAGATACACCGAGATGCACAATCACCATTCAGGAGACCATAGACAGTGGTGGACTAAGGGGTAGCAAGGCCTCTTGAACATATGAGTTTTCAGGGTGGACCAATGCCCATAGCAATAACTGATGCATTGATCCTTTTCCATTTTAAAAAAGAAGCTCAGATGTACCACCATTTTTGTCTCTTTGTCAATGCTCAGAAACAGGCAGAAAACAAGAGATACAAAAGTATATAGTATTATTAATAAATTAGTCAAAGACAGAGATTTGTAAATATTTTAACAGATTAAATTTATATATATTCAGAAAAAGAGCCCCTTAAACGTCTGGGCCTCAATCATATTTCTCTTAACAATAAATCCACCACTGAAAAGGAGGCGAGTTAAAATTCCAGAATTCTCGCGTCTGTAATTGATTTTGGGTACCAAAATGAAGAAAGCGCAAAAAATCTACCAATCTACAAAAAAAAAAAATTCTTCCCTGGAAAGGAGAGAAAACTTTTCATTATCATATGGGAACCGAGCCAAGTTTATAGATATAGTTGGGATGCATTCAATTTTTGTGCTTCTCTATTCCCTGTCATTTGGAATGGAGCGTGTTCAAACGTTCAAATATTTACCATAAAGAGAAAATTGCATGAATTATATACACAGCAAAGACAACAATAATAAGAAGCTTGGGAGTTTGCATCCAGTGACTTCTGGCTTATGGCATTGCGGATTCTCTTATATTTTTTCGGCATTTTTGTTTGTTTATGTATATCTTTCGCGATCTTATAGGTTTTAGAATAAACGGTGTGACCTAGTAAAAGTTCTTGCACCATCATCATCACGCTGTTGATGGGAATCCTAAGTCAGGTGGCAACAGTTTCTATAGGTATTATACATATATGTATAAATAAAATTGGTTGGTTGTTGTTCAAAAACATGCAGGTATATCGCCAAATCGTGCTCTTAATTGGCGCCCAACATTTGTGATGTGGGATGTGTATTTGCAGCATTGTGCAAATGGAAATGCTGCCTGAATGCATAATTTGGTGCAAAGTTGGATGCAAATTTGAATAGAAGGAAGGCAAGGATGTGTAGTTGTCGGGTTGAAATGTTAACGGGATATTTAGGTATATATATATTTTAGAATGGGAATAATATCTTTTTTATGGAAATTCGATTAAGGGAATATAACTGTTGAATTTTTGAAAGGTGTGGAAAGTCGTTTTTTTTGTATTTTAAAAGAAAAAAAGTACATCTTAGAGAAAGCCAATGTGTTAACGTGACAAGGATTTCAAAACACCTGTTTGTTGGGTGTTGATAGTTGAATAAACCAAGAATTCGTTTGATTTAACATTTTATGTTTAACACTTTGCTTTATTTTTTTTACTTTACACGAGTCTTTTTGCCACTTCTGCCAATTTTAGTGATTTTTCTTTAATTTTTTTTTCTGCTGACTAAACTAAACTGATTGCTTAAGGCCTTGACCAAAAAGAGGTTGAAGGGTTATAGCCCAGGCAATATTTTGATAGTTCAAAATTTCAAATTTTTTTTGATTATAAATTATGTACTTCGGTTCTCTAGCTTTCGAGGGTATTGTAAAAATTGAAAGATTCAGTATCGTATCGGTATCGATCTCGGTCTTGTATAAGTCAGTATCGTCTCGGTCTCCGTCTTGTATAGCAAGGTCTCATCTCGGTATCAGTAACGGTATAGGTCTCGCCTAGTTTCGGTTTGGTCTCAGTCGAAAAAATAAAATAAATAGCATGACTAGGTTACACATGTTCTTTACTTTGTAGTTGAAAAAATTTGGTATTTTTAAGGTTTATTAAAATAATGCACAAACTGTTCTATGGCCCATTTGAATGGATTTTAAATCTAATAAGTATTCTGTGGACTATAAGATGTTAAATAGTTTTGCTCGGACATTGTGTACCGCAAGCCTTAGCCGTAAAAGAAATTTGATTGATTTCAGTGAAGCAATTAATGAACAATACAAAAATACGGATTTACTGGTTATTGATGATACTGGTTATTAAAAAAATGGGTTTGGTAATATTGTTACGTTTACGTTCTGCCAGATAAAGTCCTAGAAATTTTATCCAAATCCTTGGTTTCCGTGAAAAAAAAATAAGAAAACTAGCCCCAAGCCTTCTTTTTGCTAAAAAGAAAAAACTGTGAAAATTTAATTACAAGGACAGTTTGCTTTTAATAATTAATAAAAATATTTAAAAATCAATTTCTTATGCCAATACCAAATGATACTATTGAGAGTCTCGGTATATTTCGGTCTCAAAAGTACGGGATCGACTCGGTATCATTTGGAGTTCCGATTCTTGTACCAAACGATACCGAGGCTTTTCTGGTATTGTAGCCGCCTCTTTTTTGAAAAACTTCTTCATAAACAATTTTATTAAAATCAGTCAAACCGTTTTCAAAAAATCCCAAATCAAAAAAAATTGTTCCTTGGGAGGTAACCTTTTTTAACCTTTTTTTTGAAAAATGGTTTTCCACTCAAAAGTACTAAAAGTTATTTATAATTTTTTTTAAGAAAATTTGAGAAAATTAAGACTGAAAAATTACTTCAAATAATTGTATGCGATGTACCGTTATGAAATACATTATTATGGATGATGTTTTTCTTCGATGTATTTCAAAAGCATTTGATACAATTGTAATCAAGCCCTCTTACTGACAATGCGTGCATTTGAGATCGTTGAATCTCTTATTTCTTGGAGTAGAAACTACCATTCGGACCGATCAATACAAGTCGTGTTGGATGGTAACAAGCCCCAGGGCTCCGTTTTGTCTTCAACTCTCTTTCTCATTTTCATTAAATGTCTCTTTTCTTAAACTTCAAATACTTTAAATTGTTTTGCTGACTATATCATCCTCAGCTTTTCATTTTCGTTTCTTGATTCACATCCATTTCCTTCGTACATACACTCCTGTTCATTTGAATAGGTACAATTGCGATTTACCGTTATAGCTACGAACTATGTGGGATAAATGAATTCTTGAAAATTGTATTAGAGAAAGCATCGAATTGAGAAGAGAATAAGAAAATACAATATATCAAACTTACCATCATTACACGTTTTATCACTATTTCTTTAAATTCATGTAGAAATCGTAGCACTTTTTTTCGTTCATTTGAATAGGTACACCACCTTTATCATCATTTTTGCTTTTTAACTACAAAACGGAAGCGTATGATAAAATCATTAAATTCTTATCTTGACAGCACTGTCCAGTGGGGAATTAAAAGCCGTGTAGAATTTAATTCTTCAAATATCCAATGCTGTTTGCTGTCGCTGAATCAGAACGCACTCCAATGGCAACTAAACACCTCTTAGTTCTGGGTATGTGCATCACAGATCAACTTCTGTGTAACTATCATATATTCACCGTCGCCAAAAACGCTACAAAGTGTTTAGGTTTGCTTCCAAGATGCAAGAAATTATTTTCCCTTCTGATCTGGCTGTAATTTAACATAAAGCGATCATCCAACCTGGGCTTGAGTATTGGGCAGGTAACCTATAAGAAGACTAAGTAAGTTTCAGGAATTTACTCATAGGTCTCCATACATTGTATTGCAAACTCTGGAAATAATCGAAAACAAAGAATAATGAAAAGTAATCTATTTGTTTGAAACAAAAACAAGATTTTTCCTAAATCATTTTTTTTTCCTATCGCTCAATTACCTTTTAGTGTCGCTTTGAGTCTAGTGAAATTATTTCAACCAGCAAACGAACCAACCAAAAAAAAAAAAACAATAACACCACATGTCCAAGTTGAAAAGATCGTAGATAAATCACAGTTTCTTTCCTAACAAACCTTAAACGTCACGAATTTGGCGTAAGGTAGTATAACTCTCGACCAAATCATACATCATTAACATACCAACTATCTATCTGTACAGCAAGAAGAGACAGGATATCCTCCTCTTTTACCTACGAATTTAACTCTCATTTCTGCGAAACTCCTAATGGCCATACATATAATCAAGTCTCTATATGCCAACTCTCAGTGCACCATCTAACTATTACATTCCGAACTTACATTGATTTCAAAACAACAACAAAAAAAAACAAACGCACATCTTGTAGTCTTTGAATCTTCGATTTAACTTTGAAGCATAGCCATGAAATTGGATAGAGAGTTAGAGTTAGAGCTAGCCTCTTATTGTTTAACATCGACCTTGTTAGTGTGGTTTACTTCGAGTCGAATTGGATAACCTCGTCCTGTCTGTCGTCGGTCGTCGCGAGGACAGTTTTAAAATACGAGATAAAAATTGAAGGAGGACACAAAGCCATTACATTATGGGAATTGTATACATCATCAATGGAGTATTTTTTTTTTCGCGGACTCACGAAAGTGAAGAATAGTCAAACAATCCTAAAAGATAGCCAAAAGGACCTAAGTACAAAATATATCTAATTCCTAGAAGAAAACATTCACTAAATCGTGATTGAATTTATTTCTCACAGCAAGATGTTTAGAATATCTAACATTATTTCTACCCCGAATTGTGTGATCGACCTATGAGATATTTTTTCATTTTGTTTTGTTTTAATTCTCGTACATCAACTATGTGTGGCTTGTTAGTGCACTGACTTTTGACTACAAACTGCCTTTAATGGTCAAACAATTATAAAGTAGTCAATAATAATTCAATTATAACCGTAATCTGGAGTATTTTATAGATACTTATTTTTTGTATTCGACCACTGTCAGTACAATTAATTTAACATTTAGAATGGATGAATGCTCTCTCTAACTCTCTGGAATCAAAATGAAAATGGACTTAGTTATGCTGTAGCGAACTCTAAATGGATACAAAATTATTAACTTCTCTTTCATGGTCGATGTGGTATGCTGCGATAAACGGTAGGATTTTTTTTCTATTCTATATACTTTGTTTGTTCAGCCATAAAAGTAGAAAAAGAAGATTGTCTAATAGATGTGGTGCAGAGTTAAGAAAGAAGAAAGAAAAAAATATTGGGGTCGAGAGATGAGCACTTCCGCTGAAACTAAAGTGGGTTGTACAAGGTCCTTTTACGGTGTTTTGTTTTTTTTTTTTTCTTTCTTTCTCTTCTAAGGGGATCATTTTTTGTTTCAATTTTGCTAAAATTGTGGGAAAAACCTATAAAAATGTCTTTGTTTAAGCCTGTTATGAGTGGGACTCCTTATTTTGTTGCAAATTATTTTGAGGAAATAGCAGCAGCCTTTATGGATTTTTATAGCGAAATCTTATGTATAATAAATAGGTATAGCTGAAGGCTTATTTATAAGAAGCATTATGAGTGTTCATAGAAAGAATTTAAGAATTTTTAGCCTGAATAAAAATGCAGCCTTAAGCGGAAAATTATTCTAACAATTTAGAAAATTTTATTCATTTTATTTTCTTGCTAACCCATCAATTTATCACTATTTGAGTATTTTTATAGACAATTCCAGGAATTGTACTCACGATAAAAATATTACTTTAATATCTATTTTTTTCTAAAGATTTGCTAAATTTGTTTGAGGCAGAAAGTCGTTAATTTAACAAGCTGATGCATTTTATTTAGAAATGAAGGGGAATAAAATAGAAGTTTCTATACGAAGCTTCTAAAACGATTAAGTATGTGTAGATATCTTACAACTTTAAATTTTTTAGTTATTACATTCTTCAGGCTAATTTATTCCTTGAATAAATGGTTCATTAAAACTTCATTAATAAATAATAATTGATCGTTAAGGAAATTTTTACTGAATTCATTTTCCATTTACTTCTAAATCGAGTTTGAAGATCAACTCTTTCGTTTCATACATGCATGTTCGTTATAGTATGTTTTGATTATAATTAATACTAACGAGGGAAAGGATTTCGCTGACTTAAATGAAGTAAAAAAAGGCAAAATAAAAACCGTATTGAGGTAAACAAAATTATTTATAAAATAAACAGAGTACTAATAAAACTTAACGTTCAATTATAGTAGAATTATGCTACCAATACCAAATTTTCTCAGCTAACAGCTTTCAACGATTTTTTTTTTTTAAGCTCCTTGAAAGAGCTTAAGGAGGAGAAATGTGAGGAACCCATTTAGAACCCCATATAAGTATTCATTTACTTCAAGGTTCTTACGAAGTCACCATTAATTACAGAATTTCTAAGTCCCGTATAATATGGGGCATTTCACGTGAAGCGGACAACGAAAAAAAGGTCGGGTCTTGAAATTCGTTCAGTTTTGGGTCACTTGTACTTCTTTTTATACTTAACATAAATGCAGAAGGATTTTGAATTTTGAGGCCTGGTGCTGGAGTTATGGGCTTGTGAAGTTTCGGCAAGCCATGGGGTAGAGTTTGAAAGAAAAATGTTTATAAATTAAATGAAGGGATAGGAAAATTATTTGAGTACTGGAGTAAATGGGAAATTACATGTTCTTTTCATTAATGAAATCTAAACCGGAAATCGATTTTTTTTTAAAGTAGAAAACCGGAAGTTAACATTTCAAATCAGATTTTAAGAAACTTCGACCATTTTAATTTTTTTTGTTTAAGTCTCAAAATTTAGCTTTTACAATAAAGAAACTACATGCCAAGTTACAGAGTGGGATCTCAATTCGTTTAGAAGATACATAATTTTTAGTGCGTGGCTATCATTCAAAAAACTGATTTTTGTATAGAAAACCGGAAATATAGGCCAGGAGACGAGTATTTTTTGTATTCAATTTTCTATTGAACTGATTTTCTTGTTGCAATATGTTCAGAGGTGTCCTCCATATGTAAATCCAAGTTGGCGGACCGGGGTGATGGGAGCGTCAGCCGCCATCTTGGAAAACACGTTTTATCAAATATGTCGTGAACCGTGCATCGGACGAATGTAATAGTAACTTTTTTCGAAAGCTTATATTCCATTCTCTTATTTACTTTTTAAATCAAGTTGTTTTAGTGAATACTTTTTGAGCAATTAAATTTTAAAGTCAATATTTGTGAAATTTTTTGTTTTAAGTTGATTTTTTTCAAAATTTTGCATGGTTTAGCACCACTTTTCTATTAAGTATTCAATGCTCTCATTGATTCTTAGTCAAATACTGAAAACCAATTGTAAAAATGCTTCTTAGTTTTTGAAAAATTAAGAAAAAAACAAAAGTTCAATTTATCAATGTTACTTTTTTTTTCCATAGACAAACAAGAAATAAGAAAAAGTACCTTTTGTTTTTTAATTTCTCAAAAACTAAGAAGCATTTTTACAATTGGTTTTCAGTATTTGACTAAGAATCAATGAGAGCATTGAATACTTAATAGAAAAGTGGTGCAAAACCATGCAAAATTTTGAAAAAAATCAACTTAAAACAAAAAATTTCACAAATATTGACTTTAAAATTTAATTGCTCAAAAAGTATTCACTAAAACAACTTGATTTAAAAAGTAAATAAGAGAATGGAATATAAGCTTTCGAAAAAAGTTACTATTACATTCGTCCGATGCACGGTTCACGACATATTTGATAAAACGTGTTTTCCAAGATGGCGGCTGACGCTCCCATCACCCCGGTCCGCCAACTTGGATTTACATATGGAGGACACCTCTGAACATATTGCAACAAGAAAATCAGTTCAATAGAAAATTGAATACAAAAAATACTCGTCTCCTGGCCTATATTTCCGGTTTTCTATACAAAAATCAGTTTTTTGAATGAGAGCCACGCACTAAAAATTATGTATCTTCTAAACGAATTGAGATCCCACTCTGTTACTTGGCATGTAGTTTCTTTATTGTAAAAGCTAAATTTTGAGACTTAAACAAAAAAAATTAAAATGGTCGAAGTTTCTTAAAATCTGATTTGAAATGTTAACTTCCGGTTTTCTACTTTTAAAAAAAATCGATTTCCGGTTTAGATTTCATTAATGAAAAGAACATGTAATTTCCCATTTACTCCAGTACTCAAATAATTTTCCTATCCCTTCATTTAATTTATAAACATTTTTCTTTCAAACTCTACCCCATGGCTTGCCGAAACTTCACAAGCCCATAACTCCAGCACCAGGCCTCAAAATTCAAAATCCTTCTGCATTTATGTTAAGTATAAAAAGAAGTACAAGTGACCCAAAATTGAACGAATTTCAAGACCCGACCTTTTTTTCGTTGTCCGCTTCACGTGAAATGCCCCATATGCATTTTAACAAGTAATTAAACTCTTCTTCATTTGGCTCAGCTCTGTGTCAAATTTTCGTTGATTTTTTTAATATTGAGAACAACACTTACCAGTTTATATTCTTTGATTACAATACAGTCGGCTCCCTCTAAGTCGAACTCCCTCTAAGTCGAATTTCCCTCTAACTCGAACTTTTTCGTCCTAATTTGTATTCCCCTCAAATTATAAACCATATAATATTTCTCTCTAACTTGAATTTTTGCATAACTCTCTCTAACTCGAACAGATTTTGAAATCCCGTGAAAATTCGACTTAGAGGGAGTCGACTGTAATAGCTTTATTCCAGAGATTACAGGAACAGGATTTTTGGTCAAAAATTGGTGGCAAATATGTATAGTAAAATTGGTAATTTTAATACATTTTTGGAACTTAGCATATGTTAGTTACTACAGAAAGAACGTATAAGTACAGACAGGCAAAACTACCCTCTTCATTTTAAGATTTTTTTAATCTTATAAGACGATGAAAGAAAAAAGGACAAAAAACAATTGAAAACCTAAGCGAATCTGTCTGTGTTAAGAATTAAATAAATTAGGTGGCGCAACAGCTCGTGGAGAACCAGGACCTTGACTTACAACTCTCTTCTATTCATGTGTGCGTGTTGTTGGCAGGAATGGAGGTGACCTTTAATTTTCACATTTCTGTGTTTTGCGGCTATAATTAGTTCAATTTATTCAATAAAAAAAAAGTTAAAGACTTTTGAGATAGGAAATTGTCACTTAAGAGGGTTGATACACAATCGATTAGATAAGTTGAATACTATAACTAAACGAGTGGAAGTTGACTTTAACCTCTGGTAGTTCAAGCGGACCTTATATGAACACCATTTATTTGGTTCTGTGACTTATTGAAATCAACTCGTGTGAATAAAACCATACTCTTAATAAGTGAACACATGGTTTAGTTCAGATAACAGATTTTAAATGCTCGCTGAGCTTTATACGACTCAAAGAACATCCGCAAAAGGCGTAATTCTACTTGAAAAGGAAGAAAAAGTAAGGAGTTAATGAATATCAAAAACAGAACTAAACCTAAAACTGACTCTTGGGGGACACCTTATTTAAGTAACTGGGAATTACTACAAACATTTCTAATTTCAGCAACTTAGAGTGAAAAACAGCTTTTTTTTTCTTTTGCATTTTTTACGAAAAAAAATTAAAAAAGTTCTCCATACGTATTATGTTAATAACTTCAAAAATATGTTGAATGCTGTTTCAACGCCTAAGTCATCCACCCACTCTTAATGCAGCCCCTGTTGTGCATACTCAAAACAATTGCGAATTTATTATTCCACTAACTATAATTATCAAATTATACAAAGTTTATATGAAGGTCAATTATACCACCTGTAAATGTATAAGTTGAAGGTTTTTGCCGTATTTTATTACGAAGAATTTTTGAGTGTGATTTCAGATTTTTCAAAATGTAACGCAAAGCAGCTTGGTCCTTCGAGCCGGATACGAACCATCGAGCTATAGATCAAAATGATTGGCGTTAAAATGGCCATTTTTAAAAAGCTTAAATCACACCTGAGAATAAAATAAACCTATTCAAAAAATCTCCGAAATAAAATACACTTATGCCCACTGAAAATTAATAAGTTGAATGTTTAGGCTGAATTTTATTTCGGTGTGATTTTAGCATTTAGCTTTTTTTAAAAAAGTTTTTTTTTTTTTAAAGCCAAACAGTTTGAACCATAGGACGTCCAAACTTATTGGATTCTTTTAAGTTATGTATTTTGTAATTTTTATTTTATTTTATTTTATTTTATTTTATTTTATTTTATTTTATTTTATTTTATTTTACATATTTTGTTTATTTAATTTAATTTAATTTAATTTAATTTAATTTAATTTAATTTAATTTAATTTAATTTAATTTAATTTTATTTTATTTTATTTTATTTTATTTTATTTTATTTTATTTTATTTTATTTTATTTTATTTTATTTTATTTCATATTTTGGAAAAAGGCTAAGCATATTGAAGATAGGGACAGCGACAGGGACAGCAAACGACGCCATATTTCTTGCCGCTCTTTTGACATTTCTCTTCAGTAAGGTTTGCCATTTCATGATGGAAAGATATACATACGAGCCAACAACGAGTCGAAATTATTAAAATTGACTACCGAAATTCGGAGTCAGTGGCCTCAACGTTAAGAGCGCTACGTCCAATTTATGGTCGTCATAATCGCCCTAGCAGATCAACAATTGAGCGTCTAGTGGAAAAATTTTAATCCACAGGAACAGTACAAAATGTACCCGTACCAGTGAGACAAAGAAGTGCCCGAAGTATCGAGAATATTGCTGCCGCTGAGGCTTCAGTTGCAAAAAGCCCAAATGTGTCTCTCACACGTCGTTCTCAAGCGTTGGGCATCTCTGTGACGTCGAATTTTGCGAAAAGATCTTGGCCTACATCCTTACAAGATTAAATTGACGCAAGAACTGAAGCCGCTTGACCACCAGAAGCGTCGTATGTTCGTGAATTGGGCTGAGCAACAACTTGAAAATGATTCGGATTTTCATCGAAAAATCATCTTCAGCGATGAGGCTCATTTCTGTCTCAATGGCTTCGTCAATAAACAAAATATGCGGTATTGGTCAGGCAGCAATCCACACGTACTCCATGAGTCATCATTGCATCTCGAAAAAATTACGGTTTGGTGTGGTTTATGGGCCGGCGGCGGCGTCATTGGGCCGTACTTCTTCCGTGATGATCAAGACCGGCACGTTACTGTGAATGGGGATCGCTACCGTTCAATGATACCCGAATATTTTTGGCCCCAATTGGATGATATGGACTTGGAGGACATGTGGTTCCAACAGGACGGCGCGCGCCACAAGCCATACAGCGAATGTCACAATCAATTTATTGGAAACCAAGTTTGGAGAACGTGTTATCTCACGAAATGGTCCAGTCGCTTGGCCGCCTCGGTCGTGCGATTTGACGCCGTTAGACTACTTCCTGTGGGGCTACGTCAAGTCTATGGTCTATGCCAACAAGCCAGCGACGATTGATGAACTTCGTACGAATATCGAACGTGAAATTGCAGCAGTATCGGCCGATTTATGCTTGAAAACCGTCGAAAATTGGGTTCAGCGTCTGGACTTCTGCAAGCGTGCCCGTGGTGGCCATGCAAAAGAAATCGAGTTTCATACATAATGGCATCGAACGTACTTTCACAGGAATAAAGAATTTCATTGATATCCAAAACCGTTTTTGTTTTATTTAGAAAAACTTTTGTAGCGCTCTTATTGAAAAACCCTTTACTTATGACATTCGAGCAAATCATTTTAGATTTGATATTTTCGTCTCAATAAATCAAATTGTTAGAAAATAATTCGAGTCAATCATCATCATCATCATGCAAATTAGTTACCAAGTACGATTAGAGTAAAAAAATCAGGGGTCTTAAGCCTTTACACAGCTGTCAAACAACAAATTCATCAAAATATTGTACATGTTATGTGGTCTGCACAGTTACTCAATGACCACTTACAATGCGGAACTGTTGATCATGATCTTTTTTCGGCGTTGATACTTCTCTACACTTGCTTTTGAATATTTTATTCGTACGGAACAACCTATGAATTTTGATATGGATAACTTTTTCTGCCAAACTAAAAGCATGTTTAAAAAAATGTTCATGTATATGCAAATTTTTCAAACTACATATTTCATTTCTTTCACTGTTTCCACACATAAATCAAAAAGAATCTGTCACCATTTAAACTATTCGTGCTTCTTATATTTAACTGTATTTTTACATAGATACCCGCAGTGTTATGCAAATATTTTAAAAGAAGATTAAATATAACTCAGTAAACACATCAAAACAACTTGCAACTTAAAACAGATGAATCTCTTCTCTTCATAAAACTGAATTTGACAATAACACTAGCAGCAATATCCGACAGTAGTAAATTGAAAAAAAAAAAACGAGCCTAACAAGATTGTCACAAACTGGAAACTAACCGAAGCATACAACATCTTGATATCCCCAATAAAACACCACGATTAAGCATCCTTATAACCACTTGGCTGGCAAAAAAAAATAGTATCGTATATTTTCTAACTCAGTTCTCAGAGAAGTTCGCTCAGAACGTTTATAAAACGCGCACACTCACGCTTAGAACATAAGTAGAACACACTTTTGAACGATGATGCTTATAAGAACCCATTTGGACATTGACGGATTTAATTAAATTAAAAGCAGGCGCTATACTGTTGTTGTTTAAGGGCCTCTTAATGTCGAGAGTTTTCATTCATTTCTCATTTGCTTCACAAATGTACAAAATTGAAAAATGAATTTTCAACACTTTAAAAAAGGTTTCCTTGATTACTATGTATGGAAGACTAGCAATTATTATTATGACTTGAGGAGAATAAGAACTTTCAATAAAGGAAAGCATCACATAGACCCCGGAATGCAAACAATGCATATCCAAGTCTAAAAATTCAAATTGGACTATGATAGCATCTGATGCCTTGAGCATTTTTGTTGATTTCATTGAGCTTTCAAAACCATTTTTAGAGCTATGGAATCAGAAAATCTGTTATGGTCGAACTGAAACAGCATCTTTAAATAGTGGTATCATTTCTTACATGTTACCTTACCTTAAAGCTTAAAGAACGTTTTTTTTTATAAGTGTGAAGGTAAGAAGTATTAGTTTGTTCCAGCTTGAAGTTTCAAAGAAGTCAATCAAGGGATAACAAGATCCACAGAAATCTCAAAGGCATGAATTGTACCTGTATTCGAATAGGGTTTTAAGAACGATCCCTAGGTTTTCACTGTTTAAGGGCCCATACCTCTTTTATTCCAATCTTGCTTACAACCAACACTACATCCAATCCTCTGCCAGTGAAGGAAGAAAGAAGAAATTCTGCTGGGGTAAGAAAAATAAAATAAAAAACACTCGGAAGACCCCCTGCTATAGAAAGTGGCAAAAAAAAGGGGACACCGTTGCATCTCATCACTAAAGAGTTGCCTTCAAAGCGCCAACTAAAAAAGCAAAGCAAACAAGTTCTATAACCATCACGGCTACATCCTTGTTAGCGAATATTCAAATGTATACCTCCTTCAACCCGATCGTTTCTGGTGGATGAAGTTGAATATCTTATTCGACCATCGAATTGTTCCGCAACTGGTATTTCTAGATCTTTTGCCGGCGCAGCATTAGACCCCATTCAAGTGCACACACATTAAAGTTTTTTTTTCCTTCTTTCATAGGCCTCTTCATTCAAAATGAGAATCAAATTTTTTTTCCTATCTGAATTTTAATTTCAATTCCAAGGATAGCACTCGTTGTGCTGGCTGGTAGCTGGCTACTTTTGATTAGTTTTCCACTTCAATCTCTCTATTTATGATAAGCAAGATTTGGTAGTTGAAATTCTTGGTGGTCTGAGATTTTATAATGATGCACCCTATTGAGCTGGGAAATTGCATTTTTTACTATAACCAGCTTCAAATGATAAATTAGTTGAAATCATTTATAAATTAAACAAATTTTCTATTTTTTTCTTTTTTTGATTAATTGTAGTGGAATTTATTTATCTGCATTTTCCAAAAAACCACCTTTGCTTATATTACTATGAGGATTTTTCCTTCACCTTATGATTGGGAATTTTAATTTGTTAACTTGGGGGCTTTCACAACACGCGGCGCATGAGCGATTGTATTTAATTGAAAATAAATTTCATACGCAACAGGATAATTTGTTAAAAACTTGTTTTATATGAATTTTGTAGATTTTTGATTGGATTAAATTGGATTGGATTGGTAATATTTTTTTTAGTTAATTGGATTATTTTTGTCCTAAAGAACTACCTATACTCGTTCGTACTTTGCGATGGTGATCATTTAATTGCATGTGAGACTGATTTCCTTGGGGATATATCTAAAAAAAAAAAAGTTTGATCGGAATTTGTATGTCCTGAGGGGTTGAATAGATTTGTAACAGTTACTGCATGATCAATGATGGTATTTATTGCTTGGTAATTGGCTTATGCTTGCATGAAAAAGCAATAATTGAATTTACAAGGAACCAATTTATATGAAAGTTATAGGAAGAAACTATATTAATTTGAGGAATTTTTCTTATTTTATTCAATAAGGCCATCGTTAAGTTAGGTAAATTGTAGGAGTGTTGATTAATTCTGGAACGCCTGAAGTTTTAAATAAGCACATAAATATTGAAAGTCTCAACTCATTGAACAGTAGAGAAAAGCATCAAATATTCGTTTAAGCAATAAGCATTTTACCATCAATACAATTAAAAAATAAAGTAGATCTAGGCTAACTGGGATAGGTTAAATGCAGATACCATTTATTTTTCTAATTTATACATTAAAAACGGGTGTTGGCAATGCAAGTAAGAGTTGTGTAAAAGAACTTAAAAGTTCAAGGATTTCGGTTTGAGTTGAATTATGATAGCTTTAGTTCCTTGTCTGACTAATGCAACGCAGATAAAATCACTTAATATGACCAATAATATGATTCTCTCTACCTAAGGTTTTCCGCACAGGAACTCCCGGTGTACACTTTCGAAATCGACTTATTTCTCGGTGGTCTGTGATTTTATCACATTTGAACAACCAATCCAATCGTTTGCCAACCTCAGTTAAAAATTATTCAGCATTTTTTTATTATAGCAAACTTAAAGTAAAAAAGTGCAGCACCCAAATGAAAACTTTAAAAATTTGAGGATAGAATTCATTTTTTCTATTGGATCATGAATATCTTCAAAAAAAAAAAAAAAAATTCTTTTTATAGCAACTTTAAAAAAAAATTATAGCAACTAGGCATACAAAACAAAAACCCTGGCCAACTTGGGACAATATTGTTTCATCTGTTCACTGTCTTACAGTTTTTGAGTGTCAATTTAGCAAAGCAACTTTGCCGTTAATTAGTCGATTATTAGTGTAGTACCTCGTGGCGTGATGGTTAGTGCGTAGGACTGTCATGCCGAAGGTGTGGGTTCGATTCCCAGCCGTGCCACCTAAAAACAAAAATGTTTTATTCGAGGTACTGCCTCTTGCGAGGACTTGACAAATCCTCCAAGAGTATACTTGTCACGAAAAAGTGCTTCTCATTTAGCCGTTCGGACTCGGCAAAAAACTGTAGGTCCCCTCCATTCCTGCAAACAAACAAGCACACAGGAGTGGTTGTGAGTTGTAAGTCACTAGGCCCTGGTTCTCCACGAGCTGTTGCGCCACCCAATTTATTTATTTATTTATAGTCGATTATTAGTTGTGACAGTTTTGTATTTTTCGTTCAATGTTTTCTATGTTTTTTGGGTGCCTTGTTAACTTGAAACAACTCGAAAAGGCTTGAAAATTTGCCATTAATTAGTCACTAATTAGTTGTGCATAATTGAAATTAATCGTGCAATGTTTTCTATGTTTTTTTTTATATTTCGTTAGCTTCATATCAAGTTTGCAAAGCACCACCTTGAAGAGGTATTAAAACTGCTAAAATCGAACATTTTATGGCTTAATAGTTTGACACTAACTAGTCTTCAATTAGTTGAAACAGTTTTGAATTTTGTCGGGCAATGTTTTCTATGTTTTTTTGGGTTCTTTGGTAGCTTGGCACAGTACTACCAGAAAATGGGCAGAAACTGTTTATACCAGATGGTTTATGGCTTAATATTTTACCATTAACTAGCCGTTAATTATTTGTGATAGTTTTGAATTTGTTGTTCTATGTTTTCTATGTTTTTTTCGAAAAGTGGTACAAATTTCCAAAACTTAATATGCTATTCCTCAGTAATTTTTCATTTATTAGTCGTTGTGTCAAGTTAGCAAAACACCCAAAAAATCATAGAAAACATTAAATGACAAATTCGAAATTATCACAACGAATTAACGGCAAATTATCCACCAGCTCATTTTTCGATTCGTCAAAGTTGCTTTTACTAACTTGACACTCACTTACAATGTATAACTCTACAAAAAAAATTTGTTTGTCCTCACCCAAAAAAATAATTTTCAACATTTCATTTTTATAGCACAACCAGCATAAAATAAAAAGTCACAATGAACCTAATTGGACGAGGTTGTCAATTGTGTTCGTTTGTCTAAAAATTCTTTATGTAAAAAAATGTATTTGTCCACTTTTAGTTAAAATATATCCATTTTTACTTTTTTATAGCACCTTCAAAAAAAAAATACAATTTTGTTTCTTTGATGTAAACTATAAAGTAGAAAGAATATTTGGGTGTTGGAAAAACTGGCCAACTGACCTGACCCTTTTGAATTATTAAATTGTGACTTATTTATTTTTGGTGAGACTTGCTATAAAAAATGTGTTAGGCAAATATGGTTTTTCGATTGTTTTTTACGGACACACATGGACAACCAGTGGACAAACGAACCAAATTGGCCCCACCTTATTAAGTCTGCATTTGGGGTCACTGGATGACTGTTTTGATTTAATCATTTGCTATAAAAATGAAAATTTACAAGAAAAATTCTGAAGGTGAAAAAAAAATAATTTTCTTATAAGACACATGTGGGCATTCTCCAATGCTTTCAATTGGGGGTGCTGGTCACCCTTTTTCCTATTTTGATATTTGCTATAAAAATAAATGGTTTTTAAGACTGAGAAAACTATTCCTTTTATGGGAAGGCGAACAAAACTTTTTTTTTTCATGTTGTTTCAAGTGTTTTTAATTTTTTTTTGTGAATGTTTCCTATAAAAAAATTGAATATTTTTTCTTAAAAGTGAACCGATGATTTTTTCATAGATACGCATGTACAAACTTGTTGGCAAACGAACCCAATCAGTCCCACCTACTAAAGTTTTTTTATATTTTCGGATTTGGTCAACTTTTTTGCTTCTCATAGTTGCTATAAAAAAATATAGAATATTTGTATTCCTTGTGAATGGCCAATCGTTTTGCTTTTTGAATACTCTAGAAAAACAGGTGGAAAAGCGAACACTATCGTCCCATTTTCCTATAACTTCATTTGGGGTGGCTCTACTAATCTGTTTGCTTATTTAAAATATTTGCTATAAAAAAAAACACAATTGCTGAATATTTTTTTGAATGAGGTTACACACACGATTTTAATAGTGGCACAAACGTAGAAAGAAAACGGACAGAATCCTTTCCCCCTTTCTTCCAACCCCACTCACACCAAAAAGTCCAACTAAACAAAGATCAAATGGAAAGTTCAAAATTCTTTCGGAAACATGTAATCCAAAGAATTAAAGTAATCGAAACGCAAACGTGTTGTCTCCATTTAACCCAAAGTCTTTGTATTCCATGTCTCATCCTAATTATCCCAAATAATCATTAAAATTTTCTCAAAAGATAAACTCATAGAAACCAAGAAGGCGACACATCTCAAATACTCAGGACTTTACGTTATCTTTTTTTTTTCTAGCTCCGACATGAATAATTCTCAAGGTACACCACACATTTCAAATACCCCTACCACTACCGACCATCATTGCCATCACAAGAGCCGTATTTACTTCTTTCATTTTGACCATTTAACTTGGAAAATGTCGTGCGACTTTAAGGTTTTGAGTTAAGATTTTGAGAATGACTATATGGAAGAGCATCATCAGCACAAATCCCCGTAAACAAATGTGAGTCATGTTTCATGTCCGATTGTGTAGTATTGGACGCCAAAAACGTGATCAACTTGTGTCCTATTTCGTTAAGTTTGTTTATCTCTGTAGGTATATCGGCATATATATACTCATGCTTGAATTAAGCTAGAGACCCATGGCTATAGGATAGTTTAGGCTTTTTATAGATATGTAGATACGGATGGATGATGGGGCGGCCAAATCGTTTCCCACTACTATGGCCACTGAGGCGAGACTGCATCTCTTCTTCTTTTCACACACAATTCAATTTGGGTAAACATGAGATTTTTTGTTGTTGGTTGTTGTTGTATTAGTATTGGATGGGGGTATAGGGGCATGGGGTTAATGCCAACCTCTTCTTCCAAATGAAGACTGCTCGCATTGACTTTTCTATTCGATTGCACAAAAGTAAACTTCAACACAAAAAAGTCAGGGGCATTCGGACTCTTCTCCTCTTTTTGATTTCCAAATGGGATCTATTTCAGCAATTGATGACGAAAGTCGAGAGTGTTTCTTCCCTTCGTGCACGACTTCTGTGAGTGTCTTGATTTATATTTTTGTTGCTATATTTTCATTTTTGCTACGATTGCATTGTAAGTTGTTCACAAATCGTTTAGTCTAGAGAAAACAAACAAATAGATAGACAGAAAGACCTACAGACCGACGAAGAAGACAAAAGAGGTTGAGGCAGAGGTCCAAGAGGCAAAAGTCTGTAGAAAAAAAAAACGAAAAAACCATATAATGATGTCTTTATAATTCGTGTATCAAGTTGTTGCGGATATCATATATGTTAACTGGGATAACATGGGAAAGTTAAGAGGAGGTGGATTCTTTTTGTTTGGTGTTTGTTTTTTTATTCGTCAGGGTCCGATAAAATCAACATCGTCGATGAATCGTGTCGCACAAACAGACAGCCCCCGATCTTTTGCCAACGAAGAGGTCTATTCTCGAGGTCATTTACATAAAGATTGGCTGGGAGCTTGTTTTTTGTTGAATTAACTTGAGAAAAAGATGTGTTTTTTTTTGGTCTAGAGGTGACACTTTTTCAATGTATCTAGTACCAATATAACGTCTTGGAGGAAAGTTATAGCTGGGATAGGTGTAAATCGTGTCCAGGAAAAAAAAAAAAACAAGATGATGCTGGTGAAAAAATACAATATTATTAGAAACTGTAAAAGTATTTGACCTACTATTGTTTGGAGGTGTAACAGGAACACCACATACGAGTTCTATGGATCTATTTAAGCTGAAAATGGAGAAATGAGTGATAAAGTAATTCCGTTTAATTGCTTTGCTGATGTACAATTATGTTCTACTGATATTTGCTTATTAATTTGGAAGCATAACTTTTACCCGTTTTATGCGAATCGTTGTTTTTTAAACTTTTTACATGCGGAATTAATTGAAATCCCTTTTTTACTTTTCAATGATAAATATTTAAGAAAGTCAGGATTAAGGAACTTTCATGAAAATTTTAGTTTGCAGTCAAAACGGATTAATCATAACCAGCCAACGTCATGTTTCCAGTTACTTTTACAACTAAGCTACCATTATTTGTGAAGTAAATACAATATTCTTATATTTAAAAAATAATGGAAACTAACCATTTTTTTTCCAACTGTCAACTATCAGTATTCTTAGCCTGACGTAAGATTAAAAAAAAAGCAACGGGAAAATGGATATATCAACATTATTAAAACCTTAACTTCAGATTATTATCTTGAAATTATGTCCAGTGTATTTTTTTTTTTTAAACTAGCTCTAAAAATAGTTTCAATCCCTTTTGGGAACATTGCTCAACATTTAGAACTATCTTTTTTTAAATTTGGTACAAATCTGTTCTAGTCATTTTAATATGAAATTTTACATTCAAGCACGAAATACACGATATTCCAATTTTAACTTAGTTCCTGACTTCAACGACTTTTTTAGTTTGAAAATTTGGACCATATTCTGGACCTAAATATAGTGAAGCCTCTGTTTGAAAATAATAGGTAATACCACTGAAGTCAGTATCCTCAAATCATTAAGGGCCAGTTTTTCCGTGCGAAATCATCCTAGTCTCGGGGTTAAACCGGAGTTAACTCCAAAAACGTGTTTTTCAGTCAATTGAAATCGAAAGTTAACTCCGAGTTAACTCGTCTAATTTGGTGAGATAACTCAGGGACCAAATTGGGGGTCTTTTTAGTTGTGGCGCCATCTCGATTTCAATATTGAAAATTATTGCCAGTGCAATTCGTTGTGGCGCCATCTTTATTCCCATGCGTAAAAGGCGTAGAAGGGTAATATCCATAGTTTCGTTGGCCTCAGAATTTTGACAGCTGTTCCTGAGTTAACTCAGGATTAATTTTGTTCAGGATTAGCTAACTCTGATTTAACTCAGAGTAAAGCCTGAACTGAAAAACTGGCTCTAAGTGGCTTGCATGTAGTTGGCCCACCAACTATGGAATTGAGAAAAACTGAAAATGGCAATCGTTTGTACATCGTTTGTACACGTTTGTACAACTTTTAGAATAATTTGTACACTCACCGTTTTTTTTATAGAGACACTTCAAAAAAAAAAACGGAAGTTGGCCCACCAACTATAACACTCGAAAAATCTGGAAATGCAGTTCGATTGACAATCGTTTGTACACGTTTGTCTTTTTTTTGTTTAGTTTTTACACTTCGCAAAAAAATTTTACCAACATTTTTTTTTGAAAAAATTTTTATAAAATTTTCGAAAAGTATGCAATCGTTTGTACATTTTTTATAATAATTTTCCACCGTGTTAATTTTTTTAATTTTGCTTTATTTCTATTTTTAAATAATTATTCAAAATTTTGCGGCGAAAAAAAACATGTAGTTGGCCCACCAACTATAACGCTCGAAAAATCTGGAAATGCAGTTCGATTGACAATCGTTTGTACACGTTTGTCTTTTTTTTGTTTAGTTTTTACACTTCGCAAAAAATTTTTACCAAAATTTTTTTTTGAAAAAATTTTTATAAAATTTTCGAAAAGTATGCAATCGTTTGTACATTTTTTATAATAATTTTCCACCGTGTTAATTTTTTTAATTTTGCTTTATTTCTATTTTTAAATAATTACTCAAAATTTTGCGGCGAAAAAAAGCATGTAGTTGGCCCACCAACTATAACGCTCGAAAAATCTGGAAATGCAGTTCGATTGACAATCGTTTGTACACGTTTGTTTTTTTTTTATTTAGTTTTTACACTTTCCAAAAAATTTTTACCAACATTTTTTTTTGAAACATTTTTTATAAAATTTTCGAAAAGTATGCAATCGTTTGTACATTTTTTATAAAAATTTTCCATCGTGTCAATTTTTTTAATTTTGCTTTATTTCTATTTTTAAATAATTACTCAAAATTTTGCGGCGAAAAAAAGCATGTAGTTGGCCCACCAAATATAACGCTCGAAAAATCTGGAAATGCAGTTCGATTGATAATCGTTTGTACACGTTTGTCTTTTTTTTTTTAGTTTTTACACTTTCCAAAACATTTTTACCAACATTTTTTTTGAAACATTTTTTATAAAATTTTCGAAAAGTATGCAATCGTTTGTACATTTTTTATAATAATTTTCCACCGTATTAATTTTTTTAATTTTGCTTTATTTCTATTTTTAAATAATTACTCAAAATTTTGCGGCGAAAAAAAAGCATGTAGTTGGCCCACCAACTATAACGCTCGAAAAATCTGGAAATGCAGTTCGATTGATAATCGTTTGTACACGTTTGTCTTTTTTTTTTTTAGTTTTTACACTTTCCGAAAAATTTTTACCAACATTTTTTTTTGAAACATTTTTTATAAAATTTTCAAAAAGTATGCAATCGTTTGTACATTTTTTATAAAAATTTTCCATCGTGTCAATTTTTTTAATTTTGCTTTATTTCTATTTTTAAATAATTATTCAAAATTTTGCGGCGAAAAAAACCGTTTGTGCACGTTTGTCTGTTTTTTTTTTTAGTTTGCCATCGTTTGTATATCTATTGTTTGCATTAATTATCCACCGTTCATATCAAGTCTTTTCCCAAAAGTTATCATACTAGATGGTCTCTTCTCCCTATATTTTAATAGATACCTACCTACATAGTATACCTTGTATGTATAGTTAAAATAGAACAATTCGATTTCTTTAGGATAAAAGACTCATCCAGCAAAGAATTCAATAACTCAATATCTTTTGTCAAAATAGACATATTTAGACCGAACGACGTGGAAACATATAACATTAAGAAAAAGTGAATAAATAATTAAACACCTTAAATGAACATAACACCTTATTGTTTCACACAAAATAAAAAACGAAGTCAATTACAATAATAAAAAAGACTTACATTAAACGCGAATGCATTTCAAACGCTTCTTTGGCGTTCATCATCAGCACTAACTCGATTGTACAAACCGCATCATATATTTTGTTAGCATCGAAGAGTGGGTGTGCGAAGTAACGGACATGACCTATACCAAAGAGAACAGCGGTGTTCTAATCTCGCCTTCCTCTGCATTCAAGTTATTGTTTTCTTTTTCAATATAATAACTTTCATAAGCATCAAGTCTGTTGCATTTGTTTACATGTTTAATCAAAGTAATGCTATGCTCTTTCTCCCCAATTCCATGACCCTCAGTTATAATGTGATCCGCAAAGGCTGATTGTTTTAATTTGTTCTTTTTTGCACAATAACAATGCTCTTTATATCTCACTTGTATACTGCGTTTAGTTTGGCCTATGTAACGTCGTTTACACACACCACATTCAATAGCATATATGCCAGATTTTTGTTCATCTTCGACTTTATCTTTCGTAGATGCAAAAATATTTTTAAGTTTTTGATTATTTGAAAAAACTGGCAAGATATTGTGCTGTTTTAAACGGTTTTTTAATTTGTTCATTATTTCCGGAACATAATTGAAAACTTCTCTTTTTATTTCATTTCTGACTTCTAAATTATTTTGTCTAAATAATGTTGTATTTTTATTTTGAGACATTTTTTTCGCGTGTTTTTTAACAATAGAGTCAATAAGATTCTTCGAATAACCATTTAAACCAGCCACTTCAACTATATAATCGTATTCTTTTTTATAGTTTGCTAATGAAAGGGGAAGATTAACAAGCCGATGCACCATAGAATGAAACGAAGCATGTTTGTGTTGAATGGGACAATGAGAATCACAAGTAATCACTCGTTTTGTACTGGTGGGTTTGTGGTACACTGCGATATCTATTTTTACAGGTGTTCTTGTCAACTCCAAGTCTAAAAACGCGATTTTTTTTATTACCGAAAGTCTTCCATCGTTATGTTGATGATATTTTTACAGTGCTAAATGAGTCTGAAAGTGAGAGTTTTTTAACTGTGTTAAATAATCAATGCGAATCCATAAAATTCACAGTTGAAGAAGAAAAAGACCAAAAAATCGCGTTTTTAGACTTGGAGTTGACAAGAACACCTGTAAAAATAGATATCGCAGTGTACCACAAACCCACCAGTACAAAACGAGTGATTACTTGTGATTCTCATTGTCCCATTCAACACAAACATGCTTCGTTTCATTCTATGGTGCATCGGCTTGTTAATCTTCCCCTTTCATTAGCAAACTATAAAAAAGAATACGATTATATAGTTGAAGTGGCTGGTTTAAATGGTTATTCGAAGAATCTTATTGACTCTATTGTTAAAAAACACGCGAAAAAAATGTCTCAAAATAAAAATACAACATTATTTAGACAAAATAATTTAGAAGTCAGAAATGAAATAAAAAGAGAAGTTTTCAATTATGTTCCGGAAATAATGAACAAATTAAAAAACCGTTTAAAACAGCACAATATCTTGCCAGTTTTTTCAAATAATCAAAAACTTAAAAATATTTTTGCATCTACGAAAGATAAAGTCGAAGATGAACAAAAATCTGGCATATATGCTATTGAATGTGGTGTGTGTAAACGACGTTACATAGGCCAAACTAAACGCAGTATACAAGTGAGATATAAAGAGCATTGTTATTGTGCAAAAAAGAACAAATTAAAACAATCAGCCTTTGCGGATCACATTATAACTGAGGGTCATGGAATTGGGGAGAAAGAGCATAGCATTACTTTGATTAAACATGTAAACAAATGCAACAGACTTGATGCTTATGAAAGTTATTATATTGAAAAAGAAAACAATAACTTGAATGCAGAGGAAGGCGAGATTAGAACACCGCTGTTCTCTTTGGTATAGGTCATGTCCGTTACTTCGCACACCCACTCTTCGATGCTAACAAAATATATGATGCGGTTTGTACAATCGAGTTAGTGCTGATGATGAACGCCAAAGAAGCGTTTGAAATGCATTCGCGTTTAATGTAAGTCTTTTTTATTATTGTAATTGACTTCGTTTTTTATTTTGTGTGAAACAATAAGGTGTTATGTTCATTTAAGGTGTTTAATTATTTATTCACTTTTTCTTAATGTTATATGTTTCCACGTCGTTCGGTCTAAATATGTCTATTTTGACAAAAGATATTGAGTTATTGAATTCTTTGCTGGATGAGTCTTTTATCCTAAAGAAATCGAATTGTTCTATTTTAACTATACATACAAGGTATACTATGTAGGTAGGTATCTATTAAAATATAGGGAGAAGAGACCATCTAGTATGATAACTTTTGGGAAAAGACTTGATATGAACGGTGGATAATTAATGCAAACAATAGATATACAAACGATGGCAAACTAAAAAAAAAAACAGACAAACGTGCACAAACGGTTTTTTTCGCCGCAAAATTTTGAATAATTATTTAAAAATAGAAATAAAGCAAAATTAAAAAAATTGACACGATGGAAAATTTTTATAAAAAATGTACAAACGATTGCATACTTTTTGAAAATTTTATAAAAAATGTTTCAAAAAAAAATGTTGGTAAAAATTTTTCGGAAAGTGTAAAAACTAAAAAAAAAAAAGACAAACGTGTACAAACGATTATCAATCGAACTGCATTTCCAGATTTTTCGAGCGTTATAGTTGGTGGGCCAACTACATGCTTTTTTTCGCCGCAAAATTTTGAGCAATTATTTAAAAATAGAAATAAAGCAAAATTAAAAAAATTAATACGGTGGAAAATTATTATAAAAAATGTACAAACGATTGCATACTTTTCGAAAATTTTATAAAAAATGTTTCAAAAAAAAATGTTGGTAAAAATGTTTTGGAAAGTGTAAAAACTAAAAAAAAAAAAGACAAACGTGTACAAACGATTATCAATCGAACTGCATTTCCAGATTTTTCGAGCGTTATAGTTGGTGGGCCAACTACATGCTTTTTTTCGCCGCAAAATTTTGAGTAATTATTTAAAAATAGAAATAAAGCAAAATTAAAAAAATTAACACGGTGGAAAATTATTATAAAAAATGTACAAACGATTGCATACTTTTCGAAAATTTTATAAAAATTTTTTCAAAAAAAAATTTTGGTAAAAATTTTTTGCGAAGTGTAAAAACTAAACAAAAAAAAGACAAACGTGTACAAACGATTGTCAATCGAACTGCATTTCCAGATTTTTCGAGCGTTATAGTTGGTGGGCCAACTACATGTTTTTTTTCGCCGCAAAATTTTGAATAATTATTTAAAAATAGAAATAAAGCAAAATTAAAAAAATTAACACGGTGGAAAATTATTATAAAAAATGTACAAACGATTGCATACTTTTCGAAAATTTTATAAAAATTTTTTCAAAAAAAAATGTTGGTAAAATTTTTTTGCGAAGTGTAAAAACTAAACAAAAAAAAGACAAACGTGTACAAACGATTGTCAATCGAACTGCATTTCCAGATTTTTCGAGTGTTATAGTTGGTGGGCCAACTTCCGTTTTTTTTTTTGAAGTGTCTCTATAAAAAAAACGGTGAGTGTACAAATTATTCTAAAAGTTGTACAAACGTGTACAAACGATGTACAAACGATTGCCATTTTCAGTTTTTCTCAACTCCATAGTTGGTGGGCCAACTACATGCAAGCCTCTAAGTGTACTAAATTTTTCTGATTTGTATTCAGCCTTATTGTTAGTTTCACGTGAACAACATACCACACGGAAAAATTGAATTGCGCTTAAAAGAACTGTCTAAGCAGCAAGAAATCGAGATTCCATATAAAAGGATTGTTAAGACAAATGTTTAAGCAATTGTCAATTACGTTGTAACTGGCAAGCAGTTCTCAGAAAGGTTTAAGACCGGCACCATAAACACGACCAACAGCACATGCAAAATGATTTTCACACGATAAAGTTTGGTTGACAAAAATTCAAAGACTTATAACAGTTTGATCGTAATTTAATATTTCGTCATAGCCTATTGAATAGACCTTTTAAAAAGGAACAATTACATGCAAAGGATTTTATTATCGAATATGTTTGTTTGGCTCATATTGCTCACACTGGCAACTTTTCAATATTTTTGGTATAACTCGGAAACTAAGCCAAATTTGACAATTTTACACAGTTCAAAATTTTTACTTACGATTATAGGTACTATAAGGCAAGTTTTGGATTCGTGCAAAAAAAAATTTTGAGATAACAATCAAACATGATATTACGATGATAGAGAACACCAAAAAAGTGGGTGGCAAAATTCTGTCCGTCTGTCTGTCTGTTCGTCTACAGCCTAAACGACTTGATCGATTTTGTTCAAACTTGGGACATAGTGGTTTTTGGTGATTATGCCGACACGTTTTTTTCATTTTTTTTTTAGAACCAAAAATAACGGTACCTGCCATACAATTTTTTTAAGCAATTTTACATAACCGTATTTTTCTCAAAAACGGCTCGACAACTTTTCTTAAAAAAAAATTCATTAAATTTATTTTAGTAAAGGCTTCCTTTGGGTGGAAAACCATTTTTCAAAAACGGTTATTAATGGTACCTCCCAAAGAACCATTTTTTTAATTTTTGATTTTCTTCAAAACGATACGACCGATTTTAATTATTTTTTTTTATAAAGAAGCTTCCAAAAAATATAAACAGTTTTGCGTACCAAAATTTTTGAAAAAATATCTTTTGGATTTTTAAAAAATGTTTCAAATTTTTTTTTTGAAAATCAAATATTTCGAAAACAACATACACGATTTTTTTGAAACTCAATATTTCAGAGTTTTTTAGTATTCTCTACAATATTTTTAGAAAAAATTTACATTTATGAAAAAATAACGGTACCTTCCATACAAAAGTTAAAAAACCACAAAGGAAAATATTTTTTTGCTTGAAAACGACTCCTACGATTTTGATTAAACTTTTTTAATATACTAAAAATAGTACGATCCACTACCAAAAATTATAAAATTTCACACTTAGCAATTATTAATAGTACCTGTCATGGAACGTATTTTTTTATTTTGAATTTTCTCGTTTTTGGCTAAGCAGATTAAAATGATTTTTTTATATACAAATTTCAGATAAGACTAAATAATATTGCATTTCAAAATTTTCAAAAAAAAAGTTTTTGGGTTTTTAAAAAATGTTTCAATTTTTTTTTGAAAATTCGATATCTCAACAACGGGTTGACAATTTTTTTTTCAAATTTTGTTTTTATATACACATAAATATATACTTTAGATTTGCATACCAAAATTTGTTCTTAAAAATGTTATAAGAATTTTATATATAAAAAATTAATTTTTTAAGAAACCGCTCCAACGATTTTAAATTTTTTTTTTCCTATACAATCATATTCAATCAAGAATTAAGATGGCATTCTTTTTTTCCACCTCAAACTGTCAAAAGAGTTGTTTTAGCCAATTTCAATGTCGTATTTCATGCTTCTCTTCATTTTTCTCTCATAGTTTCCATGTTTTTATATACAATTTTCTTAAACCCGCAGTGTCTTGAACATAAGAGCAAGTACGTGCGACCCAATCGTGCATTTTAGTGCATTTTATTTTTATTGAAATGGATAGTTTAAAAAATTTTATAAAAAAATTAGACAGGAAAAGTTAACAAAAACTAACATACAAAAATCGAAAAATCAAAGATTTAAAATTTTTTTTTCTAAATAGCACATAATTTATTTTGGAGCAAAGATACGCTCAAGACATACTTATACAAAGTAAAGTAGGGTTTTTAGGCCTAAATGCCGACATGTTAAAAAGTCCATATTATTTGAAAACTGACAGAAATATAGCCATTCAAACTTTATAATTTCTTATCATTTTTCTCAGTTTTTGCCCGAAAGCCTATTTTTTGGTACTTTATGACAAATTAAACATTCCTATTGTACCAAATCTTATATTAATCGGACCAGGCGTTTAGTCTTTAGGTCTGAAAGCATTTAAAAACAGCCAAAAAACAAAATTTCTAGCTTACTTAGTTTTTTAATATTCTCTATAGTCGTAATGTCATATTTTATCAAAATCTTAATTGCGAACTTGATTTGTACCGAAAAAGAGTCTTTCGGGCCAAAATTGTGAAAAATTATAAGAAATGGTTAAGTTTGAATGGGCATATCTCTGTCAATTTTGAAAAAAAAAACACTTTTTGAGCATGCCATACTAACTCTTTTAGTCTTTACTTTATTTTGTCTATGCATATGCTTGACCCTATCCTTGCTTGAGAAAAAGTTATCCACAATTTATTTAAACATTTAGAAATCTTTAATTTTTTTTTTATTTTTTTCTTAGGTTGGTTTTTGTTTCCTTTCCTGCTTAATTTTTTTATAAAATTTTTTAAATTATTGATTTCAATAGAAAATCTAATTTTGAACAAAAAGTTTTAAGAGTAAAATTGTCAAATTCGGCTTAGTTTCCGAGTTAAACCAAACATATTAAAAAGTGGCTAGTGTGACCGTTCTCTCAGAAACGCATGGGTGAATTTAATAGCATTTTCAGTTTAGGCATGCTTTAGGGCTTAGGCCCAACAAACATATTCAATAATAAAAGCCCTTGCACGTAATTGTTCCTTTATACCCCTAATTTTCCGGTATATTCAATACAAGGGCAGTGTTATAAATCACAATCACCTGGCATTTGCATGAATAAAATTTCTTTAGTGATTTTCTTGATTCACATTAAATCTGCATTTATTCTGCTTGTTGCATCTTCAACCATTCAAATTCAATAGCTCAGAAGAATTAGTGCACCTTTCGCATACATATAAATTTTGCAATTCTTAAGTATCAATGGTAAATCGCGGTTGAACAACATCAATAAAAGTAAACCTAAAATTGATCCCTTATAGCCAAAAAAACAATAAATAAAACATTTAAACTAAACAAAATCATAAAGTAAAAACAATCACGAAAGTGGAGCACTGGTTCGAAACAATTTTTTTAATCCCATCTTACTAACGTTAAAATCAACAGAGGAGCCATTTATCAATTTATCAATTTCCTGCCTTGTGTCGTCCATTATTTTGAGAAACGCAGTTGGCAGTTTGTTTCGGTCTTAAACCAGATTGCGCAGATATTAAGAGCTTATGGGGTTTTAAAACTCCGGGCATATGTCAACTCACAAGCTCTTCAGATGCTTTTGAAAAGGAAGGTAGGATAGAAATATATCGGTAGATATTAGTTTTGTTGAGAGATTGAATTATATTATTGGTATTGGTGTTGAAACTATTTTTGAAAGTTTCCAATAACAAGAATTTGTTAAAATATTGGTAAAAATATGAGTTATAAAAGGAGATATAGAAGTAAAAATAATTTTTACAAATTTAGGATGCATATTGTCGAGACCAAGAGCTTCCGATTTAAAATTTCTTAATAGCATTGTACAAACTAGAAAACTCATGACTTCCATTAAAGTTTCTTTAACCCCAACAGCAACCTTAATGTTAGAAGCAGAGTTGACGAGCTAATTTTCATCGCAATCAATTACCAAGATATTTAATATTTTCCCACAGTTTTTTGGAGGATAAATTGTGGAATATTGGAGCAAAACTTTTTTATTAATATTCGTTTTTCATTCACGATATTCCTAAATGTTTCATACTGCAAAAACAACTGTGGTAGTCTGAAAAAATATAATAAATCTCTTTTGATAACAAGTTGTTCAATATTGCTACAATACACTATCCTAAATCAGGGTTTCTAATTAGGATTGATTTAATGGGTACAAATGCTTTAAATAGGTTAACTATTGTATCAGTAAAAAATTGAACTTGTTCATCGACGTCTGAAGGTTGGTAGATATTAACTAGGTTAGAGCTATAAATAATTGTTATTAGTGACTGCATATGTCAATGGACTTGAAATTTCTAAACGAAATGTTTTCAGTTGCTGGATTTGGATAAATATTTGTATTATAAGAAAGTAACAATTAAGTTGTGTTTACAGAAACTAGGAACATTAAGCTGCTCATAAAAATTAATAAAGACGGGTGTGTTGACCAAAAACATATCAAGCAACGTAAAGCTGGAGGATGAAAGGTATGTGGGGTGATCACTGTTAATAGAAAAAAGGTTAAGAGAAAACAGGTTATATGTAGTTGAAAGTTTTAATCCTACAAATTGCGGAAAAATCCGCTTCATCTTTGCGCTCCCCAGGCACTGACTGACTGAGACCCTTATGCTAGGCCGTTTATTGATAACTCCAACAAAACATTTGTCATTTGCGAAAACGACTTCTATAAATAGATATTGCATGCCTTGGTTCTGACAGTTGTCCTAAATATCTTTTTTAAAACATTTTTTGATGAAAATAGCAGCACTTCCTCCCCTGGAAACCTAGCTAACCACGCACAAAATACTTATTTTCCTACAAAGCTTCAAAAAGTAAAAAACCCAAAAGACCTACTTTTGTGAATAGGTGTCATCCTCTCATAAGCACTGAACTGACAAATTTTGTTGATCCAAATCAATCAATAACCAAAACCTGCACAATAATTACTGTACAAAATCTTTTCAAAAACTATTCATGTCATCAATAATAATCATCGAATATAAATCAGTTAAAATTTCTGCAAAATAAGTTGACATCTTATTACAACTTCTTTGATTTAAGGTCTCCCAATTTGCCATTACAAAGTAATAAACTAAACCCAATTTAATATATTTAACTGCCTGAAGATTAATCATGTAAGAGAGAAAACCAATCACAGACCAAAACCCACTCGAAATATGAAAAGAATGTCCATTACGTCTGTTATGTTTCTCACAAATAAAAAAAAAACAGCAATATAAATACCAAAGAAACCCCAAACCACATTCTGACACTTGGTTGACTATTAGAATTTGCACAAACAACATTCCATATAATAAAAAAAAGAAACCAATCAAGCCAACTCACACAAAATTTCTGACAGTGCAATTAAGTAGCAAAGCATCTAACCTAGACCCCTGTGGCATATCAACTATATGCATAATCCAAAAAGACGATACGAAATATCATCCGCCCATGTTGCTATTTTTCCACATGTTACCATGTCTACCTACCGTTTTATAGCCCACATGGATTCTGTCATTTAGGTGCAAATCAGTTCGAATGTATCTAAGAGATATTTATAAATAAAATATATTTTACTCCACATACCTGCATATACCTACCCATTGCAAAAGGTACAGATATTTTCCATATCACAAGGAAATCATCGTCAGGCACATTAAACGGTCAAGTGCAACGTTGTTTTAAATCTAACTGGGCAATAACTCTTTAAAAGAACTTTACTTGTGAATAGGCCCATAGACAATGTGATATTGGAATTCCATTTTACAGCACAGCTTTACTAGACACACGGTAAATATATACAGACAACAACAAAAAAAACATCTATGACCTCAAGATCTGGTTGATACTTGGTACTAGTGCACGAGGTTGTTATTGGTAGCAGTATAGAAGATAGACGCTGTTGTTAAGCATCTCACCGATAGGTTACAACAACAAAATCGAAGAAAACTGGAAATGACCATTTTTCTTCTCTTTGTTCATGAAACACACACGGTCGCTCGGGCCATTACGCCACAATATAACGGAAAAATAAATAATATGCCCTGAAAGTCCATATGTATGCGTGTGTGTGTCGATGTGTTTGTGTTTTAATACCTGTTCTACGCAACAGGTCAATAGCAGACCGCACATTATCTACTGCCATTTCAAACCATGGTTGCCAAGTTTTGTGTTTTAATGAGGATTTCAAATTGAATGAGATTTGTTTTATATGTTTAAATTCATATATTTTTGGCTGCCATTTGAAAATATCATAACTTTTTACTGCATCCAAAAACTCTCTGAAATATTTCAAGTCATAAGTCTAACATTTTTCAATTAATATTTAAGGAAATCGTAGTTTATTTTTTACAAATAAAAACATTTCAAATAAGGATTAGTCACAATTCAGTTGGAAAAGCCTGTGATGGCAACCTTGTTCTCAGCTCCATCATCAGAAGAAGACAAAAAAAAGAGTATTAGACGCATCATATACAACACAGGTGTGGTTTTCTGAACGCACTTGCAACATACGACCGTAACTTATCAGAAATTCTTGATCATTGAATCGGCATCGGTTTGTTGCCGCAAGTCGATGCTGGCCATTTGGTGTTTGTGGGTCGACCAACCAACCAACCAAAACTACAACAACAAAGTGGTAATGGTTCTTGGTTATATAGTAGATATGCGCCATGGCATATCAACTTCAAGCTTCACCATACTATGAATGGGATGGATAGTTCCATCGATCTCTTGTAACACAACAACACTTTACCACTATTCGAACATCGTGCAACAACAGACACAGGCAAGCCATCGAATGTTTTGACCTAATTCTTTGTGTTTCGGCGCGTAAGATTGGAAGATCGGAATGAAGTTGTGCGGTTTTTTTCGATAATTCTGGATAATCAGTTGGGAATTATTACACGAATACCTACGTTTGTTTGTTTTTTTTTTTGTTGTTGTTGGTGTTCATGAATCAATTGAATTTTATTGATTTCATTTTTTGTTATTATTGTTATTGTTGTTTATTGTTAAAGATTGAATGATGAAACTGTTTGCGGCAATAAGATGAGGGTGATACGAGTTTAATCAAAGGTGTTAAGTTGATTGTTTATCTGCACTATAGACTCCAGGTATTTGTATACAACAAAATTGACAATGCATTGGATAGTTGGAAATAACGTCAGGATGTAATGATTGATTAAGTGCTAACGTATGTTTTGATAATGATGAAATAATAGCGTGTTTATTTGGAGATGTGAGAAAGCCAGTATAGTGAAGTTTTTTTATTCAACTTGACTAGATATGTCTTACTTGCTTACTTTATCTATATTAGTCAACCGGATTTGGTGATGCAATCACGATCGTTGTTTATTCACAATAGCCCAGACAAAATGTAGGCACATAAAAGGCAATTATCTTTATTTCGGCATAAGGAATACTGGTCGAGAAGTCCATTGCCAAATCGTATGCAAGCAAAGAGTTATGAAAGGTCAAATGTCAAAAATATGGGTTTTCACTCATAATTTTTAAATGGCAACTGGTATTAAAAATATTTGATGCAAAACTTGAAGATCATGCGATTTTCAGCAGAAAAGAACTTAACACTCTCCCCCCTCCGAGTGATCCCTTAAAAGATATCGCCATTCCAAAAAGAGGTCACATGACAAAAATTTCCTTTTTTTAGCGTACAGAGTGTGTACACAAACAAAAAAAATATTTAATTTTTTAACAGAAACGATATTTAAAAAAATATTATTTTAAAAATTTCGACAAAAAAAACCGTTTTTTTCGCGTTGTTTTCTTAAATGGCAAAGTTGTTACTCCCCTCAAGTTATCCATTTTATGTGCTACAAAAATGTATTATCACTTGAGTAAACCTAGTTCACCTCAGCCAACATGCTGCAGTTATAGTGATGTTGATAAGATTTCATTACACAAAAAGTTCTTATTATAAAATTTGGTTTTCAGAATCTGTTGCTTCTGCCAAAAAAAACTGTCAAATTTGTTTGTGTAAAATTTTGTGAGCGATTATATTGTAAGAAGCAAATTTTCGATAAAAAAATAGCAAGGTATTTATTACAAACAACAGATTTGTATCTCTTTTATTGTTCAAAATCAAAAGGCAAACTTTGAAACACAGCTTAATAAACTTTCAGAATTCCTTAATAGTTCATTTGTTTAGATTATTTGTTCACCCAGAAAAATGTGGTTCCCAACTCCGATTGGTTTGCAGCCCCCTTAGAGGAATTCGGCAGTGGACCCTAAAATATTTCCTAAAAAAAAAGTTTTGTAAAAAATGTTTCTTTGTTCAAACTATAAACTTTACTGTCACGATCCAAGCGATTTCCTTGTTTGTTTTTAATCAGCAACATGTCTGAAAAAAATTGTTGGATGATGGGAAAAATTTAACATTTATTGCATTTTTTCGAAGATTAAGATTTGTCTTCACTTTCTTGCACCAACATTCTTTGAGGCATTTTCCGCATACTCAAAATATTCTTTGAGGCATTTTTCGCATACTCAAAACATTCTTTGCAGCCTAGTCGCAAACATTTTTAACTTCGATAAGCTCTTCTTGAATTCCATCGGATATTTCAATCGCCTTTACAATGAAAGGGTTTTGAATCATTTGGCGACTGATCTGCTTGACTATATTCCGGAAAGTAATGTTAGAATTCAGCTTTGAGTGCTGAATTGTGTGTAGTTAAATTTTATAAATGACTTGACGTTATACGTCTTCAAAAATGAAAATGTCTGCCAAATCTTTCAAATTTGTATTGCCAGACCCTTATTATATTGACAGTTAAGTTAATTCAAATTTGAAAAAAAAAAAAATCGCAAGGGCAAAAGGCATTCCAGTTGCAATTCAACTTCTGGAATTGGAATGCATTTAATAGTTCAGTCGTTTTTATCTACTACAAAAGTATTTAAACTTCCACTTTCAAATGTAATAGGTATACTAACATATATTCACCCCAATTACAGAATCCCATGAATATTCTGCGAAGGGAGTTATACTCCAATCTGACATGTCAAAACTGAAAGAAAATGATGCAATTTATTCAAAAAGAAAAGCATACCCTATCGTCGTCGTTGATACTACAAAAAAAAAGTTGTATTTTATAGCTTACTATCGTTAAAAAAAAAAACATTATTAATTCTTAATTATGATATTAAAATATGAAATATAAAATATAAAATATGAAATATAAAATATAAAATATGAAATATAAAATATAAAAATTAAATATAAAATACAAAAAATTAAAACAGTTTTTCTTTTTGTTCTCCTCAAAATTCTCCGTCAGGGGTCCGTGGACCACCGTTGGGGACCGCTGGTTTAAAAGTAACGTTTTTGTCATTTTGTGTTAAAACTAAATTTTATCGAGTTCTTAAACATATAGAAAATCACCCCTTACTCCGAGCAATCAAAAACTTCATTTTATTATCAGAAGATGTAGCAAAACACAAATCGTACAAAAAATGTTGCCCATCGATTAGTGCAATTTTTGTTGACTCAACTTTCTAATATAAAGAAGTTCTTGCACGTTTTGCTCTTAATCTATTGATTGATTGAAAATAATAGATAAGTATTAAGTAAGTATACCTACTATATGTGTAGAATTACATAAAAAAAAAAACAGATAGGTTTCGAGAAATTTAAAAAAAAATGGATTTTAACCCTTTTCAGCACTGCCAGAATACATTACACTGAAGCTTCTTGGTTCTATATTAGAATTATTATTTATAGAAGATATGTTTTTGTGACCTTAAGTCCATATGCGTTTCGCCCAGGTACAACAATTGGGCTCATCAGTTAGATGTTGTTGTACCCTTCTAAGACGCATAATTTTTAGTCGATGTATACCGACGTGTATTAAATAAACAGCACAAAAGCACTGTAAATTATAATAAGTTCTAGTGGAATTTGGTTAAATTCAGACGACTAGAAATAGATGATGGTAAAGCCCGTGGTCTGGCTGGTATAAGAATGAGAATAAAAACGTAAATAATTTTAAATTAATTATTTTTGTTTTTGTTTTTGGCTTTGCCATCATCTATTTCTAGTCGTCTGAATTTAACCAAATTCCACTAGAACTTATTATAATTTACAGTGCTTTTGTGCTGTTTATTTAATACACGTCGGTATACATCGACTAAAAATTATGCGTCTTAGAAGGGTACAACAACATCTAACTGATGAGCCCAATTGTTGTACCTGGGCGAAACGCATATGGACTTAAGGTCACAAAAACTTTAAAAATTGAATTAAAATTCAAGAAGTCCACAAAAACAAAAATAATTAATTTAAAATTATTTACGTTTTTATTCTCATTCTTATAGAAGATATGGATATCTTCTACCACTGCTGTTATTTGTGAACTCTCCAGACAGTATACATCGACACTTCGAAAATGGAGAAGATATAAATTCTGGTTTCAAAATTCTAATTTTCGAAATCCTTTTTTGTACGATAATTCTATTTTTTTCAAAATCCTGTTTTTTTCAGTTCTGTTTGTTGAAATTCTCTTTTTCAAAATTTTATTTTTCAAAATTTTGTTATTTAAAATTTTAAACAATAAAATTTTGCAATTTTTTTTTCTAAAATAGTTTGGAAACAGTTAAAAAGCGCATCAGTTTTTTGTAAAACAGAAAGTAAGTTAGAATTTCGAAAAGCAGAATTTTGAAAAGTATAGAATTTTGAAAGCAAAATTTAGCAAAAAGAGAATTTCAATGCCAACGTTTAAAAAAGCATTTGGGTTTTTGAATTGCTTAGATCGGAATATAAAAAAGGTGGTAAAACATTAAGTTGTTGTTGGTCATTCAAAAATGTTCAATGTAAATTGATGTATTCTTCGCAGTTTGCAATGTATCTTTATGGGTTTTAAATGACATACTAAATCCCATTTTAACTAGAGTTCAATTTCCTTGTATTAATATTCAATTAAAGCAAAAATATTGAAAAAATAATGGAGCAAAATAAAGACGGGTTTTCTATGGAAACTCGTTTGCGTGAATCGGGGGTTTAATGCTTATATTGTACATTTTGATAATAATGGTTGATCGAAAGGCTCATAAAATCATTTGTGAGTATGATAAATAAGGTACTCCAGTATTAAAATCATTGAGAATCTAGTCTTCAACTGAAAATTTAAATTATTTAGAAAAACACTTTATCCCAGCTATGCACCCCAAAGAAGTAGATTAACAAAACTTCAAACTGTAAAAAAGCATTGTGATTTGTAATCACACTTAAATTACCAACTTTATGTTATATACGTATAACGTAATTCCTTATTTTATTCCAGGCAGCGCGGTATCATTTTAAACTGTTACATTCCCCATGTAATTATCGTGACAAATCAATCTTATTCTGTCCACCACATAGTCCAAAATGTCGGACTTACGTCATATAGTAAAGAATAAGCCGTCATGACAACAATTCAAACACTCAAATGACCTATCTTCTCTACTTCTTTCCCGCTTCATTGTAGAAAAATAAGTTATGAAACAGAATTCAAATCACGTTGCTATTGTTCTTCTCGATCAGCGACTCGAACTCCCTGCAGTAGCTCAACTAATTGAAAAATAACTCACGAATCATCCAAGCATAACAATATAGAATGAGACTACGACTACGATTGCGTCGACCGAGAGCGACGTGTACCTTACCGGCTTCCCATCATAGAACCCAAAGCCTAAGAACTCAAAAACCACCTTCATCAACATCAGCCCCAATGATCTATTTCAGTGATTCCATAACTCATATTCTCACGTTCCACATTCCTTAAACCATCAATTTTCTCTATTTTCTGGTGTATGCCGTGATTCTATTCTTATTCTTATTTTTTGCAAAATACTTCCCAGTCTATTCCTAATATATTCAAATAACTCCATCAAATTACCTTCAAGCGGCTGTCATGCAACATGGCGTTGCAACAAAACAAGACATCACTCCCTACGAGCCATAGTCAAGTCAAGACATTTGGAAACAACAGCAGCAACTGGATAGAAAACAAAAATACCTATTTATTTGTGCCTTCAAGTTGGTCTCGAGCCAAATGTAGATGAAGACTCGTTTGAGTCTCGCTATAGGTATGTCTACACCTGCGCTGGCCCATTCACTGCATGCTGCATAGTTGCCCAATAAATTTTACATTTTAATTTACTGCATAAAAAAAGGATCAGCATCTTAAAATAGTCCTGGCAGAAAGCGTTTCAATTGGAGGGAGTCAGATTACATTAGATGATTTTTGAAACTTTTATAATTCCATGGTGTTTGGCAGAAACAGGACTCGGTGTACATCAAGTCTGATTCTAGACGGGTAGGCCGATTTTCTTCCAATTTTATGAAAATGTTCTTAAGGAAATTGTATTCCAAATTAATGCACGTGATGACAAAAATTAGTTTTTGGAGGCATAACGTTTTTTTCAAACACTACAAAATTGTATGAATACATATATGCCCGGTATCAAACAGGCAGAATTGCACAATCTTAGAATCCAGTTTTCAGTTTGTGACTGTTTCTTCTCCAATTGCTAAATTTCAAAATCATTCATCTTAATCTAGACGAAGAACTCAAGGTTTCTACATGCGATATTTTTTTATTTTTTAAAATACCGCTTTCCAAAATGCAACAGTACCTTCCAAACTATGATGCAATAGAATGGAACTTAATCACTTCTTAGTCCTTTGTCCTGATGTTAACATTGTATAGAAATGCAAAGCATCTGAAGACATTTCTTCCAAAGGAAGCTATAAATTGACTTAGTTGTGTGTGTCTTAATTTGAATCCTCTTTTTCAACATCAGAATCCTTAGAAACACGATTCTGACTGCCGTAATTAAATTGCAAACATTTTTGCAAAATTGACTTTTATGGACTTAACATTCTAAAAATATATAAATACACCCAAGAAAAGCTGTCCCATAAAACTTTTTTTCCTTAACAACTTTTCAGGTACCTACAAACATACAACAAAGATACTCACTTAAACTGAGATTCAAATTGGTATAAAAGATACTCCTTTTAGATTTAAGTTGATACTTTTTGATTTTCTTTTTTTTTTTGTGTAATCTTGATGTTAGTTTCTTCGTTCTATAAATTCGTATGCTAATAAAACCTGCAAACATGCAACTTGGTTAATTGTGAGATTTTAATGCTCGCCACTGCTGAATGGGAGATTATAGAGGAAAAAAAAAAATCATCTTAACCTAGTTTTAGTGGTTTAAATTAAGAGACTCTTTCACTTATCAGTCATGCAATGGATTTAATGCCTTTGGAGTATTTTTTTTTTATTATGGATTTTTAATGGGAAAACCGGGTGCTTAAAAGGCTTTCAAGGTCTTTAAAGCGCAAGATTTATTTATTTTTAAACTTTTTATACGCGAATGCAAATAAAATTTTATGGTATTCACGCATCAGGAAAAGATTTAAGATTTGAAATTTTATTTTATTGGTCGAATAAATAGCTGATGGTGGAGAATTTTTATTTTGCTACAAAATTTAGTCTATTCTGGAGATGGATGCCACTTTATCAAGCTAGAGTATCGAGTTCTTAATTTTTTTGTATATGTAAGTATAAGGATTTTATTTTTTTAGTCATGCTGAAAAATAAATGCTGGTGTTGAGTGTATTGCTTTATGACGAATTACTCATTAATTAGGTTCAATCCTTCTAACCTGTTCCTCACAAGAAATGTTAGTTTAATTTAATTATTGAATTCTAGCGATTAATGTTTGTCTTAATTTTTAAAAACCTGTTATTTGAGATACATACACTTATAATTGACATGCAATTAATTTTAAACTACTTTTAGTACAGCGCAGGTCTAAAATTTCAATAAAAATTGTTTACTGGCGCTTCATTTCAACATGACAAGAGAGTCATCTTGTAATAGGGGGCTAAGGAAGTACACACACATCGATGCCAAGCCCTCTGCTGATGGCTAATAACGTAATAAGTTCAACGTGTTTGTCTATTGAAAGTGGACATGGACCGACTTTTTTTAGCTGTACTAGAACCAACTATAGAGAGTTTGTGTTGGGTAAACGAAATTGCCAAGTTTACAGTTTGTTGCTTCAAACTAGAGCTCTTGAAACCCGGGTACCCTAAAACCCACTCGGGTACCCAAATACCATGGTATTTAGTTCCCAGGTTCCCAAGTACCCAAAATACCCGAGGACTGGGGTACCCGAGTAACCGGGTATCTTGAACTAACCGGGTAACACATATTTTCATTGCACAAATGCACTTTTCTTGGTCTCTAGGTTTATTTTATTTCTGTACTACATCCGGGTACTCGGGTATCCAAGACACTTGAGTACCCAGATACCCAAAGACTCGCCACTCGGTTACTCGGGTACGCAGGTAATACCTGGGTATTTTTCTGCCCGTGTACCCGGCTAGTGGTAAAACCGGATACTGCCCGGGTTTAATAAGGAGCTCAAACCCCCAAATTGGTCAAAAACCTTGATTTGGCTTGACAAATTCGAAATATTCCTATTCTATTCACAAATTTTACGATTTTTTAATCACAATAATTTAAATCGTGTGAGCTTAAGTGCAAGATTCGCAAGAAAAATGAAGGAACTGTCACCCATTTAGTCTAGGACAACACTTGCGATTTTTAGTCAGCGCGATTAAAAAATCGCAAAAGATTATTGCCATGCACTCACTTACAGTTATTTATCGCGAGAGTCTTTCATTGCAAAGCTACTGCATTGAATGTGAATGCAAACACATACGTCAAAATCGACGAAAAATTCATAATACTTATCGTGTTGACGATTAGCTGAGGTTATATTTTTTGATCTTCTGTCGTTGCGATCTGCCAGGCACTCACTCGCTGTTATTTGTCGTGCAGTTATATACGCAAACAACTACAATGTGTCACAAGTGCATACAGATTCATTGAATTTCATTTGATAAATTTTATTCTGCGACAGAAAAAAACGTTAAAAAAATAGAACTAGTTTTATTTTAAAGTCGAATATTTGTTCATTCACATGCAGTAGGTACGATTGAAAATCCCAAATAAGTGCATAACTTTTTGACAATGATTGTTTTAATGCACTATTTTAAATTGAATTGCAAGTGTGAGCACAAACATGTTAATGCGTATTCATTTCAAATTAACAAATTTTCAACTTTAACTTGTCGCGATTTCTCGGTAGCATCTGCGGTCATTCTCATTGTATTCCATTTCTTACGACAAAACAGTCACGCGATCAAACTGGAAAGTGTTCTTCTAGCCTTTATCGTGGTATCATGTGCGTTCATTCCCTATGCACAAAAATAAATTAAATGAAAGATTCATTTTGAATTTTTAAATCACCAATTTAGGGTACTAGAATAAAAATTTTCGAAATTTTAAAATATTATTACTTTAATATTGCTTCGACGGCACTGACACAATGGAATCAGAAATGGAATATGGATATTTCGAAGTTTTACCAAAGTTGTTTTTAAATGCGGTTTTTAAAGGGTGTTTTTCTAAGACGTGTGGTTTTCAATCTGGCAATACTTTTTTCGGAGTTGGTCTTTTTGACAGCTGTCACTTGATTTAAGCTCAGTTTGGTTTGCCATTTTATAATAAATAGACTTACTCCTGAACAACGTTTACAAATCGTGCAAATTTATAACGAAAATAATGGTTCAGTTCACGCGCTGCGATGAAAAATGAAACCGGCCATAGTGTTACAGTCAATAGGGAACGCTATAGAGCCATGATTAATGACTTTTTCGTGCTTGAATTCTAGGATGTTGATGTTGATCACCTTTGGAAACAATCAACAACGCGTTTTTGTTGACATACGACCTCAATTGATGCAAAAAGTGGTCGAAAATTAAGCTTTCCGGCTGGAATTTATTCGAGCCAGCCGCGGCGGCCACTTGCCCGAAATCATTTTTAAAACATAATGGCAAACCCTTATCTTTATAAAAAAGCTAACTTCTTGGCCATAACATTAAATTATATGCGTTTTATTTCTTTTTGAAAACCACACGTCTAAGAAAAACACCCTTTACATGTCAAAAACTCTTTTTCAAAATTAAAATATCGCATCTGAGACAATTTGTAATACGGAGAGGTAGAATTTGACATAAGACATGCATTAAAAATTCAGCCTTGATTCTTAAATAAAATTGTTTAGAAGCTGAAAAGATTTTAAGATAAGTCATACAAACAGTCCGTAACATTTGGATAGCCTCACTTATATTTTTTATTAGAATTAACTGTTTTTGGCACTTTTTTAATGGAAACATGCGGAGCTGTGTATTGAGTCACAAGATGAGATAGCCTTCCTAAGATAAGTTTATAAGTTTTAACTGATTTCTGTATGCTTAAAAAAAATGCCAACAACGGTTTGTTTTAATAAAAAATGTGAGGTTATCCATATGTTATGGAATGGATGCATATAGATGTTATGGCCGAGCAAAATGTATGTAACAGCATTAGCTGCGGGCAAAAATCCAAGTACAGGATTTTAAATGCAATTATTTCAAGTCAATTGTTAAATCTTGTGGGCACATAAAATTATGCAAGGTTAAATTGGTTTTTCGCAAAAGTTAAGCAATTTTGAAACTGGTAGCTCATGTGATATTCTGCAGAAAAGAAGCAACTTTTTTTTCTCTAAACTGATCGCAAAAAACAGGTTAAGTGACGAAAATATCGGGTTTGCGCACAAACAATGGTGAATGCTGTAACCCTCTACAAAAAAAAATATTTAGCGATAATTTCAAAGATTTTATTATTTGAAAAAACTAAAATAAATTTGGGTTTCTCGCGTTTTACTCTCAACTGACGAAGTTGTTCAAAAATAATTTATATGTTATAAACTCTCTAAAAACAATATTATGAAACTTATTTCCATACGAATAATCAGTAAAAGATATTGCTACTTCAAGAAGGAGAAGTTTTGAAAATATAGTCTTTTTTTTGCAAACAACTCTTCAAAAATAAGTCCTTTAGTCTAAATGCAATAAGCTCAGGTATCATTCATCAGTTCAAAGCATAAACATGCACTTATCAATAGCGATCATTTAAGATAAGATATTATTTCAAAAATTGGCGAAAACACAAAAACACCAGTTTTTTTTTATCTTTTCTCCAAACGGTAAAGTTGTTGAAAAATATTGTATACTACCTGAAAAACATTTTGCGCTTTTCTTTATAAGAACATTCGATTTTGAGAAAAACGTAGTTATGCAGAGGTTGTCATAGTGGTGTCCTGTTTGCAACATCACGATGATGCACAGTAGCACAGTGGTTCAAGTTGTGTGGAGAGGTGGTCTTAAATCTATAAATCTGAAGCAGCCAACCGATTAAGATAAAAGTTTCAGGCATCATAAAGATATAATAAGAAACTATCAGAGAACATGTCTGCCTACTGACACGCCTCCTTTTTAAAATAGGCCAAGATGTAGATAATGTAATTTATAATAATTCTTCAATACAAAATTCGCTTAATTTTTATGAATAGAAAACAAATTGTTCTAATAACAGTTAAAAGATAATAATCTAAAATGTATTCCCCGCCCACTTTTGAGGGCGTCTTTAACAAAATTTCTTTTATTTTATTATTTCATGTTTAATTCGTAAATCAAGGCATTTAAATCCCAAATTAATACAAAAACTGGTAATTTAACATTCAAAACGTAGCAATTCACAAAATTTGTTTCTTCGTGATTTGCAATTAAAATCCATGATTCAAGTTTGTACTTTTCATAGCAAAATACAACTGTTTTGGCGTAATTTACTCTCCAAAAGCATAATTTCACAAGCAGCATTTAAAAATATTGATTTGCGATAAATATTTAGAAATTAACACTGCACAATCACTGAATTACGTTTTTTTTTGTCGTAATTCGCAACTCCATGAGAATAGTTGCAAATCACCAACAAAAAATTCCTAAATCACGACTTTCTTGTCGCAATTTACTTCTCGAAGAAATAAAGCACCATAACATGGCAGGTATCTAATCATCAATGTGTGACACCAACGATCTGTAATGCAAATTGGCCTGGTGGTTGCATGCTCGCTCCGCAACTGGAGGGTTGCGAGCTCAAATCCAAGTAGAGTCAAGCGTAAAGTATTTATTTCAAATAAATTAAATTAAATGTGTATACCTGCAAAATTAAGGGTAGATCAGGATTGATCTTTCAAAGTGGCAATATCACGAAATAAAAGTGGTGATCACAAATCTTTTTTGCAAATTTACAAATTGTGCAATTGAGGAATATTTGGATCAAATTGCGATTTGTTATTCGCAATTTTTGTTTTCTCTCGATAGCATAATTGATACTTAAAGAGGGTTGGTTTACGATATTTGAGTATCAATATCTTCATTTTGCTCAGTTTTGCAAATTGCAAACAAATAGTCTTAAATTACGAAATCCCGAGCTAAGGTATAAATCGGGATTAGTTTTTTTTAATTTGCAGCTCATTTTTCGTGATATGATCCAAGAATTCTTTCCGTGAAGACATAAACTCGACTTTTTTGAAGGTTCACAGCAGCAAATTTGTTTTGTATTCCATACATCATGGTTTAGTATATAATAACTATAAGCCCGACCGGGAGAAGACCAGGGAATACTTAATTTTTCTTAGTTGAATTTTGAATGTGACTTGAACAAGGTACCAATGTTTAACAGTCGATAAATAATTTTTTTTCACCCCCTGAACCGTATTGCGACGCGACGCACCACTGCGGTAAGGTAAGTACCAACTGAGCGCCTTGTGTATGCTTTTGTCACAATATACTGCTCTTATGACAAAAAAGATGTTATTTTCATTTCCTTGCAGAAATTCATAACCTACTATTTTGGGATTTACATTTTAATACAAAAATATTTATAATTTTTGAGATACTTATTGAGTTTTTGTTTCGAATTTATTGGCATATCAAAGAAAAATCATAAAAAATGTTGATTCGAGAAAGTTTTGAATTCATACGAATTTGCGTTTCATTCAGGCTATCGTACTTGGGCTGAATCAGTGACTCTGACTAGTGGTAGACTTTGTCATACGCAATTTGTATTAAGTTTACTTCAACTAATTTGATTTTTTTACAAAAAATTACTGTGAAGAAGATAACAATTCTTAACCATTAAAGCTGGAAATTATTTTTTTGTATTACCTATTTCAAAATGTTCTTGACTATTCATTAGTCATGTAAATTTGTCACACAGAAATGACAGGAATAAGGTTGTCATGCCTTGCAACGGCATGCAGATGTGCCACTTATCAAACATTAACACAAGTACCTACATCCTTCTTAAATTAATTCAGAATTCTATGTTCTTTTCATACTTTGCTAATCTTGGTCTAAGATAGCTTGCTTTAATTTACCTTCCACAAAGATCAGACATGTATTTAAGAAATACCTTAATGCATACCACATATATTAAGTCTTAAGACATTAATTAAATTAATGCGTTCATAAACTAAAAGAAGAAAAAAAAAAGTAAAACCTTATTAAAAACATTAAATAAAAAAAAATTGTACTAAAATTTTCTAACAATGTAAAAATACAAATTATTAACGTGAGAATTTTTCTCATTTTCTTTTTCTTCCAGGAATTCTTTTTAAGTGCTGACCCAATTAAGGTAAGATAAAAATTTCTAATACAAACAAAATGTATAGCAAAAAAAAAAATGCGAAATGGGTCTTAAAAGACTTAAATAAATGTTAAGAATCAAACTTGTGAGTGCGTCTGTTTAACTTGCGAGGTGTTATATAGTGCATAATTCATCAAGATATAACTAGAAAAGAAGCAAATTCTATTCTTAACCAAATTAACACAGGTGTACAAAAATAAATAGCAAAAAAATGTTCAGTTAGAAAATTAGCATTCACTATTATGCGAAACATTTTTATGTGCGTGTATTTAGATATTTGAAATTCTTAGCTTCATTCTTTTGGATTCTATTTTTTTTTTTTTTTTTTGAGTCTAACACAGTTTTTTTTTTTCTCTTATTTTACTTCTGTTAAAATAGCTGTGGCATCAATTCTAATCTTTATGACTTTTTAAATAATTGTTCGTGCGTGAGTTTTGTAATAAATACTCGGCACGTACAATTCAACAAGTTGTGCAGCAGTAAAATGACATACATAGTTAAGAAAAAAAAAACGAACTTTAAGTTGAGAAGACAAACAATGTATCTTTAACAATGAGTATCTCTAAACTCTTCTAATCTTCAAAGAGTTTTCTTAGCTTAGGTACCTGTTCAGATTTAAGTCTTATCGCACAAAGATGTTAGAATAAATGTTAAGTTTTTATCTATTTGACACTAAATGTGTAATGGGATATAATTTGAAGTGAATGTATGCGTTGAGATGGCTTCCAGTTTTATTTCAATAAAGCGTGAGTAGAAAACTTAAGTATGCTTAATGCTTACCTAACGAAGATTTTTTAAGAGGAGTTTGGGTCAAATTCTAACAAGAATTTTATTTTAATTGCAGTCATGAGAATGGTCTTGAAAGTAGACTTTGAGTACAAGGTATTGGACAGTTTAAAAAACAGTCGACATAAATGATCGAAAAGAAAGAAGAACATTAATAAATGATAAGATTTCAGAAGCAATCGGTTTAGGAAACAGATTATTTACAATTTTTTTTTATTAATTGTGTTTAATGTGTAAAAAAATATAAACTTTTAAACTTACTTACAAGTTAACACTATAATTTATATAACATCAAATAAATTAACAAATAAGTAAATGAAGACAACAAGTTCTAGAATGTTAACCTATTCATTTTTAATTTTACGAGAAACAAGCATAAGGCTTAATAGCATTAAATTACCATTTTATATTCAAATTATGTCAGTTTTACTGCTGGTGCATTCTTTATTCACTTGCCAATATCAGCACCTCAGAAACCTACGATTCCTAAGCCACCAGAGAACCACAATATGAAAATTTATTCTAGTCTATAACCTAGCCCTATATGCACAAATGCACATCACTAGTTCAAGGCCAAATTCCATGTGACTAATCAAAGTGTGCATCGCCAGCGAGTCCATATCCCAAGTCAAGGACAATTATCAAACGCAACCACACCATTGACTAACCCGTATGTCTCATAAAACCACAAGACATGTTCATGTTCATTCTTTTGCTTCATCGCCGCCGCCGCTTCACCGGTCGCCGGTCGTCGGCTTAGTGTTGTTGTGTACGTATAGTCGTCGTTCGTTGTCGGCTTCGTCATTGACTTCATATTGTCAATATGTCGACTCTTCAATTCACCTGAAGATGATCTTCATATGGGACAACATATCAAGTGTGGGTTCTCTGGTCACTTAAGCAAATCATTTTACTTCCATCACTATTAACCCAATAAAAATTAAGAACAACGAAAACAACAACAACATCAAGAAAAACAGCATATCGGATTAAGTTTCATTTCACTCCATGAGGTTGTAAAAATAGTTAATAGTTAGTAGTGTGCCTGTGCACGTCTTTCGTCCCACTAAAAAAATGACAGCTGCGTCTAAGTGCATCTTACAAACGCAAATCACCTATCTCAACCCACATGGTCAAGCAGGGACAGACCAATTACATTATCTGGCACCATAAAGGAATCAAGTTTCCTTCCAATAACCAACCTGTTCCTTTTTAGCCCATCTCGCTTGACATTTAATTCATTAAAATTCTCAATAAAAATCCAATCTTAATAGTCTGTGCTGTGCTGTGCTGGTTCTGTTCTGTTCTGTTCTTTGCTATATGATGCCTCTTCCCTTTGTGGTTCAATAAAAATGTTGTGATCATCTGCGGAAATGTCCGAAACGCATAATGTCCCTGTTTTGTTGAATTCGATTTTTGCTCCGTTTTGCTTATATGGTCAAAACAACCTTCGGCAAAGTGGAATTCATATACACAACTCGACTGTGACGTAAAAGAACAACAAACTAAGAAGTAGAAAAAAAAACATAGAAAAAAAAAAACTTGGTCGGACAAGTTGGTATAAAGGAGGTTCAATGGAATCGTATACGGAGAGATGAAGAACCAGCTAATCCTCGTATGGAACAAGTTTTCACGCCAGCTCTTTTATTTGTTGCTCGCAGATTTATAAGGAAACATCCAGTGATGGTATATGTATGGCTGAATGTATGGCACGGTGGCGAAGAGGGTGAAAATTACGACACAAGATCGAAAACTTGCTAAAATTACAGTTATATTGGATGGAAAAACCTGAAGGAGATGATCACGCGCGTGTTTTTTCATATACAAGTTAAGATGGCAAACGGCGCGCGGTGGCGCGCATGTTACCATACACAGCCCATCCAACCATCACACAAGGTGTTGCAAGTAAGGCTCTTTCATACTTTTGGCTTTGGATCCACATGGTTTCTTGTGGTGATGTGCTGCACATGCCCTCGCACGTACATACAAATGTATCTTTACGATACAAACGTGGAATCTCTACAATGCAGTGATTTTTCTCCACAGAGATGGAAATTGCATTTTGGGGATAATTGAACCGGTTGTCGATTGAGCAACAGCAACCACCATCCACCCATCCAGGTATAAATTTCTAAAGGAATTTCGGCCAAACAAATATTTTTTAGCCAAAATCGAAGGCAAAGTCTTGAAATAATTATTCTATCTGACGTACACGGTAATCAAGAGGCTAAAGAAAGAGTTATCTTCAACGACGCGACGACGACGTTGTGTTCTTTGTTTAATTGCATGCTCAAGACAGTCCGACAGACAGACACACAGAGACTTTTTGAGTAGGTATGTATAAAGCTGCGCAATCAACTTCTTTAGGTTGCTGATGTTATCCTGAAAGAAGGATCACCAGCATTAAAAAGACGAAGATTGTGTGAAATACCAGGCGTAGTTGCTAATGACTGTTAATTTGTGCTGCAGGAGGTCTATTTGAACGTTGCTGTCCTGCCCGTAGGTAGTCCTATCAAGTTTAAAAGGAATTTATACGAACTTCACAAGATATCTTATTTGTTTTACTATATTCGTCGCGAAACACCAGTTATTTGTTTTAATTGTTTGCGAAGGAGGGAAGTTGTTGGCTCTTGAGGTTAAGAGATTATTTGTTAAAACAAAATTCTTGGATGTTGATTTTTTTTTTTTGTAAGAGAAAATGGAACTAGGATTTATTGGTATCTATGTTTGCTGATGATTATTTACAAATGGACAATGAAAAAGAACTTTGTTTGTTGTTGAGAAGGTCTCGACTCCATGTGAGGAATTTTTTTTTTCGAAAAACAAAAGATTTTCTTGGAAGTAAGATTTCGAACAATTTGGTTTACAGATTTTTCTGAACAGAGATCGGATTTTATTTATTTAAGAGTTCAAAACTTTGAAACTACCTGACAAAAACGCAGAAAAAAATACTTCAAAAGTTCAGCCTTTCGAATTCAAAAGCTTACAATTTTGTATGTGTTAGATTGTTAGGTTTTACCTACTGGATGGGTATAGTCTAATATCGTGAACAAGAGGAAGACCACTTAATAAAGAAAATTATTTTTTAAGGAGCAGCTAAGGAGATATTTTGTAGTAGATTTGTATAGGAAACTAGCTGACCCGGCAAACTTCGTTCCACCTAAAATTGATGAAAATATGATATTAAATTGCATTTATTTACACGGAAAATGAATTTGTGATAAACAGCCAAACATGGTTAAAAAGCTTGCGACCGCCACCGTTTGGAAATACTTTGCCTTAGAATTCTTCCTTCGATATTCACAAAAATTCGGCAGGAAGGAAGATAATACCAGTTGCAGCATCAACCAGAATTTGACGATACCCAATTATTGCCAACAGTGTTGTTTTTTAGAAAGCATATGCCTATGGATCGCTCTTCAAAGCAAGTCGCATTTTCGTTGTTCACTCCAGTTGCCATAAAAAACGACATTGCAAGCAAACGCTCGTTGAGTTCATCTGCATGAGTTGATTTGACAGAAATCGAAGTATTATTGCTTCTCCAGTTTTTAAGCAAATTTTTCAGAATTCAGAAAAGATAATTTAGGAAGTTTTCAACAACTGTTCTTGAAATTTTTTGTGTTAGTTCAGCATTCATCTAAAAAATTCAATGGCAACTTCAACGCTGAATGAGCCAACCGCCTTCCAAGAACGTTGCTGCTTTTGCAGAAGAAGTGACCGCAATGAGGAATTTGTTGACAGTTCAAATAGTCGCATTAAGGTATAATATGCTACAGGCCATTTCCATCGCCAATCGTCCTTATCACTGTGTGGTACACATTCTTTTACTGGGGATTTACCAGTGGTACATTTGTGCGAACTTTTCTTGTCAAAAAATCTTGATTAAAAACTTATTCGTCCTGAGTTCTCTATTAAATTCATCGTGCATTGGGGGCTGATGTTCCCTACAGCCTGGTACATACTTGTGAATTCATACAATATTTGCATTTTTGTTCACCCGTGAATGTGCCCGTGAAGCTGTGTGGAGAGTTTTCGTTCACGAGCTGTTCCCGTGCAAAATGTACGGGAACTCTTGGCAAACAGTTGACAGTTCGATTACAATAGAAAAATGCCTCATTGGAGGCATTGTGGTTTTAAATGTCAAACGTTCACAACACATATTCCCAAGTCTGTACCAGTTAGCAATGTCAAAAAACCACTTTCTCCACTGGTGATTTTTCACTTCACGAGGAAGTATGTTCAAGGCTAACAGACTGCTGTACATGAGCGTTATATTAGCGCCTCTCTGTGGATCCCAGCCTTCATTTGAAGTTTGGGACTTAATTTTGTTCTTCGATTTCGGTGCAAAAAAATTTCAGCCATGTCGTCCTTGTGTGCCCACAAATTGAGTGTGTTCAAGAGAACATGTTCACATGATGATTCTTCGCTATCATTCGTTCGAACATCGAAACGAACTATGAGTCTCAGGCACAGAAACACAGAAACTATAGCTTTGGCGAGTGTTGCGTCTTAATTATGGTAAGAAAGCAAATTCTGCAAGTGCTGACAAGCTTCTCCAAATATTCCGCACAACACACTATTAAAAGTTCACAGGTTCTCGAACAAAGTTGGGACATGTAAATTGACGACACTGCATCGAGACTCAACATTTTCGTATAAATCGTCAATGTCAATTTCGGGTTTTCACGATTTTTTACTTTTTCAGTCGAAATTTACAATTTTTGGCTGCGTTGTGTTTAAATGTGTCAATCTGGTTCAATTAAAATCCAACAAAAAAATCTCCAAAAATCAGGTTATGTTGATCCGAGTTAGCCGGGCAGGAACACAACAGGAATTCATAATATATTACAACAACAAAAAAATGTTAAATAAAATGCACGACTGGGTCGCATGTACTTGCTCTTATGTTCAAGACACTGCGAGTTTAAGAAAATTGTATATACAAACATGGAAATTATGAGAGAAAAATGTAGAGAAGCATGAAATACGACACTTAAATTAGCTAAAACAACTCTTTTGACAGTTTGAAGTGAAAAAAAGTATGCCATCTTAATTCATGATGGAATATGATTGTATGGGAAAAAAAAATTTAAAATCGTTGGAGCGGTTTTTTTTTTAATTAATTTTTATATATAAAATTCTTGAAACATTTTTAAGAACAAATTTTGGTATGCAGATTTAAATTATATATTTATGTGTATATAAAAACAAAATTTAAAAAAAAAATTTCAACCCGTTTTTGAGATATCGAATTTTCAAAAAAAAATTTGAAACTTTTTTAAAAAATTCAAAAACTTTTTTTTTGAAAATTTTGATATGCAATATTATTAAATCTTATCTGAAATTTGTATATAAAAAATTCATTTAAATCCGTTAAGCTGATAACGAGAAAACTCAAAATAAAAAAATACGTTCTATGACAGGTACTACTAATAGTTGCTATGTGTAAAATTTTATATTTTTTGATGGTAGATCGTACTAATTTTAGTATATGAAAAAAGTTTAATCAAAATCGTAGGAGTCGTTTTCAAGCAAAAAAATATTTTCCTTTGCGGTTTTTTCACTTTTGTATGGAAGGTACCGTTATTTTTTCATAAATGTAAAATTTTTTCTAAAAATATTTTAGAGAGTACTAAAAAGTCTTAAATATCGAGTTTCAAAAAAATCTATGATGCCGTTCTCGAAATATTTGATTTTCCAAAAAAAATTTTGAAATATTTTTTAAAAATCCAAAAAATATTTTTTCAAAAATGTTGGTACACAAAACTATTAACATTTCTTGGAAGCTTCTGTATAAAAAAAATAATTGAAATCGGTCATACCATTTTGAAGAAAATCAAAAAAAAAAAAATGGTTCCTTGGGAGGTACCATTAATAACCATTTTTGAAAAATGGTTTTCCACCCAAAGAAAGCTTTTACTAAAATAAATGTATTTAATTTTTTTTTTAAGAAAAGTTGTCGAGCCGTTTTTGAGAAAAATACGATTATGTAAATTTGCCAAAAAAAAATGTATGACAGGTACCGTTATTTTTGGTTCTAAAAAAAAATGAAAAAAACGTGTCGGCAGAATCACCAAAAACCACTAAGTACCAAGTTTGAAGAAAATCTATCGAGCCGTTTAGGCTGTAGACGAACAGACAGACAGACAGACAGACAGACAGAATTTTGCCACCCACTTTTTTGGTGTTCTCTATCATCGTAATATCATGTTTGATTGTTATCTCAAAATTTTTTTTTGCACGAATCCAAAACTTGCCTTATAGTACCTATAATCGCAAGTAAAAATAGTCGCTTTACAAAGTTTCATAATCATACAAAAATAGCAATTCTGAGAAAGTGGGTTGATGCCACGGCCCCTGAATAGGAAATTGAAGATTTTCGAGGTTTTTCTTTGTATGCACCACAAATCCCACCCTTTTTTCGAGATTTCAAGTTTCTACCGTATCGGGAAGTGCTCCATAATTTATATGATGTGTCAGTGAGTCAGTGTGTCAGTCCGTCAGTTATGGTTTTAGCGATTTTTGAAGTCCTATATCTCGGAAATTACTTATAGTAAAGAGTTGAAATTTTGTGATCAGATCAAAAAATACTGCGAAGTCGAAGTTTTAGACTTTATTGGTACTGAAGTTAAAAGGGGGTCGAAAATCGGCTGAGTATGTTCTTGTGAAAAAGGTATAGTGTCGCGAACTTGGCTGCGCACTGCCATGCCCTTTGATAGATTGGGCCAAGTTTTCAGCTGTTTCAGGATTGCCATCTATATTTTTCTATTTTTAAATAATTGCTAAAATGAAAACACCTTCTTTTACAAAGCCGAATGTAAGCTTATGTCTATTAGAATATGAAAAAAATAGTGCCAAACGAATTTGGCGATCGAATGTGCTTGTCAGACGAGCCTTATGGCCAGTTGTACAAATATATAACTTGATGTGGTTCAGCAAGAATGCAAAAACTAAAAAAATCATCTTGTCACGTAGGCAGGAATTTGTCTGCTTATAATTCTGTTAGTTCTTATATTCGAACATTATTTGTTTATCTTCTATCAATTTGTGTTTAAACTTAAAGTAAACCTTTTAGGTACATCAAAGTCAAGCCTTTATTTCCCTTAACAACGCTCGTTTCTTTAAACAAATAATAATCCATATAAAATTATCTTCTTTCTAAAATCTGAAGCGACAATTTTCACACCAAAGTGATTTAGGTGTAACCTCCTAATTGATTTACCATTTACTTTATTTGGGTTTAGATCACAATACTTTCCAATCAATTTCGTCAAAAGAGACATTTTCAATGAGTCAATAAAAAAAATAGTAAAACTGACCCAAAACAAACATAAAACATCAATAATGTGGTTTGTTTAATATTCTAAGCCGCCACATAAGATGATTCATTTTGTCGGTTTTCTATACTCAAAACAACTGTTATATTCTTTTATGTATGAAACAGGTTTTTTCCCATAGCAGAAGAACATATCACTTTGTCGTCATCGTCATTGTAGTCGTCGCTTTCTTAAAAAGCCGCGCATTCCATATCTCAGTGGTAGTATAGCAGATTATGGCTATATGACCACCAGACCATCAGCGCCATCATCATCAATGGTCTATTTCTACTGAAAGATCTATGTAACATCGCTCCCATCATCCTTGACCGTCATCTTAGCGTCCAACTATGATGATGATGATTATGATTATCATCATCATCACCACCATCAGATACACGATTAAGGTCTATTTGGACTTTGATGATCTTTCAACAATCTTCCTGGGTCACAACACCACCGCCATCATAAGATGGTCATCATGATGATGCACTACCAAAAAAAAATGAGAAAAAATTCATAGAAACTCGACTACTGTGGGTTTCGTCTTATAATGTTGTTCCAATACAAATAGCAACAACAGCATCAACAGAAACTTAAAACGTTTGTGTATAGTATGCATTCCAGAAGGAATCCTGTGGCGCACATTGAGGCCAAACATGCTCGCCATGCCAAAAGCGTTTTCTGCCAAACAACAACTAGTAGGTTTATACAGCAACAACAACTAAAATCTCATATATGGTTGCGATTTAAACTTGGGACACTTTGCCATAAATTCTCAGAGCGAATATAATATTTTCGAGCTGAATTTGGGTCACGTTCGTTCGTCGCGTCGCTTTACTCCTCCACTCATGCTTTTCTGATGGTTAGTTCTTCACAATATTTTTTCTTCTGAAAACACAAACGTACACATTTTGTGTGGAACATTAATAACCTTAGAGTCAACCAAGATCATCATCAGAAAAACGATGAGTGTGCTTCTTTTTGAAGTTTTTTTTTTTTTCTTCTACTTGTGGTATTTTGAATTATTGAAACAAATTTGCGGACTGAATTTTGTATTCTCATTTTCAGCTTGGAGTTTTGTTTTTTTTTTTTTATTCTTGTTTTGTATAATTTTTGATGTTTTTAACTTAATTTTAATTTGCAAAGGTTATGTTAAATGTCATGTAATTGTGTATAGACTCATCAACATGATTGACATGTGAAATAAATTAACAAGCTTAGATTGATTTTTTTAGAGTGAAAACAGTTCCTTCTTCGAGAACTGATGGGCAGAGTCATTAGTTATGGAATTCATTAGGGCAGACATCTTGACAAGAAAGCTTGATTCCAATCAATATGAATTAATTTGTATGTTTTTTTTTTTTGTTTCATTAGGTATTGGTAAATATAACATGTAGGAGAACAAGAGATTCAAAATGCTTACCCATGTTCGACATCTTAAATCAAAAAGACGCATATGGAGTTACAGGAAACTTACCTGAAAAATAAAATTTAGAATTTAAAATTTTTTAAATGATGAGAATGTTTAATATAAAGATTTTTATTATAAAAATTTAGTTGAAATAGCAGTTCTTCCGACCCCAGAAAGCTATAAAATCTCAGAGGGTAAATTTTTGGTAGTTAAAATTTTGGTACGGAAAAATTCGACACCTAGTTTTTGTAGGAAAGTTCTAAGAGTTCCTTGGGAGATACTTAGAGGTTTTTTTACTAATAGAAACTTAATTTTTCTTTGGCTTAATGTTGCGAGAAAACACTACAAGTCGACCGGCACATATCACGTTAACATTGAGAAACTTTCTCTATCAATCTTCTGTATCTTCCCAAGTAGACATTGGAGTAGAAACTAGTACCTCGCAGCATGATGGTTAGTGCGTTGGACTGTCATGCCCGAGGTCTGGATTCGATTCACAGCCGCTACATCCTAAAAACAAAACATTTTTTCTGAGGTACAGCCTCTTGTGAGGAACTGATAAATCCTGCAAGTGTATCCGTTGTCCTGAATAAATGCTTTTCATCAAGCCTTTCGGACTCTGCAAAAATTCCAGGTCCTCTTTATTCCTGCAAGAAACACGCATGGTAAAAAGTTGTAAAAATGAATATTGGAGTAGATATCAACAAGAATACGAAGTTTAACAGAAATATGCCAACAAAATAATTCCCTTGGGTACACACTTGCAACTTTTTGGCACACGCTTATTCAACCATACAAAATAGAACACATTAGTGTAGGAACTTTTTGTCACAGCGACAAAAAAATAGTCGCAGTAGGATTTATTAGTGTCAACTGCGTTTATTCATATTTAAACTCATTTGTACCATTTTTGCGACTGATTAAGCATGCGACAAGAAATCGCAGTCGTTACAATTACAAAAATAAGGGATCACAACATGTTATTGCCATGCACTAGGGCTAGGAACGCACTTGCGATTTTTGCCACATCGATTAAAAAAAGTTATCACAGCTTAGTACAATTTTTTGTCATGTGAGTTCATTCACTTTCGAGCTCATGTGCTCAGTTTTTTGCAACTGAACAATCTTGCGACAGAAAATCGCAAGTGCGTTTCTAGAATTCCTTGCTTTTATCTGCCGCGCGGTTCTTGAGTTGCAAAACATACTACAACACACAGCTTTCAATAAAAATGCACGCTCAAAACGCAAAAAAAATCGCAACAATTATTTATATTTATTTTGTAGACAATTAGCCTAGGAACTACCTTGTGTTTTGTGCCATTGCGATAAAAAAAATAGCTATTGTCATGCACTCACTGGCGTTTCTCTGTCGTGCGATTATATAATCACAAACAAATATACAAGTTTGTGAGTGTGCAAGTGCGTGCAGGTGCAGACTCATTTGATTCCATTTGATCAATTTAATATCGCGACAAAACACGCACTCAACTGGTTTTATTTTTGTGATCGTTGCGATTTTTATGTCGCACAGTTGATTTGACATTTGAAACCGTCAAATGCAGTTAAATAATGTCTTTGCAGCTAAGTAATGCCTTTGCAGCCAAATAATGTCATAAAAATGAAAATCACAAGTTCGTACTTACCTTTTCTCTTTGCGACTACGATTTTGCATCAGTCGCAGCACTTTCAACTACAATTGCGAACATGAACATGTTAGAGGACAAACAAATTTCGGCATTTTAAGCTAGATTTGCGGTTTTCTGTCACAACGACTAAAAAAGTAATCACCGATTTTTAATATTTTTCGATGTCATTTGCGTTCATTTGCAATTAAACTCATATATATTTTGCAACTGAAGAATCGTGCGACAGAAAACTTCAAGTTCACATTTTTTTTACATTAAATTTCATGTCTTCATGGTCAGAATCACAAGTGCGGTCCTAGCCACAGTTTAAATGTGAATTAACCAAGAATCAATCGCATTCCCATGCGATCTCTTTTTTAATTGCAGCGAAAGACTGGTTTCAAGTGGGTTCCTAGACTATGGCTCAGGCAACATATATGATTTTGATCGTTTGACCATTCAGTTTCAAAAATAAAACACATGAGTTTGAATGTGAATGAACTAAAAGCCCCCAAGCTTAGAATTTTAGGAATACATTTTCGGTTTTCTCTCATTGCGATGAAGAAATCACAATCGCAGAAAATTATTAGCCCGCCCTCAACTCACTTGCAACTATTTGATCACAAATAAATTCAAAATGTTAGAATTGCGTTGCAGGATGATTTATTTCTGTTTGATCTATTTCAATTTTTATTTTATTTTTTTTCTATTTCGTTGCGACTAAAACATTGATTTCTTGATATCGTGCGCATTCATTCAGATTTAAACTCTTGCGTTTTATTTTTTGGGACTGAAAAATCGCACGACAGAATTTTGCAAGTGCATTCCTAGCCTCAAAAACACTGTATGTTTTATTTTCAGTGACTGATGAATATGTTGAACTGAAATTGGAAGTTTTGTTCTAGCCTTAGTCTGAGAACGTACATTCATACGATTTTGGTGCAAGATTTATCAGTTAAAAGATCAAGAACAAACAGGGACGGTGCGTCAATAAGACGTTTTAGACAGTGTCTACCCTACCGTAAAGAGAGAAAAAAAAAAGAAACCTTCTCGCTACAATCATGAAAACTGTGTTTACATTCATTTATTATGTGCCTAAATCCATAACCTATCTCAAATAATAAATTGTCAACAGCTATAATTTGCCAAACATAAATCATAACATTCATCCCTTACTATTCACACACTCACATTTTCCACACCTACTTTTATATCAAAATAATTTGACCTCTACCAACAACCACAAAGCACAAAATCTCAATACTCAAACACAATACACAAACTCAAACACAATACACACACTTTAGCTTTCGCTATGCCTCTGCAGTCTGCACTGCACTCTGCATCAGCTACGCGCTTCGGGAAACCCCGACTAAAAACGAAGACAGAGTTTTTCATTCTACCTAAATTATATGAAAATAAAATCAGCGGGTTATGTTGCTCAGGTATAATTTCTATGTGGAGCAAGTAGACAGATTCGAATCTGTCTAATTGCTTATTTTGCTTTGAACTTTGAAGTAAATTCGAAATTTTTTCGTTGACTGTTAAGTGAGGAGAACAACTTCTTCATTTTTTATTTTTGGAGTTGATTAAAGAATAGGATTATTTTTTGTTTTTTTAATTTATCTTTGGAATTATTACTTTTTTGTTGATCATTCGTTCACCATCCAGTGGCCAGTAGGTCAACCCTAAAAAATGCAATAGGTAGGAAGGCTGGACTCTTTCGCAGAGTACACTACTGACGAAAAACAAAATTAAGGGAATAATAATTTTATCCGTGTGTGTTTTGAAGAGCTGTATCTCTGTGATAAGTTGTCGTATTGAGTCGAAATAAGGAGCATTTTGAAACTGTATGTTTCTTCTTGTTTTGAAATTGTTTTAAAAATACCTACATATTTATTTTGAGGTACCGTTACTGCCTTATTGCGAAATTGTAAGAAATGGTGCGAGAATCAAATGATCCATTATTTCCTTTGTTTTATGGGTTTCTTAGATTTTTTTCATAAATCAATGCATTTTTTATTCAGCTTTAATCAAGGTCTACAAGTTTTGTTTCTTTGAGATACACCAATTTCAAAGAAACAAAACTATATACCTATACCTATATAGCTTTTAATCAAACATATGCATACTTTTGTCTTTGATTTGATAAATATTCCTATTTGTGTACAATTTTTTGTAATTTGTATTCTAGTTTTAAATATGTACCTATTTTTAATACACGTTTGTGAAGTCCTATGTAAAGCTCAAGGTTTGATTTCAAAGAGAAATACGCTGTATTTTGGACCTCGTTAACACTTTTTATTTTTGACTGGATAAAAAGTAAAATAATGAATTAAATTTATAACTGTCTACCCAGTTCTTTCGAGTGCCGCATGTCACTGAGAACAAATGAGTCAAAATTATGAGTATTGAAGTTCTGCCAAGAAACTATGCTACGTTGCTAACAATTTTTCACAAGATGGTATCGCATGTGGGTGCATTCCCAGCCTGCTGTGCTGCGACTAATTTTGAATTCGCAACAACAGAAACTTTAACTGTAACCATGTCCTGCACTTACCATGTTCATAAAATTGGTAAAAAATGATGAAAATTTCAATTTTCAAAAAAAAAAAACACAAATAAAATATAAGAGTTGTTCCAATTTTCAACATTTCTTGGCAAATTTTATGAAAACGATAGTTACAGAACATTGTCCCTGGTTTCTTGTGTGTAAATGAAATAGTACCTGGTTGTTTTTTGTAGTCGCGTCAATTTTTAAGTCACGTTATATTCTTGCATGTGCGTATTAACATTTAAAGCCTTAAATGTTTAATTTTTGCAGTTAAATATTCGTGTGACTACATTTTTTAGCCACTATTTACTGTGTATACTCCCAATTTTTCATTTTAACCTGCGACAATGGCATACAAAAAAATAAATATTAACGCAAAAGATAAAAGCAATTGAGTGCATATCAATAGTTTGTTGCGATTGTTATTTTGCCCATAATCTCGTGAAGGCCCTAACTACATTTTTCATACTCCTGAGTTATAAAGGAAAACACTTAAAGCCTGGTCAAACAGAGCGTTATCCAGCGATACAGTCAATAGTTCACTGGGGAAAAAAGATCGCGGCGATCAAATTTTGTAAACCGTAATCGAAAATTTTGTAGATAGGGTCTTTCCGAGATTATGAGCAGTATTGCTTTAATCGCAAACTGTAAACCGCAATGGTGGTCCTAGTCTAATTGATGTGCAACAAAATACGGTTTATGAATCATTACAAATATTAATAATACAAAGTAATATGAGCGCAACAACATTTAAAGCAGAATGTTGTAATTTTTGCGATTAAATAATCTCAACCACAAGGAATCACAAGGTCGTTCCAAACTTTATATAAATGTAGACAGGTATGTTTATAAACTCGACTTCATTACACCTGAAGAAAAATTGAATTCAATAGCAATAACTCCTCAGTCAACAAATTGATTTCAAAATATGCGGACTTGCCTATCTAAATAAGTCTACCTGCAGTTACATTTTCCTCAAAAAGGTTAATTTTTCAGATCACCAATACACCGCCTCACCGACCACTGTACCGTCTGGTCTGTCTGTCTAACTGCCTCATAGCCACTTAACCAATTCCAAAATATTATCATTTCCCCCTTTATTTTCCTTTGCAAAATGAATTAGTTAATAGAGCCTTATTCTTGACTATTTCGCAAGCCTGCAGCGCTTACTGAACCAGCACAAATATAGATTGCATAATGCATTCGTTCTCGTCTGCATGCTGAGTCTATTTTGGCCAACCATATAGCTGTATAGAAGAGTCCCTCCTGCGCCATCAAACTGACCAAGTACCATGGAGTTCATTGCCATTTTAGGCAGTGTATGGCAGTAACCAACTAAACTACCAACACTTTGGCAACAAAAGCCATAGCATGACCAATATATCAATGCCAAAACAGAAGTTCAAAAAAAGAACAAAAAAAAATAGAAAAGTATCTTAGCGTAGAAAAAGTATCTTTAATGGAAGAGACAAACGAAAAAAATAACATTAGTGGACTTCCTCAAAAGAACCTTTGTATGTACAACTTTATAGAAGAAAATATATACTCTCTCTCTCACACACACACATAACATAACATTGCATTCAAGCAATTAAGGAAAAATAATCAAAAATTAAGAAACAAAAAATCAAAGATTAACGGGCATTCTTTTAGTTGCTAAGCCGGCAAGTATAGCTAAGTGGTGATGATGGTAAGTTACTGGCGAGGAGCATGCGATGATTTAATTAAAAAAAAGAAAGAATAAAACTTATAACAAAAAAACAACATCCAACTTCTTGGGTGGAAGATTACATTTCCTGGCAATTAGCGATAAATACTGAAGGCGCAATAACTTTCAGTGCACCTTTCAGATTTAATTAGTAAATTTCATTATTTTCATTTTCTGTTTTTTTTCTGTACACAAACTCTTTTGAGGCGGACAATTTTTGTGTATATTAATGGTAACCGAAAATTTACAACCGTTTTAGGGGCCGATTATTTTGGGTTTAAATTTAAACACAGATCACAAAAATATGATATATTTAATTGCTTTTGAGGGAAGAACTTGGTTAAAAGAAAGACTTAATCTGCAATTTAAGACGCGATTGAATTTTAAGATCTACCTACAAGAATTTCAACTTGGAGTTTTGACTACCAACTCATACATGAAGTTTTTATTTCGTGTTTTTTTTATTTTTATTATGAATTTGGGCGATCACGTTTCATTTTATGACTTCTTAAATTAAATTTTTGGACATAAAAAATGAATTAGTCAATGAAGTTAATCTTTCCTTTTGATATCAGATTGTGTCTGATTTACTTTAAGATGAATCCTTACATGTATATCCACCACAAAACCAGAATCGAGCGATCATGTATAAACAGAAAGTGGGTCACGTTTAAAATAATAAAATTTAAAAACTTATAAACCGCCTTAATTAATGTATAATTGATTTGCAGTAGCTACTTGTTATATTTTCCAATAATTCAAATACGATTACCATTTAACAAGTATTGTTGATTTTTCACTTAATCCAATTTGAAGTTTTTCGGAAAGTTTAGTTACATTACATTTCCAGATTGTCTCATATGTGTCTTAAAATTTTGCAACATTATGTATGTGTCCTATCTTCTAGATACAACTGATGTCCTTACTAGGCAAACATCATAATATATTTTTAAAAAGGAATTCCCGATGTCTTCATACGCGCACAATTCAGCTGCGATTTACAGTGAGATTTTTGTATGGATTCGTATTGAAGCAGATTGAAAAACAACAAAGACGAAAACTGTAAATTCGACCGGAAAATCAGTTAATTTCATATTTCCAGGTAGCGATATTAGAAATTTCGATTTTATATGGGAAGAAGAAGATATCCTTATAGCAACGACAAACACTACGGTATTGACAATTGGCTAATTTTGTCTCACACGAAATGAAATTGCCAACAGATGGCACTAGGCTAATCCGAAAAATAACTATCTATTATGTCTCAGACTCACGTTTGACAGCTGAATTGTATATTCGATCTTTCCACATTGACGCGATTAATATGAGTAGGTTGTATTTCCATTTATAGTGCAATGGTCAATTATTGTACGCATTGCACATGATCCAAACTTGTTTGTTTGCCAACGATAATGATTGGTACGCAACACTATTGTACAGTTTTTGCGACTGTGACTTAAGTTCGTATATTATTCGCCATCCTTATCTCGACCATTTTTTCTTTAACATGCTCAATTTGTGAGACGATTAAAAGAATGACACGGCTGTTGATTTCAAAGAACGAAATCAAATCACAGACTTCAAATGAACCATGACCCCATAAGATCGGCAAAGAGTAGCTGATATTGACCGAAAGCATTTATGAGCGGCTTACTTACTTACTTATCCGGCTCCCGATCCATGAAGGGTCTCTGCCTGAGATATTGCGGTCTTTCATCGGTTGCGGTCCCTCGCACGCTCCCTCCAGTCGTCGAGACCAAGCGCTCTTGCGTCAGTGACCGCCTGGTCCCTATAGCGGAGGTTCGGTCTTCCTGGTCGTCTCGAACCTGGGGGCTGGGATTCGAAGATTTTCTAGGCTGGAGTGTTGTTGTCCATTCGCTCGATGTGGCCGAGCCAGTGTAGTCGACGTGTTTTGGCTCTTTGGACTACATCCACATCTTGGTACAGCTCGTACAGTTCACGGTTGAATCTTCTCCTCCAATCGCCCTCTTCGCATATATGACCAAATATCTGCCGAAGAATTTTTCTCTCGAAAGTGCCCAGTATCAATTCCCCTTTTTTACTTATCGTCCAGCACTCGGCGCCGTAGAGTAGAACTGGTAAAATGAGCGTTTTGTATAGCGTGCACTTTGTCTTTCGAGAAAGGAGTTTTGAACCCATTTGTTTGGCTAAACCGAAGTAGCAGCGGTTCGCTAGGGTAATTCTTCGTCGGATTTCCACTAAGGTGTCGTTTGTGGAATTGATGTTTGTTCCGAGGTAGGTGAACTCCTTGACTACCTCGAAATTACTGCTACCAACATTGACGTTTTGTCCTAGGCGATGAACAGATGAGGCTTTGTTTGTTGATAGCATATACTTTGTTTTGTCCTCATTCACTTCAAGACCAACGCATTTCGCCTGTTCATCAATAGCTGTGAATGCTTCAAGTACAGCTCTCTTGGAGCGGCAATGATGTCGACGTCGCCCTCATAGCCAAGCAGTTGAGAAGACCTGTTGAAGATAGTGCCATTCATGTTAAAACCACTCTTGCGCACTATCTGCTCCACGACTAAGTTGAAGGAATCACATGATAGCGCATCTCCTTATCTGAACCCTTTACACGTCTGGAATAACTCGGGTGAGTTGCACCGCGTATTTTGTAACGTCATGCAGCATAGCTGGATCAGCTTTTCGGGATCCCGAGTTCAGACATCGCCAATAGAAGCTCTTGGCGACTTATGCTATCATATGCGGCTTTGAAGTCGATGAATAGGTGGTGGGTCTCGACTTGAAATTCGTTGGTCTTTTCCAGGATTTGCCTCAATGTGAAGATTTGGTCTATCGTTGATCTGCCTGACCTGAAGCCACACTGGTACGTGCCGATCATAGTGTTGCAGAAAGGTTTTGGACGCTCACATAGTACGTTGGATAGGATCTTGTAGGCAGCATTAAGCAGGGATATGCCTCTGTAGTTCTTGCAGGACATAGGATCGCCTTTTTTGTAGATTGGGCATATGGAGCTATTTGACCAGTCGTCGGGCATACTTTCCTCCTCCCAAACTTGGTTGATGAGCTGGTGCATGCACCCTACCAGAACATCTCCTCCATACTTGAAGAGTTCCGCTGGTAGGCCATCCGGGCCTTGTTCTTAAGCGTGTGGATGGTTTTCTTAACCTCTTCAGTACTGGGTGCTGGGACTGGATCTGGATCATTGATTGGTCTAATGCTTCTTTGTTCCCCTGTTGCCTCCTCTACATAATGCCCATTAATCAGCTGCTGGAAATGCTGCTTAAACACGTCTACAATTCCCTGTGCTTCGGTGACTAGGTGGCCTTCGCTGTTTCGAAGAGCTTGCGTGCCAGTCCTATAACCAGATGCCAGTTGCTTGGCTGTTTTGTAGAACCGGCCGGTGTTGGTGGCGGTGCTGGACTCTTCGATATACTTGAGCTGAGAGGCTGCGGATGCTCTTTTCTTTCTACGCAGGGTTTTTTCTCTTTCCTTCTCTTTTCACGGTACTCCTTTCTTGCTGCTCTTGTTTTCCGTTGCAGCATTGGCATTCGTGCATTTTCCGCCTCCTGCTTCAATACCGCGCATTCATCATTATACCACGGGTTCTTTTTTCTGGGTGGTTGATAGCCTATGGTGGTTTCGGCTGTCTCCTAATAATGTCGCGATACTGGTTCCACTGGCTTTTGACGCTTGTTGCTGGGTGTACGGCAGAGAGTTTCCCGGTCAATTGCTCACTGTAGTCTCTGGCTTTCTCAGATGTGCTAGGGCATGCGAGTTGAACTTCTTTCTTTGGGCGGTCTTCGTTTTCTTTTCGTTGGACAGTCGGGCTCTGAACTTTGTCACAACAAGAAAGTGGTCAGAGTCCAAGTTCGCACGTCCAAGATGTTCGATGCGTACCTTGCGCCAATTAGCACGTGGTCGATTTGGTTGGCAGTTCGACCATCTGAAGATCGCCAGGTTGCTGTGTGTATCCTTCGCCTGGGGAACCTAGTGCTACTTATCACCGTATTACGAGCTGCAGCAAAGTCGATTAGTCGGAAGCTGTTATCTGCTGTCGTTTCGTGGAGGTTGTGTTTTCCAACTATAATCCGCCAAAGATGTTTTCCTTTCCGACTTTAGCATTGAAGTCTCCACGCACGACTTTGACATCGTACTCCGGACAGGCTCCGTCCAGGAGGTCGTAAAACTCCTCCTTGTGAGACTCCTCAGCTTCATCGGTAGGGGCGTGTGCACATATTAGGCTGATGTTTTGGAACGTAGCTTTGATGCGGATCACAGCCAGGCGATCGCTTATCGGATTAAAATCGATGACTATCGATCTGAGTCGATTTCCCACGACGAATCCGCATCCTAGCATGTGCAGTTTTTGGTGACAGCTGTAATAAATGTCGCAAACTTTTCTTTTCGTTATACCGCATCCTATCCATCGTATCTCCTGGATCGCGGTAATGTCTGCCTTGTACTCAAGTTTTTGAGTAGCACCTGGTGTGTAGAGTGTCCTTACATTCCAGGTGCATACTCGTAGATCATAGTCCATTTTCGTTCCGGGTCTGGTTGCCATTTGAGGGGGGTCGTTATCCAAGGCTTCCCGCGTCTCTCTCATAACAATTGGTTTTTTTTTACTGTGGTCGAGTCGTTAGCCCAACTTACATGCTCTGAGTTTTTTGGCATGTCATAAAATAATATTAGAGACTATCTGCTTTTGAAAATGGCTAAGAAAATTGCTGTAATTGCCCCTCTTTTCTAAACGCAAAAAAGATAGACCCCCCTTTTTATCGATGTTTTGTAGCCTTCCACAAGAATCAGTTATTATTTTGTGCCACTGTAAGAAGCGCCAACTCCCAAAAGGAATTACATACTTGCTGGCCATCCCCGGCTTTCTGGTTGGGGGTCAACTGGAGCCCGTGTCCCGGACGGCAGCTCACAGAGGTGACAAAAAACACTACTCAAAAAATGAGGCTCACAGATTTACTAGTAACATGTACTATTATTTTGACTGGTGCCCAACATGAGGTTTATTGTACAAGAAAATACTTCACTTCAAATATTGCCAACTAATTTATTGATTAAAGGTTGTAAAAAAAGATAAATTAAGCAAAGTATTTACTATTTTTAGTTAATTTATTTGTTAATCTGCTTATACAAATTTTTAAATGTTTAATTTTATTTTACTGCTAATCGTTATGTAATAATTTGTTTGTTTCTTTTTTTTCAGGTGAGTGTCAAAAATATTTTCACGATTTATTTTTTATAATATGTGCTTCTAATTTGGTAAGTTTTAAAACCAAACACATGAAAGTAAAAAAAAGAAAATACATACAAACAAAAATTGGGACACCCCATGACAACAATTAAACCAAATGTGTGTCAATTAAAGAAAAAATACATAATTATAATTAAGTGGGAGTTTATGAAAGTTGAACGAAAACGCGATCAAAATCACTCTATAATTGTCTAAGAAGTGTTGTATGTCTGTCAATAACAAATCGACTAAACAATCTAAAACAAAACATACAAACAAAAAATGAAGAAGAACAATTATGAGGGCATGTAAGAAGATAGAGGTAGGTTATTAATGTAACCCACCAAGCTTGACATATTATTGTTGAATGTGCCACTTTTCCACAATGTTAACCTAGTTCTGTCAGTCTGTCTGTCTCTCAATATATTTCATAAAAAGAAAAAACTGAAGTGTTTTTCTCAGGCACGAAAGTGATTCTGTATATTCACTTGAAAAAAAAAAAACAGTGAGAGAGATACTTGCCAAGCTAAAGACTCTCTTGACACCTTCAACTCGAACTTACAGTTTCAAGTTTCCTCTCCAGATAGATACTCGTGTTGCAAAAAAAAATATACTCGTTTTCGATATGTTAATTTACACACAGTCAATACTAACAGACAACTCAGAACCAAGAGAAAAATACAAAGTATCTTTCATTCATGTTGCGATAACCCCTGGGGCAGCATTCAACTCAAGTACTTACTCACTCTTGATGGATCATTTGCAAATTAGGTGCGGGTTCGATAGAATTCAACTTTTTACGTATATTGTTTTACTCACGAAAAATTACTCATCCATGACAGGCAGACTTGCAATTTTTCCCGCATTTTCAATGCACTCTGGATTCAAATGTATCCGCGTAATAATTCTCATCTTATAAAAATAGGCCACACAAATATACCTACACATAAACATATAAAAATGCTAAAGACGCACCGCCACGCCACATCTATGACTAAGCATCAGATACTTCATATAGGTACTTCTCAAAGTATAGATATTATTAAGTTTTGTGCATGGATGATGATGATACAAAAACTAGCTATGAACCTGACTGGGGGTTTTCTTCTTCTCGACTCCTCTTTGGAAGCACATAAGTGTGGTGCAAATCCACCTAATGTTGATTTATGTTATTTCGCATATGTCCGGAGCGGAGCCACATGCCGCAAGGAGCACCTCCACCACCACCACCACCATCACCATCACTAGTGTAGAGCAGCGGTAAATTAAATATCTTTATGGACATACATATTATGTAGGTATGTATGTACATATGTATGTATACGTATATAGCTAGAAAGATAGATAGAAGCACACTTGTTTGCAAAACGGTATTTTTGCATTCGACTCTTGTGGAAATGTTGTGTTTTACAACAAGCCATCCGCAGTTAGATGCCATGTCAATTAGAGTATCAATACATGCGGGTTTGAAGAGGGGGAGGGGAGCGGGGGTTGGTTCTATCTATCTGCTGCTGCAAGCTTGGTTTTCAAGCTGTTTTTTTTCTGTTTCTTCTATTTGTTAAGGGATTAACCCATTTGTAAGTAAAATTCGACAGTAATATTCTGCGGGACTGACATGTGTCGCTGGCGATGTTAGTTTTGCAAAGCACTTTGACAGCGGTACTTATTGTAATGGCATCTGGTATATTGTTTCTGTCATTTGCAAAACATTGCCGCTGACACATGTATCTAGGTTTTTTTGTTGTTGTTGTAATCTTTGCAAATTTTATGGGAATAGGCTAATTTTTCAAATGTCAAGTGTTTCAAGAAGAAGAATTTTCCACAAAAGACCTTTTGACACATTATTATTTGATTTAATGCCGGAATTGCCTGAATAGGTTGAATATTGATGGGAAGTTGAAAAGCTTGTGACAGGGAAGATCCAAAAAAAATGAATTGGAGACATCTTTTAACGTTTCTTTTGTTCCAAGCTAAGGTTATAAGGAAGGTTTTGAGAAAATGTTCGTGACTTATATTTTAAACAGATTGAAGCGATATTTTACTTGAAGCTACAGAAATTCCTGAAAAAGATCAAACATTAGTGTTAAGATAGATTTGTTGTCCCTTAGGAACCTAGATTTCGAAACTCGTGTTTCACTAACAGCTAAGGATCAGCAGCTGAATTAAATCAAGCTTACATTTTATAAAAAAATAAACAAATCATCAATGGGTCTCATTATGTCGACAATAACGACTAAAGAATTCCCGCAATAACACGGCTCATTGAATCGGCTGTTGCTGATGCTAAATAACTACCTCATAATTCAGTCTAGTGTGGCATCATCAGCCTATGATCACCTCAAGCAAACTACCGCACATATTGAGATTTCGAAAAATTGATTGCTTCAAATTTGTAAGGCAATTTCAATTTATTCAAGCAGTGTTAATCCTCAAGTCAATTGCTGTGTCGGTTGAACGACGCGACTCAATGGTGGTGTCGGTCGATGTAGAAGTTAACTTATCGATCAAATTTGTAACATTATATCCAACACAATCCCCGCGACTAAATGACGCCACTATATAGGTAATGATCCGACGATCCGACACACACAGATCTGGACGAAAAAATGAAAAAACGCCACACCCGTTCTCCAAGGATTGTGTGTTGTCGGCTTACATCATGTAATTAGCTTTAAGATCACATTCAAAGTGGATGTGTATTGAAAAGCGCTTGCGCTGCTGCACGGTGAAATAATGTACTATGATGCTTAAATGCGGGATTATGTATACTGATGAATGATGTATTTGCAAATTTTCTTGAACGAGGACAGATTATACTTTACATCGTCCCGTGTCTCGGTTACGGAGAAGTTTGTTAACGATGGTTCCCTATTGTTCAATTGTTGTCATGGATATAATGGTAATAATGCCTGGTTTAGGTGATGGAATATAACAAGATCATGTGGTTTGATGAGTGAGTTGAGTGTTAATCAAGATTATTGATATTTATTATGATTAATTGGAATTAGTTGTTGTATAACGATAAGTATGCGGAAAATCATGGGTTATGTAAGCTATGCGTGACGGTTGATAGACAATTTGGAATTGGTTTGGTTTAAGAAAAAAAAAGAGGAGGGTTTTCCGAGACATTCCACCAGAACTATACAGTGACTTCATGTGGAGTTTTTGTTCACCACCCGAATAGGTCAAAGTGGAATGGGACCAACTTGGCGTGCAAAGCTACGGAGACGGCTAGCTGCCCATCATTTGGCCCCTTAAATTGACAATATATTTTGAAAATCATTTAAACAAACAAAAAAAGTGTGTGTGTGACTATTTAAAATCATTAAAAACCTTAAATATTAATCACACAATCTTGTTAGCAACGAAAACAAAAGAGCTGACGTGCCAACTTTTTTTTTTATTCTACTTTTGATTGATGTTTTTTTGGTTTGGTTTTTGCCAAATTGAAAACAATCTTCAAACAAATTAAAGAAAGTACTTTTTCTGAGTTAAACTTACTACATTAGCGGGACCGAGCAGGTTGGAAGAAGTTTGATATATATAGTTGAGTCCCTGATGAACACTTGACTGTAGCGCCACTTTCAGTTAGAGACTAAGTAAAAGTTTCAGTGTAGAATTATGACCTGTGACCTTATAAGTCAAAATAGTAGCGTCTTCTTTTTTCATATATGTGTCGTGAGTACATTAGTCCTTACGACCCTCGTAGTTTGTCTATGTGTCGTTGAGATCATTTAACTTTTCGCATTCATGGCTTTAATGCTTGTGTTCTGCGAAAATTTTTGTTGAGAGCAGTTATGTTTGTTAATTTGTGCCGAATCTAATACCCAAAATTCCCTTAAAGCTATCTACGGGAAATTGCTCAATACATTTGACCATTTTGCTGTAAAAACTATACAAAACTATTGCGAGGATTTTGTCAATTTATTTCTTTAAATGCCATGTTTTACTTATTTGTTTAAAACTTGCAATGCAAATTAAATGAAATGAATACATATATAAAATTAAGTTGATTTATTTAATTAAATTTCATGGTTTTTTCAAAAAAAATGCCGAATTCAATCGCTTGTTTTCATACTCCTTCTCGTGCGTTTGAGTGGTGGTGATGCTGGTACATCTTCGTCTTCTTTTGTGGATTCTTCTTCGACAGATTCTTCCTTTACAAAATCTTCAAAAAACTCTCCAATAACGTCATCGTACTCTTCTTCTTCAGACTCTGAACCATCTTCTACTTCTTCTTTTACACTTTCTGACAGTTCTTGTTGTTTAGTATTATCGATTGTTTTAGGTTTTCTTCCTCTTTTTAATCGAGTTTTGGGTTGAGATGCACGAATCATTGGTCCCATGCTTCGGCGCAAGCTATTCGGTAGAACTTTCTTTTTGAAGAAATCTTTTGCATCACTCTCAGTATAACGTGGATCTGATTTTTTCACAAGTGTGTAAAACAATTTTAGAACATGTTCAAATTGCCTAAACGGTGTTTTAGGTGCACCACCTTTCTTGGAGCCACCACACCAAGAGAGTTCTGTCATTAATTTTCTTGAAAAAATTACATCGACCAAAGTGTAGGCGGCATTTTCACCTTTCATTGAGTTCTCACCACAAACATGCTTAAGATTTTCAATCTAAAATAGAAAAAAGAAAAACAAAAAATAATAGAACATTAGTGAAATGTTTTTTTTTTCGAACCATGCGATGTGGGAAACTTACCAAATTACATGAGAATTCCTTTTTTGTTTTCAATTTTTCTTCAAATTCATATAAATCATCAATAGTTTTGATGGGATCCATAATTGTTTTCAACGATATTAACGATGGTGGCAGATGTGATTTCGATGGCTGGTTATCGGCTATTTCCATCAAGCGGTCGACTTTTTTGTTCATTTGGTCGAACTTTGTATTTAAACTGAGAACATTTTCGGACACTGTTTTCAGCACTGTCATAAGACTGCAAAGATCAACGCCATCTGCAGGATTTATAGCCTGTGATCGGGTCTTTATTGTGCTGCTCATAGTGACATTGGCGTTAATATTGTATCCTCCATCTGTAGGATTTAAAGCCGGTGATGGGGTGTTTATTGTTCTGCTTGTAGTGGCATTGGAGTTAAAATTGTGTACGTTTTTCTGGTGAGATTGGGGCTTCTGGGAAGTTAATAAATTTTCGGCTTCGCAAATTTCTGGATCTTTTGTTGGTTGAGCTTGATTTGTCACTGATGATGCCTATAACGATTTAATGATATAAATATGAAAACAAATATATTAGAAGTATGAAAAGATCATAACATACCACATAATTGAAAATATTTTGCTGGCAATCTGCAAAACGGCACTTCACACTCATTTTACTTTTGCTTTCACTGATGGCACTGGTGTTAATTCTTTCTAACATTTTGTTCATTTCTTTTTCAGCAGCTTCAAAGTCCCATTGTACGTTCAATCGTTTGACCTTACATCTATATTTACTCCAATTTTTTTCATCGGGTAGGCTATTTGGGTCTTTTATAGAGTTCATTGCATCTAAGCCAGCTGCCTTAGTTGGCCAAAAGAGTATGCCTTTTTTCTCCCACCCGTTCGGTACAACAGACAATTCACTTTTGTCATTATTCAGTATTTCCACGATTTTAAAATAGCCCCCAACTTTTGACATCTGCAATACAACAAAATGCGAATGCAAACCGATTACACTCGATTTTATTTTAGTCATCAAAAACTACTAAACAAAATTGAATTTCAATGTTCTATTAAATATAGTAGGTTATTTATTTTTACTAAATACGTAAGCTGAAACAAAAAAAAAAATACCGCTAAGGGGATTCAGAATACCCTTAGAACATTTAACTAAGTACGAGCGTCAGAAAAAAGAGAAAGAATTAAATGAAGATACCAACGCATATTATGTCCTGAATATAGAAATGCCAGGGAAAGAATCCCATAATC